>OZ023175.1:21133466-22333466 GCA_963678695.2 Diplodus puntazzo | reverse complement strand
TGTGAGAAGCACATACGGGACAATATAATCGAGAAATGAGAAACCCTCACAAACAACGAGGCAGAGGGAGCAGCAGGGGGTCGTCCAATCTATCAGGAAAAGGGAAGAGGTGTGTGTGTGTGTGTGTGTGTGTGTGTGTGTGTGTGTGTGTGTGTGGTGTGTGTGTGTGTGTGTGAATGTGTGCGTGCGTGCGTGCGTGCGTGCGTGCATATGTACATGTGTGCGTGCTCTTGCGTGGGAGATGTATGTGTGTGTATCAGAGACGAGCTATCAAAGGCAGGGAAAAGATAGACACTGTGGTGGAGTGAAATTATCTGTTGCAAGTTTGATGGAGACATGGCATGAATTAAACATGAGACCATCTCTCTTATTTCTTTCTTTTGAAGGTGCTGTCTCAATCATCACCACTTCCATCCCTCTGCCCCATGCTTCTGTGCCTCTTAAATATTTGAAGAAGGTCCAGGTGGGGTGAGGAGGGGGTTGGGTGGCTGTGATTGTAATGGAAAGACTGAGGAAAGCTTTTAAGGCAGGAAATTGTGTTTGTGTCTTTAAATGTGCATGTGCATGACAAACTGGATGTTGATATTAAACCTACCATTTTAACATGGTTTCATGGAAAAGATAAGTAAACGATTAAGTTCAATGACAACAAAGTTTGGTACTTAGACCTTCATCAGGTTATCTTACAACACAATAGAGGAGGGTGTCTTAAGTAGGGTTGTGGACTCATGTGGCCTACACTGCATAAAAAAATCCAATCAAACACAAGAGGACCAACAAATCTATGCCACTGAATGAAAACCCTTCAAAACATCATAACAGGTAACATTCATATATCAATAATTGCATGTATGTTCACAATAGAGATAGTATAAAAGTATACATGTGATACAAAAGTAGGTTAGAGCTTAATGTGTCTTCTAGAGCCTGTCCTTGTCCAGGGCAAGGATTCCATTATACAATCTGTGTTACCAAGACTTTCATTCATACATTTGTTTGTTTGTTTTTTTCAAAATTTTAAGGACATAAAAAAAATCCACCCATGTCAATGCAACACTAGATTCCATATACTCTGGTTTCTGGAATTATTCCTCCTGTAAATGATGGAAAAGAGGGAATCTATAACAACTATGCCATAAAAAAGATATGGGACAAAATTCCACAGCCCTTGTTCCATAAAAAAATATGTATATACAGTTGTAGCAGATCAAACACAGGCATATACGAAAAAAAAAAATCACTTCATCACAATTTGATTGGTTCAATTGAAAGGCTCTTTTTGCCTGTGCTGGAGTGAACAAAGACACACACACACAGAACCAATGACCTCTGATTGCTGACCTCTTTATGGATGAAGGATGTCAAGAACTACATGCCCCAATTTAGTGAAATCTATATGCTGATGACACCCAACTTTACATCACATATCCATCACATAATCTCCTCAAATTGCACACCAATAAAACAGAACTCATGTTTGTGGCTCCCAGGGTGCTGCTCCAGAACATTGGTGATTTGCTCCTCAATGTGGATGGTTCCTGAATCTCACCATCCTCTGTCCGCATACTGGGTGTGACCCTGGACTCTTTGACTTTTGATGACTTTTTGGCTCCATGTATTTCAACTCAGCAGCCTGTCACTGAACACAAAACAAGACAGGAGAACACATGCTGTGTGTCTCCTACGTGGCCTTAGGCCTTAATTATCCTAAAGTGAGACCAGCTGCTTCAGTGAACCATCTGTTGTTTTATTGATCTTAGTAAAGTATTCCCCTTTTTGCTTTTTTGAATTGTTTTTGCTAACATTCATTAATTGATTCATTCATTCTATGGGAAGAAGTTTAATACCTACATTTACAGTTCATGCATGCCTTATCATAAATCCACTCTAGTTGTATCTAAGTTCAAATGTGTATATGTTAAGTGGTCCTTTTTTTATTATCCATGTTCCTTAGTGGTACAATAAATATCTTAAATTCAGTTGTAATTATGTTTTCCTTTATGGCAGTAATGGAGGTCAATGTTATCAGAATTCACAACTTTCAAATATAACCCTGATTCATATAATATGATAAATGTTCCTCCTATTTAATCAATCCATTAATTTACCAATGGAGGTGGTGCCCTTTCTAACTGTGCTCAATAATATCTCATATGTGGTGAGAAGGCTCATAGTTGCATGTGCATTAAGGGGTTACAGTGTAATTATAAAGCAGGGCTGTCTCTTAAAAGCTGATGATTTCGAATGATTAGTCCAGGAGGCAACTATAATTTTGTCAGTGAAATCAAGCCAATCCGGCTGCTTGTACTACTTGTAGTATAATGTCAGATAGGTTAGCTAAATTCCTTTTAAATCAGTCAGTGTTAAAAGCTATTCTACAGCCATCCAATGTTTACTCTTCTTTACTGAGTGATGAGCATAAGAATAATTTCTCAGATTGTGTCGAAATCTGATGTTTTCACATCAAAGATGACGAACAAAGGCATTAAACCTGCAGTGTGGGACATTTACACGTAAGTGAATGTCAAGTCCTACAAGAGAGTTCACACAACGCTGATTAAGCCAGATTTCTTTTTAACAGTACACCAGAGTTTTAAAATCTGGATCTTTTTCTGCAGCAATTGCACACTGACAGTGATACGTTTTACATCAACCAGCAAATATTGGTTTGTCAGAACTGAAGGGGCAGCAACTGTAGGGATTATGAAGACTACAGCAGGGGGAGGATGGATAGAAACAGAGGCTTACTGAGAATCATGCCTCACATAAGGTTTCAGTACTTTTAGTTTTAATATAACACCTGATACATCAGCCTTAACCTATACCTCAGACTTCACCACATTTTCAATGTCTATTGAAGGATGAAGGAGCAGGTGTTCCATCCAAATCAGTGTGAGGTAAGTCATTAAAAGGTAAGCTAAGACAGACTCCCTACATTCACAATCATTTGGGGGTTATGTCCATCTCTATGTTTATCTTCGTACATAATGTTTTCTGTCATTTTAGTTTGCATGTATTCAAATCTTTTTGCAACTCCATTCTAACATTTATGCAACAAAGTACGTACAAAGACAATGACTTATGACTTATTATTGGGTCAACCATGTATTTGCCACCTCTTAAAATTAAAAGAAAAGATGAGTTGCAGTGTTAATTAGTAAAACAAATTATCTGTAACAACAACTCAATCATATCTGATCCCAAAGACAATGCATGATAATAAACTGTTACATTGGGTTAGATTAACAAGTTAGATTAACAACCCCTAGACTATAAGGACAAAATTAAGCCAATCGAGCGTTTTTTTCTTTCTTTTTTTTTTTCATGATTTCTTTTCAAAATGAATGCTCTTTTCTGATAGACAACTAACATTATTGGAGTTGATTTCAATACTTTTCATGCTGAATTAAACTGATCAAATGTCACCAAATTCTTCAGACCATGGCAATCATCTTAAAAAGAGAAAACACGATCAGTTATGGTCTTGGTGATATTCGGTGACTAAACCCCCCCCCACTAAACTGGAATATACATATTAATCAGTCCATCACAATTCTCTCTCCCAAATTGAAAACTTCTTCTCTAGCAACTCAATATCAGAGATAAAATAAACAAAAATTCCACCATATTACCATCTCCGGCCACACTACGATAAGCATTAGTTTTTATTAAGAAAACCAACTTTACACCATGCACAAGATGGCATATCAACACATTAGTACCTGTAAATCTGTCTTCAGTACATACTTGAGGAGAGAGTTGACATCATCTATTTGAACTAAATGACTCTCCAACAACCTGTCCTTATAGAATTTAATATCCCTTATAATACATATTATAATATAATGCAATATACTATTATAATAAGAAGCACCATTTTCTCATCCAAACGATAAAACATAACATTTTCATCAAATTAAGCACCAAAAGATAAAAAAAATATTGTGCAATCTGTTAAAATGTATGTAGTGGAATACTTTATGCACCGCAAAGGATATATCAAAAATATTTCAAACCTTCTACAGCAATCTCTACACACCAGATTGTACCTCTGACTCAACTACAATAAACACATTATTGATAACATTCATTTACCCAAACCAGAAAATCATGCAAATATCGTAGATAGATCCATAACGCTAGATGACTACTTTACAAGCACTTTTGGACCACAATATATCATCAATATTTATCAAAATGTTAACAGAAATGTACAGATCCTCCAGCATCTCACCACATATGAATTTAGCACTCATCTCAGTTCACCTCAAATTTATCAAAGATCCTACTCTCTGTGCAAGCCACCACCCTATATTACTTATCAATTAAGCCATTAAAGTATTTGTAAAGTTCTATCTATGAGATTATAAAGGTCATCCATATCCTAATTCACATAGATCAAACTGGTTTTATTAAAAGGTTGACACTCCTCAAACAACAGTATATTCAACTTAATAAATATATCCAAACACTAAAAATTTGATTCATCATATCTTAAGTTTCAGAAAAAAGGATTTGACCATGTAAACTGGAATAACAATAGACAGGTTTGGTTTCGGAGCGTCATTCATCAAATGGATTTAAATATTTTACAACTCACACAGTAATCAGTAACCATCAACAGAATAAACTAAATTGCACATATCGTTTGCACTGTTTATTGAACCCCTAGCAGCCACCCTATGCCGAGTCAAAAAAAAAATTACGACCGCCAATACAACCCATAAAGTTAGTTTATATGCAATGATCTATTATTACATATAAAAAAAATCAACATCACTGTTTCATCAGTGTTTCAAATTATAGACAGGTTCTTGTCCATAAACAACCTTTCAACATCCAAACTGGTAACTTCTAATATCTTGGCATTGACATTTTCTCAGATCTTCCAGAGTTGTTCCATCTCAATTTCATTGTCATCCTTAAATCCACTAAAAAACAGTAAAAGTGATGGAATAATTTACGATTATCGCTCGCAAGGTCGTATTGCAGCAATAAAAATGTAAATGTCAATTTTACCAAGAAATAACTACCTCTTCTCAATGAACCCTGTCCTGCCTACACATAAATGGTTCAGCACACTTGATTCACTAATTACAAAATGCTACTGGAAAAACAAACAACCTAGAGTCAAACTTGCAGCATTACAGAAAGGGAAACAGCTTAGAGGTTTAAATGCCCAAACATTTTCCACTATTACATAGCCAATCAATGACAGCCTGACTGCTCCAGTGGAGCTGCTCTGTGGTCAACCGATCAGGCTGCTGTTTTGCTGGTCAGCTACCAGGTGTGTATATACTGTAAGTACATGTATGTTTCCTGGAAAAGAGAGCACCACTCTCAGTGAAACAAACTTAAAAAAGGTTTAAAATAAAACACACCCCAGTACCTGAATGAATGAATGCGTCAATTGCCCGAACAAAATTTATCACTGTTCCTAAAACAATACGACCAATGTGACCAGGTTGGTTAGATCTTGACTAAATTACACTAGATTAGATTTAAACACAAAAATGTTTTGGTTCGGTTTCGACATTAACAATGCTTGCAATGGAGGGGTCCCTGCTGTGCATACAACTATGTATCAATGACAACAATTAAGTGACTTTGAATTGTGGCCTCTGCACTGACTAATTTGGGGTAGGTAGGTGTCCGTCTATGAGAGCTTACAATAGAGCTTTGTGTAAGATAGTACAGTATGGAAATATGAAATATAATAGGATATGAGTGGGATTCACAGAGGATAGCCAATACATGATAATGATCATTAATATGTTTAATATGTATAAAACATCAAACCACTCCATATCAGAGCTGCATGACAATGAATGATCTGATCTTATTTTTAATAACACAGTCAACCCCTTGCCATGTCATCGCTCTCCTGGTTGGAGTGGCTGGGTTTCCAATAGCAACAGGACAAGCATAGCTGACAGGGTCTCTGTCTAGAAGATTTTATCTGCTGGATGTGTGTAATTACATCTAAGCTGGTCCAGTAAGTCAACATATCCACATATATCCAATATCCACAGCATATTTAATTATTAAGCCTTATTGAACACAGAGTGCTTAGTTGTTTGCAAAATTGTTTTTCTAAAGCGGCACCAGAGAATCAGTTATGAGTGACATGGAAACCACTGTATCAACTGATACTTTTATAATATGTTTACTTCAGTCTCTCTCTCAAACTCAGCACCAACTGAATAATGTCTGAGCACTGCTTGAACAGAGATGGACGGAAACGTGTGAACAAGTCAGCAGCTGTAACCTCAACGTGCATCGCAGCATCGTGCCAGACAAGGTTAGTGTGTCCACTCAGTTGATGTATTCCCATGTCATAAACACCCATAACTGCAGAGTCATTTGACCTGAGAGTGAATGGCAATTGTACCCATTAACATTAAAGAGAAGAATCAGATGCTAGTGAATGATAGTGGGGATTTTGTCTGGTGAGAAAGGGCTATAAGTCGTGATACTGACACTCAGATATCAGATCAGTACCATGTTGTATGTATTAGGTTTTATGCCTTGCAGGTACCCATAGTTGGCATGTATGTAATACAAAAGTAGAAAAATGGTTGTTGTCGTTTTTTCAAGAGCTGAAGCAGCATGTCCTGTATGTTATGCACGAGCAAGCAATAAAGTTATGTCCATTATAAAGACGGTCATCCTGTATCATTAATATGACACCATGAGTTACTCATTGATCAACCTACTCTCACTGATATACAACTGAACCTTCAGCCATGGTGACTGATCTGCTATTGACATGACTCTATCGTAAACTAGGCCCACATTTAATTCGTATTAGTAGCATGAGGACCCTTCCCACTCACTTTAGATTACTTGTGTTTTTACCTGTTCCTGTATCAAAGCAGAGTGGCAGGAGTGTCACTAGAATGAGTCAAACCTGCAGTAACTTCGTCCGAATTCTACAAGCCTTTTGAAAACCAAGTGCGGCGTTTTTAAAAGTCCAATTTATTTTGAATGCTTGAAATTTGCATTAGAGGCTCTCAAGGACGTGACATTTTCATTTCTCACTTTGTGTATTGTCTTGTGTCCCGAAAAGATGATGCTCTATGAGACGGGGTGTGAGACTTACCATATCTGTATCAGACACTGGACCAAAACTGGTCACATAGATGTCGGTTTTCACTTCTGTTACTCTGTCTGCAAACACAAAGAAAGAAATGAATCAGGGAGCATGCTTTATACACTGGATTTGTAAACTGAGAGTAGAGATTAAAATGACTCTTTTCTCATCTGATCTGAAGGGGGTGCTGTACACCCCATTACATTTTGTCTTTTGTGGAGGCACCGTTCAGGCACCAAACCTAAATTAGACTTTGATACAGGCAGGAATGTTGCAGTAATCAGTCAGTATCACATTATAGTGCCTGGGGTGTTGAACGTGGCACTGACATAATTTACTCTGCATCGCCCACAAAATAGATGAACTCCACAAGATGTTTTTTTTTTTTTTTACAGATGAAGATCACCACATCTATCAAACACACACCCACACTATAAGCGAAACGTTAATCCTGGAAAAACTCTTACTATTACTGATACCTACAACGTCAATATGGCTTCCCAATTTCCATTTTGGATGACTGAGTAGAGAGACAAAACACTAAATGAGATGTACAACTACCAAAATTCAACAGGCTAAGAAATACAAAGAAATGCAATATGAAGAGGTTGAAGAGCAACATATTCTCACTCCCAACCCATCAATTATAGCAGCGTGGTCTACCACCCCTACGGCATCAGTTTTGCATGTGAAGATTACAAGGTTACAGGGCACATTTATTATCATTTTTTTTAAAAACAAGGGTTTAAAAAACAGAGCTACGTTTGAGTCCTTAGTGCTGTATCTATTTTAGAAAATGGAGTGTTGATTGGAAATTGATGAGTCTCAAAGTACAAAAAAACTGTGTGTGTATCATTTGTTTATTTGATATTCAATTGAGAATCCAAAATCAGAAAATGAAAAAATGATTTGTTATGTCATTATTTGTTTATGAATGTGATACAAAAAAGTCATATCATGCATTGTTTTGCATTCTTTTGCTTTAATGCCCAAATCAAACATAGTGAAACAAGCAAAAAAAAAAAAAAACGTATCACAGGACATATTTGATTTTAATATTCAAATGATCTGATTTTTGTCACCGGGAAATTATTCATTATGGCTTTATTGACTCACACAGTAGGTCTACCTTATTACTGTCTTGTAATAGGGTGAATGGTTTACCCCATGCACCCTATCACTTGTTTTGGCATTATGTAACTTCAGTGAGAGGTGAGGATCACAGCGTTGCATACATGTTTACTTCAAGATAGAAGTTTCAAGACATAACATTGTTTTGACTTTGTTATTTTTATTTCTTCTTATGACATTGGTGTCACACTCAGAAAGCTGCATTACAGAGCTGACACAACCACTGAATCCTTCTCCCACAGGTAAATAACCTGTAAAAGATCAAAGATAAAAGATCATTTCAAAACACACAGTGCACTGACATTAACACCTATATGCAACATACTGTAGTAACCCCATTACTGTTAATACTCTGACGTTTAATTTAGACCCAGCTGTCACCAGAAGACAGTACTCTGATTTGAAGTGTTTCAGCACAGATAAACCAACTCAAGGACCGACCGCAGCTACACTTTATTGCTATCATTCTCTTCTGATTGGTAAATAGGTGTCTCTTTTCATTAGCAGTTACAGTACAGCTGCTGAGGGACATCACGCCATCAAATCCAAATGCTACATGTGCAAAGCACAACACACACATGTGTTACAATCATTTTGACATTTCCTGTACTTCAACTCAGTGAATCATGCGTGATGAGCAGTTATAGAAGAGCACACCAGTGCAGTAATTCATCACATCACAATAGCAATGAAACACCAACGGAACTCCAGACAAATGGGAACAATGAAGCTACAACTGTCTCTCATGGACCACGCATAAAATAAGAATTTCTCTGGTGACCTCTATTGTTCAGCCAACAGCTCCCATTCGTCCATGTTTGTTTGCTGCTGTTTGCTTGTTGCCAAGGCACCAAGCTTTGATGTCAAGTCCAACCAAACAAGACAAGCCAAGACCATCCAGCCTTACCAAACCATGGTCCCAATCACCATTATCTACTAACCACAGCCAATGCTCTATTCCTAATGTTGAGTACATATATTGTATATACTGTATCACTGTTTGAAAAATAAATTAGTGAGCTCCTGTTTTTAGATACCTGTGTTCATGTGATGGCTGACCGGAGTACAGAGACCACCTTGTACAACAAACCCACACACAAACCAATATACAATTTGAACTGTAACCACAACTCAACATTAACATCCGAGGTGAGGACCCTCCTAGACAGAGTGAGGAGGAGGATGGAGAGGGAGGAGCAGCAGGTCAAGTTTTGCAGTTCGTGCCAACAGGTACATGGAGTGGATGGTGAGTCAACACTTACTACGATCATTTAACACTCTTCAACCTCCATCACCCATTAGCTTATACACAATTTAACTGTCTTTTTTCATGAAGGTATCTTAAAGAGTATACAAGTTATTCATCTAAAATGCATGTTTGATGCTTTTTTGTTCTAATTGATAACTTTCACTAAGGATAGTTTAGAGATTAATTTATCTTTTTTCCAAAGACAAGAAAAGGAAAACTTGAGTTTTACCCAAAACTAGCAGTTGGTCTGAGGAATAGCTGTTGGGTTTATCAAAGGCGCAAGCAAAGCAACACAGTACCTATAATAATTACAGCAGAAACATAAAAACATGTCTGACCAGGTTAGGAGTTTAACTATTAATTTTTAAATGTTAAAGTTACAGTGGAAATTGACAACAGAAAAAAAAACAAACAAGTTTGATGGTTTCACAAACCTCTGAAACACAAATCAATCGCAAGTTGTCTACTCGGAAGTGACAGCTGTTGCTAGCGCATTGTCAGAATAGTACTTAACGAGCCAAGAATAAACTTTCAAAAGCATAATCTGCATGGCCAAAGATCCAAATAATGTCTCTGAGTGTACTGGCTTCTACTTCATATTAGATTTTTCAAGCTTTGATATAATAACTCAGGGCCACTATGACATTTTTTTAACTCTTATTCACCTCCATTATCATCGGTCCATGGCATTTCTCTACATTCACACCTTAAACAAAGTCAATTTACACATCAAAATCTAATTACTAGTCAGTTCTGTTCTGCCTCTGAAACAGCTGTATAGTGGCCTCTGGGGATCGAGGTGAGCTTTGTCAATATTGAGAAAATAACCCTGACCTGGGTTCTATCAACCTGGGTTAGGAGAATTTCTAACAGACAGTATGACTTACACACTGCAGGTTTTACCAGGCAGGAGGGGTCTAATGACTGGCTCATAAGGAAGTAACGTCAAGATATATCAGTCTATGCTGCTACGATGTTTCCCTTTTTTTCTGTCTCTTATGCGTTCCCCAACATTATGAATGTCTAATAGTACATCACTGGGGAACTCCTTTACTGGTGCACATACACAAGTATGTGTGTAGTCTTCACTGTCTTACCTCCCAGGCCTGGTCTCAGTCTGTTGTCGTATCCATCCAGCAGACTGTCCAGGATCTTGGTGAAGGTTGTGATGTCTTTGGAGTTCTGTGTTGAATTGGAATCTGCTTTTGACCTAAATACAAGACAAATGTGTGATTCTCGATGAAGAGAAAGAACAGAATAGACTTTACTTTACTACTGAGAGCTGTGGGGGTTGATACCTCTTAGTAATCCCCACCTACATAATTAAATCCATTTAACCTAGATTATTCCCCACTAAATGGATACGATATCTTGTAGTTTTGCATTTGCTGCTTGTTGAATATTTATACACATTTTGAATCTTGTGCAAAATACTTGGAAAATACTTGAAATTAAAACCCTTCAGAACAAAGCTGATGTATTGTCATTCCAAAAAAAAAAACCTTGAAGCAACTAATCATTACAGTTTTTACTGTAAGCAAGACACATTCACATTCAACATTTTTTTTTCCTTCGGAATTATAGATTCCGTAGTGTTACAGTTTATTTATAAAGAATAGTTCAAGGATTTTGCAAATATGTTCATTTGCTCTGTGAGTGTTAAAACTGTGCTCCGTCAAGATTTGACATTGGGGGATAATTGATAACAATCCAGGAATTATTTATAATATATATATAATATTTATTATTACATTATGTTACGGAGCAATTACATGTGTTTTGTACTGTAAGTATTATTACCTACGGGGTATCTCTTCTCATGTTTGTGTACCTGTGTGTGAACAAAAACAGGCATCAACCGTTTGTATTTATTGGTGAACTGAATGACAGCTGAGACCGGCTTGTCAGGAGCTGGACACTACAGAGATGATTTGTGTAGAAAGGTTTGCCTGTGTTAACATTGGCTCTGTTTCTGATGTCAGTTGAAATCATTTGAAGTTAGTTAGAAGAGAAGCGCAGCGTTTGAGAGTAATGAAGCTAATTGAGTTTCTCAGTGACTGTAGTAATCATGTCCTTCGCTGTTGATGCTGTTTACACTGTGGCAGAAAATCGGTCATCTTCTGCAATTGTCTTCAGGTTTTCAGTTTTCAGACAAGAGCATCAGGTCAAAGACATCGATTCCTCTGGTGTCTGTCAGTACACACTGTACTGGTACATCCTCATTGTGAGAATTGACACTGTAAATTGGAAAGAATAAAGATGTGCATTTCATTGCGGGCCATAGTCTGAAGTGCTAGCATTGATTTTAACAGTGATTGTGATCAGCCTCATGAGTTAATTCACCCAAGGTGGGTTTTTACAGAACCAGCTGATCAGGCAGCTTGTTACAGATCGTCCACTGAATCCATTTTAACGCTGCGACTAATGATTATTACCATTGTCGATCAAACTCTTGATCAGTGTTTCTCAAAACCCAGATCATGTCCTCAAATGTCTTGTTTCATCCACAACTCAAAGATATTCAGGAAATAAATCAAGAAATATTCACATTTCAGAACCTTGAATTAATTCTGACTTAAACATTTTTAAAAATCACTACAACTAATCCATCTATTATCAGAACAGTTGGTGATACTTTAATAGTTCAACACTACAAGATTACAAATCGTTTAAAAGTGAGACATTTAATCTCATATGAAAAATAAAGAATTGTGGTTCACTGAGGCAGAAGATTGTCAGTGAATAAAGCCCTGCTCTTCTATTACAGCTCTTTACTCTGTTATAGCATTTAAAACACACAAGTCTGAATTTGAATTTCCTTGGTCCTCTTTTCTTTTTGATGGTTAATGAACCGAATGGATTTAATTGATCACATTATGATTTGCAGCACTACTCGCTGTTCTGTTCATATGGAACACAGTTTCTACTAAAAACTGAATTCAACACTACAGCGTTAAAGATGAATGGAGGTGCAGTTTGATGCTTGGATTAATGTGGGTTAAATATGAACTTTTAGAAGAGATTTGGTTGTTGGTCTAGAAGCAATCTTCTTCGTCTGATTGAACCGCGGTAAGAACACTGACTGTCAATTCCAAAAGTTGAGATGTATTTAAATAAATATATGTTTGGTCTGAGATACGTTTGAGATTTGTTCTCTACAAATAATCCTGTAATTGTTCGATTTTTTTTCAACTAGGTCTGAAATTGCGCTTTCTAGGTGGACGGAGCCGAGCGCACAGACCCGCCGCCGGGACGGACGTGTCATTAAACATTCTCATATTAAAGCGCTTTATTAACGGTATTAATGAAGCGGCGGTGTCAGCGCAGCTGCTCAACCAAACGCTCCGTGATCAGCCTTCAGCTCTGAACGCCACCGAGCCGTGTACGCTGCTGCGCGCGCGGTGACAGTATTCTCTGCGTTAATATGTTAAAAAAAAAAATAATACAAATAAAACACAAATCACTGACATGAAACTCACCATGTCTGCCACAGTGCGATCAAAGACAAAAACACGGACATGGAACGTGAGCTCCATCGTCCTCTCATTGCTGAAGCCTGCGAACAAGACGGAGAAGGCTTTCAGTGCGCGTAATTTCATGGTAGAGCGGCACAAAGCACCTTACAGCTGTTACCGCCGCACAAATATCTCCATAAAGACAGACATTTCACCGATTTAGTCTCCTCACACCGGTGTTCTTCTCAGTTCAGTTCATCCAATACTCTGCAGAACAACTCTCTACCCAAACACCGCCTGAACAAAGAGCTTTCCTCACTGCTTATGTTGAGCAGAAAACGTCCAAATAAGTGAAATCTATCGAACGATAAACGCTGCCCACCTGAAACGCGACAGGTGTCTCCGTGGTTTGCTGAGAGGGAGACTGGTCGGTGGCTGGAGAGATGAGCGAGCCTTCCACACAAACAGGAGTCGTAACCCAGAGAGATGAGCGCAGTTACTGTCCGTCCATTATGTCAGCTCCTCCGACAGGGAGTCCCCACAGCTCACCCACAGCTAACCTGAGAGTCAACTGTACAGAGAGCAGCGCCCTACTGTAGCACTGCGCGCTCACACATACAAACACTCAGGCGGAGTTGACCGCCCGCAGGGAAGCGTTCATGTCACGGTGATGAGGTATCCGTGCGTACTGCTGCTCACTGCGAAGATCAACCGTGTAAGTTACATCTAAAATGTGCGAACGTCATACTCGGTTATTAACAGATGTTATGGTTAATGGAATTAAATCTCAGTTGATTGATGTAAAAACAAGGAGAGACAAGAAGCATGGCAACATGTGGAAAACTTACAGTGATCCGAAACAACCACTAAGGAATCCAGAGAAACTAGCTATGGCGTTCAGTAGAGAGTATACCTCCGCAAAGGCCCAACAATCCCATATAATACCATCAAACCTGATCGACAAACAAACCTGACAGCCCCGCATCACTCTGAATTTGAAACCACCCATTACTGCTCAGGATCAACATCAAAGTGCACTCGTTCATAGATACCAGCATTATCTCCTGAGAAATGAATGAAGATGTTGAAAATCACTTTTTTTTCTTTCGTTTTTTTTTTTTTTTTTTAAATGTTAAAGAAAGATATTCCTGGATCCAGATCCACACCAACAGTTAATGGGTCTGGTCTGGGCCACCCACTCTGCATCTAACTTTCATGTAAACCACTTCAGTAGTTTTTCTCTAATGCCATCCACCCAAACAACCATCAAATCAAAATATGAAAACACAACCTCCTGGTGGAGATCATAAGAAACATTCATTACAAGGAAAACGAAAACTGTAACTGTTCTGCTATTACAAGTATTTCAACTGTTCCCCAGTGTTGTTACCACTTGTTAGAAATGAAAATATGTTATGCAGTCAGCTTCAAGACAGACAAAGCCCTGACACCAAGGCTAAGCCCAAAACCAGCCAGTATTGGCCCACTCGTGTAACCAGATTGATGGGCTGAAACTGGCCCAACACTGGACGGGACCAGATGCTACTAACTGGAACAAACTCTCAGGGCAATCTGACCATCAGCAAAGCCAAATCAGACAACATGCTCAAGAGCCAACTTACATTAGGGTCCTCCAATGGCTGAAATGCATTCAGCAGAGCTCAGCTGCATAAAGAACTGTAGCACTCATTTCATGAAATATAATATATATATAAAATATGATATAATATAGGTCTAAAAGTATGCAACAGTGACCCTGATCTCACAGTATATTTGCAAAAGGACATATTTTGTAGAGGACTCCCAAGTGTGTCAGTCGACTACACCATGACATCACTTTTGGTTGGGTGACAGGTGCAACAGAGGACAGCTCTGACATACGCAGCAGGGATGCAACAAATACGATTTTTAAGTATAAAACATCAAACATGTTTTTTTGTTCGGCATAATAGACTATGGCGTAATAGATTGTTCATAAACAAATGAATAACACATGGCAAACACTTTTAGCACAGGCTTATGAAATAAAAAGCAGTGTTTTTTTGTAGAATTTATATTATCTGCTCTTCAATACACAAGCCTTCATATTATCAGTAGCCTGTTGGTGCTGTCAGAGGTGCTTAAGTAGCAGATGTATCTGTAATTGTGCCTTTTTTTCCCCAGTCCCACTCTGTTAGTTTTACCATGGATACATACTCCATGTATCCCAGATTGTTACCCATTATTCCCCAATACTCTCTAAACTGTATAGCCTACCATGAATACTCAGTTCTTTGCTAAACTGTAGCCTGTATACAAGAGGTGTGAATCTCGGCACTCTTGCTTTTCCTCTCTGTGTTTTTCCCTCCGTTGCCTCACCTGTCCTCTTCCCTCCTCACTCGCCTCACCTGATTAGTGTGTCTGTGTATAGTCTTTGTCCTCCCTCTTGTCTTTGTCAGTTTGTTTTGTGATGTCCTCCGTGTTGTTCCCGATCACTCCGTGTGTCTGTCTAATCCCACGTTACCTCGTCTTGGTCCGTCGTTCCTCCAGTGTCTCCTCGTGTCCCCAGTTTGGAATGTTTCTGGTTTTGGTTTCTTGCTTCCCTTTTGGATTTGAACTTTGCTTTTTCGTTGCACTTTGTTTGTGCCTTTTAGTTGCTACTTTGTCTTTTACCCTTTTTTGACTAGCTTTTGTGTCTAGATCCCTTGTTTTTTGTACCCATTCGGATTTTTTATAATAAAGTTTGCTTTTGGTCCCCATTTCCTGCCTCCTGTGTGTGTGTGTGTGTGTGTGTGTGTGTGTGTGTGTGTGTGTGTGTGTGTGTGTGTGTGTGTGTGTGTGTGTGTGTGTGTGTGTGGATTTAGGTCCTAAAATATAACCTCACTGTAACATCAACATCCCCAGACCAAACCAAATCTGTAACAAAATATTTGGGGGGTGATCACTGGTAAGGAGGTTATCTCAGGAGATGCTGGTGGTCCACTGTGCCTCTGCTTTCAAGCCAGGCCTTTTTATGCGAGTGTCAAAGGATGACAATCACAAGTGGAACAAAGGGCATAATTTCCAGAATGAAACCTGGATTTTGTGAACACACTTTGAGAAAAAAAGGGGGGAAAAAAAGCAGGAAATGAGCTGCAGAGGCAAAGAAATCTGAAAGGTCGTAAACGTCTCAAGTAATAGTCTCTGATGGCAGGAACCTTCACAAACAAAAAACAAAGGAACAGTACTAACTATTCAAAACCACACAGAGAATATATTTGGGTGTGTAGCTCTCTCCTG
The DNA here is from genome assembly GCA_963678695.2 of Diplodus puntazzo. Taxonomy (NCBI): domain Eukaryota; kingdom Metazoa; phylum Chordata; class Actinopteri; order Spariformes; family Sparidae; genus Diplodus; species Diplodus puntazzo. Next base: position 22,317,280 of record OZ023175.1, on the reverse strand, counting down.
CGAGCAGGGTTTTGGTGTCAGTAAAGATGCTCCAAGATCTGATGTTAGGGGGTGGCTGCAAGGAAGGAACAAAACACGTATATCAGATCAAAACAATGTACCTGCAAAAGGTCAAGTGCTCCAGTAATTAGGAAGGTAGCCATCTTCAGGGAAACAGTCTTGTGCCTTTGACATTTAAGATAATCCAGGGTTATAAGCTTTGTCTCATTTACAAAGAACCACATAAGCCTCCAAATAAACAAGACTAAACACCAAAAGCCCTGCTACACAGCCCTAACAGATGCAACTAAAGGACAGAAGGACAAAAGTGTAAAGTTTGTCCTCCGGGTGGCTGCAGAAAAGAGTCTGTAAGGTCTCAGTCTCAGTATTCCTCAAGCAAACTTTCGACACAGACATTGAGGCCCACTTGATGCAGCAGTCAGCCAGGTGTATGGAGGTGGTGACCAAGTTTAACACTGAATGAGGAGGAATCGTGTCTCTCCATTTGTAAATTCTGGCACTGAGAGGGCAAAGACATTCAAAAGAAGCACATTTTGTGGAGAGATAGTGAGACAGTGGTATGATGCAGCCATCAGCTTTTAGTTTTGCCTTTAAACGGCCCATTCAGAAGAGTAAACATCAAGGGTTGAATTGAACAGCACACAGGAGTGAAAATGAATCTTGAAAAAAGTTCAATCAAGAAGACAACATTTGGCTTTCATAGAGCCAATGCATAGCTGCTGTTGTATTATGTTTGTGTATTGTCTGTGTATACTTGCAATCAGATAATGAACAGTTTCTTTTATTTTGGTCGAATAAGTTACTAGGAGCAAAAATTATGTCATGCAAATTTCTCGTTCAATATCTGAACAAGGAAGAGACTGACGCCCAAGGCTTATGTTCACCCGCTCTTTAATAAAATAACATCAGTAGTCCCAAAGAGAGAAAAAAATACTATACACCACTCTTGAAAAAAAAAGTTCCCACCTTAACTGTGAGCCCAGCCATCATTCACAGGAAACTAATTGTGTCTGCTTGTAATTGCCGTATCATTCCTTCAGTTAATACCCAAAGCATGTGACCAGCAGAGAGGGTTATACCATCGTTGATCGCAGAACATATTTTGAGTTGATCTAGCAGCGTGGCCATTCTCTTGCGAGTGACTGCTCGTAATGTGGGCAGCGCATTTCCTGGCTTTGTTAGGGCAGAGCTTCTGAAAGGGTCATAGAGTGGATCCAGGCATTAAGTGTAAATGCTTAGTCATAGGCACAGTCACAGTGGCGTGAACGTGGTTACAAAAGGCACAGCAGCCACACAGTCTAATGTGTGTGTGAAAGAGACGAGAGAAGTGATTTTGGCAGAATAAAGGAGTCTAGTGACAAGGAAGCTTACTTTTGGATACAATTAACAGTTGTGATAATCAATAATAATGATTGATTGGCAGGTAGGTATCTGTTAAAAAATACATTCTTCCGGTATATTTACTTCTTACAGTTATAGAGAAAAACTACATTTACCCAAATTGCGTACAACTAACTGACACACTAAAGGTGTGGCTTTAAAAGATCCCCTGTCCTCTATAAGGACATTTTAACATTCAATACTGAAGTGGATTTTTCTGTTTTATTATCTTCTCCCTCCTGGTTTCCAGCAGTAGCAGCCAGCTGTTCAGTAAAAGTTCATACAATGTTTGAGACTAGCATAGTGGAGCATTTGGCAGCAGGCGGTGGAGCCCAAACCAGACAGACCAAGGAGCCTGTCTCAACAATGAACAAAGCTCGAACAACAAGAACACAAAAGGTTTGTGAGACTGTGAGGACCAGAACAGGGATCATGCGTCTGGTTTTACCATGGTCTTCTTGTTTTGTCCTCTACATCTTGATGTTCCTTTCAGTACAGGAAATACATAAATCCAACTCTGGATTGGAAGAGTGCCGTCCCTCATTCAACTTCACAGTAGTTCTCATATACGTTTTATCTATAAATGTTTTCAGTCACACCCATCAAATATGTATCAAGCTCTTAGGCAACCATTTCACAGATGACAACAACATAAGCCATGATGCTCTACTTATAGTTGAACTTGACAGCTGGATGAGTCATGACAGGTTCAGTCCAGTATGAAGAATTCTGCTTCAGGCTATCTGAAGAGCTCCAGCTTGGGATCATCCTGACCCTAGAAGCTTCCAAACTGTAGGGTTAGTGACACAAGACTGGTGGAGATTTCCAGACTTTCACATCTAATCCTTAGCTCAGAATTTGAAACAATGGTTTTTGGTAAAGGAGCCGGATAACCCATCAAAATCATGTCATCTGCTGTAATCACAGCAACTCATTATTCATCATTTGAAAGACTCCTCCCCTCTGGATTTACTGGACTCTGTTGTGCTGTCTTTGTGGAAGATGGAGTGAGGATCGGGTTAGATCACTAGATCCTTATCCATGATCTGATCACTACCTGACAACAGTAACATGATGCTCACACGCTGCTGCTTCAGTAATAATGTCTAATTATGTCATATATAATGACATATCAGTCAGTGGGACCAAACCAGTACTTTAACCTTACTGCTTCAACTACATTTTGGGCATAATGTGGCTTAGGTGCTATTATTGGCCTGCTTTCCCCATCAGCAGCTTTAGGTATTAATATAATAAATAACACCCAGTGGTCACATACTCCTCTTCTCTCTTCAGATGCACTTTTGAAATATTGTGTTCCCACGCCTACACATCCTCAGCCACCTTCAGACACCTCCACCTCAAAAGAAACATTTTTTTACCCATTCATATAGTAGTTTGTTATTCCTGGATAAGACTGTCTCTGGGCAGGATTCAGCTGCATGCCCATGCACAACTGATCAGGCTCAGCACACAAGGAATGCATGCACTGGACATGGAAGACACATCTGACGCATTCATGCATGTAATGCAGAAGACAACAGCTGTTGGCGAGCATTTGTCATGTTCTTTCCAAACTCTTGGTTCTGTGCACACAGTCCTCAAAAGTTAACGTGTCCATGCTCACACAGTTCACGCTCTAAGTCTTGCAGGATTTGCCATTGCTCACTGCAGTCAGTGCTATGGTGCTATGGCTTTTTGTTGATGTAGCCCTTGTAAAGCACTATACTGCTGTTCAGAAATACATGCAGGAGCTGCAGGTGTGTGTTTTTGACATACAGCAATTGAAATTTGTTTGTTGTGTTTCTGACAAAGGAGGGGCTCAGGAAGGTTTAGAGGGTCATTCCAAACTAAAATCTGGGACCTGCACTATTAAAACTGTATATGGATTACACTAGGTGTCCTAAAATCAACCAGGACTAAAACCTTTAGGTGAAGAGTCAAGAGTTCAACAATAGACATTTTTTTTTTGCTTTTACTAGTCATAATGAAGTAAATAGTGATTACACAGTGTGATGGCTATAGAAAAACAACACCAACCACATGTAGATTGGTTATACATCTTGCTTTCACTATGCCATGCAGTCTGCCAATTTATCCTTAAAAAATGAAGGTTGCATTATGGTACAATCGACGTGCTTCTGCCATTGTGCAGCCAAAACAGGAAGAGGCTTTCAGGCAAAGAACATGAAGAGGGGGAGAGATAGAAACCGAGGTAAAACAAGGGTGAACAGATGGAAATTAACTTGATGGTTTGCTCTCTAATGTTGTGTCAAAGTCTGTTCCCTTGTTGATAGTAGTCGTGCGACAGTCATGCCAACAGTAATACCACAGGGAAACACAAAGAGTGGGGACGGTTGAAAAGTTGCACCACAAGAGGAATCGGTGTCATCAGCATCGTAGGATAGGATAAATCACTGACCTGGGATCTCATTTATAAAGCTTGGCACACACAAAATGGGGCCTGAAATGGGTATTTTCTTTGTTTTCTCTCGTTGTGGCCATGATTCGCTGTAAGCACCATCAATCAGCGGCTCATTTCCTGGCATTAACATTCATGAGGCACTTTGCATTGACCATTTATGGTTGAATGTGGGTATGGAGAGGGCGGTATATGAGGCAGATCCATTTCCCAGTTGATTTGGGATTTCTAAAAGGAAACTCTGCATCTGTTAAGATTCTCAACCAAAGTTGCAACACATTTGAATTCTGAAATTAATTAATTAATTAATTAATTAATTAATTAATTGATTAATGAATTAAAATATTAATTCAATGTAAAAAAAAAATGTTTTCCCTTCAGTTCCACTGTACCTTAAGGTGAAATGATAAGATTTGGATGTGGATGGTAAGAAGTAGATACAGCTTTGTTTAATTTGGAGACATTATCACTATGCTGTAGGCTGGCATTTATTGACATTAATGGCTTAGAATATTTACAGCATAGTATTGCATGCATCCTCTGTGGACAAGTGACTGTGATACTGAGGGATGATGACAGCTACACAAAGCTGGCTTGCATATGCATGTGTGTGTGTGTGTGTGTGTGTGTGTGTGTGTGTGTGTGTGTGTGTGTGTGTGTGTGTGTGTGTGTGTGTGTGTGTGTGTCTGTGGGTCTGTGTTTATGTGCGCATGTGTTTGTCTGAGTGTCTGTGTGCATATATGTGTGTATGGTGGTTGGGGGAGGGTGTTCATGGGAAAACAAGGTAGGTGGTCTTGACAGTTCGTGTTTGTGAAAATGCAGCGTTCCTGACAGTGAGCAGGAAGCAGGGAAGTTTCACAGCTTCCTTCCTGTCTGTGTTTCACAGTATGGAGGTGCTTTATAGAAACTAAAGCTCGGTCCCAGTGACATCTAGCTGTATATTTTTATTTACATTAAGTCTTTACAACTAAATCAAAAATAAATGAGTCATTATCAGCGTGGAGAGTTATACAGTTGTATATGTTACGCAATTATGATGCATGATTACAATGATTACATTATTATAAATTTACAATACATTTTGAAGTAAATATTAATACAAGACCATACACATGTGCACACCTAACAAGTCCCACAAAACCACTCTGGTCTCAGGTGAAGTTATAGTTAATCTTGCAGTGTTCATAAACATTCATAATCATGACCTCCAGTGTTAAAATGCTTTCACGTGGGTGGAATCCTTGCCATTATTTTGAAAGAAAAGTGAAACAACTTTAGGGTATAGTAAAACATTGTCATCAACACTGTTATTCAAGTATTCGGTATCTTGTTTTGAGAAACAATTACAGGTAAAAAAAACAACCTCTAACGTTAGCTTTGAAAAAAAAAAATATCCAAAGTTGGCCAGTTCAAATGAAAGCAGCGGCCGCCAAGAAAGCTGTTGAGTGCATGGCAAGAGTGTGACAGCAAGAACAAAGCGGTAAATTAGATAAATAAAAAAAGATTTGTGTTATGTGGCTGCAGATGTTTTGTTCTTCTGTTTGAATAGAATCTGTGAGTGGTGCCTTAGTGCTGCAAAGATAAATTCCCCTTCTGCCTTTTATACTCCAACCATCAAATTACACTCTGTTACTATCAAGTGGATTCTCCCATGTGAGCTAAAATGAGCTGACGAATAATTTTCAAACAGGAGAGACTCTTTAAGAGCGAACACGTATTTATTGACATGTGCGCAATAAAGATGAGAAATGTGAATAGTCTTTGGCATTAGATCCCATCATGATACCATTGTATTCTAAGGGGGTAATGAAGCAGAGTTTGCCATAGGATACCCCCCTGATTGAATCTAGACACAGGCGGTGATGACAATGGGTTGATGAGAATGGCTGAGATCTAGATGGATGAGAAGAGGAGCAGGCTCTCGCTCAGCTAAAACATTCAGAAAATAAACTTACATCAAGAGAATGTGAAGAAGCAACAGGGGTGACATAAGACGTCCATCAGAAATCTACTAAAGTTAGCATGCTAACCAGCTAGCCCTGGCCCAGGTGACAGTATGACAGTCCCTGCTGTTTCAGCTGGGAAATGTAAAAGCATTGATTTGTCTTTCCGCAAGCACCTCTGGTTTGCTCAAAATGGCTAAGAGATTTTTCACAAAATATTCTGGCTGTACTGTATCCCCTGTCTTCAAATCAGGATCCGTCAGTCTCAGTGGTTCAGCAGTATAGTTCAGTATAGTGAACAGCAGTAAGTGGATGAGCTGCCCCCTACAGTTTTGGAGCTACCTTCGAATTCTGGCCATATCCTACAAATTACAAGTTTGAAAACCATTTGGTTCCATACCTCAGATTGTTACTTGAATGGAAGCACACCTATCAGTTTTCTTTTAACACTGTATGTGTGACATCACAACATCTGTTACCTTGGGTTTTTTTCCATGGCTGGTCAGCAGTTTACCAGTGAACAAATTAAGTTATATAAAGTTTATTTGTAGGTAGCGCTCTCACATGCCATTTTCAACACCCTCTTGTGGTGTCTTTTCATACAGACAGTTCTGGTGTTACCCAACCAAATATTCAAATATCTGTCACTGAGATGTATGACACTTTTTCAATACAATGAAAGAGAATGGAATGTAGTCTCTATTTCTCAAGTTACATTTACAGCATTCAAAATCAGCATCCCATATCAGGCTTACTATCCCATTTAAGACTGTTTAGTTCTTTAAATTTTTCAAAATAAAACTATTTTTTTCTTAAATTTTTATAGTCCTATATAATACCTCAGTGACATGAACAAGCAAGAATGGTACTGTATATATTTCATAAGAAGGTCATGTTCCGTCAAGTTCGGTCTTGGTAGTCTTGGTCTTAGGTTCTTAGAGAAAGGAGACATGTTACTTCCTCATTATTTCAACTTTGGATCCACCAAGTCTTCAGCTTACTGCTCAATCTAATAAAAGATGGCTACAATGGGACCAGTAAAACAATTGTACCAGTTGTAATAACTTTGAAAAACAGGACTCATGAGGGTTTTTTGACTGTGTGACCCCTCACCTGTGTGATTTAGACATAGACTGATGGTAACGAGATCAGACTGTGATGTATGTGTCACATAAAGGTGAGGTCAAGTGTAAATTAGACGTCCTCATGAAGAGACTTTGCATTAATGAGACCAGGCTTTTGAGTTGTATTGGTTATATTAGTCATGTGAAATAGGCAGGATGGTTTTATTCTAGGACTGACTTTACCACATGGACAACAGTATAGCAGAGAGACCATTTCTTACATTATGTTATTTAAATGAACAATTCATTGTTTAGAGGGAACTTTCGTGGTATACAGGTTTTGTAAGGGACAGAGCTAACCTTCTTAAAAGAAAGGAGAGAAGGAGATATCAAAAATCATGCATAGACAGGCTTATTGGAATAATATCTTGGTTGCCATGCCACCAAATAGTATGAATAATCAGCCTAACAAAAATCTGTTTGTGTTTCTTGGTGTTTCGTTTTTTAATGTCATGCTGTAAAGCATGTGTGAACATATATAAAAGGCACTGTATAGATACAAAAACAGTTTTAAGTCATGTTTGTGATGTTTTAAACAGCCCTAAAGATTATTTCATCAAGACTTATCCGCTATCATAACAGACAGATCTCCAGATAGATGGCCTATAGAAAGATGCATAGAGTTAGGATGCCATCTTCTGGTCAAATATGTTAGAACAACCCTCAACATTGGGGTGACATCAAAAAACTTTACTGATGCATATACTATCTGTAGTGGGTTACCCTCTGCACTAAGCCTGTATCACACTTTTCATTCTGAAAATGTTTTATTTACTTAAAAATGTGTATGGTAAAGTGGTTTGTGTAAATGTGTTAAATAATACTTCCTGTATTGTTAGCTGCATGATACTAAAGCTTTTTTTTTATGTTTTATTTTATGTATTTATTTATTTATTTTTTTGAGGTTCTACTCATTTTGTATGATGTTGATGATTTTGTATGATTCAGATGGAGAAAAATATCATTTAAGAAGACCTGGTTCTTCTGGGACTTCTGGGTTCTGGGTTCATAAATGTGACTCTTAATAAACCTGTGTCATGTTTATGACACCATAGTGTGTGAGTTCAGGCATCAGTTTGCTTTCAGTAGGAAGTGAGTGAGGGACTTTCTCTCTGTTTGTATGTATGTGTTTGTGTGTGTGTGTGTGTGTGTGTGTGTGTGTGTGTGTGTGTGTGTGTGTGTGTGTGTGTGTGTGTGTGTTTTCACGGGAAGAGACTAGCTGTCACAGATATGAACAGCAATCCCTGGTGGCAGTAAGTGTGCACATGTGTGTACGTGTGTGTGTGTGTGTGTGTGTGCGTGTGTGTGTGTGTGTGTGTGTGTGTGTGTGTGTGTGTGTGTGTGTGTGTGTGCGTGCTCACCACTGGGAGTCAACAGGAGGAACACCACATACTGTATGATTACAGTCACACATCATCTACAGTGTGACAGCAAGTTCAGCTCCACACACACACACACACACACACACACACACACACACACACACACACACACACACACACACATAAATATATGTAATCTTTATATTGAAGGTTATCAACTAACTTTTGTGAGAATAATTCAGTTTGACCTGATGAAGAAAAGACAAACATTTTAGTAAATGTGCTGGCATTAATTTATTTTCATTCCACAAGGGAACTGTTTATAGCACTAGATGGCACCAGAGCATTGACGAAAGTAAATGTATGGTGGAACAGCCCAGTGCTTTTGTGGATTATTCCCTAAAGATACATGTAAACGTATGTTGAATTGGAGGTTGGAGACCTTGGCCTCACTTGAGCAGCTAAAACACCTGAACAAACAGAAGACATATAATGACACATAACTTCAGCTGGGGAAATTACAGACTGCAGCTATAAAACCTGGTTTAATACAATGGAATCAGTACTCTGTACACAGCTCTAAATGTCTTAAATACCCAAAAAGTTAATTCAGTTCAATTGATCTCAAAAGGCTTTATTGGTTAGGGTTAGGAAAAAATAAGGAAGGGTATTATTGTATATTACATATATCACATATCCTAGCTTATTAAGTATATATATATATATATATATATATATATATATATATATATATATATATATATATATATATATATATACACACAGTACATGTACAAAAAGAACATGCCATAATATATTATGGTAATGGTATGGTAATTTCTGAAATGTTTTTTTAACTGTTTTGCATGAACCATGACCCACAAATATTCCATGATTTATAGATGAGTTTGGCTATCCACAAAAACAACATTCTTTACTCCTGACTTGTACAAAAGTATTTTTGTCACTATATAATTTGTAATTTAAAAATATTTTTGTGTATATTCCTCAGAGAAGTCATTCCAGCCTCTTACTCTTCAGCATGCAGGCGTTAGCGGTCCTCATCAGCAGATGACTCCTCTTCATCCACCTTGTGGTCTGAGGCCTCAGGCATAAAAGGGGACAATATCTCTTGCGGAGCACTCCCAGTGGGCGTGAACATCTTGGAGGCGGAACAAGGGTAGGTCCCAAGTTGACAACCACAACTTTTGGCCTTGGAGCACTGGCTGTTGCCATCCTTGGAATGCTGAGTGGCCAAGCATGAGTCGAGCGAGAGTTTTTCTGGCTTGGTTCAGGGTCCAGCGGCAGGAGTGGATGAAGACCTGAACAGACAAGCAAGAGACCTCCTTCTCCAAAGCCGGGAACAGTGGATACTGGAACTGAAAGGAGCACTGGATCAGGGATAGTCCAGAGGCAGAGCTGGTCATGGTGTTCTGGGCATATTCCTGATGATAGGCTGACTATGGCCCCAATATGTGTACAGAACTCCTTTCAGAATCCAGAAGTGACCTGAGGACCCCGATCGGAGACCACATCAGTGGGGAGACAATGAAGTCTAAAGATGTGGACGAGAACAAGCTTGGCAGTCTCCTTGGCTGTAGGGAGTTTGGGCAGGGGAACAAAGCGGGCCATCTTGCTGAACCGATCCACTACCGTGGTGGTATGTCCAATGGATAGTGGCAGACCAGTAGTAGAAGATGTGAGACCACATATGATGGGGCTCAAGCAGAGGTTATAAGAGACCAGCAGGAGCCTGGTGGCATGGCTTATGCTGGTTGCAGACAGGACAGGCATTGACAACTCCTGGGTCTTCCTCCAGGGTAGCCCACCAGAACCTGTGTTGCAATCCCTCCCCAGTCCACTGGATACCTCAGTGCCAGGTAAGTATGGAGAACGTCAGGCCTAAGCATTGGCGGAACAAACAGCTGATCAGGAAGCCAGGAGCTAGGACCCGGCTGATCCTCTAGAGTGACCCTAACATGTTTTTCTATCTCCCAGGTGAGTGAGGTGAGTAAAAAGATTTGGTTCCCTCAAGACAGGGGTCAAGTTGATGAACCCCAGAAACTGTTGCAGCTGCTTCAGTGATTCAGGGGTCGGCCAGAACATGACAGCTGACACCGTGGCGGTGTCCATCTGGATACTACACTGGCCCACCATGTCTCTCACGAAGGAAACAGATGATGAGTGGAACTTTCACTTTTCAGCCTTCATATACGGGAGGTGTTGAAGGATTGCTTGGAAGTGGTGGACATGCTCTCTTCCACTCGACACTCGACACCCTCTCAGCCCCTTCTAGTAACTCAAAGGCAGAGGAGATAAGGGGAGTGGATAATGATTCTTGACCATGATGTCACTGAGACACCTGTAATCAATAAAAGGACTCAATGACTTTTCCTTCTTCTCTAGGAGGAGAAAACCCCAAACCAGCCGATGGAGAAGCGGGGTAGATGATTCTGGTGGAAAGAGAGAAGATAGTCATTTATACATTTCTCCAGTGCCACCTTAGCCTCCTCCAAGGCAAACATGTTGGGCTGCAGGGAGAACAGGTTGGAATAGGTTGTAAGAACCAGGTTGCAGCCTTCAGGCTCTCCAGCGTAGTGCTCCAGGGTCCCCAACCATGGCTCAGGTGTGGGTGCAAGAATAAGGAGCAATGGAATGGAGAGGGAGGAGGAGCTAGGGCCAGAGACATAAGTAGTTGCATCCCTCAATCAGTCAGCTGCTGGACCTTGGCAGCTAGTGTAGCTAGCGACTGGCATTGGACTGACATGTCTCCGGAGCGGTGATAGCCAGAAAAACCTTGTGCCGCTGAACCCTCAGTTCTCTGCAAGTCAGACTGTGGTGAAGATTTGGATGGTTCCATGTCTGGCCAGATTGTATTGTAAGAAATGATGCTAGGAACCAATCGCAGCACTCGGGGAAACCAGGAATAGTTTGTAAGCAGCTTTAATGTCTCTTAACAAAGTCTCTGGAAGCATTGTAGCAAAGGTGGGCTGGATCTGGATGTAACGCCAGGATGTATGTAGCAGAAACAGTCCAAACACTCCTGTAGATCAGTACAACATTTGCCACAGTACCAGTGAGTGAGTGAGTTGGCAACAAGGTTGTGAAGGCAGAAGTCAGTCGACGGATATCTACATGGTGAAGACACACTAGTAAGCATAGCAACGCCGTGAGAGCTTCCGCGTCACAGAAAACCACAGAGGAGCAGAAGGGGAGACTCACTAGGTAGCAAGGTGGAGGAAATGCTTTCCTGGACAGCTGCAGGCAACATCGTATCCACAGAAGCAGCGGATAATCTCAAACCCAGGGACAGAAGGCAAGTGAGTTTACCATAGATCAGGCGAGATGGGTTGGTCAGAGACAGGCAGAGTCGGTATCAGGGGAGGTCCAAGGAGAAGGAGAAGAGTCCAGGAGAGAGTCTTGCATAGTAGTGGGTGAAGAACAAACTGGCAGTGAGTGTCTGTGAGGCTGGAATATACTGTATATACCGGGTTTATAATGATGAGGCACAGCTGTGTTCTGAGGTGAGTGGAGCTAGCTGATTAGGTGAGAGAGGCAGGTGACACGGCAGGCTGAAGTAAGCTGATGACCAGTTAGGCAAACTGTGACACATTGTATAATGTATCCTGACCAGCTCTTCACTCCTCTTTTGATGGTTAAATCATCAATGTCTATAATTATGTTATAGCTACCTCTGATATTTGAAGAACCAGCTAAACCCTACATTACTTTATCCATACTAAAAACACAAAGTAAGTCTGCAAAAAGTTGCATATAAATGGAGCTATACATCTGGCACTATATGTTTCTATTTATTAAACATGTGTCCGTCCCTCACAAAGCAATTAGTGATGGTCAACACGATTATTTCCCTAGGCTGGTAGAGCTTAGGGAAGTGAATAAGCAGAATCCTCCTGTTTTCCTCTTAGTTGCTATTCAAAAACACACTATGACAGCTTTTTTACTTTAAATGAAATGTGTCAGTAACATAACATAACATGAGACAGGTGTTTTGCCTGCATGAATGTAGATAAACATCTAAATTTGAAATGGCACTCATGTAACTTGTACACATATAAAGCTCTGTTCACACAGCGCTTTTACCTCTTCTACCTGTGTGTCATGCAGCAAACGTTTTCTTGACAGCATACCACTAAAATAAAGTGACCAAATCTAAAAGATGATCTCTGGATAAACCTTGGTCTTAATGAATCTGCATGCTGAGGCAAGATGAGCGTACTGATTTTGCACCTAAAATGCAATCAAACATTCATGATAATTTCCTCCATTATAACAACCTCGATTATTTGCAGGACTTTTACAGATTACAGCCACGAATGAGGTTAAGAGCACAGAGGATCTATTCAGTACTACTGAATCACATTAGGAATGAGGGAAAGCAAGTTTAAATATACTTTAAGCCTGAATTTGTGTCAAGATACAGCTGAAGGTGTATGAAGAAATGTTAGAGTGGGAATGAGTCAAATACTCTGAATGGGACTGAAAAGTTGAATAAATCTCATAAGGTGTCAAAGATGAGAACATTCTCATTGAAATTGAGTTTAATTATGAATGAGCGATATAGTTAAATGTAGTATAAAATGTTGGACAAGTGGTAAAAATAATATGAGTGCGTCTGTGTATGTGTGTGCACGCTTATGTGTGCATGTCTGAGAGTGTTGGTACGTGTGTGGGAGAGTACATTCAGTAAGTGTACTTGTATGCATATGTGTGTAGGTATGGATATCTACTGTATTTGTACAAGTTTGCACGAATCTGTGTCATCTAAGTCATAGCTTTGAATTGTTTGTTTATTTTCATCTCACTGCATTTTTTTCTCTCAGACTGAATTTCTTACTAAACGTGCCTGATGTCCAAGAGGAAAAAGGTATAAAAACGTACCTACTTTAGCACGCAGGACTGTTATGTAAGTCACTATAGTATCCTCAGAACCAGCATATAAGAAACACTGAACTTAATTATGTTTGCAAACCGGCTTTCTTGCTAGATTAAGTAGACAGGTTATTCTAGCTAGCTAGCTTTGTGACACTGTATGATTTTGTGGTATATGCTGATTACATCGATCCTCTATCATCATTTAGTTTTGTGTAGTGTACATATTAGGTCCCAAACATTTTGTTATAATGTCACACCCAAATCAGACAGATTTCAACAGCAGCTGCTGATGGAGAGCTTTTGTTTGTAAGTTAGTTTGTTAGTTAACAGTTTATGGTCAAAGCATTTTTTTTGTTCACATTTCTCATTATACTTTGAAAAAATGATTGGAACAAAATTGACCATCAGACTGGCACATATTTACTTTTGAAAAGCCATGTGTTCATTTTTCCATGGAGATATCAATTTAGTTTCAGAGATTTAACTGATTACATCAGTAGCATGTGTAACTAATCACATCAATTCTGATGTTTCTATAGATCTTTGAAAGGTAAAAAAAAAAAATAATAATATGACAGAGTAGTTTTAGTCCCAGAGTTTCATTTTTTTGAGCAAAGTAAACAAGATGAGGATAACATTTTCCTAGAGAAAGTTATTACATTAGAACATAAAATCATTTTCTCCATATTATCTCATAATACAACTTGTATTGTAAAGTTGTTGTTTAATGTTAATTGATAATATTACCAGAAAAGGTTTTAAATTTCCAAAAAGTACTTTACTCCCATTACAGTATGGTGATAAATTGCAATTCTACAAGAATAAATGATAGAACATCAAGCAATATCGTAGCATGAAGTCACATTTTTTATCAAAGGCCATACTGTGTTGAGATAAAGTTCTAATTGTACAGTGCTAAATTTATAACATTCAAATCAAACAATCAAAACAAAATGCTATTATTCATACTGAGTTGTATTTTACTTACATTTTACTAATAAGCTACATATCGTAGGTATTGATTCATTTATAAAATGTGACAATACTTGATATTTTTGTTTAAATTTGTTTCTGTATTACTTTACCTTTGCATTCATTTATTTATTTATGTTCCCATTTCATTTTTCCATTTTGATTATTAAATTACAAATTTCTAAATGTACTGATTTATTTACGACTTTATATATTTGAATCGACACACACACAAAATAACAGATATGTTCACAAACCTAAACTTTATGATGGCTTTATTGCACAATACTCTCAGATTAATAACATTATTATTATATTTAGTAGTACTGCTATACTGTATGTGTTTATAAATATGTATTTTAAACACAGTAGTTTTTTGTTATATTATGGAACTGTGATTACACATTACATTAAAGTTGTATATGTATAGGTTATTATGTAAGTATAAGTTTATAAGTAGCTGTACGTATTGTCTTGTTTGAAATTATTATATATTAGTTCATATATGAATATAAATATATGGGGCTACTGTAGCTCAAGAGGTGGAGCAGGTCATCCAGTAGTTGGAAGAATCTGGGGACTTGAACCAGGATTCGGGGAATCCTCCAGTTTCACATCAAAGTGTCCTTGAGCAAGAAACCGAACCCCAAATTACTCCTGATAAGCAGCCTCTGCCAACCTCTGCCATCAGTGTGTGAATGTCAGTATGAATGGGTGAATGTTGCAAGTGTTTACCATTTACCATTTAAAGGTTCAGTATACGTGTAGTAGGTGGCTACAATTGATATTTCATTGTACAACCCTGTGATGTAAAAATGGCAATAAATACTTATCTTAGTATTCATTTAGATTGGCTCTTAAGTCAAAATTCCACTTTAGTAACTCATTGACTTTCACTATTAGATTCATAAAATGTGTAGCCCCATAGCAGGTTTATCTGGACCTGTAAGTAGCAAGTGGATATCATCAATTATAGATGTATTGGCATTGGCTGAGACTTCCTGTTTTGTTCTCGTGTAACTACATTACCTCAACCCATAATTGTTTTATAAGTGCCCCATAATTACCCAATAATTGGAGCAGAATTAGCCCTTTACTCTAAGAAGACTGTAATCTAAAGGCTTGCTGAGTGAGACTGCCTTCTCTGTCACCTCATACTGCATTGCAACAGCAATAATGCAATAAACTGCATAATTGACAAGCAGTATTTTTTTAGATCCGGAGTCAGGAGCAGGAAGTTATATCAGGAACACTTTAACACAGTGTTCATACAGAGGGAGGAGCAGGAGGAGAGGAGGCAGATGGAGGCAAAGTAGGAGCAGAAGGAGGAGCAGTGGGGGGGCAGGAGGACAGGAGGAGCAGCAGCTGGTGTTATCTGCTCATGTGGGTGACACCTCTGGGTGTCCCGCAGGGATATGGAGGAGAGAATGGAAGAAGTGTGGGGGGCATGTTATACTGTAAGATACAATGCACAACACACATTGGAATCATAGAATGAATTGCATGTCACAGAAATAAGACATTTAGACTTAATGGCAGAGAATATGATGCTGGGCTTTAGGAGTCTTCACCAAAATAAGGAGAAATTCACCATGTTTAATGTGAATATCCCAATCAGTGTTGAGGGTAAATGGAATTAATTGAGGCAATAAAATTCCCTGTACATTGTGACTTGACAGAGAAAGTTGGGTTGTTCGTATTTTGCATTGTATGCTCCCTCCTGATGCCCCACCCCCTAATACTTGAAATAATAATAATACTGAAACCTGCCCATCATGTGGAGGTGGGCATTTGAAAAATGGCTGTGTACAAAAAGACATCTGAAATGAAGTAATGGGGAAGAAGAAGAAGAAGAAATTAAGTTTTTGATCTAAGTCTAGTCCTGCAGCTAGAATAATCACAGACTCGTGAAGGCTATTTAATAAATGAAATTTATGAGAAAAAATATGATTTCACAACACTTTTTAATAATAAAAACTATTCATGTATGTTGGGCAGCTTTCAGTAAATACAACAGGGCACCCAAGGGGGTGAGATATGGGAGGACAGCTGAGTACTGGCACTAGACCAGGTCCCTCCATGGGCCACAAAAATCTCTGTTAACATAACTGACACGTCATTATTTCCTAATTAAATGTACAGTGTTTTTTGGTACTAATTAGCTGGCGTGGCCAAGCTGATGCAGCAGATTGTGAGCTGCAGTTTCCCTGCCGGTAAATGGACCGACTGGCTGTGGCAGCTGCAGTGTCTCTAGGCTTGTTAGGTGAAGTAGACAGTCCGGGTGGCTGAGCAGCAGGTCTGATTGTTAAGACAGCCATTACACCACAGAAACAGACCATACCATAACTATTGTGGGGGTTAACAATTTTAAAATAAAAATTGAGGTGATGACATTAAAAAGTCACTAGACTGTCTGGTGGAGGAGGTCAGAAGAGTATTCTGGACCTGGTGGAGGAGGAAACTTACCTAAATAACTGAGCCTACTGAATGTGAAGAAAGACAGTCGACTTGTGTACCTGGAGAGCAGAGTGGATGACTGTAAAAACAAGACACCTACTGACTTCAGTGAAATAGAAATTTTGTGTGTGTGTGTGTGTGTGTGTGTGTGTGTGTGTGTGTGTGTGTGTGTGTGTGTGTGTGTGTGTGTGTGTGTGTGTGTGTGTGCGTGTGTGTGTGTTTGTGTATGTATGTGTGTGTAATATATAGATATGTATGTTGAGGGGGTAAGTGGATGCTGGAGAATACATACTAAACTATAATTACTTATGGGTATAGTACAAATGTATAGAACACAAAAGAAATCAATATGTAAGCTGTAATACATAAAATTATGTTTGATAAAATAGATCATTTGCAGGATATATTTGGTTATAAATTATACATATGTGTATGTTTGTACATTTGTGTGAGTAACAGGCCCATTGTCAGCATTTACCAAAAAGACATCATTATTCTCAAAGTTATGCGACTGTTGCTGCTTACCAGTGACACATGTATTGGACCTTTTGGGTACAGTTTGGTTAGGGTTAGGCACTTTAAATTATTTGTAGGGTTTAGGAGAACATTGTGGTTGAGGTAAAACCATTACATTACGTCTGTAAATTCCATATAAACGTACCAAATTAAAGTTGTAACCCACGTAACCATATGTACAGTATGTGACGTTACTTCACTACGTTAGTAAGCCAAAGGAACTCACTGTCGTCGCTTTTATACCCTGACCGTTCTAGCCCAACCTCTTCCCTATACAGACTTTTCACTATTGTACTATTTCTCCTCACTTCTTCCTTTTAGGCTGTAATAATCACTACAGCCACTAGAGGCGGCTGCTTATAAATAAAATAATAAGAATAAAATATGCTATGCTATGACAGCTAACCCCACACTGACATACAAAAAAATCATGCACGTGCAATCATATTATTAAACTAACTTAACAAATGTCCACTTTTACTGCAGTTCTTTATGTGGTTTGTCCAAGTCGTCGCTGTCCAAGATGGCAGACTTGCTGTCGCATGCGCAACTCACATTGGATCAGGACACAGCTGTTCACGCCGTACCAATATGCCTCAGTACACCATCTGGGACTCACCGTGTTAGATGAATTGCTGATTCTTAACAAAAGTGCCCCTGAACACATGGAATGTAAAATATAATTTGTCTTCATTCAGTTGAAGCAGTTATAAGAGTTAGTACACAGTAATCAATATGTTTGGTCAGTAACCAATGTTGCCCCTCCCCCTGCTCATGCAGTGAAATAAAAAATAAATATATATCTCTGCCAAACTTATCCAAACCAGAAAGAGAACTCTGTTTCCTGCTATGTCTGACAATTACTGCTGCAAGTTCATGTTATGACGTAGAAAAGAGGAAGTGGATTGCGAACTGCAAATGGACAGGAAGTTTGCCAAAACAATTGACAAGCATGTATGTGCTTTGCAGATAATCTATGCATGCACATGTTTTCAGGGGAAACAGCATAGGTGGTAATTTCGTAATTATTTCATTCTTCAGACATGTACGGGAAATGAAAAGTGCTGTACCGTTTCTACATGCTGCTTTGAGAAAACTCAAACCCCAATATTTTCTTCCAGTATGCAAATAGAAATGTACCAAGGTGTGGGGTAAAGTTGTGCATGCTAAAATAAACAGCAACTTTTCGCAACATTTAGCTACACACCATGTTTAAAAAACATATGTGCGATATCCACAGTCTTTTTTGGGTGGTCAGACAGTGATTGTGCTGCACTGTTATTCGCGTCTCCTCACCGTGCTCTCATGTTGCTTGCCAGCATGTCCAGCGACTTAACTGAAACATTGGTAGGGTAGGGCAATACAGAGTTTCAGCAATGCATCCGCAAGAACAGCGACAGTTACAGCTCCAGCACACCACAGCACTCAGTAATCTTTTATTTTGGTACTTCTGGTGACAGGCAGTGTAAATTTGCATATTTAGATTTAGATTCAGATATAACATTTACATTTAGATTTAACATTTACATTTAGATTTAACATTTATATTTAGATTTAACATTTAGATTTAACATTTAAATTTAGATTTAACATTAAGATTTAGATTAAACATTTAAAATTTAAATTTAATATCTAAATGGTAAATATTAAATTTAAATGTTAAATGTTTAATCTAAATCTAACATTTAGATTCAACATTTAGATTTAGATTTAAGATTTAGATTTAGATTTAGACTTAGACTTAACATTTAGATTTAGATTAAACATTTAACATTTAAATTTAACATTTACCATTGAGATTTTGATTTAACATTAAGATTTAACAAAATCTGGTCGAAAGAAACATTAAAAGAAATCATGTATGTTTTTTTAAAGTGGTTTCTTGCAAAACGTGGTGAAAAGTTGCTGTTTATTTTAGCATGCACAACTTTACAATCGGTGCCCCATACCAAGGGATTAACTGAATGAAAGCTGTTTAGCAGTTCAAACGTCAGTCAACTAAAATAGACAGTTATAACGGAAAACCCTTTTTGCACTACTGCGACATACTGTAGGCTAGTAGAAGCCTGCTTACTGCCCACTGCCCTCTGGGAATCTACTGCTGCCAAGGCTGCTTCATCTCAATACTGCTAGCCTCCCAACATCCAGGAGCTAACCAGGCTTCTGCTGCACAGCTTCACACACTCATTTGAGCAGAGCCCGTGTTTTATGGCAGTACCACATGTGAACACCACCAGCACCAACAACATGGCCAAACTACTTCAAAGAAAGGCTGTGATGACTCCAATCATATAAGCAATTGACGAACTAGTTCTCAACTCTAGCATAAAGCTTTCTGATACTTGATTTAAACTTTCTGTCTGAATGTGTGTGGTTTGTACATATCCTCTTAAATGAACGGAGATGTGTTTAATCCAGTTGAACACAAGTTAATGTCAGCACACAGACTAGCTGGGGCCAGGCAGTGTTTTGCAGGATATGAGACGTGGTTAATTGTATGGGTCTCTGGACATATACTGATCAGCCACAATATTAAAACCTGGCTCTGATACATAGAGGCATGGACAAAGGACCTCTGGGTTGTCTTGTGGTCTCTGGTACCTGGGTGTTGGAGGTCAACCCTTTAAGTCCTGTGGGTAGTGCGGTGTGGCCTCCATGGATCAGACTTTTTCCAGCACATCTCACAGCTGCTCGATTGCAGTGTTTCCTAAAGTTTTCTTTCCTGAGGTTCAACTTTTTTAAACAACTCCATTCACAAAGAGCACATCACATTTTTACATAAATGAACATTCCTGACCATTTGTCCTGCCATTTCCACATCATCTTATGTTGATTTGAATAAGTAAACCAGCCATTTCAAATGGATCATTTGATAAATTACAACTGCACGTGTTATTAAAACATAAGTACATGTTTGATGCTTTAAAAGATCAAGGAAAATGAATTTAGGTGGAGTTAAAAAAAGAAATTATTTCCTCTCAGTAAAATAATACATATTTTAAATAATACAATTACCCTGTGAGGAGGAGTTAATAGGCTCTCGTCTTTTCCCCTCATCACTAAAACAAACTCAGCTGTAAAATGGCCAATTGTTTGGATAATGTCATCTGTAATCTGGTCTTTAGCTGGGCCTGTCTTTCTTTTTTTAGCTAAGCAATAATTTCAAGAAGCACACTTCAGAGAAGGGTAGCTGTCCGTTACTTGTAGCTGGCTGCAGAATAGTGAAAACGTGAAGTAGTAGATATACCAATGAGCTCATTAATGGGGCACAAAGTGTACTCCAGGTATAAATCTCGAAAGAAGATATAAGAAAATCAACACATTTGATTTAATCTTAGTTTACAGAATTTTCTGCGACACACGTGTCACGCCCCTGTCTTGGGAATGACTGCTCTATTGGATCAGCATCTAGGATTTTGGAAGCCAGGTCATAACCACATTCCTCAGGTCATTCCTGAACAGTTTTGTGGTGTGGCAGAGCACAGTGTCCTGCCATCGGTGATGTCAATGCCAAGAGGGAGTTTCCTTGGTTTGCAGCTATGTTTGGGCAGGTGGTGTGTGTCAAGTGGCATCCACATGAATGCCAAGACCCAATGTTTCCCAGTGTAATAACCACTATATAAAGTATGCTCATTGGGAACTTGAAAGTCGCAGTGCATGCGCCACAGGGGACAGATGTTCCCCAACAGCAGAGGTGTCAGGGTTCAGAAGTTCCTGAGAAAGCTGCATTGCTCCTTCAGGGGATTCCAGAAGCCCTTCTTATAAGATACAGAGATGTTCCCAGGAGTAGCTCAAGAGTGTGAGAATCATGTTTGAGTGCTATCATCATCATAATAATACTAATTGTTATTATTATTATTATTATTATCATTATTATTATTTAAGAAGAAGAAGAAGAAGGAGTACAATAAATGTGACAACTAATTATGCGGCCAGTGTTCTGACGGTTAAAATGCAGAATAGTTCTTCTCCATTACCTTCACGCCCTGCAGTCAGAGCAGAAGACATTTCAGCTTCCATACAACGCATCGTATCTCCTCGCTCATCAGTTAGTCGTGCGTTTCGTTTTCTAATGCATTTTCGAGGACTTTAAACAATTAATTAAGCCTGGGTGATGCGAGCAGAATGGATTCGGCTGCCTGACGGAGCCCGGAAAATGCGCAGCTCCTCAGATGTACTTGTGTTGCATGAAGCCTCTATCTCCCTCTCCCTCTCTCTCTCTCTCTCTCTCTCTCTCTCTCTCTCTCTCTCTCTACCTCTCTCTCTATCTCTCAGTCCCTTTCTCTCCCTCTCTCTCTCTCACTCCCTCTCTCTGTCTCTCTCTGTCCCTCTCTCTCACTAAAGGTGACCGAGGAGCCGCGCACACTGCTCATTATTTAACGTCTTCAAATTGAGCGGCAGCGGGAAGACGAGCTCGACGCGGTAGTGACTGCTGGAATAAGCTGAGAGGGCTGCCGGAGGGGGGGTGGTGGGTCGGTGCTGACATCTGAGGTGCTGCCTGGGAGACTCTATGTGCCGCTTCATGCGCCAGCCTCCACTCTTCAGGTGAAGCCTCCACACCTAGCTGTTATTTTTTTTTCACCGCGGCTCATCCAAATTCGTCTTGTCTCCTCGCCGCTGACGCTTGGATGTTGGTAAAACGGTGCGCATGCGTTGCTCTTGGAATAATTTTGCAGCCTAAGTTGCATCCGTGAGATCTTGTGTCAAAGTCGTTGGCAGGATCAGAGTTAGTGATGTGGAGTACTCTGGACCGCGGATGCTGGGGGGTCTGCTGCTTGTCCCTGCTGGCGACTGTAGTCTGCGGGGCGCAGAGGTGAGATCTGATAACAACATCATTTGTCATGTCTTATTCTGGACAGGCCCGGTAAGACGTCCTTATGTCTGAATTAAAATGTGTGTGTGTGTGTTTTTTGTTTTTTTTTCGCAGTGCCAACGAGCCTAGCAACATGTCATATGTGAAAGCCACCGTGGACAAGCTGCTGAAGGGCTATGACATCCGTCTGCGGCCTGACTTTGGAGGTAACAACCACCGCTGTCCACTCCGTTCATGTAACCTACATGTGAAGCCCAGCGGGCTGCTGTAATGCTTACTAATACTCCGCTGTCATATTTTCCATAGGCGCCCCCGTCGATGTGGGCATGAGCATAGACATCGCCAGCATTGACATGGTGTCTGAAGTCAACATGGTAAGTTGCCGTGCGCATTCTCACTGGGCGCGATGCGGGACGAGATGACAGACTGCGTCCGCGCCACAGTTGTCGGCCGAGTTTCTTGCCTTTTTCCGCGCACGGACGAGATGGAGAGGCGAGAGATCCGTTTCAGTCCGGTTCGCCTCTGTAGGCTACTTGGTGCAGCGCCGCTTCTGAAGCAAACTAAAAAAGATTCCCCTCCTCCTCCTCCCCCTCCTCCTCCCCCCCGCTCCCTTTTCAGCACCATGGAGAGATCCGCAATGTGTCAAAGCCAATCCGTATGCATCAAGTACTTCCCCGCGGTGTCACAACCGGCGAAGGCTGCGAATTAACAAGACAGAGACCATCAGACATAGGGGGTGAGATGAGAGGGGGAGAGAAGGAGAGAAGGACAGAAGGAGAGAAGCAGTGAGAGAGCCAGAGAGAAGCTGTTTAGTAATTCCGTACACGCATCTGCGGCCCCAGCATGCGTGGAGAGGCCGGTGTCAGAGAGGCTTCACCGAGCGGTGCGGGGAAACGGACGCAAGGAGGAAAAGTCGTAAGAAATATGACGTCTGTGTGCATGTTTTGGCCGTTTTTTGGGCCCGAGCGCAGTAATTACATAAGGACCACCAGTGAGTCAACATGAGCAAGGAGGCCCAGCAAAGCAGTGTGTCTGCAGAATATCATTTGACCACTTAATACAAGGTGTCAATGCAGCTGCCAAGGTGCCCAGGGAATCCACACCGTGCTGTATAGCAGTACTGCATGTGCAGAGGAAGTGAGTGTCTGAGGGAGAGTCAGACCTGACATCAGAAAGACATACAGTTTGTTGCTCACTAACCGCTGCTTATATAGCACAATCTCTTTATTTTTAGTATTTGCTTTATCTAGCTGTCTTTTAGTTAACATTCCATTTTTGTTGTTCATTGTATACAAATATTTGTAAATGCAGGAATATGATGTAATTAAACAGCCACAGTCAAACCTTCAGTGAATTAGGCAAATTCTGAACTGTATATGTTGAGATGAACTTCTGTGAGAAAAATCCAGTTGGCTCATAAAATCGTGATCAACAGTAATGCACAGCGGTACAACAACCCATGAAAGTATCTGGAACTTAGGATTTAGAACCAGTTCCTGAGCAGCGCCCAAATATAGTTCAGTGAACTCGTCCTCAAAGTGGGAGCACAGTGGTGGAAACAAACAGTTTTCACCTACTATATGTAGGTAGTCACCTACATATAGTAGGTGAAGTAGTAGGTGACTTAGACCATTTGTTGTGTGAATTATGTTTTGTTCTGCCTATGCAGTGCATTCACCTTCTTGGGAAGGCATGGGATGATACGAAAATTGATGCATTGAAATGTCTGAAAACGATGAGACTTTTTGTTGTATGTTCTGTGGCGTTGTGTATTTACATGATCCAAAATGTTTCCAACAATATTTGAACCAGAGAAATCCACAAGTTTACTCAGGTGATAGTGGGCTTTATCTGGCCGTCTGTCACTGTAACATACAGGAGAGCGTCAGATGGTGCGGAAGGGAGTCGGCGAACGACTAAACACAAGAGCAATAAAACTTGAACACTTTACTTCACCATGAACCCTCGCATGTGAGTCACATCAGATAGATTCCGTCGCTAGTTATGGTTGTTCAGTTGTGTGTTCACTACCAGCGAGCTGTCACTCCTGCGTTTTCGACTGTATTTGTGTTTATTCTCACGTACAAAAAAAGTTGTTTGAGTTAATTTGCCTTACTTGAAATCCCACATTCTGCGGTGTGACTTTTGCGTGTGCACACTGAGATGCTAAAATGACTGCGCAACTCTAATATTCCCGATGATCCCAATTCACCATCATGCTGACGATTGAAATTCACCACGATGAATAAATGAGTTGCTAGCTTTTATTGTGATACGTGATAAAATATTTTACTGTCCGATCCTTACTTGGCACTCAGATTCAATGTGGAATACACTGGCCGTGAGCATTGGGATAACTGTTCCACTGTTGGAGTCGTTTATTCTTCTTTCACACTCTGAAAAAAGGCTGTTGAATTGTGTCTCAGAATCTAGGGCAGGCGTCCTTTATTATGAGGCCAGTATGATGCCTAGTTGTTCTTCACTTCAGTGCATGGATGTGGCTGCTTCTCATATCGCTCGCGTTCCTTAAACAGGAGCACAAGTTTAGGTGTGGTTCATATAGATTGCTGAAGGCTGATAGAGATACCAATCGTTCTGTTTGAAGCTACGATAATTACTGCCGACATTTCATCAGCATGAGGTTGAGCAGATAATGATCCAAATTGCGTTCTTGTTAGAACTGCTCCTTTAAAACTTATCAAGTTCAACTAAAGCAGCATTTAACTATAATTATGGAAAATAAACATAACAAAGTCAATACAGTAGACAGTAATGTTGCTGAATTTGTTGTCTGCGTTGGCTGCAGTGCTCTGTGTCACCATTGGACAAGATGGGTCCTCAAACTGTCCAGCAAGGCAGTTGGTTGGACGTCTACCTATAGCGACTCCAACAGGCACTTGTGGAAGTACCTAAGTCTGGAAACGGTGAAGCGGATTTTTAGATTTCTCATTAATTCTTCTAAAACTGCCCATATTTGAAATCTTTGCGATGAAAAAGCATATGAAAACAGTAAATAAAACTGCGCTGTGGTGCTTATACCGTCTGACTTGCAATCTGTCAACCAATCTGAAGCGGCCCAGTGCATTCTGGGTTGGTTGAGTATGTGCTTAAGCTGATGGGGCGATACTATGCAGTTGAAAGGCAATACGTACTCAGTTGGACATCATGATTAGTATGATTAATACATTGATTTTGAACACAGCCTTAGTTTTCCTGTGCAATGGGGGATTATTATCAACATTTCAGGTGTGCACACTTTCAGGTTTAGTGTCAGATAAAGTGGTTTAATGATCATCTTACTGCTCATACTCATTGTCCCATTGACTTGTAGACTTGTTGCAGTGATGTCACAGTTTTTCCAGTTGTCAGAAAATTCACAACAGCAAAACTAAAAAAGTAAGACTTCAGCTGTAATGAACCAGGATTATCTGAAGAGGCTTCATGCATGTACAGAGGCTCGGTTTGTGAAAGCACTCTAAGAGAGTTTGTATGTGAGGGGGGGTGCAGGGTTCTGCTCACCTCTCTTCCCTCTTCATCTGCTGATCCTCTCAGTTTCTGCTTTGTCTGTCACCTCGCTCACAGCTTCCAGCCACCATTTCTCAGTCACCTCTCATCTGGGGGGGGGGGGGGGGGGGGGGGGGGGGGACGTACTGCAATTCCTCAAATAACTTTCCTCACACTTCTCCATGGTGGGGCACACTTCATTGTTCTCACCTCTGAAAGGAGAAAATGTGTTTCCATCACCATCACGCAATCGCAGTGCATCTGGTTGCACATTTATCATACACAGTAAAACATGATTTACCTGACAAAACCGACTTTGTGTTGCTCCTCTCACTCATTTTCCTTCAGAGGACCTTTCTCACTCATGCTCACAGGGCACCTTGTGTTTCTGATACTAAGTTGACTTAAAGGTCAGACACCTTTGTCAGTTACACAGCTTCACCAGTCTAAATTCAGCAATCCTGTACAGGTGACTGAATACACTATCGTCCTGCATACAAAGAGTTTAGAAGGAAGAGTGTCTCAGGAACATCATTGGAATATTGACACTCTAACTGTCCAGAGACTTGGATTGGACATCAGATGTCAACCGACATAACATAACTAAAAACTAGCTTTGCTGCTCATAACCGGCAATTATCAGAGAACAGCAGAGAGCAGCAGATCATATACCTCATCAGACCACATCCAGTCTTAACTTCAACACACGTTATACCATCCAGCCTGCAAAGGAGAGTAAATTATTGTATAAACCCTGGTGTTGTGTTGACATCACAGCCGAGCCGAGCCGGAGCCAATAAATACCTGTGACTACTGCAAGGTCAATTGACCCAGGAGTAAATCCCAATGACATATATTCATACTGCACAAAAAAGCCAGACTTTAGTGGGTGCAAGTGCGTGTTTTGGCCAGTGTAAAAAGGGGTATCGATGAAATGCTGATTGAACCTAAAGGAAGTCAATTCAATGATTGAAATGATTCTGAACCCAAGTCAACCCAAGTGGTCTAGGGAGATGGCCGCCACCACTGAGTGTGTTTCTGTTCAAGGTTTCTGCTTGTTAACAGGCTTTTTTTTTTCTTTCTTTTTTTTCCTCACCACTCTCACCAAGTTCACTGAGTATGGTTTAGACTAGGCTCTGACTGGAAGGTTGTCATGAAATGAAATGACTTTTGTTGAATTGGAGCTATACAAATAAAGACAAATTGATTGATTCAGTTGAATAAATCCTACTGATTATACAACTACTACCTTTTATAATAGCTATATCATGTACATTTGTAAAACGCATAGTTCCAAAGTGCAACAGGATAAGATATGCACACAATATATATATGTATATATATATATATATATATAAATGTGTTTGACTTCAGTTCAACCTCTGATTTAAGCCAGCACTCACCAGAGAGGCCAGTACCCACCCTTCTTTTTTCCCCACTCCTTTCTGTAGAATTGGCTTACTTGGTCATTCAAGCATGGCATTCAGTTACTCGAATATGTATTAATCGGTTGCCCTCATGTTCCTATTGCCATAGTTGCCATTCCACGTGACTTTTCTTTGATTACCAATACACAGTACCAGAACTGGAAATGCGCATCTGTAATGTTTCTTTAGGTTTAGAGTTTTGGAGCTAAAGGATGTATAAAAATAAAGGTGCATTATATGATGAACTATTTAATGAAAGCTTCTTTTTTCATGTTTTTCTAATAAAGAAGACAAGCAGAAAATATATGAAACCCAATATTACTGCTCAGACATGAAGGTATTTCCCCCAGCCCAGTCATAACTTTATTTCCATCATTCTCCATCAGCCCTCTGCAGTCAGCAGGGGAACATGACTATCCAGTTGCAAAATTAATGAGTTTAACAAAGGTCTGACGGGTTAAGTCATTTTGTACTTATTCAATAAGTGAATATAAGACAGTAAGAATGTTTAAATCATATAGGTTTACTTGCCTTACCTTGCCTCAGCATGTACACAGTTTTTAGTTTGATGTGTTTTCAATCAGATACAATGTATATTAAACTAATTTAACCCCATAAGAAATAATACTAACACATATATGCAAATCAGCATTTGCATGAGCCAGCCATTACAGACTCATGATGTGCAGCCAAGGTCATGCATTTAATATAATCTGAGGGTTTTATCAACTTGAGAAAATGCAAGTGCTCACTGCATTCCAAGGCAATCTTCATTCGTTCCCTGGGGACCATGAATATCCACAGCAGATTTCATGGGGCTCCGTCCTGTAGAGTACTTTTATTTTTCTGGGACACAGTTTTGGATCGATGGATGAACCACCTTGACTGATTCCTGCGAGCGTTACTTTTCTGCTTGTTTATATATGGACAGACAGTCAGTTTGAAGAAGAAGCCTCCTTCAGATTTCCTTGAGGACATTTCTAATGTCACATTGGCACAAATCAAGCAACCTTGCGCCTGGCATTGACACGAGACCAGCAGACAGGGCCTGTATGCTTGTGAAGCTCTACTGAACTTGGCAGTTAGTGAACATATTACAGGGAGATTTCAGATCATTGTCAGGCCCGTACTGGCCTTAGTCATCAGACATGCTGTGCTGTCAGAAGCGAGAGCAGCTGGTGAGGTAAAGCGACAGTGACATGAGGTTTTGCTGCTCGCTCGCCGAGGTCCAGCTCCTTCTCTCAGGATGCAGACTGATCGGCTGTGGCATCGTTTCTGCCTGGATGATGCACAGCGCTCTCTGTATTCATGTCTAGAGATACATTGTTATTTGCCCCGTGAATGTCATACACGGGCAGTGCAGTTGGGCTCTAGACCATTTGCCCTCCCAGAGTTTCCTGCAAATACACAGGGGTTCTCTGCAAAGTATGGGACACAGCTCATCTGAAGATGGACGCAATTCACAGTGGTTCATTACAAATCGCTTGCTTTAAATAGTGATGTTTGATAAATCTGTAGTCCATTAGCTGCACAGACCTGACACATTTTTGGCTATCTCACTTCAAGGGACAGTATATTGCTATTTGAATTGACTGAGACCCTTTTAACATAAAATCACCAAGTTGCAGCTTCAAGTTACTCAACTTCTTTCACTCCAGCAAAAAACATGTGCTTCCCAATAGAATTTAACTTTAACAAGAACATTTTGGAAATACTGTAAGTTTAGCTCAAGTTGAAGGCAGAACTCAGTTATGATGGTAATACTATATAGATTATACTATATTTTTCTATAAGGTAAGGGTCCCTTACCTTGTAGGCATGTCCAAAATCACTCCCTTTTAATATAGTTAAAAAATACAGCCTGTCCTCATCAGAAAAATTACCATATTTGGTTGGGGTTCACATAGGGAGGAGGTTGGGGTGGATGGTTCATAAACAATTAGTTATTTTGACTTACTAGCATCAATAAGTCTGGAAATCTGGATATAGCATTGGAGGCAGATCCCTGTTCATTCCTATGAAAGCTGCTCAGTAGCACATTAAGCCAAAAAAGCTCAACTTCTTGGATATAGTATTACCCGGATCCTTCATGTTGTGGGGTCCATAGAGCATGCCCACCAGAGACTTCTTCAAGTCAAGCTGGCTAGGTTTGCGTTTGGCCACTGGCTAACTTGAGTAGGAATGCAATGAATGGACCAAATTTTGCCAGTGTAACAAGTTATTTGCTGGGCTTTTGGACAGTTACCTAAACTTAACCAATAGATTTTAGTGCTTAAACCTAACTAAGTGTTTTTCTTGCCTAATCTCAACCAAACTGCAAGTGTGTGATGGAAGTTGGGTACATCTATAGCTGGTATTCTGGTGCTGGGTATCATGTTGTTGGGGACAGTGAGTAATTTTGTTTGGGAGTCAATGGCAAATTACTTTTTTCGTCATTTAGGTATGAGGATGTTCTGCAAAGATTCCCACAATGGAAAAGAAATGGCGTCCAAAATCCAGCAAGAAAGTTGCTGCAGTTGGTGCCGCTCTCCTTATATCAGTGCAGACTGGAAGGGTAGGAGCACAGGTTGCTGATAGTAGCCTATGAATCACCGCTGGTGGTCAGGTAATGAAGTAGTGTGCGTTTTTGTTTGATGACTGGATTGATAGTGTGACGTTGTGATCAAGGGTCCATGCTTTTCTATCCCCACCAGATAAATGACAAATGGCATACTGACAATACCAGTATTTCCGCAGTGAAGCAAAAGAAATCACCACAGCTGAAGATGGCATGTTGAAAAGGTCCGGTCCCATCTGTTTACATGAACAGCATCGACAACAACTACTGTATGAAGGTGTTGAATTTAATAGGACGACATGTCAGCCATTAACCCTTGTAAACATGTTACTGAAGGGCACTACAAAAAAAAAAAAAAAGAACGAAAGGCAGGAGTAAAACTGGAAATGGAAATAAGTCTAAGGCTGCCATTGGGCGACCCTTTCAGGCTGCATTCCTTCTTTCTTCTGCTATATGCTTGTTACTGTCTTGTTACATAATCTCTGTCACTAAGCAAAACATAGACATTCTCCTAGCTAGCAACCTACACACTGAAAATGACAAGTTAGCCTAATGTCACCATCCTGTCAGAGGAGTCACAGGATTTTTTTTCCCCTAGCAGAGTGATAATGGGGGCAGTCAGAACCTTCTCCAGTGCTAACAAATGTCTCACTATGCAGGTTTACTAAGAGCTAAACTCTCTAAGACATGCCTGACCCAGCTGACCAGACAAACATATCTCTGCACAACCATGATGAATTTGTCTCAACTTTTTTTTTTTTGTTTTTTTTGCTGATGAGGTAAAGTAGATATGTTATCAGGGCAACCACTATGTCTGACTCAGTAGTGCCATGTACTTCTATGGTGATTTTTAAGCAATTCTGAGTGCTGTGTGCTTTGAGGACACACCTTCTAAAAAAAATAAAATAAAACACCATCCCCAAGCGTGTAAACTCTTGCCACTGCCAAAATCCATCAATAGCATCAAGCAGCTCATCTGCTTTTAATGAAAATGTTCACATTGCCTTCGTCCCATCAGCATCTATCTGTGCAGTACACTGACAGCCATCTAATACAGTTACATAGTAGTCAATGGATCTGATATCTTTGTCTATTAGTTGTCATTTAATCCATCTAAATATCAGCTGGTAACTGGTCTGTGAATGCTTTGGTGTGGTTTTACATACAAACATGGAATGACACTTATTTGGTATAAACTAGTTAGATTAATACAATTCAATCCTCCAGTATACATTTAGGGAATCTGACAAGGCTTAAGCAATCTGTCTTTAATTAGAATATGTGATGATCTGTTTACAATTTTCTATTTTACTATCTTGGTTATTCAAAAAAAGACTGCCAGAAAAACCCTCCCACAGGACTGTGCATTTAGAGAGAGTCATGTGTTGTCAGTGTATGTCCTCCTCGCAGTTTTATCGATCGGCCTGGTGGAGTGATGTGTCCAGCACCACCTCAGGATTAGGATTTATGAGAAGCTCGACAGACAAGTGCTTCATCTCCCCACTGAGAAGATATCAAGGTGCCAGGATGTGTCCTGCTTTCCAGCAGCTAATTCAAACC
The DNA here is from genome assembly GCA_963678695.2 of Diplodus puntazzo. NCBI lineage: Eukaryota > Metazoa > Chordata > Actinopteri > Spariformes > Sparidae > Diplodus > Diplodus puntazzo. Next base: position 22,286,387 of record OZ023175.1, on the reverse strand, counting down.
TGGTCACACAGCTCCAATGCTCCACATGAGTAAGGGCAGTTTCACTTTATAGAGGCATATAAATTCAATAAGTGCTTATGACTGAAAAATGGCAGTTATATAATAATACTAACAACACTACAACATAACATACAAATAGCAATATAATAGTGCAACATTAAACATGTGACTTGGGTCACACAAATTACAAATTACAAAATCTGTTTCATAAATGTATGTGTCCCTATCATTCTGCCTCCACGCCTTTGCCAATGCAGGTGAATGGGATTTTATTTGCGGGGTTGGGAGTCGGTTGAGAAAATTGACATTTGACAAGTTCACATGAAACATTCCTTTTGTGTTTATTCAACTCTGGATAAACCATAGGTGTCACTGTCAATTGTTTTCATTGTGAACTTGTGTGATCGGTGAAACATGTTACCATGTTACACATGAATTCTTCCGTCTGGAGATAATGAGGTTTTTCTGATCCTATTAACAGCTCTTACTTTGACTTGTTAGCCTGTCCAGAGAGCTATAAGGCAAGAGGTTAATGAAGCCCCATTTGATCACATGGTCAGAGATGGCATATCGGAAAAAAGAAGGATGAAGAGAAGGACTGACCTAAGCTGGGCAGAGAGATCGGCCAGCTGGGTAGCAGTGAAATATGGCTTTGGACACCACAAGGCTGCTGCTGATATATGAGCCTGTGGGTTTTACGATAAATGTTATCCTGCTTTGTATGCAAATCACACAATGGAGAAGAGATCTGTTGCACCTAACAGCTCCTCCAAAGTATTTTTATCAAGAAAAAAAAAAACAACAACGCAGTGATTTTTGGAGCAGCCCAGCATCCCTGGGGATTATAAATTAAACTGGATGTTCCTGTACCTCTGTATGTACTCTGTATGTAGTTACGTGGACAGTATAGACAGACTGTCGGTGGTTAAAGTTTGACACACATTTAGTGCCAGAATCTTCTGATATTCGCTAGTTGCTTGTAGTATAAAGTCACCATATGACTGCAGATGAACGCTAGGGACATGTCCTTGACAGAATTGCCCCTACCAATCTCTGAGCAAACTGGGATTGCATCTTGCACAAGCCCAATTTGAACCTGATGTTACAACACTGCGCTTGTGGTCTTGTTAGGTTCAGGCACAAAAACCACTTGGTTAGGGTTAGGTAAAGATCATGGTTTGGTTTACCTGGTTCTGTGGCGACAAACACAGCTGGAAACTGTCCTGACATAATATCCAGTTGTTTTATGATTACATACGCCGTTTAGCCTAGCTTTACAAAAAATGACACTAGAGGGTAATCTACAGCATCATACTTTGAAGCGTTGGCCCACTGACCAACCTGCTGTATTTGTTGAGTTGATGGTGAGAAAGAGCCATCAAAATAATATATATACTCAGCTTCTGTGTTCCGTCTGGCAGTCCTGGATGGATTCCAGAGCAAACCTTAGACCATAAGACACTGGAATACAAAAGGTCAGCGATAGATCTTTGCTATGCACAATGTGTAAAAGCAGGTCATAAATTGATGAACGAGTTTAGATTTTTCAGGTGAGAAAAGAAATAAACTGAAGATGTTTTATTTTTTTTTTTTTGATGTGCCTATGTATTATATTTTATTTGTTCAATACTAAGTGCATATTAAATGTGTTTTTTTGGAACAGCGTTATGTATGTGCTCTTTAAGAAATGTTTATATATACATATATGAGTATATATATATATATATATATATATATATATATATATATATATATATATATATATATATATATATATACATATACATATATATATATATATATATATATATACATATATATATATATATATATACCTATATATAGACCTTACATATATATATATATATATATATAGACCTTACATAGTGTAATTTGTATCAATATAAAATAACATCATAAAGTCATCACCTCACGCAATTCTCTATTCCACCTCAAGTGGCTATAGTGTACTTCATGTGACAATACAGGTTTCAGGACGACATGTGCTTTGGAGCTATGATGAGCATTCCTTAGCTGCTTCTGTAATCAGCTCCAGAAAATGTTTACTTTGGGAATATTAATATCATTCCTTTAATGTTTAAAAACAAGTTTTGATGTCTTCGGGAGGTATATGGTCTGCTGCTTCCTACTGTTTCAGGTTCTTTTGGCATGTTTGTGATGATGAACATGACTGCACATCCTTCTTGAGTCTTGCACATGGTTACAGTATGGCATTTAATACAGTAGTCTTCAGATTGGGCCAGGAAAGCTAAAAATGAGATGGTTCAATATTTGAATCCCTGTCTCAAGATACATTTGAGATTTCCATCATAATCAGATACTTTCTATTTGGTGACAACCTGCAGCATGTTTACCTACCATCTGTAGAGGGAGAATGTGGAGCCAAAACCAGTCGAGCTCAAGAAAAATAAAAATAGCAGAGGGAGCAGATGTTGTGCATGGACTCCATGCTCATCTGAGGAAACATAACAATGCTTTTGTTTCTCACCTTACATCAGCACCAGTATTAAGATCCTTAAAAAGGCCTTAGAAAGTCTTTACACGACATAAATGCTCCCTGCAAACATGCTTGGAAAGTTACAGAGGAAAAGCAGAAGCAGCGGATGTTGTTAGAGCCTCTAAGAAGCTACAGGGAGTCCGCAGCCACTGCCAAAAATGCCTATAACCGGATCGACAGTGTGAAACCTTTTAAAACAGGGCCACACACAACAACCGCCTGCCTGCCTGACTGACTAGCTGTCTGTGCTGTCCATTCTACAGACCAACTTCTTACACCACAAACCCACCTCAGAAATACAGTTCAACTCTGCTACTCAATACAGTGCGCTACCTAGATAACGCTAACAAGCTTACATTAGTATAGTATAGTATTAGTATTTGTCATGAGTATTTGCAATTTAGTTTAGTTCTTAAAAGTACACTTGTGCATAGTGTCCTATTTACAATACACTTACAAAACTATATTATATTTTTAGAAGGTCACTGAAATACCACTTGGGGTATTGTAGAATATGTATTTTCAGTACAGTGAAATTGATGGCATCTATTTTGAAGTATATTTTCTAAAAGTAAATTTTAGATATATTTAGAATTAAGCAAAATATGCTTAAATATATTATTATTATTATTATCATTATCATTATTATTATTATTATTATTATTATTATTATTATTATTATTATTATTATTATTATCAAGTATAGTATTCATTCTCATCACACTACACCACATTCATTCTGTTACTTCCATACCAACAATATTGTACAATAACACACTAATACTAACACATATACCGCAAAAGAAAACACTAATTGTTATACAGAAAAAAGTTTAATACCTGTTAATGTAAATCCTTCACAGTACAACATAGTGAAATTTGACACTTATGTCAGTCAATCTCATTAACAAAGCAGTCAAACCTTCTTTCCGTCTTGTTTCTTGGTGGTAAGAGTTGTTTCTTCCGTCCTTGTGTTCACTTCACTCCTGCGAGAACCTTGACTTGCATTGAATTGTCACTTTCTACCTGTATGCGAGTGCAGGGGTTGGCATGGAAACAAGGAGAGGGAACGGAGCATGCTGGTCGGACTGGCAACAGCGAAAGGCTTGATTCAGGCAAAGAGTGTTAACATCTGCGTTTTTGTGTATCTGTGTTATTATTGTTGTATTAACAATGGAAATGTGTCCATTCTTATGATGCAGTAATTGTTTAAAAAAAAAGATAGACCGTGTCTTCAGAGTGGATACAGTTTCCTGCTGAGTCAGAGGAACATTTTGTTCCATATCATGACATAACATCCAATCATCACTGCCAACGCAACTTTATTTACAAAACTGAGCTCTACAGCCCACAGGAAAAACAATATAATGATTTCAATACACACACAACTTTTAGTATCAGTTCATTGTTGGTTCGAGTCTGCACATGGAATTTGATTGCAAAAGCAGTGAATATCCTTGAATGTGTCAAAACTCTAGTCACACCTGGAGCATTAAAGCTGTGTTCAATAATGTTTGGCCACTAGGGGGCAGCACAGCAACAATGTGGTGTAAAAAACTCTAAAAGAGCTAGTTTAAAGTTCAGCTCATATAAATCAAAATGAAATAGTTTGGGTCATGGTTGACAAGTTTGAATTTTGATCAAAGATCACATTCCCCAAAGATGAACTAGTCCATAAATGTATTTCCTTTATATTCTGCTAATATTTCTTCTTTGTGACTATCTCTAACCCTCACAATAATGAAGGAAGTTGAAGGAAGTTTTACAAATAAGATTTTGGTAATGTTATTACATTTCCCTTGTCACAATTGTGCTAACGAGGGCTCTGGTTCATCCCTTTCAGCAGCTTTCTAATCCATCCTTAAACTGCAGTGTCTTTTGGAGACGTAAAATAAATCCATAATGATAAATCCAATGTTTTTTATGTGTTGGAGGCACACTTGTTGCTGTTAGTAAGGTTGCAGGCAGTCCACTGGCAATGTCATGATGTCTTGAGTTGGTCTTTAGACCAGGTAGAGGCTGTCTTTATGACTTGTCAACCAATCAAAGGCAGTGTAGGACAGGTCTTCAAGAGAAGCATTGGGATTCATGATTGCCCTGCTACGCAGTAAAACAGTGCATGGGCGGAGTGATTTCTTTTAGTTAGTGATGCTCACTGTCACGTCCATCTGCTGCAAATGAATGTGTTTGGTTCACTGATCGATGAACCTGCTCTTTAAAGTAAAACTCTCACGAAAATGCAACCTAGGCTTTTTTTTGTGAATGTATATGAGTCAAAACTTTGTGTAAAAGCATAATTACAACGAAAGAGACACTTTTAAGATTGACCGAATTTTCGTTTTCGGCTCAAACTCATTTTCAATGGGAGTGCATGGGGCACTTTCACGCTAGCATCAAAATTGCTATTTTTAAAACACTAAGAAGGCTCCACACAACATGAAACGTTGCTCGTAGTATCACCAGTGTCTCTACACATAGCTCAACTGAACCACATACACTCTCCCCAGATGTGTCGATCCCCATCTGGGCTGGGTCTGGGGTGCCATGACAACAGCTAGAGGAAGAAGCTACTGCTAAGGGGAGTTGTTCAAAAACTTTCTTTTTAGTAAACTCTGTGTACACAAACAACGTTCTCAATGCTCGTGTTCATGTGTAGAGACCCTGGTGATACTACGAGCAAAGTTTCATGTTGTGTCGAGCCTTCTTAGTATTTTAAAAATAACCATTTTGATGCTATCGTAAAAGTGCCCCATGCACTCCCATTGAAAATGAGTTTGAGCCGAAAACGAAAATACAGTCAATCTTAAAAGTGCCTCTTTCATCATAATTATGCTTTTACACGAAGCTTTAACTCATACACATTCACAAAAAAAGCCTAGGTTGCATTTTGGCAAGAGCTTCACTTTAAGTGTTTATTCACAATAGTTGTACAACACAATATTAAAGTCATAACTTTAGAAACTTGTTATGGTGCTATGGTGTCTTGGCAAACTGTTGCATGTTGCCATTATTAGCATGTTTTTGTGTGTTTGGCTGTATGAACTGTAATTACAATATTCTCTTTTCTTTTATTTCTGGTTGGGCTTCACTGATTCTGTTGAAATAAAATATCTCATTAGCTGCAGCTTGTCACTAACTGTGTCTGCGTGTTAACAAATGTTGTAATGTACATTTTTGCAAGCCACGGACATGATGAAACTTAACATTTCTTTATTTTGCAACAGTATGTTTCTTTAGGTTGAACTTTCAATTGCATGTTGTGATGACTATACGCTCTGATTAGGTTAACATGACTTGACTATGACAAAAACGACTTGGTTTGGGTTAGGACAAGATTACATTCTGACTTAATGATACCTGTTTTTTCTGCTACAAACACAGTTGTAGATCTACCGAGGTCCTATCAAAAATATTTGTTATTTGCTGGCGATATCCACACCTACAGATGTTGCCATGCAGTCTTGAAGAGCGGTCACTGGCCGTCTCGCCGAGTTGAAACTCCACCATGATGACCTCCATCTCATGAAATGAGAGTCAACTCATTTGCATGTAATCTGAGGTATCTATGCAGGCTGCAGAAAGACTGCATTCCTCCCCCACCACCCAACTCACCCCCTTTCCTTATGATGTCTTCCGGGCTGCACCCAGAGATGGCTGTGGGAAGGGAAGAATTAGGTCAGGCAGGAGCACACTGCAGTAGGTGCCCATGTTCTGCTGTTTCTTTGCTCGCTGCTGTAAAATATGGATTCAGAGAGGTAAATAGATATGTAGACGTACAGGGAAAAGAACGAGGGGAAGTATAGCAGCAGAGAAGAGATTGCTTTTATTACATCAATGCAGATTATTGGAGGGAAACAAACCAAGGGCATTTGTTGGCCCTGTTCTCCTGTCTGCCTTGTGCACTGCAGTGTGGTGCAGCAGCAGCAGAGCTCTGCCTCTCCCTGCCTGTGCTTTAGCACAGCTCATATGAATAACAGTATTCAGCTCACGTTAAGGCCACTGCTCTGCCGTGGAAACACAGAGGTGCCATAACGATGATGGCGAAGTGGGTGCTGAGGGGAACAGCTGTTTCTAATAATAGTCTCTTAGAAAGTTTTCATCTCCAAAGGGACTGTAACCCCCACCCACATCCAACATCAAACACACACACACACACACACACACACACACACACACACACACACACGGACACACACAGACACACACATGCACACACAGGTTGTCCTCCTTCTTAATCTGTGTTCCCAGGCTTATGAGGCAGCAGAGAGAAACTGCTGCCTCATGAGAGGTGATGTCATCTCCAGTTTATTATTGGCCACTAACAGTTCCAGTGGCTGGCTAAATGGCTAATCCTTCTGTCTTATTACTCAGTGCTCTATTGGTGCGCTACACAGAGCGGGACCCTTGTTTCTAACTATTTGATTTGGGCGCTGACAGTGATTTTCTGAAATCACGGAGATTCGTAGGTGAATGAAATGAGACTAGCAGCACATTTACTATGCCTTCTGCAAATTAATGTCTGGGTCGAAAGAATGTGCATCATTGCAAAGTTTGTGGGGTGTTTACAAAGACAAAGGTTGTTTGAATCATACACATCTGCAATCATGCAAGTCACAGAGAGATATGACATTACTAAAGAACTGTCTTCTGTCTCTGAACAAGTGTGAAGTCGAGCGCAGGTGAGAGGTGTTTTTTCTCCCCTTCCTTCACTCAAAGAGACAAGTGCAATATCTGTTAACAGCAGATGGGACAGGAAAAGCAGATTAGCGGCATTAATAGAAAAATAAAAACTAAGCGTGATAAAAGTACAAAATGAACAGAACAAGATTTTTTTGGAAACTGAAGAGAACAAGTCAAATACATAGCAGCCTTGGGGCAGTCGACCCTGTGTAGGTGGAGCAACATTTCAGAAAGTTTGTTGCCAACCCCCTTTGTTGTAACCCTAATATAAATGATTGTCTAATAATTTCAGGCTGATTTAAAAGAATAAGAGTATAACTTCGGACCCTTACGACTGAATCTAATTTTATTAATTTTCTTTATCGTTACCAGAGTCAGCAAAAAGACAGTCGCTGGTGATTAATTAATGCGTAATGCTTGTCTGGAGTTGGGCACCCTCATTACCTCTCTGACAGCACAGAGTGCTGCTGGTTCTGCAGGGGTATTACATAGCACCAAGTTGGCCAAATCAACACAAGTCAACACACCCAGGACCACACCAACTATACTTCCATCTTAAACAATAAGATAACATGCTTTGACAACTCCAAAATATGAAGGCTTAAGCAGCACGATGATAATACAGAGACACTTTTAAGGGGCAGAGTGCTGCTCCAATGCCACTGACATCTTCTTCCTGCTTTTCTCATAAGAGTCACTTTGCTAAATTCATTACACGGGATAAGCTAAAAACATGGTTGGACATGGTTTTCTGCTCAGCTAACTCTTAACTTAGTCAGTTAGTCTATGCATTGTATTTGTATTCCATGACCAAACTGTCAGCCTATTTGTCTTTGTTGTTCTATGACCACCCACAGAAAAAAAAAAAAAAGTTTCTATATGTGCCTCAAGTACTGTACATGCTTGCCGTTTTTCAGAAAGTTTGCTTCCCTCCAGCTTGTTGGGAAATGCATGCATAAGCATCTTTACAAACTGCAACGAATGCTGGAAAGCCGCGAGAGCTGAGTGGAATCTTAACTGCAGCTTTGCACCTCAGATTAGCTCGATAGAGGAGCAGTGATGCAACATTCTCCTGGCAGCGTCCTGCAAAGGTTACCTGCAGTCAACTGAAGCATTCTGATGAGTAGTTCATCAGAACGCCTGCAAGGCTTTTAGGAGCTAATCTAAATGACTTAAATGAAGCCTTTTTTTTTCCTCTTTTGACTTTTCACAGTATTTTTGTGCCTTATTTCTGCCTGCTCTATAACCTCTGTCATATTTTTTTCTCAGTGACCACACAATTGCGAACTTCCAGCTAATTATCAGCCTTGTTCTTTTCATTCGGTACCTGTCTCGTACTCGATCCTCAGAAACAATCAATATGCAAGTAAAGGTGACCAGCAATCTTAGATTGGATGTTTACAAATCTGTGCATGGGTCACTTAAAAGAATATCTTGATTTGGCATGTCAGTGGAAATTGTAAAACTTAGAGTTTCTGGGATAGCTTCTTATGAAAGAAATCATGTTATGCAATTGAAAATTGTTGTGTTTTTTGTACGTCTGCGTCTTTAAAGGGCCAATTTGTAAGATCAGTACAGAATTTGAGTTGAAATGTTAAAAAAAGATATATACAAGCGGAGAGTTTGACAAAGCAATTCTTTTCCTTTCTTTCTAAACATAAACCTTGAATATTCAGGTTAATTGCCTTGTTAACTCATCGTAAAATGCACTTCATTTAGACTCGACATTAAGGACAAAAAAGTCACTACAGCAGCCTTGGTTTGTGTTTCCACAATCACCTCTGGTTTGGGTGAAATAAATCTTCGACTCATCGAATAAGATGTGAAAATATCCTGACATAACGCGTTTCCAGCCTGCTGCTGACGCCGGGCTCTCTCTCTCTCTCTCTCTCTCTCTCTCTCTCTCTCTCTCTCTCTCTTCTCTCTCTCTCTCTCTCACTGCTGCCTCATGCCTCTTCTGTCCGGCCTTCTCGTCCTCAGAGTCATAGTTCTGGTCGGAGCTGCTGTAAATCACTAAGACCGTGTCTTCAAAGTGACCTCTGGCAGTCACAGAGGCTGCGTTAAGTTCCACTGTGTTAAGTCCAGCCGTGTTCACTGGGCGGCAGCTGAACCCGGTCAAGCTGAGCGCTGTCACCCGCTAGTTTGCAGTGCAGGCAGACTCCAGACAGTTAGTGTTGAGGCGCGTAGAACCACAGCTAACTGAGCAACTCACTCATTTGGTCGTTATACAGCAAGAGATCACCACAGCACAGAGTACAGTGAGCAGCTGTTAGCAGTGATGCTGCTCCTCATAGGTCTGAGCTACCGTTGGATTCTGGCCATTTCTTGCAATTTACAACTTTACTTCACCGCCCACAAATTGTTGTACATGAATTGATTCAGGAGAGTGTCAGTGTTACAGTGACACATGGACCATGTTGATGGAACATCGTTAGCCTTGGTTTAGTCAAAAATGTTTTGATAGTGTAAAAAGAGAAGAATTTAATGGATATTTGTCACTTGAGGTCAGAATCACAGGGTGGGTGGTTTGATATACAGTATACACAGTATGTATATGCTATCATTTTACTACGCACAGTGAAATTATGTAAATCAAAGCAGTTTGATAAATATGGAGAGCCATTATACTCATTGATGCACAGTGCAGCATCCAGTGAGGACAGAGCTACAGAAAAAAAAAAAAAAAAAATGTTTCACTTGAGTTCTTCTTTAAACACAGTGCACAGTTGAAAATGTATGGAAAGAGAGAGCGCGAGTGCTGTGCCCCTGCGATGCTGAATATGTGCAGGTCATCTGAATGTTCTGTGACACAATGCATTTCACACGCTGTACAGTGTTATTGTTGAAATGCAGTGTGAGAGCGAGGGACAGCAGCAGAAACACATGTTCCCTGAGGCTCAGACATCACACATCAGCCTGCAGAGCAGCAAAACAACAACACTACAAAGAGACAATTCAGCATGTCAAAGCTCCTGAAAATCCTCTTTTTACCCTTGTTTTGTCTCCATGTTTGGAGCAAAGCACAGGAGGAATTTTATCCTGCACTCCATGTCATCACCATTCAGTCAAGTCCAGTGCAAACTGGGTTTGTACCGTAACTGTGCACTGTCCTCCAAGAAGAACAACACTGTGGAGGGCTTCAAGGGACGGTTTTCATTTTGTTTAGCACCAATTCGAGTTTTAGATCATAATTGTTTGAAGATCAAATTCCCCCTCCCTAGGAGAGCCTCACTGTGCCGAATGAGTTTGTGCATGGAGCAATGAGCAGGATGGATAATTTAAGTATTTGTGGAAACACAATAACAGACACAAATTATGTTTGATATTTGTATTTATATTATTTATATTTATATTATATTATTATATTATTTATATTATTTATATATTTATATTTAGAACATTTTTATACATCTTAAAACATAAATAGAGGGGCTATTTATAATACAAATAGCAGAGCCCGACTCATAGTGAATCTGGGGTTGATACAATATTGATTTTTTGACAGCAGCATCATGTAGTCATTTGTATTTTGTGTGATTTGGCACCCTCCACAGTTTCTGAGTGCAACACAAATATAGTAAATACAAATCCCAGGTCTCTGCAACAATTTGTAAATGTTATATCTTGGAGTCAATGTAGAAATGCATGTTCAGGCATTTTTTTGCCATGTGGCTGTAAAAGTTTTGCAGCGTTGTACACAACTCAGCACAGTGACAGCACGGCTGTAACATGCTACCAGTTAAATGTCTTTTTGTAATGAGTGGATTGACTTAGGATCAAAAACTAGTGACTTGACAACATGCTGACACAGCCAAACATCAAGCAAGTGCAATAACAACATATACATGACTTAGCAAGCCAGCTAATATTACTTAATTTCTACAGCAGCAAGTCTAGCTCTGCATGATTTAAAGAAATCACTGTTGATTCTAATTCACAAATGGCACATAAACCTTGGTGTATGACCTATGCAACCAAAGCGCTCTCTATTCTACTACACTAGAGGGGCGCCACAACAACTGACAGTACATGTGGAACTACAGCATAAAGAAGCACAGGGCCACTGACCAGGCTGCTGTATTTGATGCGTTGGAAGTGAGAATGGGCTGCAAAAACATGTGCTTTCTGTTTGCTCTACAGTCTCTTCTGCATTTACACCACTGCAGTGCCTGGACTGTGAGTGAGGGGAACAGAGCTCCCATCAGTGCAGCTACAGATGATGTGAATCAATACTTCTTGTGCTTCTATTTTTAAATGTGATGAGTTCATCAGATGTCAAACTTGTATTGACATCTAACAGGTCATTGTAAAGAATAATTGGGTGTGCTGGGATATAGCATGCGGTGTAGGAGACAGCTGTCAGATGATTTAACTCAGAAAAGCAAAAGACATGAGGCTGGTATCACTGACTGGAGAACGAATACTTGCATTAAATTCTATGAGCTGTCATAACTTTATGGCGGGATGAGGATGTTGGAGAGCAGCAGTGCTTCCAGTGGAGTTTGGCAGTAGGTGAAAGAGCTGACCACAGGGCTGCAGCAGGAACAGTTGAAGAGTTCGGGGCTGATGTGGTGACAGGAGCCACAGAAGGGCAGGTGAAGGAGGGAGCTCCGGCTCTCTAAGGAGTAGTGGAAAGAATTGGAGCGAGCAGGCCGGTGACTGTTCCTGCTGCTTAATAAGAACTGACGTTACACAACATAATCCACCTCAGCAGTTTGTGCTGCGGCTGGAACAAGTTATTTTTGAAAAGAAGGTACAGACTGCATGTGAGGCTGCGGCACTCTGCCCTATGACAGCCCAGCCTGTGAATCATGGCGCACACCTCAGCTGTGCACACACTTACCCTCACATACCAGTGCTCTACTATTGAGTTACTGTTGCAAATTAACACATGCACATGCACACATGCACATGCACACACACATTGTTACAATGCTTGTGTTATTTCATATTGATCTAGAGTTTTCCGAAGCAAACCTGGATTCTAGGTTTACAGTAGGCTGGTATGTTAGTGGGCCGGCAGAGCAAAACAATAGTATGATGAATCAGTGGGAGGGACCAAAACAAAAAGGAGCCATATTCACAACTAAGATTCAAGTCTATCTGTACAGAGCTGTTTTACTAAAAGTGAATCAAGAACGCTTGTAAATTGAAAGACTTCCAACCTTCGACCATACAGTAGAATACACTACAGAATATAGGGATGCCAAACCAAGTTTTTCTTTCCTTTAATCTGCTGATGGTGAATCCAATCCAATACTTATATTTACCTAAACATGGGTTGTATAATATTTAACCCCTGTTTAGGTAAATACAATTATTTGATTGAGTGTTGAAGTTATTTCCATGAGTTCCTTGATAACAAGTGAAAATTTAACAACTACTAATTTAACGTCACTATAGTCTACAGTAGTTCAATTGTTATCAAGGAACTCATGGAAATAACTTCATCACTCACACACTGCAGACCCTTAGGTTCAAGGACCCTCATTGGACATTCATTTGTAAAGAAAAAAACATTTTATTCACACAACCGCGACTATAGTCTACCCTTCATTTTCTAATTGTGAGAAGCAAGCCTTACCTTAAGGTAAATCACTGTGCAGGGCCTATCCATAAGTGCAAACTAGTTATCTGACTGAAGTTATGAAAAATACTGGCCAGATATATATATTCTTATCCCAAGTGTGCAGCTATTCTCCTGAGCTACAGTGGATTGATCTATAACTTATTGGGCAAAAGACTCAGCCTCAGATACCACAGGCTCCAAGTGTTAGCCATGATACAACTGTATGCCAACTCTATCGGCTAAAGGGTTCTTGGCCTGAAAAACTTCTAAGACCCCTGCTGAAGATTAAATTTACAGTACATCAACTTAATGCATCTATCCATACAACCATTGTGTCGAACAGCAGGATTTGTTGCTGCCACAACTAAATTGAATGTTACTGCCAGAGATGACACTTTTAATGTATTATTAATTAGTTCTGCATTCTATTAAGTTTCAGCTATTCAAACTATTTGTGGCAGGCATTTCTTTAGTAACAACCTTTTAATGTTATTGCATTCTGTAATTGCGCTCCCATATAACAGTTTATTTATATCATGCCTTGCCATTAATCGTCTAATTCTTGGTGTGACTTTCAGAAAACAGGATGCAGATCTTGCTGTTGAGTTTATCGCTGATTCAGGGTTTAACATTTTATTTCTAGCATGTTTTTTTGTCAGTGATGAGTCCTGACCCTCAACCTTTTTATTTTACAAATATAGGCAGTTTTTTCAGTTTGATCTGAGTTAAGCTGAAGGACTTAGGCATGTGTTCAGTCCACTACAGATGGGACAGTATTTACATGGTGGCAGAATAAGGGACATTTTAGAGTTTTTTGCATAATTCTGAGAATTGATTTAATTGTTTACCGTAATTTGCCAAATTATATCATGTAAATGACAATGAAAGAGACCCACGGATTGAGCCTTGGGGAACTCCATAATCCATGTTAGCCCGCTCAGAGGCATAGTAGTAGATTGAGACCAAATAGTTCCTCTCATGGGGATTTGAACTGCTTTTGGACCAACGTTTTGCCTAGATCAGTTTCTAGATGAATATCCAAACTAAAATTGGTAAAAGTACAACGTTTAAAAGTTACATGATTGTCACAACAATTGGCAATAATTTTACTAACAAAAGTAAAGTTTGATGTGTGTCTGTATTTGCTACTCCCAGATGTCACAACCTGGAGGCCTAAAGGTCAAATTCACAAAAAAGAAAACTGCACAGGGCAGGAGAGATGAGATGAGTCATTGGTCCATTCACATTGATGTGCTAACCTTCCTCTCCCCTGTGACATTCCCGCAGGACTACACCATCACCATGTACTTCCAGCAGTCCTGGAGAGACAAGCGCCTCTCCTACACCGGCATTCCTCTCAACCTCACCCTGGACAACCGGGTGGCAGACCAGCTGTGGGTCCCTGACACCTACTTCATTAATGACAAGAAGTCCTTCGTCCACGGCGTGACAGTGAAGAACCGGATGATCAGACTGCACCCTGATGGAACCGTGCTCTATGGTCTCAGGTGGGAGCTGTTTCCACTTTTCACTTTATAGCACTTTTTTTTTTTTTATTGCATAGACTTCATAACATATAACTTGGGGTTTCCCAAAATCTGAACTGGACTTTGGTATAAGGTTCCTATGGTAATTTGTACCAATTACATCATTTTTAATTGCTATTTGGAGGGCAAGAGCAGTTGAAGAAGTGGCCCTGATGGAATTGAGTTTATGTCACATTAATGTGGACATTATATTCAACAGAGAACCCAGGTCCCTGCTTTTTTGTGCACCTAAAACACACATATGTGCATGCATGCGACGGACACATTATTGCTCGTTTTGAAGGTCAAGTGTTCCTACAGTGGCAACTTTGCTTGCATAAGTCAGTTATAACTGACCCCATGATTATATGTCAGACCGAAATCATGTTGAGACGATAGGATGGCAATCACATGAGACATCTGTTTTAAATTATTACTTTCAAAATTGTTAAGTGTTTTCTTCAATATTTGCATTTTCCTTAGATCTATTAGCAGTGACAGAATTTTCCGTCACTTGCTCGGACAGTTCTTCTGACTGCTTTGTGTCTGCACAAATGTGTGCCAGAATGTGTGTGGCTTCGCTATGGCAACAGGAAAATATGAGTTGTCACATCAGCAGTCTTCGCTGTGACATAACTGCGTAATTAGCTGGCCTTTGTAGTACTATCATTAATGTGAGTGAAATGTTGCCTTAGTTTTATGTAGTGGAATGTACAATGAAAAACATAACATGAGCACATCTTGCAGCAGCCCATCCTCGGGGCATGTGTGTGCCCAAGTATATCATGAGTAATTGGCACTCTTGGCATTTCCGGGCCTGTCAGCCAATCACAGAGCATAGCTGCTGCTAAGTGTTGTGTAATGAACAGTAAATTAAAAAGTCTAGTTCTGAAGCGAAAAGACTGCCTAACAACTCTGGTTAATAATAACTCAGGCAGTAATATAGCTTTATTTCAAACACAGCCTATCATTTTTCTTTTTTTTTTTTTCTTATACTTTATTAATATTTTATCAGATATATTACATGCTACATGCAAACAAACCCGAAAATTCTCTGCATTTGACCCATCTGTGCAGATATGTGCTTTTTGTAGATTCCCTTTCTAAACACCAACAAATCCTATTAGATTATGAATATAGGCCATGTTTACATCCAAAACAACTGCAGAATTGGGTTCGTAGCAGGTGATTAGAATGGCCTGCATTCCTCAAAGGCCTCTATCAGCAGCTAAGTGTTGCTTTGCCGGTGTCTCCTCTGGAGCTTGGAGGGAGAAGGAGCTGGTAAATCATTTATGAAGCCTCTCCTGGTGCAGTGTACACATGGCCGTGCCCTCTGCAGCAGAGCATAGTTACGATGAAGTGAGCTGCGTGGAGTTAACTGAAGGAACAGTGGGCCGGTCACTGTCAATAATTCAGTCATCTGAGTTCAAAGGCATGCTGTGCTTCAGAGGAATGATGACTTGACAATTTTCAGCTGAGAGGTTTATTTTTTTTTTTTTTTTTCCTTTGAGGCAAAGCTGCACATTTTAATAAGGTATTTTGGTGTACATCAAGGCCTGTCCTGGATAAGATTCTAGTTCTGACATTTCAAATCATTTTACATACACTGGGTGCTAGTGTTTACAGTCATTCAGTATGGTGGTTTGGTGGCTGATGTGGTGGGGTAATTCTGCGTGGAGGACTTTTTCCACATTACGTGAAAACCCCTAACACGCAATGTATAAGAAACACATTCAATATTATTTGGAACATACATAATAACCCGTATCTCTTTCTTTCATTACTTTGGCTTTGTGCACTGAAAAAAAAAAAAAAAAAAAAAAAAAAAACTTTACACAAGTGCACAGTGTCTCATGATAGTTGTAATTTGATCAACATTTGATCATCCTTTGCATTTGTAAATATTCATGTTTGGTTGATATGAACAGTGTGTATTGATGGTTTTGGCTCACTTTGGTCAGCACCATCATGATGCACAGGGATTGGTGATGGTGTGGCAGGTGGCTGAGCAGCAGGCCTCTGACGCTGAGCAGCACAGGAAAAGAACCAACATGGTTATCATGGCAACACTTCATTGAGAGGAAGACACTATAGTGACTGTAAATCCTGGTATATAGCTACAGAGCACATGTCATAACACCAACACCATATAAAATAAGATATGGTGTAATAATGTACTGTTAGGATTGTATACGGTATTAATCAGTCTAGGCTACGATGTCTTTCGCTTTCCAGCCACAATCCAAATGACAGATGCACCAAATAAAATATGGTTAGTAAAAAATAATAAGTAAGTATGAAATAAATCTGTTCTATTCAAGGAGCTATTTTATTTCTACCCAACTATGCCAACCGTATCACCAGGCAGGGGCAAGCATCATGGACATGAGGTGCATGGTTGTGGAAGTGCTATTTAAACATTAATGGTGGCCTCATCAGCTGGAGCTGTAACATTAGCTGGCTAAGTTAGCTTAGTTTGCAAGCCAACCCCAACACCCAGGTGCTGTTCCTCATATGGGCAATATAGGCAGCCGCCCAGGGTGGCATTTGGAGAGAGGCATGAGCGCCCGCAAAAAAAACAAAAAGACGAAAATATAAAAAACAAAAGGTGAAGTCGAGGTTTGCCCAGGGGCATCATGCAAGCTAGGACCGCCACTGCCCACACCAGCATCCCAGATCTCAGCCTGGTTGGCCTGGCTCATTGTTTGTGGGTAATACATTAATTTTAACCTGCTGCATATCTGTAAAAATCAGGTGCATCACCCTGCAGGACCTCCCTTTTGAAAGCTAGTTTTCGCACACACACGAAGAGAGGGAGACAATGACGAAGAGGGGGGGAGAGTGTCGGAGTGCTTTCCATTTAGGCCCAAACAGGAAAGAGCATGTTGAAAAGGACAGAGAGCAGTAGCTTGATTTGTCCAAAAACAACACTGGCTGGCCCTGTCTTCGTGGCTCAGTGAACACAGGCCTTGTGGGCTGTCCTCAACATTCCCCTCTCCTCCAAAGTAAACACTCCTCTCTGTGTCCAGATAAGCTCGGCTTGACTCCCCCTGAGTCAGTTCACACACAACATATCCCTTCTGCCTCACCCAAACCTCCTTCCACTTTTTTCTCCTTTTTTTTCCTCTGTCCATGTTGGTTATTTGACCTCGGTTGAATTTTTATTCCAGTGAGAAAGCTGTTTCCAGATTGACAGAAAAGCACAGCATTATCAATCCTGGTGATATTGTCAGCTTGATGGCACAGTATCCATCTGCAACTCTCCCAGAAAACTCATATGCTACCATCCCCATCAGTTCATTTTTTTTTCTCAGCAAATCCCTCTAAATGACAAAAAGTTGCTTCTCAGCGTCCAAAATGGACCTTATGGTTGTTAAAAAAAGAACTATTCATATGCAGGGGTGTTTCTTGGAGTTGACAAGGTCTGGTGCTAAGCCCAGACCATCTGGGACTGAGGCCAGAGTGTGTGCCAGCGCAGAGAGCACACCAAATTTCTTTTGGGGATCCCTGCTGTTCTGCCTGGGACACTACTGCCTGAATTTAATTTCATTTTACTGCATTGTATGACCATTTTAAACATTACCTCCCATTTGACTTGGAACATTTAAGACAACTGCTCTAGAAACACTGATATCTGCAGGGGAAAGGAGAATTCTCAACCTATGGTTCTAATATTTAATTGCTGCAGTACTTCTTTATTCTGTCTTTACATTTTTTTTGACTGCCATAATGTATAATACTGTGTTTTGTACAAATAAAAAAAACAGCAGCCAGGTGACAATAGACTGAATTTCATGTGTGTTTCGACCATCTCACGTTTAAACCAACTCCTCAAGTATTCTTGTAAGCAGCATTATGTAGAAATTGGTATTTTGCCTATTTATTTGAGCACAACATAAATGCCGTAAATCAAAATCCCAGGTCTGTAACAATTTGTCTGATGTGATTAACGTATCAACTTCAAACAAAACATAACAATGTTACGTCTTGAAAACCTGAAAAATTGCATGCTCAGTCATTTTACACTCTCCGTGTACTTTTTATACGACTAGTAACACTTCGAAACACCTCCATGTGCTTCTATTGAGGATTCTTAAACATACATGAACACTTACAAGAGAATGCGCCCAACCGAACCCACCCCCTCAATCTCTATACATCCACACAAGCAGCAGCAGCAAAGGTTGGGACTGGTCTCAAACAGAATTATTGGCATTCCGTGAATGTCATAGATTTTTAGTTAGCAAAAGACTGACGTCATGATTTAGAAAAAAAAAACAACTGTTGGCAGCACAGATGGTTTTTTATGTTGTCAAAGTCAAACGCTTTCCACTGAGAGATCCACTGGAAGAGGTTCTGGATTAACATGCACCATGCTACTTCAGGCTTCTGAGAGTCCCTTTCTCAGACCGCCCCTCACCCCACTTACGTATTTTCTTCTGATGAAGATGTTTTATATATATATATTTATCTGTTAATGATGTATAATCAGCACAACTACTGTATCTACTTCTCTAGCTCCTATGCCTTGACATCACTTTTTCAGATACTGGGTGGACATGTCTCTCTCCACTACCACTTTAGGCTCAGCTTTTCACATTTTCTGAAGGAGCACGGAAGATTTCTTTCACACTGGTGTGCTACAGAATCATTATCCCCTCCAGGCTCCCACAATTATTCATCCAGTGTGCTTGCTGCTGACACAAGAGCTATATTAAGATTTGCCAAATGCCCTCACCACTGACTGGCACATACACATTTTGGTTGTTAGTGGTTCCTCACCTTAGTTTGGCTAAAAAAAACATATAACACATGGTGTTTGTGTTTATTTTCTGCACCCCAGCACCATTAGACTTGTTTAGCTGTGATTGATGGAGGACGCCTGTCCTGAATAGCCAAACAAAGATAAAAGGCGAACAGAGCAGCCAAGTTTAGTCTGTGCTGCTGGGCCTGTGCTGGTGGACTGTTTACAAAGCTGCTTGTCCTGGTGGTCATACATTACCACCGAACATACAGTTAGGAAATAATAACGCGTCAGTAGTCTGCGAACAAGGAGGTCGCTGAGAAATTTGTGATCTTCTTGAATGATGCATACGCACAGCATGCAAAGGAAGGCTCTGACTGGGAGTCCACATAAACTGATAAAGAGGGAATTTTGTTGTACATTCATGACTACTTGAGGCTCAACATAGGCTAAAATGTAACTTTTAAACTTGCTGTGTAATCATGTCTGTCAGTGGGCTCAACACAGCCAGTGCAGAAGTGCCTTGAACTGCATTACTTCCGCAGGCTTCCAGATACTGCCTCCAACCAAACCCTGACTGAACAAATCATCACAAAGAAGTTCTGAGAAGTTTGTCTTTGTTTTTTTCTTTTTCTAGTCTTTTGGTGGCTTCCTATGGTAATTATTAGGTCTTTGTTCAATGGAGTCTTCTCAAATCATCAAATACCCAAGTATGCAAATCTAAATTCCAGAGAACAGGAGGTGACAGCACGCTCAGCTTGCAATTCAGACAACGGCATTGTTGCTGGCATCACTGCCAGTTCAGGTGGTAACTCTTCAACAGAAACAAAACAACTGCCACGCCAGCCGGCTGCTAGCTTTAGACTGTGTTGACTGGCAGATGCTGTCAACTGATACAGCAGTCATCTTTACTGAGGTTACAGCTCTGCACAACTTTGGTGTAAAAATCTGGAATGCTTAAGACTAGGTCTGTTTTCGGTAGTGTAAGTTACAGTTGTTCCTCCTAGTGTCCACCTGAGATAGCCGATAGAGCCTGTATTTACAAATGTAAATGTGAAGTAAATGCCAGTGTATTCAGTAATATCTGTGTCCCTGTCTGCCTTCAGAACTAGAGGCTGCTTAAAAACAGTATGGAGAAGTTGTTGGACTCCTGTTTGGTTGGGTTTTGTTTGCTGCATTTCATCAATTGACACAGAAGCCATCTATTGTGTCTTTCCACTCACATACTATTGTCAAACAACACTGTTGTCCTCATGTGATCCACGACTTACTCCAAAAGATTTTCCCACAGATGTGAAAGAAGCAGGCGGATCCTCTATCTACAGTTAGTCGCATTGTCCTCTTCTTTTTTCTTCATCGTGTTTTATTGCTTCTTCTTCTGCTTTTGTTGTTTAATGGCTGTAAGAAAACAGCTTTTAGGTTCATTACTGCCACTTAGTAGATTAGAGTGTAGAACAGAACGGTTACAATTTCGCCAAATGATATATGCCCGACTGACTGCAAACACAGAGCTGTGATGTCTGTACCACGAAGGTTCAGCAGCGCAATACATGCTCAAATAAAACATGAACCGTATCTTCATCTTCAGACAAACCAGACTGGCAGTTTTAATCTTAATATTTGGTTGACATCAGTGCTTCTGGTGAATTGCAGTATTGCTGCAGGGACAAAATCACATACTAACGTACTGCCGACGAAATACTCAATCATTATGCTCCTAAATGCATGTTCTAGTATGGTATAAGTTATTAGTTTATCACAAGTTTAGCAGCTACTGTGGGTATGTTTTAACTAGCAGAAGAGCAGGATGCTGAGCAAAGAGCTGGCAGCAGGATGAAGAGGAGGAGGAGGATTTGTATCTCTGGCTCTGTGGGCTACGTCATCCTATAAAGTTTGCCAAAAGCAGAGCATAACTGTAATAATGATAAAGAAACAAAAAGAATGTGATACAGTTGACAGAAATGTTGCTACAAAACAACTCCAAAAACACAAAAACTTTTTTTGTAAAACTGCTCATGTTTGAAACCTACACTGTTGATTTATTGTGTAAAATTTTGTCGGAAGTGAAGTTAGTGATGAAATGAATACGAAAAACTGTCAATTGAAAAATGAGGGGGTTGAACTGTTCGCCTCACATCAGATAGCCTGAACAGCTGCATACTCAAAAATTCTTATTTTTCGTATATCTGACACAAAATCTGTATACTGGTATGTTGGTAATTTGAAACACACTGTTTGACATAAGATAACCATGGAAGTTGAGTGGCCAGTAATCTTAGGAGCTCAAGAGATGATCCCCATTCTTGTCTTGTCTTCATGTCTTTAAAACCAGCAAAATAAATCAAATGTGCGAATTAAATGAAATAAAACAAAATTTTTTGATACATGTAATACATATTTAACATAGGTGCAATTAGTTTCTCTCCTGAAAAAAAGTCTGCAGTCAACTGTGGTGATTTCAACTTTTATTTCACAATGAATAAAAGACGATTTGGGAATAAGAAAGCAGTGTGTGGCTAATTTGTGGTCTTCCGACTAACTGTAAAGAATTTATAGATATGTGAGCATGTGAATTTTTTTTGGATGGTTCAAACAAAACATGTAACCAGAATGGTCCGGTGGAGACATAAGGATTGCGCTTATGGAATGGGTGAAGTGCAGCATCCTAGCGGCCCGTCCTTGACAGGTTACAGAGGTGACACTCTCTATTTTTACTGTCCATCCGCGCTCTCTGCACCTGCTTTATAATTAATCTAGTGCTTCCTAATGCATTCACTGTGTCCACGATATGGATCGACAGCCCCGGAATATTCAACGAGGTAAGAAAATAATGAATATTCATGACCTGAGGGGCTTTTTGCGTCCTGACACTGTAACAGCTGAATATGTGGAGATGTGTGTGAAGCTAGACTCTCAGCAGAATGAAAAGAGGTGACCAAGGAGTAGCATTAGTGGATCATTTTTGGCTTCCTAAGTCACGCTTGTCAGCCTTTATTTATTTATTTAGTTTTTTTTTTTACCAGTGAGAGAGAACTCATTTTACAATAAATGTAAGAACATTTTAATTGCAGCTCAAAATAAACTGTATTACATTTCTGCAGCTCTCAGCTCTACAGCCATGATGAGGAGAAATCCTAACCCCTGCGACATTCAGCACCAGGACAGCCCCCTAATGAAACATGTAGATGATACAGACACACGCTGAGTACATTTCCAGCTGTACTTTTGTCAAGCCTAAATAAAACCATCCACCTGACCTTGAGAACCTTTTATCACTCTCCAAGTGAATGTGTTGTACATCATCTTGCTGTTCCTGCGGTAACTGTTCATTAATTGTCCAACCCAGCATCATGCCAAACTGTGTTACAGAACCATATTAGTAGTAGCATAGTATATACCTGAATTATTTCGCTGGGGAAAATCAGTAAAGGTGTATCTTATCCTATATTATCTTATAATTGCCTTTATTTATAATTATCTATCCATGAGTTTACCTGTATCGTCACTGCTATTAAATACATAGAGAGCAGACTGACCACCCCTTGTTCTCGTTGGGCGGGCTGCTCAGATTGAGCACAGCCGGGGAGAAGTTGTCGTATGGCTCAGGGAAATTCTCGAAGTGGCCTGCATGTATCTGGACATTCTGTGCCACCTTCATTGCTGTCTCGGTTGTCAGCAGAACCTGGAATGGGCCCTGAACCTGCCTTTGTTTCCAGCGACGGCATCTATGATCCTTGATGAGAACTCAATCTTCAGGCTGCATATGGCAGGGCTCTTTTCACCTGTAAATGCAGCAGCAGACAGGTTGGCACGATATCTTAGCATCTCATTCTCTCTTTGCCCACATGATCTCTCCTGTGAGCTCATTTAGTTTAACAATGGATGAAAGAGTGTGGCAAACATGGTTTACCATCAGGGCCAATCCACACTGGATTACTAAATCTAGCACCAGATTTTGACCCCAGTCCACGTTCCTGGGGAGCAGAGATTGATTGGAGAACAGAAACATCATACCTCAGAGCCCAACATCAAACAGCATGGAATTAATTTGAAACCAGAGGTATCTGCAGACTTTGTAGCTGCATCAGATGCAGCATTTCCGATAGAAATAGCTTCAGCAGTTAGCTTGAGCATTACATATAATGACAGAGATTGAGGCTGGGAGCAGAAGGGCGTATAGTAGGCCAGACAGGAGAAAGATCAGGTCCAGTTGTGCAAAATTGACTATTGGGAGCTACACAGTCATGAGGTTCACCATCTGCATGAGTAGAAAAGGGTTGCAGGGTTAAGAACAGTTCATGTTTTCGCAGAGATGTTTGGCACATCCAAACGTGTCACATGATGCAACCACAGCTTTTGCGGCTGCAACAACAGCTCGTTGTCACAGAGGTGGCTGGCTGTAACAGGACCAGTCTTTGTTTGCCGCCATGTGATTGTGTCGAAGCAGATGTGATAAAACTTTCGGTAAAAAAAACTGAGTGAACACTACATCAGGTTTTGGCTCTACTAACGTAGGAGCATTCTCTAACGGGTTCTTTTTAAGTCAGCAGAGGCTTTGTTATCTTCATCAGTCCAGGCTGGTCCATCATATGCACTGAGATTTTTACCATGACTCGTGGAAGAGAGGGGTCCCTCTAACTGAACTGTCTGGATCCATAGTTGGCAGTATGACGTCATCCGTAGTAAACTCACCATTTACTTTTTTGTGGTTGGTCTTGGCACAGGCTTTAATGCATTACAAGAGATGGATTTGTGTTAATTTTTAAATGTATTCATGTATGTGTTTCTATATTTTTCCTCCTTTGCATTTTACAACAATACATTTCCACTAACATATGTCTTTCCAAACTATCCCTTACATTACTTGTTTGAAGTCCCAGACATTGCTTGACATGCTGCCAAAAATTGGGCTGCATGAAAAAAGAGAGGTTATGAAAGGAAGTAAGACTGCAGTTACTGCTTATTGAGTACATTGGTGAACTCATATTGGTACTGTATTTACATCCCTTACTAAAGTACAGAATGTGTACAGCAATCGTTTGTCATGTGTATCCACTGTGCTGCCAGATTTTCAGTTGTGACTGCATGCCAACAGGAATATTGCTTGTCCATTAGCCCTGTAATATATTTTCCCATTACAGCATATTAAATGTTAAATGCTTAAATGGTTTTAGTGGTTAGCTAGGATGAGGTTTAATTGTGTTTGCTGTTTTAAACAAATGATTACGATGACTGACCCTGTCACTACACGAAAAAGCAGCCGTATGAGGCTGTAAACAGGACCTGTTAATGTTCCAGAGACCCGATGAACGGGACTACCACAAGGTCACCATGAACTGTCAACACAGAGCTCTGAAATTAAAAAAAAACAAAACATGATCACAAATGATCTCACAAACTGTCAGACTGAAGTGTGTCCTCCTCGAGATGTAAGACTTCAAAGGGGGGAAGTCACGGGTTTCACCTGATTGCCTGGATTTTAGTATTAATTCTTAATTACTCATAGTTGTAATTAAGATTGAACACAAGGCTTTTGTCCCCTGCAGTCGTGACTTCAGCAGTGCAAAGGCAATTACGGGAGAGAA
Source organism: Diplodus puntazzo (assembly GCA_963678695.2). NCBI lineage: Eukaryota > Metazoa > Chordata > Actinopteri > Spariformes > Sparidae > Diplodus > Diplodus puntazzo. The sequence goes on along the minus strand of OZ023175.1, from coordinate 22,261,765 downwards.
ACATATTCAGTTCCAGTCGAGATGTAAAAGGATTTGTGTGATTGAAGGCTGAGTAGGTACGAAGTGTACTGATGGATTGAACTTGTAAAAGTAAACTGTATTGTTCATTGTTTCATGAGGTGTTTTCCCCACAGGCATCAGGAAATGAAATGTTTTCCTCTTTTGAAACTTGAATGCTGATGATGCGGATGGTGTGGACTAAATCCTAATACCAAGGAGTTCCAGTTTTGGAAGTGCTACAATATAATGTCACAGTGCATTAAAGATCATGATAGATTTTTCATTAGATTTCTGTACATGACATAGATCCTTCTTGTTTTAGGATCACGACAACAGCTGCCTGCATGATGGACCTGCGCAGATACCCACTGGATGAACAGAACTGCACCTTGGAGATTGAGAGCTGTAAGTGGCTGAGATTGTGTGTGTGTGTGTGTGTGTGTGTGTGTGTGTGTGTGTGTGTGTGTGTGTGTGTGTGTGTGTGTGTGTGGGTGGGTGTGTGTGTGTGTGCATAAATGTTATGGCCATGCTCAGGTACTACGAATGCTTAAGATCTCTTTCCCACCTGTGGTTTTGTTCAGTTTGTTTCACTCATGTTCAGAGGCAGCTGTTCACTAGAGGGAGATAGAGCACCACCCTCTTTGAACCCCAAAAAAAGGAAAATTATTAATTTATTGTCATCTCATTAACATCATTATTATAGTTTCTATTCATCATTTATTTAACTATACAAAGTGTGTCCTGTTTTCTGAATAGCCCAGAATTCTAGAATTCCGGGTGGGCTCGCACTAATACCTTTTCATCATCCCTAACCTAGTGGCATTCACATGCTTCTCAGATGGTTTTATTTCCCAACCTGGAAAGTTGCTCTTCCTTTAAGAACCTTCTCCCTCCTAACTATAACAGGGAGGGACCCACATTTTTTCATGATCTACGTCTTATACCAATTTTAGTTACTGAGGAACATTAGCTGTCACACCAGGCTCAACAGACCAAACACAGCAATGTATGAAATTTAAACATAACTTACTTTATTTGTTGCATTATTTGTACTATTCTTGGAGCAAAAGTTTACTCACAACCTGAAGGGGGAATTTACCTTAAAATAGAAGGTTGTAAATTTTGTCAGAATGTCTCAAAAAGGCCACACTAACAACCTCCAGAAGGGTCTCTTCAATCCTCACTTGGTAGGGAATCTATAAATACACTACTTCAGGCAGAGCTTCAGCAATAGCATGACGTGAAGAGGTGTATTCATGTAGGTTGTCAGGGACATTCTAAATATACAGTTCAATAGCAAAGAACTGGATTGTGCTGCAGGGCTAGTTTGAGAAATATCTATTGTTGATTTGACATATTTTTTTTACATTGACTGAATTGCCCACATACAAGCAAATTCCACATATTTTAGGCCTTTTAAGCTTTAAGTATAAGGCATTTCTTGAAAATGGACAATAACCCTGACGTCTGTCCGGAATGTGCTGATGTTCATTTTGACTGCTGTCAGCATCACATTGTAGGTTCCACACACAGTGACAATATATGACTCACACTCACACATTTGTCCCTTCTGTGTTCAAATAGGATTACTAATTAACATGCAGCTTAAGTACACAGATTTATCAGCAACAATGGGGTTGTTCAATTTCATATAGCTTTAAATAGCTTTACATGCTCCACAAATCTCTCCACCTATTATTACACTGTACCTCGGGCCAGAAAGTCTCCTTTGCAGGGCTTTAAATGGCTCATCTATACTGTTCTATTTATTTGTCATTATACAATGCATAATTGTATGATGACATGTTTGCTGTACTCCCTAACCAACACACACAAAGAAATAAAATATGGACTAATTATGAAATAATAATCAAGGAACAATAATAAACTTTACATGGTAGGGTGTTGAGGGTGAGTTCAGTCTCAGTCTGAAGGAAGAAGCTGCTTTGTAGTCTGGTGGTATGGCAGTGGATTGTTCCGTATCTTTAGCCAGATTACAGCAGGGTGAACAGACCGCTGTTGGTGTGGGTGATCTCTTTCAGATATAAAAAAAGGACTTTGCTTTTTTGGGTTAGGGTTACTGTTTAAAGTATGTTTTGTTTTTTTGTTTTTTCGAACAAATTTGTGAAAAACAGAATTTATCATGGACACTCAACAAACCAAATCATGTCAAAGTATAGGCATTTTTTAAATAATGTATTCATGATGATAAAGTATTTTCTTGCTATTTCGTCTCGCATACATTGAGAAAAAAAACAGGGCACAATCATAACCAAGCCCCTGCAGTAATGAGAAGTAGCTAATTCCCTGAAATCCTGCAGCTGGCATTAGATAAGATGGAGAATCTAAAGACAGAGACTAGCTGGCCCAATTAAATTGGTCTAATTACTGAGAGGGCACTCTGGTTCAGGCTGTAGACATAGCCCAGAGACCTTGCGGAAAAAGTGAAGGAGAGGTTTTATTGTTGTTCAAGTTCAGCCTGTGGGAAGCTGGAAGATGTTCAGCAGTTAAGTAGAAAATGAGAGGCCTACTTTCTGCTTTATCAGCCTCACACTAATGAATTAACAATGATTTATTGTTTTTTCAATTCCTCTTCTGGAGGACATAATGTGACATTTACTGTGTAGAGTGGATGCTGCTGGGTCTAGTTCGGTACCAGTATTTCACTATTATCATTTGAGAGACGTGTTAATCGAGTGACTAATTGGAGTAGCTTTCAACCACCTTGATACTAGTTTTTGCCCGACCTGCCACCCTCCTATTTTGACCCTTTGATGGTGTCACCTGTGTGCCCCCCTCCCCCTGCAGGTCTAAGTGTAAATGTCCCCTTCCCTTCCCTTTTGTTTCTTGGAATTTCGTTATGTCTGATGAAACAGATGCTCCTTACTTCTTATGTTTCTATTGGCATTAAAACTGTTCAGCACATTCCTTTTGTTGAGTATTAACTACTGGTTTACTAGATATATATATATATATATATATATATATATATATATATATATATATATATATATATATATATATATATATAATGCTTTCATTTCATTTGCTCTGGGTTACTCACACTCACCCTGCTCTCTGTCAGCCAGTTCACCAGTTGGACAGCAGACTTCTAATAAAGCTCACATACTACAGCAAACCTCTGTAGATGGACTTGGATTAGTTTTCCTTCTACAAGGCAATTTTACCCTGTAATGCATTTTAAGACAGATTTTTTTTTTTTTAAGTAGCTTGCACAGAGTCTTTGGTCAAATATTGTTTTTATTATCACAGCGACTCACTTCTTATGAACACAGAGCCTTTGTTGAGAATTTTCCTGTTCATCTTAATAGTCAAGAATTAAAACAGGCTTTCCAGTTTGATAACTGCAGTGGAACATTACATGAAATATTTTATGAAATGGGAGGGGAAGTGTATTAATTTTGATTTGTATTTAAATGACCATCAATTGATTCATCCATCTACTTTCTGGACCCACCCATTATGTTCAGAGCCACTGTCTGATGTCTTTATCCCAGCACAATGGGCCAGAGCCAGGGCGCATCCTGGACAGGTCACACCTAGCAACATGTAACTGTAGTGGCTCTGGTTACTCTAACACTAACCTGGTTGCTAACAGTACAAAACTATGATGACCATGAACACCAGAAACAGGCATTAGTTGACATCCAAGGAAAGATCAAGGACAATTTACAGTTGATACCAGAAACTCTCTTTGAGTGACGGAGGTTAACACTTTCAGTAATATAGTTCCACCTGTCACCATGTGGCAATTTTCACACTTCGGTCAAATGATGACAAAACCACCTTTAGTTACAGTCAGATGTAGTTTAAAACTCAAACTATAAAAATCGCTTCTTTTGAGTGTCTTGACTTCTGTTTTGACTCCAAAAAAGATTTTACCCATCAAGTTTGTAAATGGACTTCTCCAGCCTTCTCATCGCACGAAGTGCTCGAACACTTGCCACATTCATCCATTCACACACACATTCATATACTGATGGCGGAGGCTACCATGCAAGGTGCCGATCTGCTCATCAGGAGCAATTTGGGAGATTCAGAATCTTACTCCAGGATACGTTGGTATGCAGCCTGGGGAGCCAAGGAATTGAACCAGTGATAGTCTGACTATTTGATGACCCGCTTTACCTTCTGAGCTACAGTTCAGGTCCAGTTTGTTTACCACATTTGTATCTGGAAGCCATTTCCGTCATACTGTTCGCCCCTTCTGAAGGTTCCTCAGTTTATGAATGCTTTCAAGACTCTTCAAGAACATTTTTTACTGCAACCCCTCTACTCCCTGATGTAGTCAGACTCAAAATAATGTACATCCTATATGTACAGAAAGGAGGGGAGTGTTATGCCTTTGTTCATTATGATATATTGTTACCTCTTTAACTCATTTCATACATATTCATGGGCACCTGATCTCAGTAGTCAATTTGTAATAGCACTCTGCTCATATATACTACATTGCTCCTGAAGCCAAACATGCCTGTCCTTGTTCTCCATGGAGGTTTAACTTGTTGTGTTCCTCTGCCTCTCTCAGATGGATACACCACTGATGACATTGAGTTCTACTGGCAGGGAGGAAGCAACAGAGGCTCAGTCACCGGGGTGGAGAACATCGAGTTGCCCCAGTTCTCCATCATAGACTACCAAACCCTCTCCAAGAAAGCTGTGTTTGCCACAGGTAATACAGTACTCGACGTTGCTCGAACTGTATACATCTGCATACATTACAACCACTGAAAAGTCATGATTGTATGATACTATCAGTTATGATTGGAGCTGGAGAATTAAAACATGTTTTCCCCTTTAGAGTTACTTGTGGTTTACTTCAGTAGAGACTTGGTGCACTTCTTAGCACACTCTAGGTTATTTATGGATGAGAGTGGACATATGCCACCAGAATATCTTTTGGCTAGAATGCACTGGACCCAAAAAAAAAAAAAAAAAAAAAAGCACCAACAAGCACACTGACAATTTGTGAGGGAAATTCTCAAATGCCCCTTATTATTTTTGATATGTCTTTCTTACGTATGAAACTTAACAATATAGATACAATATTATTATTTATGTAAAGTGAAATATAGTGTCTGTTGGCTTCAGGCATGAGCTCTGTCTTATGCTAATCGTCTGGTTGCAGAGTATGAATGGATGTGTTGTATATGGTATAATGTGCTGTGAAAATTAACTTGAAGGAATACAGGTAAGGCGTTCATCCAGAAGGTGGTTTGTGAAGTCTCTTCTGTGTATAGGTGTGTAAGCTTAGCATGTGTAAGCTTAGCATGATTGCAGATATTAAGCTTAGTGAAGCTTGAAAAGATATCCTGGGTATGTTGAACTTGCTTTGTAGTAAAGGCCCCCTGGTCTGTAGGGCTTGGCTCTGCTTCGGGCTGCAAGGTGCTTGTTCTAACCACAATCTTTACACAGAGCAAACCAAGGTCACATCATCCCATGGACCTGTTCACTGTAAAAATCAAGGAAAACAGCAATCCTGTATTTTGTCTTTCACAGGTTCTTATCCGCGTCTGTCCCTAAGCTTTAAGCTGAAGAGGAACATTGGCTATTTCATCCTGCAAACATACATGCCCTCCACCCTGATCACCATCCTGTCCTGGGTCTCTTTCTGGATCAATTATGATGCCTCGGCTGCCAGAGTAGCCTTAGGTCAGTGATTTTTTTTTTTTTTTATTTTAACATTAAATGTTCTGTTGTTGTCACAATTTTGTGTTTGCTGACATAATTTTCAGTCATGTTACTGTCGTGGCTCTATGTAACAGAGTATGTGTGTTGACTTGTCGATTGGTTCATCACTTTGGTCCAGACAGAAATATCTCTACATCAGTCATTATGAGCATGTTATTGTTCAACCTTTCGCTCAAAACACTCTTGTGCCTAATGTTTTCATTTTGTTTCCAGTACATATAACAGTGGATCAGCATTGTTGTCTCACAGACTAACAGTGTCAGTTTTGATTCCTTGGTCACTCTGCCCCAGTTTCCCAAATTTCTTAAAACATGAGCAACATGGGCTGGAGACCGAAAAATTATCTGTAGGAATAGTTACAATTTTATGATTTTTAATGGGAGAAAGATTGTTGCACCCACAACCAAGTGCCTGTTCTTGACTGTTCTAATCTGTCCACCCCCCCCAGGGGTGACTGCCCGATTTACAACAAGAGAGGGGGAGAGAGCTCAGTGGGCCGCAATGTATTTACTGCTTAAGCAAAATACAAAACAGACAAGAATTAGCTATCTAGCCTGCTATATCCTAACGAAATGTTCAGTGGCTGCCTGGTGTTAATGGTTGTGTTTTTACGCGGTTGCTTAAAACAAACAGCCAGGGGCAGAGTCAATGCTTTTTTATGAGCTGTAGTTGCCTCAGTAAAAACACAACACTACAGCTAGCTGTTACAGCTGCATCTTCTCTGAGCTCATTAGGTAAAGTGGACAGGCTGGGTGGTGGAGCAGCAGCAGGACAGCCCAGCAGCAGCCCCACCTAACGAGCCCAGAGACACAGGCGTGTTTACCGGTGAAGCAAAGGCCCACTGTGTGCTGCATTAACTCTGCCACTGGCAGTTTTTTACTAACCAGCTGGAAGAAAATCACAAGCTCAACCCGTTAACACCAGATAGCCATGGAAAATACATCGAATACATAGCATGACAGCAAATTCTGGTCTTGTTTGTGGTGTGATTAAACAGTATTCATCCTGGCCCACAACTCCCTGCCTGGTTGTAGAGTCAAACTACCCAGACACCCAGGGGGAGGACAGCCATGATCAGGCGCAATTCTCTTTCAGTGTAACTGATGTAATCTTATTTGCATGCTGACAGAAACCAAGACTCTGGTATAACAGGGGGATGCAGACTCTGTGTTTAGTATGTTGACCATTAAAAACTGTATGTTTTAATCATGCTGTACATGTAAAAGCCCATCTAAGGAGAAGAGTTAAATTAACAATAGCTATAAACTATCTGTGTTGCACATCAGTTACTTTCTCTGTATAGGAACTATGTCCACAGTGTTTGTCATGGTGATTGCCATTGTTCTGAAAGCAAAGTTACATAGAAGAGTATATATGACTTTTTGTGTTCCCTCAGTATGCAGTGTTGCTGGTAGATCCCCATCTAACTGTGACCTCCCTCTACATCTGTCCATCTGCAGGTATAACCACGGTGCTGACCATGACCACCATCAATACCCACCTTAGAGAGACTCTACCCAAGATCCCCTACGTCAAAGCCATCGACATTTACCTCATGGGTTGCTTTGTCTTTGTCTTTTTGGCTTTGCTGGAGTACGCTTTCGTCAACTATATCTTTTTTGGTCGGGGACCGCACCTGCAAAAGAAGGTGGCAGAAAAGGCAGCCAAGTCAAATAATGAGAATAAGAGCAGACTGGAGAGCAACAAAGTGCAGGTGGGATATGTGTGTGTGTGTGTGTGTTTGTGTTTGTGTGTGTGTGTGTGTGTATACATTGTAGTCATTTCTCCTTACAGACTTTGCATGTCAGCCATGTGAAGTGCATGTCGACAAACTTTTCTACTCTGAAGTGTCAAACCCTTCCCTGGAACACCTCTGTACATGTGGCATATGCATAAAGTGTACATGATTGTCGGTTTTGGAAAGTTGCAAAAAATTGTCAGATGCAGATGTGGAGGGAGGGTATTTAAAGGGTAATTCTAGTATTTTTAAACCTAGGCCTTATATTTCCATGTTTGGGTGTGTAAATGACTCACGTAAAAGGTTTTAGAACTCTTCCAGTTGATCGCCTCGCGACACAGCTGCAGTGGCTGCAATGTAACCTTTTACGGCAACTCTGACCATCAAAGTTACGTCCACTAACACTGTTTGTTTTTATCTCTGAAAGGCTGGGGTTGTAATTTGATATTGTTTGTGCCTTAATATTATTCCTACTGAGATAGGACCTTTTGTTAAATGGTAAGATAACTTTTGTAAGCAGAAACACAAGTGTTGTTCAAGGAGAAGTCCGGGTCTGAAATTTCGGAAGCTGAGTTGTTACAATTGTTGCCCTCTAGATTGTCATAATCAGTTAGAAATACATTCTTGCTGGCGGGTCCTCTAGATTCCAAGCTATTTACACAATATTTGCACTTGTGAGTTTCCTTTTAAAGTATAAAACAGCATACAACAACAAAATCAGTAACAACCATGAATAACATTACAACCATCATATAACACACACAGACACAATACAGTCATTAATGTAATTATTATTTTTTTGGCTTAATTTGTGTGTATTGTTGGGTTTGTTTTCAATAGGTGTGTATGTAATTTATGATTGGTTTACAGGTGAAAGAAAAGAAAAGAAAAGAAAAGAAAAGAAAAGAACATGTTAATTGGGTTGAGGCGGATAAGTTTTCAATAGAGATTTAATCCATAAGTAAGTTTTTTAATTATGAAATACTTGTGTTGTTGTTTGATTTCCAGGTCATGAGGATAGTTTCCATGGTGATAGGGCTATGATGAGTAATTTACCATTTGCTTTTTTTCAGGTTAGTTGTTGATGTGTCAACTAGTAAGCACAGTAAGGGGGACAGTGAGATGTGGCAGCCCAGGAAGACAAAAAGTGACTTTTCTCCAAAATTGTTGAACAGGTGTCAGTGCCAGATGGCCTGAATGTAACTGTCAGTGTTGTTGTGTGTGCTGTTGGTACACATTTCTGATGTGACTCCCATTTTAAGTGAACAAGTGAATTCTGTGGAGTGTCTTGTATTAGTTGCAGATTTGCTATTTTTGTCATTATGTACATTTTTTGCCAGATTTGGTTCCAGAAGTTGGCATCAGGAGAAATAGACAGGTCTTCTCCTGGTTCGATGCTATGCTAGTGTTGAATCTGACTGTGATACTATTCTGTATATTTTGGAGAGGGTTTGTTTTTTTTTTCTTTTCAGAATGGATGATAACTCTGAACTTAAGGAAAGGACCAAATATACCATTACAGTCTATCTTTTTAACTTACTCTAAATTATTGAAGTTATCTTTTTAAATACCTCATTACTTGACAGATGAATTATGATACAATAACTGTCACATCTTTTCGATATATATCCAAGTGTTTTCTGATTGGTGGGGTAAACCCATTTAAATATGTATTGAAGTTGGTTTGCTACGGAATAATGATAGAAATTTGGTGCCGCAAGTCATCCGTGTCATTTTGATGTTTCTAAAGTTGATAGTGTCATTCTTGGTGCTTTGTTATTCAAATAGAATTTGGAGATTATTGAGTCTAGAGATTTGAACCAGGTGAGGGCGGGTTGAGTTGGAATCATTGTGAAAAGATAGTCTCTTTTAGGGAGTATTGTCATTTTAATGGTCCCTATTCTGCTCATGATTGAGTGTGGAGGGTTGTTCATGAAAGATGAAATCAGCTGTATTTTTTGTCAAATTTAAGAAATAATAGAAATAATAGAAATAGAAAATAATATTTAGAAATTAGAAATAATATGGTCTGTATTAGACAGTAAACATACACAGTTATACACCAAGTAAACTAATGAACACATAATAAGCCATAATTTGTACCAAAAAAGGCATTTAAAAGCTAAGTACACTAATAAAATATGAAAATCAACAATTTGTATTAAGATAGGCAAAAACTAAACATATGTTCTTTTTTAGAAAATAACAATAACAGTGTTATATCCTAACTAAGTCGCAACAAGCTGATTTTACATTAAATTAGACAAAAACTACAAATAATATAGATATTTTATATCCTCATTATACACCATACACCTAAAAACTGGGAGTGGGTAAACTCTGCATTTACACCCGGGTCAATTGACCCTTCAGTAGACAGGTTTCTTTCACCTCAGCTCGGCTCGGCTTTGATCTAAACCTAAGACCCGGGTGAACACGCTAAATTCCGCCGTGCATAGTGATGACGTGTTATCAAACATGTTGTCAACATCCGGTGGTGGCGAGTAAATACAAAATTAATTTGGGATGCATCTATCCAAGGAATAGCATTAAAAAACCTATGTAGACCTAAGCTCATTTTGGTGGAAAAGTGGTAATAATGACACATTACAAGAAAATTGTATTCTAAAATAAAGCAGAAACATTGTTGGTCCTACCTGGAGGACCCATATAATACATTCTTAGGGGTTAATTATTGACACGTTACCTGTTAGATGTTCCTGTTAGACCCTTATTCATTTATAGAGGTGGAATAGCGTACAATTCTATACTTACCTCAGCTTGCAGTGTGCACCCACTTACTTTGGCCAGCAGTGTGCAGTGACTGTGGGCCCAGGCTAATATCTGGGTTGGGGTCAGTCTCCATCATCTCCTGAGCAGGTTGATGTGCAATGACATGAAATGTTTGTATAGCTAAATCTACAAGGAAAACAAAACATAATTATGTTCCATGTACCAGTCTACCTCTCATACTCACACAGGCCTATGTCATCCTTTGTTGTTATCTTGAGAATTAATTGTCAGACAGAGTCCGTTTTATTCCACCATGACACCTACCGGCTCATTAACTTAACATTAGCTTGTAGAAGGAGCTGCCCACAGCAAACAGAGAATTGAAACAGGCCAGTTTTCACACATGCAGTTTGTTCAGCCAGAGGTAGACTGTACAGCCACCAAACAGATGGTCTGATGTGATGTGTCTAATCCACCTCTAGAAAATAATAAGGGTCAAGTCATAAAATGTTCTGCTGTATTTTAGTGTACGGTTTTCTTGTAATAAATCACTAATTAACCTCTAAGAATATCGTATAAGGGTCCCACAGGTAGGAACTAAGATGTTCTCTGCTTTATTGTAGAGTATGATTTTCTTGTATCGCACATTTTAGTGTGATTTAGGTATTTAGCTGTGTGGTTTATAATGAGGATATAAAATATCTATATTATTTCTATATTTAATATAAAATTCAGCTTTTTGCGACTTAGGATATACCAGTTTTTTTATTTTCTAATAAAGGACATATTTCTTGGTTTGCCCAATTGAATACAAATTATGGATTGTATGTGTTAGTTAGTTTGCTTATCTTAAATCTGTCTTTGTTTACTATCTAATCAAGACCATAATATTTCAAGTTTTTGCAATTTTTTTGGTACAATAAAAGATCATAATATTTCTAGTCTTTGCCTTATTTGGTACAAATTATGGCTTATTACGTCTTATTATTTTATTTAGCGTATAATAGTATATGTTTCCTGCCTGATAAAGACCATATTATTTGTATTTTGTTTTTGCCTACCTTGATACAAATTTTGGATTATTTAACTTTTATTAATGTAATTAGCTTTTAACTGTCTTTGATTACTATCTAATTAGAGCATATTATTTCTATGTTTTTGTCTAATTTGACAAAAAGCATAACTTATTACATCTTATTAGTGTACTCTAAAGTAAATTGTGACTGTGCAGTCGACCCCTTACCATCCCTCCTTATGTGGAAATGGAGGCTGCACTATCCAGTATTGTGCAGCCTCTATTTCCACATAAGGATGGATCGACCTGTCTACAGTAGGTCATCCCTAAAAAGAACAAAACCTGCTTTTTAATGATTGGTTTAGGAATCTCTAAGAGATCATAACTGCTCTCCGAGAGTCTTGGAAAGCAGCTATACATTCGGGAGAGAGAGGTTTGCCCTCTGCTGTGATCACATGTCCTAAAAATGTCTATTCTGACTGAACCCATTTTATTTTCGAAGATTAACTCTGTGACTATCTGCTAAATGTTGTAGCAATTCTTTTGTATCTGTTTCACATGGCTGCTTTGACGGAGGACAAATCAAATCACCCACATACTGCAATAACGCGCTTCCACCGGGTAATATCAAACTTTCCAAATGATCTCTTAACGCTGCAATATGCAGGACTCTTGCAAAAACACGCATAGAGAGATGAATCCAGGTCTTCCCTTTGAAAGGGTACTGAGAATCTTTTTGCACTGGGATAGTGGAGAACGCATTAGCCAAATCAACAACTGAAAAACATGTACACGTCTGTAGAACGACAACATAGTAGTTATTAGGGACGTTGGGTGCTCGAACATGCATTGCTGAACTTACTGCCTAACTGACTTGTACAAATCTCCATTCCTCTGGCTGGCCAGCATCTCTAATCGAAAATATAGGTATGCGCACTGTGTGAGGCAACACTTCAATGGGTACTACCCCTTTTATTAGTCCCACATCATATTTACTCTGTGCCCACAACGTCGAATGCCAGGTAACTGGTGAATCTCACATCAGACATGTCAATACAAAATTATGTTTATGTTTCTCTGGCACGGAATGTATACTTCTCTGTGCAAGGAAATGTGTCTCAAAGCTCACTTATATGCATTAAGTTCTGGACAATAGAATATATCTGACATGTCTAACCTGCCACCGGCGGTCCTCTCTACACTGCTTGATCCACGGTCAAACTGAATGTGATGATGGCAAATTAGTATTCTTTTTTTAAAGTATGTCACCAAATATAATTTTACCCACATGAAACAATGTTATATTGAGAAACCAGCATTATTTCTCGGTAATGTAACAACAAAAGCTAGCAGCCAAAACGTATCCAAAATGTTAACTTTGCACATAACCTAGGGTGAAAAACATCAAAACAAAAAACATTTACAGTGGGTATGTTAGGGCTGGGCGATATGGCCTCAAATCAATATCACGATATATTGAGCAACTCACCTCGATAACGATAAATGAATGATAAGTAACCCCCGTGCGCGCGCGCGCCTAAGAAATCCTGTACATTTTCTCTGTCTCACCGTCTCTTTCCCTTCTTGTAACAGACTGGATGGCGTGGAGTCACGTGACTACACACACTGCATACGTAGTACAGCCAAGCGTCTTAAAGGGACATGAACATACCGGTAGCCTACCTACACACACAGCCAAACAAGACAAAAACAACTTTTATTTTATTTTTTAAACACCGATACCGACATGGGCAAAATGACGTCGTTTATCATCGTAAATTTCGGTATCAGTAAATTTTCGGTTAATCACCCAGGCCTAGGGCATGTAAGGCGTTGCTTTTAAATGAATGTCAGATGAAAAAAGACAACAGTTGCTTATATCAGAATAATGTGTTTTGAGCCACCTACCTACATATTTGACCCACCTACTCTACAAGTCACCACTGCAGTAAAGGTGGTTGTATCGCAGCAGAAGAGCCTGTTCAAAGTGCTTATCTGTCCTTTTGTTACGGCGTGGAGTGAAAATAAGTCCTCCCTGGCTAAAGAGCCGCTCGACAGGAGCACTTGATAGCAGAGTAGTATTGTACTTTAAGAAGAGGGCTCTGTTCATTGGATACATCTTCAATGAAGTCAATGACTTGTCTGCGTCTTGGAGATATCTCTGCACCTCTTCCTCCACTGATGAACTTGTAATCTGTGCTGTCTCAAAAGTGAAAAAGTTCTCATCATCTGCTGGATCATTTCCAACTGTGGCGTTTCCAGTGGTGCTGGCATCCTCAGCAGGCTCTGTGTGAAGAAGATGAGTCTCTTGGACCATTGCTCTTTTCATGGCTTCCTTCTCTTCATCAGCAAGCCACCACAGTCGAAACTTTGGTATGGTGGAAGCCACCCTTGCCTCATGGGAGGCCAACACCTGCCCAAATTGAGTGTCAATGGCTTTGATAACAGCTGAGAGGATGTGGGTTGAGAACTGCACTCGTGTCAGCTTTTCAGCTAACTGCACATTTAGGCTGAGAATGGTGGGAACTATGTATCCAAAGTAACAGTTCTTTTCTCCCTGGAGCAGGTTGATTGAGTAGGCAAGAGGTTTCAGAATGGCTGTGTGTTCTTTTAGAAACATTGTCATTTGAGGATGCAGTTTGGCCACTTTCAGATGGTCACAGATTCCGTTGAGCTGACTCTCAGTGAGACTCATTAACTTCTCGATTGCATGATACTCTGAGCTGCACCCAGTCACTGAAGGTACCACACATCTCATTTGGCAGCACCTGGTGAGCGATGAGCCTTATTCCAGATTGCAGCACATTCTTTATAACTGCACTTCTGTATAATTTTCGAGAAACACCCTGTGAGGCAACTTTATCAAGATCAGTCATGGCAACAAGATTCAGTGCACGTGCGGCAAATTGATGGTGAGGTGGCAAAAAGAAATTTAGCTCCTCCTCCTCTTGCTCCTCCTGAAGAACTGCAGAGACATCAGCAAACTGCACATTGTCTGTGCTAACCATCTCATCATCCATTTCACACCCTCCATATTCATTGAATGCCTTAACGAAATTGCTACCATTGTCAGTGACTGTGGCACTGACTTTGCCTAGGATCTGGAATTCTGCATGAACCTGACTGATTTTGGCAGCAATGACATCATAGATGTGGCGGCCCCTCATCCTTTCACATGCCATGCAGCAGACTTTCGATCTGGCTAATTAAAAAAATAACTTACTTTAAGATGCTTCTTCAGGTTGGAGGTGGAGTCTTTGGACGTTGAAAGGAGGTTGGTTGCTGGCAAGCAGAGGTTGCACTGCACACTTATATTTCGTTTCCTTCTCTTTCTTTAATGTGAAATGCTGTTTGAATTTCCAAGATAGAAACACATTCCTGCCCTGGCTCTGCTGTGCCGCCTTCGGCTCCTGCTCCAGCTCTACCTGTAGCTCGTTCTGCTCTTCTGACTCCATCGTGACTGTTCACGCAAATAGTGCTAGCTCATTTTCATTCGTTTACATCTTGGGGCTTCTGGGAAATGCATCGAGTTGCCTTAATTTATTTAGAGAGTGAATAAACTTGTGAAACAGAGAAGTACCGTCATGTAATCCATTGATTTCAACAATGTAACTGTATTCAGAATACCATCTATTTAAATTGTAACTGTAACAGAATACAGTTACTTACAATTTGTATTATGAATACGTTAACGCCGGTATGTGTATTCCGTTACTCCCTAACACTGTCCACAGAACATCACTTTCTTGGCCCTCTTTAAACCACAATAACTCATATTCAGCATCTGGCCCTGATGAAACATGTACAGTGAAGTGCAGACTCTGTCATCGGGGTCTCTGTCTGTGTGACAGCCTGCTGTGGCTGTGCATAGGTTTGAGCCTGTTGCAACAAAGATCTATTAATAGAACCTGGCCCTGCGCATGTGAACCTCCACTTATAAACATACACCAACCCCTCTGACCTGTACTGCACTAACTGTGGTATATCTTGCATATGTCTCACAATTTCTATTCCTACATTACTGGCAGCCAAAGCACACATAGGGTTGTGATAATCCAGTACATTTTATTGGACAACAGGAGGAGACAATAAAGGAATGCTTAAAGGTATTGTGTATATCATCACCAACTTTTAAATGAACTGGATCATTTTCTATCCCAGCTGCTCCAATTGCTCTCATAAACCTCCCACTCATGTTTGGTTGTGGAGCAAATTCTTTTCCCCCATTACTGATTTTGTTGCCCCAGAATCCACCGAAAAGTTGATAGGTTGACTTGCGACGTTTGCTTGGGCATCACTTTGTATGCATCGAGTTATAACACAACATAAGGACTCTTTTTTTGTTGTTGGTTGCTAAATGTTTGTGTATCAGTTTGTGCACTGGTGTTCTCATGAATTGATGAATTGACAGGATCATAATTTGTCCCCAGTTCAGCACTTGCATTTCCGTCTGTTGTTGTGGACAATCTCTGGCCCAGTGACTAAATGCTCCACATTTAAAGCAACTATCATTGTATCCTCTGCCCCCCTCCCCATCTTCCTCCTCTTCCTTGTCCTCTGCCATCTCTCATAAACTTGGAGTTGAGCCAGCAGACGCCTGTTGTTAACATCTTCTTTCTTCTAATTTTCTCTTTTTTTCTGCTTGTCCTTCATTGTCTTTTCAGCATGTTTCTCCACATCATGCTGTCTTGCAGCACATACAGTGTTCTTCGACATGCTCTGGAATATCAGTTAACAGCCATTGAATAAATCTGTCTCTCAGGTGTGTCACATGGGCTTATAAGAATAGCGTCGTTATCATCGGGCTGTGATCACAATATACCGCTATGTCTTCATAGACTTTAGTCAACCGAGTCAGATAATTACTACTGACTCATCAGACAATTGTTTAAAAGCATCAATCTTTTCCCCAAATCCATTCTGCGCTTAAATTTGATGTTCATCATGGCCAACAGAGCCTCAATCACAGCTCTGAAGGGAGTGCCTTGACTCAGTTATAATTCTTGTAACCGACAGGCCGTTCAGCTTCAACATGACTCGATTTCAAGCACATTTGGGACCCCAGCAGAAGTTTGACGCTGTGGTTGGCTTGAATTGTCCAATTAATCCTGGGAGTTGAGCTCCATATTCCTCTCCCCCACCTCAGTCACTTGTGGAAGACTCCATACTTCCTCCATATTCATCTGCGACCTCCACCAATGGCAGCTGCAGCAATGTGTCAGGAGCGTGAAGAACCACCACCTGCTCTCCTCCGTCTCTCTGGAGCATCAGCCAACATTGTCGTATGCTATTGATGCTGTCCTGAATCTCTTGTAGTATCTGGCTGTCATTCAAAGCTTTGCCTGCTCCCACAGGAGTACTGGTCTGCTTTTCTTCTGGTAGCCATTCACCATATGTCTTCCAAACTGCCCTTAAGGGTGTACACTGTCTTGTACCACTTTATGACATTATATTTAGCTTGCTCTAGCATCTCTTTACCCTTCTCCCTCTTTTAGTTCACTTAACTGTCTAATAATCTTCCTAGTGCTGAATCCAGTCGTCTCGTGTCAAGTGAATCCCACTTCTGACACCAAACTGTTGTGGTCATTTCTGAAAAACAGATGACTGACCATAAGTGAGAGTTGTCTTTTGTGTAATCAAATACTTGTAAGTGTACGGATCGACCATCATTATGAAATGCTCTGGCTGAAGGCATGAAACACCTTGTGGTTTACTCTTAAACGTGAACCTAAACCAACCTAAAAGTACACCAATGCCTGTAGTTCATACATTACCTTGGCTCCAAGATGAGAATAAGACAAGTGGGGTGGTAACATGGAAAACAAGAAAACAACCCAAACAAACTCCTTTCTGCCATGTCTTACCCCCAGTAACCGTCTTAACCTTTCCTGCAACAAATGCCTCTTGTGAGATTTCAGAGTTGTGGTTACAAAACAATCTCATTATTCAACAAAAAGGTTTATCTTTAAGGAATCAATTATGTAATGTTGTCAGACACTTAGAATTACAACTTCAGCCTGTCAGTGGCAAAAACATTATGTTGCAGCCATTGCTGCAGTGTCGCAGCTGTGTCGCAGCTGCCACCAGAGGTGATCAACTGGAAAGATCCTTAAACGTTTGGTAAATATGAATCATTTACAAACCCAAACATGTAAATACAGGTTTATTTACCAGAACTGTACGTTTACATTTTGCTTTGATAGCTCTTGCTCACAATAGTTTATACTTAAGGTCCCCAGGGACTCTAGTCTTAGTCAATGAATTGATCAGGGTTGGAATGCTTCTAGATGATTGGACATACACTTATTTTTTAAGCACTGTGATACCTGAAGTTTTGTCATACTCCCAGTTGCTCTAAGGGATTATTGGATTTTCAACTCCTCTGAGCAGGGGTGCCGCCAGGGGGGGAAGGTTAGGACGATTCCAAGGGCCCGGCACTGACAGGGGGCCCTTTGAGACATGGGCAACCTATACAAGGGCCCAACTAGATTTTTTTTCATGGGGCCCAAAATCCCTGGTGGCGCCCCTGCCTCTGAGCAAACATTATATTCCTCCGTCAGAACCATCTAAAAAAGGAGGATCCCTATGGGCAGTCCACACAGTTGGACTTGGTGCTGCTTGTTGTTAAGGACCCAGCCTTTGACTTTGCTCTCCATTTGAGTTTGATAAATTAATGACATCTGATGACCTCCTTCCGCAGGTTGATGCACATGGCAACATTCTCCTAACCAACCTAACCAGTGAGATGGGTGGATCCGATATGATGGGTGCTCTCAATGACCCTCGCGCTACCATGTTCTCCTATGATAGCGCTAGCATACAATACCGCAAACCCATGACCAGCCGGGACCTGTACGGACGACCGGCCATCGACCGGCCAATGGGCCACAAGAAGGGCCGCTTGCGGAGGAGGGCCTCTCAGCTCAAAGTCAAGATCCCCGACCTCACGGATGTCAATGCCATAGACAAGTGGTCCCGTGTCGTTTTCCCAATCGCATTCACCTTCTTCAACCTGGTCTACTGGCTTTACTATGTCCACTAGGATGGCAGTGGCAGGCCTGTGTGGCCTCACCATTGCTCCTGATATGTTAGAAAAACTACCTAGGTCTTGTACAGCGATGGAAATAGAGGATCATTCAGTCGGTTTGTATAAATCCTGTTTTGGAATGAGAAGTACTGGATGTCTTTTCAATGTAAATACAATTTAATATATAATATATAAATATATATATATATAAATCAGAGGTATACTTTATTAAAGATCCTATCACTTTTGCTGTACTCATCCATACAAAATAGATATAGATAAATAATATGAAAACAAAGACAGTAAAGGTATGGTACTGTATGGTATTTGCCCAAACTTGCCAAAAAGTCTTTGGTGACTCCAACATTAAGGGCAACGATCTTTCCTTTGGTCTATCTTTTGTTTCTTACCTTCTTTTATCTCACTTCTTGCATGTGAATGGAACACAACTTTTGTTTGCTTATAAAGTCAAAAAAAAATAACAAGAGAAAAGGAAGCCCAGTGCAAAACAAGTAGATAACTGAAACAGTTTTTACATGAACTTTTGACTAAAGTTCATTCAGTGTATAAACAGAAGACGTTTGGTTGAATTCTATCATAATAAGGTAATTTTTATTTGGTTTAAGCTCAGTGCTCTGACTGAGGTTGTATAATTGTGTTGAAATCATTTTGCACTGTAAACCAAACTCATTTTCCTTTCATTTCTGTACAAAAAAAAAGCTTTGCATGGCTCTAATGAGCCACTCTGTACTATAATCATTATACTGTATGCTTTTGAACAATCATTGCATTTAAGGTAAGTACAGGACCGATGTTAATTGGAACTCCACTAATTTCTGAAAAACAATGTAGTCAAATTTGTACGTATGATATTCTCACAATGTCTGTGAGCATGTACAATGTAATTTTCTTCAAAAGAAATCAGGTAAAAAATGACAAATGATGTCACCACTTTCAAAATCATATTAAAAATGTCAAGCCCTGATAAAACACGCTGCTGGTGTTGTAACACCTGGTGTTACAGATTATTGAAAGTTTTTTGTGAGATACGTAAAGTTTTACTGTTCATAACTGTCAGAATTGCATATAGCTTCATCCACCGCAGTGTGGTAAATTAAGGGGGAACTATGAGATCAGTGCGACTCTAATGTATTTTCCAGTGCATTGCCTTTCAGTTTATCATCAAGGCTGATGTAGTCAGGGCTACAGATCAGTTGTGAAGACCCAAATTATAAAAATTAATTATTATAATAATAATTAATAAGAATAAATGTATACATGTCAAGCTGCACCTGTGCCCCCTGTATTGTGGTTAGGGAAAGATTGTGGTTACAATTACTCAAAGGTTATGGTTAATTACATGGAAGTTGAGCACACTACATGCTCATGTATGGGCATGTTAAGTTTATAACCACTATAATTTACACCCGACTTCCTGCATTGACACTTTGACACAAAATTGAGCCTAAGTATTGACATGCAAAATTGTCCAGTTTTTGGTCCAATTTCTAGGGATTTTTAGCTTAAACATTCATAGCAGTTTATCACTGACAGGAGTGGCACCCTTTGTGGTAGTCTGCCATCACACCCCCACAGGTAGATTGAGGCACATGAGACCCTGTTTAAACGATCTAAGGCGCCTAGTCTGAAGCGAATGGCACAAGTACTTTTAGGGAATGTCCAACTCCCTTTTGGTCATTAAACAGACAGTAATCTGGGTGCACAGTAAGGCTCTCAGGGGTTGTCCGGAGACCCTGAATTAGTCATGGGTGTGTTTTGAGGGTAACATAAATAAAAACGTATCAGAGCGTCATCTCCCATTCCCTTTTAGAGCCTGGGGCACCAGGACCTGGATGTGAGCTATTTAACAATGGCTCTCATCTTTGCTGAGGGACAGGGATGTGGTCCTCTGCTGCTCGACACTCTGCCTCCACTGTTTCACAATCATCTGTCCCATCAGTGACCCTTTTTGCCTGAATTTGTAAAAATATAAAAAATCTTAAATGAGGAAAAATATAAATAACATTACTCGCAGGGATCCTCCAGCAACAGGAGGTGAATCTATGGCATGACGTGCTCATTTGTGCACAAAGAACAGCAGATAAACCTCACTGATCGATTAAAACTACTGACTCACCGACAGATTCCATAAGTGTTTTATGTTAATTCATGTTCTTCTACAGATGTCTTATTAATTCATTTCAGAAGATGAAAGTTGAATTATTTTACCTCTGACAAGTTTATAACTACAGCTCTCAATTTTGCTAAGTGTGCCATGATATTTGCTAGAGTGGCATTACTGCACAGACATGAATGTTTAAAATAAGTGAAAGCAGACTCTCCAATCGTTAAAGCAGAGATTATGCACGTTTTGAACCCACCTGTGTAGGCGCATCTTAAAAATCTGAGTAATGCTCCTATAGATAGCAGGGAGACCAGCTTAGACCAGCTTCTGGTCGGTCTACAGTGCAGCCACTTTTTGCTCATCAAGACAGCAGTGCGCCATCACTGCGCCTGACCACACACCATTTTAAGACCAACACGCCTGGAGGCGCACAAGGGGCCCAACTACATTTGCTATTCACACAACATGTCGCTGGGCGTGAAAACTGCATTGGTCTGAAACAGCAATGACGCGTGTGCTGTGTGCCGGTCTACGTTGTGCGTAAGATAGAGCCCATCGTGTGTTTGTATCATCTTTTGTATGATAACCTCCCGTTTGCCTGATCGGCTTTAAGCTTTCAGCATTGAAACACACACAGATGTTAAAGTATCACTTCTTTGGTTGTGGAAAGGCTTCTATTTTGGTCATAGTTCATTGAGTGTGTTTGTTCGCAGTCTGAATGTTCACAGCGGATCAACAGCTGAATTCTCTTGAAGGATAATTCCGGTTTATTTCAACCTGGACCTTATTTTCATACCTTCGGCCATCATTCTATGATCTATGCTAACAATTTTTCAATTTAATTCTCAAATTGATTGCTGCAATTTTTGACCGCAGCAACAAACATGCAACACCCACTTAGCAGTCATGTTGTCACCAAGCAGCCCATTCTCAGTCTTGATACATCAAATACAGCAGCCTGGTCAATAGCCCTAGGCATCAAAGTTTGATGTTGTAGTAGTTACCCATGTAGCTTCAGAGTGAGAAAGTCCATGTAAGGAGGTGGATGGGGTGTTTAAATGGGTTTTTAAGAATATGTTCCCTCCAGAGACTGGAGTTTGCACCTTGTATGTAACACGAGTGATTTGTTTTCATTTTTGTAACATAAGTATGTAAGTGATGTCATGCACGCAAAGTCAGTAGTGCCACAAACATAACATTATGTGTGTTACATCACTTACAGTTCGTAACTATGTTAATTATTTAAACCCAAAAAATGATATTTTCCTAACCTAACCAAGTACTTTATGTTGCCTAACCCTTACCAAGCAGTTTTTTTTTTACGTGAACCAAACTACACTGTGGCTATTTGACAACATTAATAAAATTGGAAGCATTCAGCGTGCTTACTTTTCAAAGTGTAGCATGCTGAACATGTTAAATAACATATTGTTGCAAAATTAACCACAGAGCCTTTATGTCGAAAGTCTAACCGGAGGTCACATAACATACATAACATATTAGTGCAAACTTAACTTTGAAGTTTAAGGCCACTGACCAAGCTGCTGAATTTGACAAATTAGGAGGAAGAACGTATTGCTGCAAACTGACTGTGATGCAGATTATGGACAAAATTAAGTGGGTTATTTCTCAATGTTAGCTTTAGGAAACCTGTCCTTTAAAACCTGTCTCTTCGAATGTTCCCACCGACCCGAATAGTTTTACAGATAGAAATAGTAATGTCAAATATAAGAAAAATCAAATACCAAATCTAACTGGTTAAAGTAATATGCCATTTCTTTCTCTAAGATTCCCCAGTTGCAGACAAACTGTGACAGTATAGTGATGGTAACTGAATGATTAGGACAAATATGAACTGCTTGTCTTATCAGGGCTTTAAACAAAAAAACAACAACACCAGACAGGACACAATAGTAGCAGTGTGCTCTTTCCTCATGGCTGAATATTGTGCCTTTACCAAGAATCTCAATATTTTCACAGGGTTTAACTTATCTTCTATCTAGTGAGTAGAATTTAAAACAAATCATCTTGTACTTTTTTTAGATTAAGAAGAACAAGGAGAACCAGAAACAGAAGTGGACTCTTTACAATCTCTTCTGAGGCTCTAAAGTACCATTATCGAAGCATAGAGTATAGTAAGACATTCCAGCATTACGATGACAATCTTTTGAATTCAATGCTGAAAAAATCTCCTGCAAGGCAGGTTTCCATGCTGTCAGTGCTGCTGTTTCTGGGCGCAGCAGTGCGGACGAACAGGAGGTGAAAAAATAAAGAATAAAAAAAAAATAACTTGGCTTTCTTCACAACAAAGGACCCAGAGCAGATGGACACATGTTTTCTGTGGACGGACAAGCTAATGGACGTCCCGAACAACTGGTCTGCCCGCAGGCTGCGGAGGGGGAGGACATGTTTTGGACTCTTATTGTGTAAAATTACTGTACAATTTTCTCTCATGCTCTATATGTGCTCTCAAGGGGAATGGGGTGTGGGTGTGTTTGCGTGTGTGTGTCTTTCTGCTTGTTCACAGGCCAACATAAAGACACTGAGCAGGAATGGTCTTTGTGTTTGTTTGTACGTATGTGTGGCTGTCACAGAGAGCGAGAGACGGAGTGAGAGGGAGCATATGGATGCATGTGAAAGGGAGAAAAACACAAAATATTTATTTGTGTCAACTTATAGAGACTTCAAAGAATAGAGTTTAAATAAAATGCTGACATCTATACCATATATAGTGTATATGTATCAGACTATCTAAGGATGTTTTATTTTGTTTTGTTATTTTTGTTCCTCGAAACCAATAAACACACTGAAGATGGCCAATGGGTTGATAATAGGAGCCTTACAAAGTGACGTGGCCCCACAGGCTCCCTACCACACGATAATATGAACCTCATCAAGATAACATTAAATGCAGAGGTAAAACCAAGCTAACTTGCGTACAAGGACATGAAAACAATCGACACAGCCGGTCCAATTTTAATATGGCATTCAAATTGTGTGCAAGTTATAGGTGTATCATCACATGCAACCAAATCTTGCAATGTATATTTCTGCAAACCATGAATATGTTGAACTTTACACTTCTTTATGATTCAGCTTTAGGCTTTCTTCAGTCATATTCTCTGTTTGTTGTGACAACGCTGTGTTGTTAGTCTGGTTAGGTTTGGGACATAATCACAATTAGCTAGTTTTGGCTTAAAGTGAAACTCTCGCCAAAATTCAACCTAGGCTTTTTTTGTGAATGTAAATGAGTCAAACCTTCGTGTTAAAGCATAATTACAATGAAAGAGGCACTTTTAAGATTGGCCGTATTTTCGTTTTCGAGTCAAACTCATTTTCAATGGGAGTGCATGGGGCACTTTTATGCTAGCATCAAAATCGCTATTTTTAAAACACTAAGAAGGCTCGACACAACATGAAACTTTGCTTGTAGTATCACCAGGGTCTCTACACGTGAACACGAGCATTGAGAACATTGCTTGTGTACACAGAGTTTACTAAAAATAAAAGTTTTTGAACAACTCACGTTAGCAGTAGCATGTTCCGCTCTCCTGCCGAAAAGTATCAATCTCTGAATGCAACATAACATGGAGGACAGTTGAGGTGGAACGCTACTGTCTTCTAGCAACAACGCGATGCGATACCTTACGTGACTTTTCCAGCTTATGATTTTAGTATTGTTTCTTATATGAGGCTCCTTTTTCAACTTCAAGGTCAATATTGTTTTTCGCTAACGACAAACCAACAAATTATCCGTGCAATTACATGGAACTAAGCTTTAGGAGTGGTCCACATTAACACATTAAACATTAACAAAAACAAAAATATGGTAAATCTTATTAAAAGTGCCGCTTTCATCGTAATTATGCTTTTACACAAAGGTCTGACTCGGGTACATTCACAAAAAAAGCCTCGGTTGCATTTTGGCGAGAGTTTGGCTTGAAAATACCTGGTTCTGTTGCCACAAACACTGACGAAAATGTCCCAAAGTCTCATAAAAACACATGGTTTTGTTGCCACCTCTGATTGTGGTCTGAGTGATCGGATCTCAAAGGCGCCCTCAATGCTTCTTGGGGTGTACTCAGAGCTTTGCAGTTGTGATCGGATCACTCAGGACGGATGTTGATATCAAACCTGAACAGCTTCACCATGTGCCACAGCCAGCTGTTTGAAATTCTCACTGCATTGAATATACGTGTACATGTAGTTTTTGACTGGCTCAGTTCAGCTGGGAAAAGTGTATTAATTCCTGTTAAAGCATAAACTACTGTGAGATCATTTCACTGAGAACAGAAAAATGCACAAATTCTTTAACTATAACCACTATGATTCAGCTCTGACTCTGTGTCTTTTGTATCCAGCTGCACACTGCTGACTTGCAGGACCATTGTCTTTATAGAGACTGAAGGTCTGGAGGGAAGCTGCTATGGCTGGAGGAGAATGCTATTAGTCCAGTTATCATGTCTGCTGTTGACAGCAGTGCGCATTCTCATGATTAACGTGAACCTCTGGAGTGAAGACGAATGCCATTAGCACATTTAGCATGACTGTGTCTGTCAGCAGTTTCGCCATTCTCATTATTAATCAGGCCGGCTGTCTAATCGTCTGGAAGGCCACAGCCTGGACACAAATGTCACCACGCTGTGACCTCTCTGCCTTCTCTAAGATCTAATTATTTTAGTTCTCAGTTATTTATACCCGAGGTAAAGATGGCTGCAAATAGTGTCTCTGTCTTAAAATGCTGACATGAAACACGTTTTTTCTTGCTGTAATCTTTCCTCCTGATCATACCAGCCATTCACAGATCCCATCAATGTGCTTCTAATGTAAGACATGGGGCACAAACGCCAAACAGCACTCATTCTGTGGAAAAAAAAATAGTCCAAAGTAATCTTAAATTACATAAAGGTTTTAGCAGTGGGAGTCAATCAAATAAAGTGCAGATCTTCTAAAGTTAGTTTTCTCAGTCATTTCCCTTGTGTTTCCTTGCTGAGCTGCAGTTGAAGAATATGGCTGGTATTCATACGACTAACTTTGTGAGAGACCTGCTCACAGGGCAACGTTATACATTAAGGTGTGTTTACAGCTCTTAGGGAGTAACACTGCATATGTGGGAAGAAAAGGAGCTTTAAACCATGTGACTCCAGACGAAGCTGCGTGTAATCTGATAAAATTGCCTCCGGTAGCTAAATCGCATTGTGGGTAATGTAGACGTTGGGCTTTGAAAGGCAATCCAGTACAGTTTGAGTAAATGATCTAATGATCAAAATCAAAGAGCAGATCCAGAGCAATCACCTTTTTTATTACACCCATTTGTCTTTGTTTTTAAAAACCCAGTAACTACATTACCCACAATGCAGTTCACAAAGCTACTGAATGACATAACTGGAGGCAGATAGATTATACCATGTTTGGCTGCAGTGCACTGAAAAGAACAGCCCTAAGCATGTCTCTGCAGCTCCACACAGGTATAACCGGAGGCTTCTGATTCATGTCAGATCTTGTATTTGCCCCATTTGTATAAAACAGATGGACACAGTTCTCGTGATGTCACCAGTAAGTTTATGAAGAGTCAGACCGAAGCAAATTGTTAAAGAAAATTATGATTACCAAACATCAAGTATTACCTTAGATGAGAGGAGGGGCTTATTTACTGGAATATAGAACTAACATTTGGTAGATAAAACTGACCAAATTGCACTAAACAGAGTTTATTGTATTAATATTAATCTGCCCATAACAGTTTTTACTGGTGCAGAACTGATCGTTTGTAACTTTGTAAAAATGAACACAAGCAATGAAAGAGCAAAAAAGTGTTTACTTCCACATGTTCATGGTACAACAACGCGTTACAAAAAACAAAACTGAGTGTTCAATTGCACATACACATGACTGAATTCCAAAGGACATGACTCATCCAATCACCATTATGTTTGAGAAAGACATCCATCCACTCGTTGCCGGCTTGACTGAGATCAGTCCTGCACAATCTGCCCATCATTTCAACTGCAGCACCACCTGCATGACAGAAACACATCAACAGCATTTCATTTGGCTGATAAAGTGAAGACTTACTGCTCACATAAAAAAAAACAAGAACAAAATGGAGGTCATAGCTTAACTGTTTGCAGATGGTTTAACATTTGTGCCTGAGTCACATCAGACAGATCATCATCAGCAATGGAGGCTGTTTAATGTTAAAAACAACAACTCCTATGATCCCACGTTGCATGTATCTGCAGTGTTGTTTCAACTGAGAGACCCCCAGTGGCAGAATAAAATAATGTGTTCGGTAAAATGCTGCAAAAATGGACCTTTATTGTGAAGGCCTGTACTATGTTTTGATTGAATGACTCAGAGCCTTATGACATCTTTTAATCTATGTGTTTGAATTCAACCATGAGGATATTTCAAATTGCACTACTAAACATTTTATATTAGAAACAAATCAAGTGGCCACGCAATGGGAAAGGTATCACTCGCACTGACGAGCTCACACAGTCTTATCAGCTGTAAAGCTATTACTGCACGTCTACTACTTCATGGTTTTGGATTCATGCCCTCCTACAGCAGCAGCAGGCAGAACCAGAACCTGCTCAGCACCAAACAGTTGACACAGTGGAGCATTAAGGAGCGAAAGAGGCAGCTATTTCTCAGCGACCAATCACTGAGCCAAAGGAGAGGAGAACTGGACTTCCATTCATCAGGTGGACACGTAACGGACACAACAGTATAAGGTAGTGGCATGTCAAATGTCTGGGTCGTGTCTGTCTTCAACCCACAGCTTTAAAAAGGGACATGATGGAGCTATTAGATATTTTTTATTGTTAAAAAAAAAAAAAATCACATGAAAGCCTAAAACCAGCAATACTCCGCGACCTCCCTACCGCGTCTACAGCCCTCAGCTCCAAGGTTGGCTCCTATGGAAGTCAGAAATCTGAAAAATGCTTACCAAATATACAGTTTCTCCCTTTTCTCTTTTTAAAGAAACAGTAATATGCTTAAAGAGCTGCACAGTGTACACTGCAGTGTTTTTCATCTTTATTAGACAGTTAAACAGCCATGTGAAAAACTGTAAAAGCTGCAATAACTTGATTTAAAGCATACTGTAGTTATTTTAGTGCACCTGTACAGTCATGTTGTTTGACCCGAAGCTAAAAATATCACACATTTATCATTTTCTATAGGCCTTGATTATGCTGCAGAGCTCTGTGTTTACACTTGGGACAATGCCACCACCTAGTGTTCATCTTCTGTGAATGTGGAACATTTAGATGGTGGCTGTGTTTCTCCTATACGTTCTAATACCTTAAGGCAAGGCTGCACCAACAGAATTAACTTCTAAACCTGATTAAAACATGGTTTTAATTTAAATTCTGTTACACCAAACTTTAAAACTATCTTAAAACTAAGAAAGATTAAATTCAAACCTCTCTTTAAACTTGTTTATTTTTTCTCTAAACCCGGATTAAATTTATTCTGTTGCACCAAAACTTCAAACTCGAATTTAAACTGTGATCCAATATTAACTTTAAACTAACACTTGAGGAGGTTTCACTGTAAACATGGCTGTCTTTTTCAAAATGAACCGATCAAAATAATCAAGTGGCTGGAATAAATGAAGAGACAGACTCAAACCAAACTAGTTTTATGATGCTGCTGGATTTTTATCAAGACACCACTTCAGTAATCCTGGAGTGGGACAGGAAGACAGTGAGAGAGATGCACCTGGTTAACTAATAGTACATTTCCATATGTGCTACCTTGGCTGGACTCAGTTTGATTGCAGTTGGGATTTATATCTCCATTTCAACAGGGCTACCCGCCTAACAGGTGTGTGTTTAACTAAAGAGCACATGTCTTGAGTAGAAGACATTTAAAGCAGCGGGCTGGTCCACGGCTGTGACAGCAGCCGAGGAGCAGCTGTATCATTGATGGATCTGCACTAACAAAGACCCACTGATACGGAAAAACACACATTTAATTTCCTATACATTGTCCTATGTCTTGTTATTTACAAGATTTTATTATGAAGCAGCAAAATATTGATTAATGTAGAGCTTTCATCAGAAGGAACACAAGTTCTGAAATAGCTGAAAACCAGCATGATGTAACGAACAGTGAAGATAATATTATAGCTAAAAAAACGTGACACTTTATTAAGAAATTGAGAGCAGTCGATTTGAGTAGCATCTCCACATTGATTAAACTCCATTTAACACTGGTTTACATAAATAAACTGCGCTTTACTAAGCGGAGATCATTTTTTAATATTGAAACAGAGCGCTGCTTAATCTTTAATCTGGATTTATTCATTTTAAACCTAGTTTTACGTAACTCTGAGCTCATGTTTGATTAATTTAATTGTTGTTGGTGCAACACAGTATAAGAATATCAGCTATCTAATTATTAATTATTCTAAATTGCCTTTGTTTTCCTTTG
The DNA here is from genome assembly GCA_963678695.2 of Diplodus puntazzo. Taxonomy (NCBI): domain Eukaryota; kingdom Metazoa; phylum Chordata; class Actinopteri; order Spariformes; family Sparidae; genus Diplodus; species Diplodus puntazzo. The sequence goes on along the minus strand of OZ023175.1, from coordinate 22,232,973 downwards.
CTGCATCAACCTTGACCCTCGGTCTAACACAGAGGTTCGTAACTTTGACCACGGCCCTCTTCAAGGGCTACTCAATCTGTACGCAGAATAGCTGCACAATACTAAAACTCAGACTGATATTTGATTTTCATACAGTTGTATTTCAAATTAAGGCCTGCAGCTTAACTTGAGTAAATATTTGAGAAAAGCCTCCTGGAGCTCCAGGGAGAGCTGGGTGATGTCAGCAGAAATAAATGTACTAGAGGGATGTCAAATGAGTCAGTGCTGGTTGATGCTGGAGGTTATATCCCCACACTCACAGACCCACACCTCTCTTCTCATTTCATAGTTTGTACATCCTTGACTCCTTTCCTCACCTCCTCTCCTCGCATCTTTGTGCCTACACACTCTAGGGCAGGAAGTGACATAAGGACAGAGGAGTTGAGACACTTGTGCTCCCAAAGCCTCTTTTAAAACAGCTTCAATGAAATATGGTGTGTGTGTGTCACATTCGCATCATCTGTCCATTGTTTTGTCATGGTCTAATACTGTACTTCATATAATCTGTCATTGTATGGATTTTTCTTTGATTAACTTTACAATGTGGCATAATGTGACATAAGTTATATGAAGGTGCAATATCATTAAAGACTGTGGACAGAACAGTTCTTCTGAGGGCGCTGCACAGACTGAAGAGCACAAAGTTAGATCACACCTTTGATCATGTTAAATAAATTATATGACAATAATATAGATCCTCCCAGACATGTTGAGCCCTTTATGGTCACTTTCTGTGAGTCCACATTTTTGCAGAATTTGCCTGAGGGAATTACCCACAGTTCATAGTGTTGTGATGTTCAACATGGAGTTACCAGAGGAAGCCCAAGAAAGAATGATAATCCAGATGATGGTGCTCTTGAATGTATAACTAATTTCCATTATTTTAAATTCAGCTCTACACTCAGTTTTATCTGACTAAACACTTGCCAGGCAACCAGGTCTGTGAGGGTTCAGGGCTGACGGCCTCAGGGGGGACACTGGGCCCACAAGTTTGAACAGTTTAAAATCTGTTGTGTGTTGTTACAAAAAGCTGAGCTAACCAGACCTTTTAGCTCAGTTCTCATCTCTGTTTGAGGCAGATGCTCCGGCTAGCAGCTACATTAGCGTATTGTAATTCTTTCTTTGACACTGTGGTGGAGTTTAAAGATCTTTTAGCTACAGAAAACCAAAAGTATTGAACATGTTAATACACTAATCCACTCATTAACTAAATAAAAATGTAACAAACAGGATCGGTTTGTTTAACACTCTGTGCTAAATCCATGAGAACCAGCCAAATCTCATTTTGCTGCAGTATTTAGTGTGTGTCTACCTTATTAGCAGCCTCTAGTGAATTGACAAGTGTGTTCAACTCCTCTCTGTTCATCTCCATGGTGAAAGACCGCAGGGCACTGTTCTCTTTCACATCCAGACTGAGACTAAGCAGAGGAGTGTGGAGAGACGAGATCTTATCACTGGACAGAGCTACCTGGAGGGAGAGGATGGGAGACAGGAACAGGAAGTAGGAGAGGTGAAATTTAGACATTGCAGCAGCACAGGAGCAGCACAGGAGCAGCCTGGGGGACAGCGTCTCACAATACCCTGACATTTTTCTCTTTTACAACGCCAGCGTTTAGATTTGAGTTCTATCAATGCCTTTTTACTACGATGTCCTAGCGTGCTGAGGGTTTCTGACAGGGTTGTAGTCCATGCACGATAGCAGCTTTCAGCGAGCAACAGAATTAACTAATTCAGTGGACTGCACAACCCAACATTTACAGCTCGTGTTACTCCAGAACAAGAGACCAGTGTACTACAACTCCACCTGAGTATCAAATGTGAAGCCTCGGATGAGGTATGTCATGCACAATAGTCGTAATGATATTTGATATCTTCTTTGATACATGTTAATCAGTTGAATCAGTTTAAACATTCAAAAATGATTTCCAAACTGTCATTTGACGTGAAAAAATTACATCAAAAATTACGTCAAAATGACGTCATAAATATCTTGAATAAAATTTTACCAGTCACAATGTGTTAACGACTAGTCAATGACATTGTTATCTGTAATCTTCACTCCAGATGGTCAGATTTAGTTAACAAATGTAAACAGGCTTGCCACTAACAGCACTGGACTGCCTTGACCATTCTTGTACCTTGATCAATCATTGACAAACATGTTTGCCGGGCTGTTCCTGCCGTTGCAGTCCAACCAACAATAAGTAAGCCAATCAAACACCAAAGAATAAACCATCAACTGACCTTAAGCTGCCAGTCAAAGTCCTGCAGAGTAGCAGAGGAGATGGAGTTGGTTCTGTCCAGCAGAGAGCGGCGGATCTCCTCTCGTCGGGCTCTCAGCACACTCAGCACTGCCTCTGCGTGGCTGCTGCCCAGCCCCGACAGCCCGGCCAGCACCTGCACACAGCCAGCAGGGGAAAACTGAGATGTTGACCCAAGCACAGCACAGCCACCGTACACCCTGCTGTTCCATGTCTACAGCTGAAAGTGAAAAAACTCCTGCTTCCTTCACACAGACTGCATGCTGTATGAATAGATATAATATTACATTAATAGATATTATACATATAGATGTGACAAAACTCATTATTTTAAAACATTTATAAACTTAAAAGTCTGGATATGTGATGCAATGCTATTCCAAATGACAGTCCACCCTGTCCTGTTGTTGCTAGCCCCATTCACACTGCCTTTTCAAGTCTTATCTGTGTACCAGAAGTCTATCTAAACAAATTGAGTGATCTACTGTATCAAAGGCTGCACCTAAATCAAGCAGTACTATCATAGATGGCTTTGTCCTGTCCAAGTTCAACCTGAGATCAGTTTACAATTTTTACTAGTGCAGACTCAGTTAAGTCTGTTAAGTAAATCATCTTTAAAAGAGCTTGTTTTAATAAAGGGAGTGGGAATGGGATCTAAAGTGCAGGTTGCTGGTTTTACTTGGGAAGATACTTTGCCAAGCATCTCAGCATCAACCAGGACAAACTTCTTTATTTAGTGTTTCCTTGTGTAAAAACAAAGGTTCTGTCGTGATAAAATAGAGATTCTGATATTTGGATAAAAGTTATCTAATATAATCTATTTTACTTCTAAAGTGATCTGCAAAATCTTCACATTAAGAAACGGATGACTTGCTGCTAGACTTAATAAAAACAGGGTTAATAAGATGGTCAATCGTTGTGAATGAGATTTTGAGGTTGTTCTGGTTGCCAGCTATCAGTTTTGAAAAATGTGATTTTATTGCATCTTAAATTGCTTGTCAAGATGTTCACAGAAAATTTGGCAGTTCACTGTTAATTTGTCTTTTCTCCACTTTCTTACGGCTCTTTCTGTCATCCTGTCTGTCATCCTGTCCTGTCATCCTGTCCTGTCATCCTGTCTGTCATCCTGTCTGTCATCCTGTCTGTCCTACCGACTCTATGCCACCTGAAAACAGTGAGTGTCCCTGGCAGAGAGAGCCCGGCACCTCCTACTGTTGACTGGTGATTATTATGTGATGTGATTTCCAGCATTTTCAGCCCTAGCGACCGAGTCTTCAGCGAACTCTCCTTGGAAAACAGCATTCCTCTCCGCAAGTGAGAGCCAGACCAGAACAATATTTACCGATGGCAATTATATGATCTCATTTTGAGCAAAATTATGAATCTTTGTCACTTTCCATTACATATAGTTCTGCAACGCTGACATGCTGTATGAAATGACATTGTGGAGCGGCTTAGCTATTATGGAATCTCAGCGTGAAAAAGCTGCTGACTCACCTCTTCATCCGAGCTGTTGTTCCCCACCGCCAGGCGGCAGACGGCAGTCAGGGAGTTGAGCAGGTCCAGCCACTCCTCTGGGCTCCAAATGGTACTGTAATCTCCCCTGGAGGGACGCTTCCGCCCACACAGTCCATCCACCACCCTGTGACAAAGCTGAAACAAACAACAACTAATCTAAAAACCAAATCTGATGGTTTAACTACTTTTAAAGCTAGACCTCGGAAACGTATATCATATAGCAGATGTTATTCACACATTCTTTCAAGTGAAACTCTCGCCAAAAAGCAAAAAGCAAACTTTGCTTGTAGCATCACCGGGGTCTCTACTCATGAACAGGAGCATTGAGCACATTGTTTGTCTACACAGAGTTTACTAAAAAGAGAGTTTTTGAACATCTCACGGTTGCTGCTGCAGTTCAAAAACCATCTTTTTCATAAACTCTGTGTACACAAACAATGTTCTCAATGCGAGTGTTCATGTGTAGAGACCCTGGTGATGCTACGAGCAAAGTTTCATGTTGTGTCGAGCCTTCTTAGTGCTCTAAAAATAGCGATTTTGATGCCATCGTATCTCTGCCCCCAGCACTCCCGTTCAAAATTAACGTGCCTGAAAACCCAAATACAGTAAATCTTAAAAATGTGTCTTTCATCATAATTATGCTTTTACACGAAGGTTTGACTAATATTCAAATAAATAAAGCCTCGGTTGCTTTTTGGCGAGAGTTTCACTTTAAGGAGAAATGTTTTCATCAGCATTGGGGGGGAGTAGATAATGACTGTCTTTTCATTTTGGGGTAAACTTCTCCTTTAAGACTGAATACGTTATAATAGGTTTAATGACAATTCTAATTTGAGTTGTTTTATGCATAATACAAAGTAACTTTTAAATTAACCCATTTATAGTTGCTTCTTGAATGTAATGTATAATACAAATAAAATAAAACACTGGCATCAATTTTATTTTGGAGGCACACTCAGGACAACCTGGATCTTGTAAAGACACACTGAGCTGAAGAGAACGTAGGTCTAACACGTGAAATTAAAATGTTTAGCGTTTAACATTTTAACATTCAGCCAGTTTATGCAAAGTGCTGAGTTGTCTGGCACGCTTTGAACACAGGCTGGACTCTTCTCATCAACAAAGCACACTATGTGACATACAGCCAACCACCTGCACAGGTTACAGCATCGTCCTGCCAGTCCCTCTGTGAGGCCGACACACTCAGAACAACTAAAAGCAGTGACCAGGAGTTAGAGCAGCAGAACGGGACGCGTCCAGGCTGCGTCCAGTGTGCAGAGTCCGTAAGTGAGTTTCTGCTCCGTACTAAATCCACAGTGAACTCACTGTCTGACGTCACCTGCTGCACGAGCGACCAGTGCCAGGCTGTGCGCGAGCTTCTTGGTGACTATGGTTAATACGGAAGCCCAGTTAGAAAAGAAAGGATTGACATGGAAACTGGGCTTAATGAAGAAATAGTCCCACGGTGGGTCATAATTATGAGATAAAACATTATGAGACGAGTCACAAGTATGGCTTAAAGACGAAATTATGAGATACAAAGTTGAAACTGAGATACAAACGACATAATTATGACTTTCCAACTCATTACTATGACTTTTGACGTCATATTAACGGATCCGGAAGATGGTAACACTTTCTGCAGGCTCGCTGAATGATGGACCGAGCCTCGCGGCGGTACTCAGCTGCGAACAGACCCGCTGTCCCATGAGACACACTCGGACCCGCTTCATTAGAACCACGATACATGAACAAGGCTCAGTACTTACTTTGACACAGTCTGTGACAGGGACCCTGCTCAGTGCGTCCACCATGTCTCCGTCTGTTTCCGCCTGTTGGTCAGCTGACGGGAGTCACGTGGTCGAATCAGCTGCGCCCACATGACCTGGAATAAACGTCACCGTCTCTGGAGTTCTTCTGCTCGCACCGTTACTAGACGTTAATTATGTGCCACACTTGTAACTCGGTAAATAATTTATCCGAGCTGTTTCTGTTCATTTACACACAGAGACCGGGTGAGAAACTGCATGTCGACATCTGTGGACTCAGACTGTGACCTTGATATTTGGCGACAGGCAGAGTGAAAACGTCTAAAACATGTTTGTTCAGTTGTTCACGATGAATCCCTCCGATGCCGAATGGATTACAAAAATCCATTGAATCATTATATGCGATCAGCTCCTGCGTGCTTTGCCAGTGACTGCTGATGCGAGGACAATCTTGAATTCATAAATTTGTCAGAGATGTGTTGACGTCGCTCCTCGGGGAAACGGAAGGTGCTGCTGCAGCAGGGGAATCATCAGACTAGAGCTTCACATCCTGCTTCGCACCTCAGGGTGGCAGTTCGGGAGGCGCTCGCTCGGCCGCCTGCCTTCACGGTGATCAGGGTGATGTGACGGGAGCGACGCGGAGGCTGTTGTTCCGGCAGGCAGCGTCTGGGAAACAAAGAGCAGGTACGTGTTGTGTGTGTGCTCCTCTGCTGTGTGTTGGCTGTGTTCAGTAATGGAGAGCAGTACTCAGGAACAACAGTGTGCTGCATCCACTGCTCACTGTGGAGCACGGGGCACACATTAGAAGTTCCTCCTGCGGGAGAAAACTGCGCTCAAGCTCATTCTCCTCATCACATTTATTATTTAGCCTGTTGTTGTGAGCTTGGATTACAGTAATAAGTGGGTTGAAGTACTGCCAGACTCGTCCAATCAGAAACACTAATTAAACGAGATGGTTAGACAGGCGTGGTTCACACTCACAGTCCCTCTGAGTCCAGTTAAACCTTAGCGGAAGTGAATTTCATCAAATCTGGTTTTGTGTTGAAGTGCGTGTTGTGTTTCTCTGTCAGGGAGTGAAGCACATATCGTTTACACTTCCTCTACCTGAGAGAGGAGATGGTCTGACGCCGATCAGGTGGACTGTGAGAGAGATCAACCTCTCTGCAGATGAGTTGAGACAGCTCAGGCTGACGCAAACGTGCAGCTGTTCAGATAAGTGAAGGTAAGATGCTGCAGAGCTCAGTGGGAGATTTATTAGAAACATAACAAAAAAACTAAAGCAGTCAAAATAGTGCAACATTTGGGAAAAATCATGTTTTTTTTTGTTTTTGTTTTTAGAAAAAAACGCATTTCTTGTTAAAGTAGGCAGACACTGGACTGTAGAGACACTATTTGGTATTATTTTAGATCTTTATTTCTGTAATGTCTAGTGCTACAGTGATTGTAAACGATTGTATTATAAAAAAAAAAACTCAACATTTTTCTAGGAAATATAGTTAATATTTTAGTCTATTTTGCAGGACAAAACAAACACTTGTGAATGAATTAATTAATGGGATTCAAAAGCATTTCGGTGGTTTATTCCAGTTGAAAAACCTTTAAGCGAGTCAGGGGGACTTAAAGCGCAGAGAACCACTCTGATAGTGTTCAGCCTATCCTTACTTACTTACTCCCTGTTTGAAAGGGGTGGGTCAAATATTAACACTCCCAACAAAAACGGAGAATAGCCCTTCAATAACAAAGACAAGGCAAGTTTATTTGTATTGCACAATTCAGACACAAGGCAACTCAAAGTGCTTTACAGGGGCATAACATTACATTAAAAACAAGTAAGAAGGCATTGATAAACTAAACATTAAAACAGCTTAAGAAATAGGAGTTCTAAAATAGAAAGGTTTAAAAGAGACAAGACTAAAGAATACAAGTCACAGTGCAGCTCAAAGCCCGGACATGTCTTCAGTGAAAGGCTGTGGCAAACAGAAAGATCTTCAGTCTTGATTTAAAGTGCCTCTTCCGTTGTAATTATGCTTTTACACGAAGGTTTGACTCATATTCAATCACAAATAAAGCCTTGGTTGCTTTTTGGCGAGAGTTTAACTTTAAAAGAGGTGAGATTTGCAGCAGAGGAGAGTTTTCAGGGAGTTTGTTCCAGATATTTGGCTCATAATAACTGAACGCTGCTTCTCCATGTTTAGTTCTGACTGAAAGCAGACCTGAACCAGAAGACCGCAGAGGTCTGGATGGTTCAGAACGTGGCAGCAGATCACAAATGTATTATGGCCCGTAACCATTCAGTCCTTTATAAACCAACATCAGGATTTTGAAATCTATTCTTTGACTGTCAGCCAGCGTAAAGATCTAAGAACCAGAGTGATGAGATCTACTTTTTGCTTCTTGTTAGAACTCGAGCAGCAGCGTTGTGAATCAGCTGCAGCTGTCTGATGGAGTTTTTAGAGAGTCCTGTAAAGACACTGTTATAGTAGTCAAATCTGCTTAGGATAAAGATTAAGTGCTGTATCTTAGGCAGATAGATTTGTTTCAGTTCCTTGTTCCTAGAATAACTATGACCTGGATGACTGAACCTTCATCAGCAGCCATCCTGAATGTTCACATGCAGGGATGGTGCTGCGTTTCTCTGAACTTGTGGCTGGTTTCGAGCCAAAAACCTAATTTAATCTAAAGATAGCCAGTGGAATCCTCCCTTGAACTCTAAGTTTCTGTTTTGGACTGAAATGGGAAGAGACAAAGCAACTCTCTCCAGTAAAACTGTGGACATTACTTGTAATTTTGTGGAGGCTTCTGTCTCTACTAAGCCCAGTAGTCCTTGATGATGACACCATCTCACCTAAAGTTCTAACAACACCAGTGAAGAAGGTGTCAGCATGGCTCAAGTGTGAGAATTGTCGGACCAGAAAAAAAGACTACACAACTTTGCTTGAACAACAGGAAAAATCCTGCGTTTGATTGGCTCACAGGACTGTGAAATCATTGTCATCATCTGAAAAATGTGGTTAAAGGACAAACTTGCCCTTCTGGACAAAGCTAAACCCTCAAACCCTTGTCACCTTACCTGTGGTGTCCATAAATCTGATTGGGATAAATATGTTCATTCAAATAGATTTGCAAACAAGAAATATTTTAGTGAAGAATTTAGGAGGTGTTCCAAAGATACTGAAACCACACGGAGGGTGATAATTCAGTTGTTACAAAGTGAAAGGACAACCATTTAGTCTTTCAAGATGGTTAAAATACTCGGAAAAGTCCATCCAGTATCGCTTACAAGTTAAATGACTTGGCTTATTTGTTTATATTGCTTATGAATTAGCTGATAAAATAATTGTCGTGACACTCCACTAGATTTTATTTCACACATTTTTCCTAGTATGTCTTCTTTTAAGCCCCCAATATTCAAGCAAAAAGTGACATAATTGAACTGAAAACATCTTTGGGCATTGTGTGATTTTACATTTTTATGTCACAATTATCTTGGCCAAAATAACTGTGAATCACCATATTATCCTGATCATTGCAATGTGCCACAGATCCTTAAAATGGCTCTACAACATACCAGAATCACTTCTTATTATTGAGCTAGAGGACGTTTTCAAGACAGTTGTGCAGATATTCACAATCATCCTTACAATTAAATAATAGAAGCCAATGCAGAACAGCTGCAGTGTTATCTCCTTTCAGTGTAAGTCATCATGTCACCCATGTGCTGAAAATGATGGTTAGCAGGTTAGACATGTCACAGAGCTCTGTGAGAGCGCTACATGCTGTTACTTAAGGAGGTGCGCTGCTGGCTTTACTACATTTTGCATGTTGTCTGTAAAAAATGTTTGTTCTACTACTGCTAAATGTAGCTACTGTGATGAGATGTCGAAGAGGAAGAGGAGATGTCGTCGTCCCTGGCAGCATATTCAACATGTCGCATGCTTTCACTTTCGTGTCAGAAACATGTTTCTTCTTGGAAAAAAAAGATTATCCACATCCTTTTTTTAGTCGGCAGTGAGAGAATAGCTTCCGGACTGGATGTGATGATTCCGAGTAATGAAGGCCTGATTTAATGCATGACAGATTCTTCCAAATCCACCCCATGTCCTTTTGACCCTGTGAATGCATTTAACCCCACTTTGCGTTCTGTGCCTTTTACAGCATCAGTGCCCAAAATAATCCTCTATTTGCAGAGGTCAGTATCTCCATATTGATAAATCTCTGTTTAACTTTTTCTGTTTGGCTGGTGAACTTAGTGGAGCATTTAGCTTATGTTGATAATGTGATTGTGCAAATCCATCTCACCAGGCTTCAAACTATGCACTTGTAGAAGAATTACACACGGTTTGAACTAATGTGCTTCCTTTGAGCACCAACTGGCAGCTACAGACGTAGTTCAGGAGTCACAACCAGCGAGAGAAGCGACTGATCGTTTGCCAACCACAATGGTGGCTCCTCTAGAGGTTAGCGTAGCTGCTATTGCATGTGTTATATCTGCAGTGAAGCTAATATTTAACTGAAAGAAGACAAAAAACAACTCTGAAGCCTTTCCGCAATGACTATGGCTTTGGGAAGAGTTTTATTTACCAAATGCAGGGCTTGACAGTGCATGCATTTCACTACTATTTGCCACTAACACTTGATGTGTGCAAACTGTAAACTGCTATTAGGAGCATGTATGCACATGGAGAAGTCAGCCAAATGAGCCACTACTTTTTTCACACAACAACAATGACAAAAATAGTGTCACTGTGCCGGACCAATGCTGTCCAGTCTGCCTGAGTCTCAGTTTCCAGTTCTCATCCCACACTTCCTCCTTTTGAACAACATTGTTTGAGCACTAGTACACCTTTTGTATTTAAAAAAAAAAAAAGAAAAAGTTTTGCTTGTTAATATCTCCTCATATTCCTTCATTAGGGTAAAACATGTAATTGCACACCTTTTCATTGTGCCCCCAAGTTTCTTGTGTTCTTATGACGTTCTTTAACTTACGTGGTCCTTTGGAAAATAGTTGGCGCCAAGCCCTGAACTGACTCTGCTGGTGGAAGCTCTCTCTCCTACTGCTGTTCTGACTATTGAGGACTGTGCCAGTGTGAAATCCTGAATGAAAGAATGAATAAACTTTCTAAGAATGTTTTTAGTGCTGATCTAACTGAAGAGACTTAGGCCCCGATCACAACAAGACTGGTTACTTTTGTAAATGTAAGTTAGGTTTTCACTTTGAGATGACCAAACCAGTGTAAAAAGGAACCGGCATGTAGTGTACCTGCTTTACTCTGTGTGTAATGTTAGACTGTGCATTAGAATGAAGCATGTTGGGGCAGGTGTCTCTGTCAGGCCAGCTGCCGTGGACTGTGTGTTGCTCACATGTCCTGTTGGTACAGTTCCTGAAGGAATTATCAAAATGATCTCAGTATGTGCAGAAATGTGTCAGAAAAGGAGGCAGGAGAGCTGCTGCTTCATCTGCTCATACATTAGTCTGTTAGCTGCTTCATATTGTGTCTCACCTGCATTCCTCTGCTCTAAAGAGGGCGGTGTTTATCAGGACACTGATATGCACAATGAGTCATTGGAAAGCATTTCACAGTTTCACACTCATACTGTGGGGTCATGTTCATTTTTAGGCTTTTGCGCCATGTCAGCAGGTACAATGTTGTTAACAGACAATTTTGCTAAGCCTAGGATTACACTTTTTTTTACTGGACAACCCAACATTTATAACTTCTTCCCAATCCTGTTATATGTTTAAAGGTGCAATATATAGGAATTGTCCACCTGTCCAGTTCAGACTAAATAGGTGGCAGCATATCACCAGATTAACTGCTAACTGCGGCTGACTGTAGCTGCATTTAGGTGGTTCAGTAGCTCAGTTAGTCGTGCAGGTAGTGGTTCGGACTGGGAGCTCGGGGACCGGGGGAGTGTTAGTGTTTACACTACTAGCACAGGAGCGTTGGCCTGTGATAGGCCCAGACTAGCTGGTTAGCATGCTAACTTTAGTAGACATGTCTGCCACACAATGCACAAACATCGAAATGTTAAATTCTCCTTTCTTCTTTCTGATGATCATTTTAGAAAATGTTTTGATGTTTATTGACTGAAACACTCTACATGGTTACGTGTATGTGGATAACTTGCTACATTTCCACCCAACACCCAGACCTCTTCACCCTTACTTTAAACATTGCCACCAAGGCAAAAGTCAAAAAGGACAAGCTCTGTCCTTTATTGACTTCTCACCCTTTTTACTATTAAAGGCGTTTATGACAGAACAGCCCATTATATCAAGGTTGTCTTTCGTTGAAGCTATCAGTATCGTCACTAAAATGATAACAGATAATGTAATGGCTCTGATACAGGATACATTATGGCTTGGAAAGTTAATGATTAGCCTGTGCCTTCATATCCCAAAACATCTATTTGTATTCAATGTAGTAGGAGAGTGATGAACATTATTATACATGATTGTTTCAATGTGATTTTCCACTCAATTTTAATGAAAATGCTGTTAATATTACACATCATGTCATCATCAGATCCCATGTGAAGACCAAAGCCAACAATGAAAGTGTCCTTCTAACAAGATTCTAGATTCACATAGGAATCTAGGATCCAGAATCAATTTACAAATGTCAAAAATTGATTTTCTAAATGTTAATTAAAAGCGCTATCTTAAAGGGAACTAAAAAGGCAGAACTGAACTGTGTGGGTACTGCTGAACCGGTTTGTTGACCAGTAGAAACACGCAGAACAACACCAGACTGACCCTTTAAATTTGCAGACAGCCTGGATAAGAACAACCTAATGAGAAATATAACTTTGTGGTTTTCTCTCTGCAGGATGAAGATGATGTGAACTCTCACAGCTCAGCTAGAGCCTCTGCTGCATCAATGGAGCGGCTCCACTGGGTGCAGCATCGCTGTCGGCAGCTGCTGGCAAGAGACTCAGAGCGAGGCTGGTACTCTACCCCCAATGGCCTGCCCACCAAAAGCTCCCAGGATGCCCACACCTCCCCACAGAGAGTCAGTGGAAAGCGGAGAAGGGTGTTTGCCCGCAATGGGCCCCACCAACAGGAGTACGAAGCTGTCTCCAAAGGTTATAAGGGGAACGCCATCCGCACTACCAAGTACAGCTTGTTGACTTTCATCCCCATGAACCTGTTCCAGCAGTTCCACAGGTCAGATTTCTTCCTAGAACATCATGATTATTGTTGTTCCAAGACCATCACTGAAACTGACCTATCACACTGTTTTTGATGTGTTTGGATTTCTGAGTTTTTTGTTCGTGTTGTTCCTGGAACATCATGATAAAATATTGCTTAAGGACTATTACTTACATCTTCTGTGACAGTCTCATTTGGAGCAAACGGAGGTGCCATCATAGGTTGAGGCAGGACATTCACCGAGGAGACCAACATTTATAGTCTGGTTTGAACATATGATTATATATATACTGTGAGTTTAAAAAGCTGTGACATTACAAAAACGTTATTGGTCAGTTGCAATGATGCTCCTTGAACAAAATGAAATATGTTGTTCCAGGTCTAGTAGCATTGGAAATGGTCTGGTAGCACTTATTGCTCTTTTATACAGTTGTAGTTTCTACATACTCATTTACTGTACTGGGCTTTCCTTTGTAGGGCTGCCAACCTCTATTTCCTGTTCCTGGCGTTGCTAAACTGGGTGCCAGTTGTTGAGGCCTTTCAGAAGGAAATAACCATGATTCCTCTGCTGGTGGTTCTCACTGTCATCGCCATCAAAGATGCCCTAGAAGACTACAGGCGCTACTTGTCCGACAAGAAGGTCAACAACAATGTAGTGCAGGTGTTCTGTGGGTGAGTCGACCTCTATGAACTTTAACAGCCAGTTCCGGTTATCTGCTGTGAATTGTGGACAGGTGTTTCACCTACCTGTCAAACTCAGGTCTGCAGATACTGCATTACTTGAGACATGTTTGTTATGAACTGACCTCTTCAGTTTTCTGATATAGCACCTTTCAAATAGTATTACACAAAATTGAATTAGTTTTTATACCGATGTACTAACCTCCAGAAATAAAAAAAAATAATAAATAAATTGATTTGAGTTGTAGAAATCTGTCCTTATACTGAAACCTGTGACTCTAGACAAAAGGGATGATCTCTTGTAGTCTTCAGGTGATTGCTACAGGACAAAGCGTAAAAGTAAAGAGTGTAAAATCAAATACTCTGACTGGAAACTATCTAACTACTAATCAGCATAGTAAGTAAGTATAGGTCTATAAGGCCTCCCAGGTTCACAGAGCTGACCAGTCAGGCATGAGCCTCAAGACTGCAACAGCTTGTGTCTCATTCATTCAGACCGCAAACAAGCACTGGTTGTATTAGTGTTTGAGATGGGAATTTCAGTTATGCCGTTTCAGTCATGCCGTGAACCAAACTTTTAGATTCATTATTTTGGATGCAGCCACCTTCGCATTCTTTCTGGCATTTTCAGCCACCCTTTCCACCTCAGGTTAAACTACAACCGGGACGGATTTTTTTGATTTGTATATATATATGATATGATATATTAGGGGTGGAACGGTTCAAATCTGTCCCGTTCGGTACGCTTGTCACGGTTCGAGGCGCATGTGTACCGTTCGGTTCATAGGCGCGCGCAACTTCTTTTTCTCATTTAGTAATGAGGCGAAGCGTGTACACGCCAGAGCAACAGGTGGCGGTACTGAGCTGATGCCAACCGCCAGTAAACAAGAAGAAGAAGCAAAGCGGTGTAGCAGATAGTAACCCCCAATTTCCACTGGATACGGGTCCGCTGCGTTGCGGCTCCGATCCGGTTTTGCTCCGCTGTCCGCCGTCCGGCAATCCCCACCGGTTGCGGTTTGAGTAAGCCACGGCGCAATACGGTAGACAGCTGGCGTCACGAGGCCGAGGAGTTCCCGCGATAATCACTCACGTAATCACTCGCGACTGCAGTTATAGGTCTGTGTTATTAAAAACAACAACACGGAGTGTTCCCGACCGAAGGATTAGCAGAAGAGCTTGTGTTTGTCTCTGTTTTGAAGTTTTGTGTGCTGGTGTGAACACGGAGTGTTTTATTTTGAAAAGTAACTGGATGTTGTTTATTATTTCGGCACTTGACTTCCTGTCTGCTCCGTGCTAAATTCAGCTGAATTGCTGCGTCGTGCTCCGGCATCCGCCAGATATAGAAGTCCTGCGTATCTGTGGCGGAGGGCTCCGGACTGCCGGAGCTGGGACGGAGCTGATATGCAGCGCAGCGGACCTGGTGGGGATTGACTCATAGACTAAAGTGAAACGTATCCGCTGGCGTGGCGGAGACGCTACGCAGCGGAGACGTATCCAGTGCAAATTGTGGGTAATAGAGTATCTTTGGGTCAGCTGTGGAGACGTTTGTGGGCATGGCGAGTGGAAAAGAGTCAGAGCTAGAAGATGCGCCAGCAGCACTGTATAGGTCTGCTGTATGGGACCACTTTGCATTTAGAGTGACCTACGATGACGGCGGTTTGAAAGTTGTTGACAAAAGCGCAACAGTGTGCAAGCATTGTGCAGCACGTTTATGCTAATTGTAACACGACTAACATGTCAGCTCATCTGCGTGACTATGTCACTCGGCTGGCCTGGGAATGCCTTGGGATCCTCCCGGAGGAGCTAGAGGAAGTGTCCGGGGACAGGGAAGTCTGGGTGTCCCTGCTCAGACAGCTGCCCCCGCGACCCGGCCCCGGATAAGTGGAAGAAAATGGATGGATGGATGGATGGATGAATGGGACTTTCTTCCAAAATAACCCACATGAGCTGTTTCTTATATTGATCCCTTAGAACCAGGACCTTGTGTCAGTGGCCTCCAAAACTGTTACAAATTCACATGATTGTTTTCTGATCTGTCACCACCCAGATGTAGCATTGACACAAAGACTATGTTAAGGTTTGTCTGTGGTCATGGTTAAATTAAACGGATGACACTGACCAGT
The DNA here is from genome assembly GCA_963678695.2 of Diplodus puntazzo. Taxonomy (NCBI): domain Eukaryota; kingdom Metazoa; phylum Chordata; class Actinopteri; order Spariformes; family Sparidae; genus Diplodus; species Diplodus puntazzo. Next base: position 22,217,429 of record OZ023175.1, on the reverse strand, counting down.
TTATGGTCAGTAAACAGGAAACAGTGGTCTACACATTTTGTTAACCCAAATATTGCACCAACCCATATCTAGTCCCTTCACAATGTTGACTCTAAGAAGAAAAGAGTGAACTAATCATTTGTGAATAAGTCTAAAAAGACCTCTGTTCAAAACTAACAGTTCATATTATCTGTAAAAGATTAACTTATGATGGATTTCAGTTGTTTCTCTATAATATTTGTTGCAACTTAATAATGAATATTTTGTATTGTTCTGCTTGGGCTTCTCATTTGGTTCAAGAAAAAGTTCACCCCAAAATGATAATTCATTATCAACTTTAGCATAGTTTAGCATAGCCAGTTGTTCAATCAAACTCTTACAGAGCCAGTCAAGAGCAGAATGAAATCATCGTTTCCATCAAGAAAATCTTCTTTGCTCTTCTTCCAATGAAATATTCTCCCCAGTTCTGATATTTCTTTACCTCTTGTACCTCGTGTGCCTCAGTATAACTGTGTCCTGCTGTGGGTCATGTCTTTAGCTTTACAAGTTGGAAGAGCCATCATTTCCATATGTTCAAATAAACAGTGACAGGAAGACTTATTTTGACTGAAAGGTTTCTCGAACCATGCTGTCTAATGACTTGTGGCTATATTTGAATCCATCCGCTGATCTGATCTTGAAGGACTGTCAGGAAGTCAATAGCGGCACAATTCCTGTTACTGCTTTCCGTCACTCCTTTCTCCTTTATCTGATTACACAGTCTCTCAAAGCTGTTGTAAAACTTGAACCTTGAGTTTGTTTACAGCATGAGGTAGAGGAGTGGCGATCAATTCCGTCACCAAAGTAGTTAACCACCCACTCATCCCTCCCATTCCCACATTGACTGCCATGTCTTTGCCTTTACTAAGGAGGGATCAGCAGACAGTTTCCGCATCAGCCTGGTCTGTTGGAATCGGGGACATCATGAAAGAGGAAATAAAAGTACAGCTGGAGAACAGTTACATGTAGCAAAGGCTTCTAAATGGAGACAAACCAGGCATTGGATCTGAAACAACTGGAACAGTGGAATCATGTATAGCTCGAAACGTCTGTATCCTTTTCGTTTTAACAAGGAGCGCCTGCGGAAGAAGAGGACGGTAGTACCTTCCTCCACAGAGGATGAGGAACTGAGTCAACTCCTGAAGTTGTATCACAACAACAAGATCCGGACCACAAAGTATTCTGTCCTCTCCTTCCTGCCTAAGAATCTGTTTGAACAGCTCCATCGCTTTGCCAATGTCTATTTCATCTTCCTTGCCGCGCTCAACTTCGTCCCTATGGTGGAGGCCTTTCAGCCAGAGATCGCTATATTGCCTATCATACTGGTGCTGTCGGGGACGGCTGTCAAGGATATCTGGGAGGACTACCGCAGGTTTAAGTCAGATCATTTGATCAACAGGCTTCACTGCCATGTTTACAGCAGGTAGGCTTTTAGTCAGTTTGATGTGACCACAGCAACTACTGACATGTCTTATTGTCGTGGACCTGTATATTCCCCTTTGACATAAAACAAGTTCTATCTCTTTTTTTTGTTTCAAGAAAGGTAGTGTTGTTTTAGCTTTCTCTCGTAGCTGTAGTTTCACAAGTGATATTATTGATAGAGGGTGATTGAATTAATTGAAATGGATACAATACCTATGGCCAAAAAAAAATCAAGGTTTGGAAGAAATTTTATAAGTGGACCTTGAGTTTATCCTTTACCATAATTTCCAATGTCAGCAATAAGCCTTCAAGCTCAAGTTGTGGTGCTATACCATAGGTGGTCAATGGTAGCTGTTCAAAGAATCTTAGGTCAAGATTTCCAGTAAGGCACCAAAATGGAAGTCAAACAACCAGTCAGTCAGTGACCTTTTACAAAGGATTGTCGATCACGTCTTGGATCTTTTAAGACGTAGCCTACTTCTGCTAGACAAACCCTGCCCAACAACTTTTAAACTTATATGTGGAATTATGTCCACTGTCCGTAATTCTTCATACATATGTATTGTTAACTGTTTTTAATGCCGTAGTTTTAGTTTTTTAGACAAGTATTAATTTCAGTTTGACAGGTACTACATTCAGTCAAAATTTCTCCTGCAATTTAGTTAAAATGTTTAATAGAAAGTCAAAATGAAAACTGTTATTTCAACATGTATTCATTTAGACATACACACATGATCAGTTGTGTGTGTGTCTGTGTGTGTGTGAATTATTTAATAAAGTACAATAAAAGTCTAAAAAGTAAATATATACTTTGAACACACAGAAAAGCCTATTATGCCTATGATATCAATTACATAGATCAAACGTATACAAATTAAAAACACATTTTCAGAAAGTAAAAAAAGAAAAGCTGTTCGTCCAGGCTATCAAGAATATACAATTGTAGCTTAAATGTTAATTTTAGATTTTAAAAACATACAAACAAAAAAAATAAAATGCACGTCATGTCAGTGCTATATTTAGATCACAGGAGCAGTTCAACTTTGACTACCTACTGCCTACCACTACTACAGTGTAAATAATTGTTCACAGATGGTAATTCATCAGCTCTTCCCTGCTGTATTTCAGTCATTGCGTGGATGATTAACCACTGGTTGCATCACATTACATGTGAACAATACCTGCCAATCGTTAGTGGGTTCACTTTTAAGAGGAATGCAGACCTCATCTACATCATAGTTAAAAAGACTGGGACTGTTTCTGCAGTCAAAAGCCAGATAAAAGTTTCAACGGTATATTTAGGCAATGTTAGCCTTAACATATTGTTCAAGCTAATATTCATCATCCACATTGATTGACTTATGTCCATGTCCTGCAGTCCAGCAATTTGTTGTACATAGTGGGCCTCCAAATCGTTGCCCATGGAGAAGTCTGCGTGATATCCTAATTATATTCTGTGGACAAACAAACTTTGCTCTGCTCACCGACAGATTAAAACACCCTCCATGGTAACCCTTTCTAGCTGTTCTTGATATTGCATCTTAACCTGACTCCTTGGGTAGGTTGTTACGCAGAGCCATCTGGGAAGTTTTCCTAGGAAACTGTGGAAAAGGGCAGATGCTTTCCAAAAATACTAGCTGATTGGTTGGACAATATGTCTGTCACTATCTATCATTGGCTAACTTAAACCAACCAGATAAACAAGATAGATTTTTGTGCTGTTCTTAGCTCCTCTTTCAATTGCATATGCTCTCCAGTTCTGATATAACTGATGCTATAGCAGCATCTAAGCTAACTTCTTGAGGAACCACCATTGTTTTTTTTCACTGTCACTCCTCTCACTTATCATCGCCCCTAAACCACGCTGGTTTAATTTGTTTTGCAACAAATTTCAATTGTAATTGGATTTTTCCTCTCTGCTGTCTCATGTGGTGTACAGTACCACTAGGCTCCATCTTAGGCCCCTATGTTGTTTTCATTGTGTAAGCTTCAACTGAGCTCTGCAATTGGAAAATACAGCATCCACTACCGTTGCTACATTGCTGGTGACACACAGCAAAAGTACTCCTTTAAACCAGGTGAAGAACATAATCATCAGACTCTTTTAAACAGTGTTGAGGATGTCAAACAGGGATGACCAAAAATGATTCTTATCGGTCTCAATGCTTTTACATGGACTCAATCATTATTTTGTTTTTTTTCGTCTAAAAAAAAACTACAATAAATGTACCTTGTGTCTTGTACCTTTATTACCTTATGTCTTAACTTTATGTGAGAATCAGTGTTCCCTACATTGGTTGCAGCTTTCTTAGGATTTAGCTGCAAGAATCATCATGTTAATTTACACTGTAATCTCATGTTAACATTCTGTGGTCATTTGCCCAAGATTGTGTTAAAAATATGTTGTGTCTACTCATATCGTCCCACAGCAAGCAGAAGGCCTACATCGACAAGTGCTGGAAGGATGTGCGCGTCGGAGACTTCGTCCGGCTGTCCTGCAATGAAATCATCCCTGCTGACATGCTGTTGCTGTATTCATCTGACCCTCGTGGGGTTTGTTATATTGAGACCGCCAACCTGGACGGAGAGACCAACCTGAAACAAAGACAGGTGGTTTTGGACCTTCCATTTCAGGTATTACACGAAGGAGATTGATGAATATAAGATGTGTCTTTGCTTTTTTTGTGGCCCACAGAGCAAACTGTGGTCTGCTCACCCTGTTTGTACCATGCATACCTCTGAGAACTACGTGGATTCTATTTAGAATCTATCTTTTAAACTTTCCCTGAAGTCTTGCTGTATATGCCAGACTGGTCTCCATCTCCTCAGAGGCCGTGTTCACTGCGAGTTGCTTATTTAAAATTCCAGTTACAAAAACTGTTTTTCCTCAACTGTAATTCTTATACATAATTCGACAATATTTTCAACTATCCTATTAGTGGTAAAACAAATACCAACACTTTAGGTTGGTAGCTGGCCTGACCCCCTTAACAAAGTGTCATTACCTGATGAACTTGAAATGAGTCCCAACAATCAAGTGTTACAAATACAAGAAATGTGATTTATATGCTTGTGGTGTAAAGACGAATACAGTTTAGAGTTAAATGCACAGACACTGCCCTAAAGGTTGGTGTAGACAAAAACAGGTAGTAAAAAGTGGAGTGGCAAAAAATTCCCGTGTCATGTCCCAGTTGTGGTTTGCATTATCACATGTGTGTTATCTGCAGGTATGATGGCATTTGTTGTGTGTGTGTTTCAGGGAGGAGAGATAACCCTTGAGAGCTTTCACAGTCGTATCGAGTGTGAGAACCCCAACAATGATCTCAGCAGGTTCAGAGGTTACATGTGAGTTTCTTTTTTTTATCTTAGGCCATAAACGTGGTCCATGCCAGTAGTCAGATACAGATGGAACGCAAAAACTAGCAGTAGTAACACAACACAAGCACGAGTTGTACTTGCGTTGTAGCCTGCGGGTACTAAAGGATGATCAATCAAGCTCCAGCTGAACATGTCCATATGTTTTCGGCATGTATATGGCACCTCCTTTCTCCTTTCCTTGTCTATCCCTTTATATCTTCCTTCTGTGCAGTAGGAACAGCAGTAAACATTCCTCCACACATGTCCTGCAGTCATCTAGATAAGGACTGCCCTTTGTTATCTCCACCTACATATTGAGTAGATTCACTCAATATGTAGGTGAATAGGTTCACTAAGGAGGCCTGTCGTACTTGTGTGGACCATGTTTCTGACCTTACAGTGACCGAACACGCCTGGCATGCACGTGCCATGAGGACTGAGTTCTGGCTGTTATTCAGTGCCATAGCTTAGGAGGAGCAACTTGACTGGTGCACAGAGGCATAAAGCTGTGAGGCAGTAATTCTAGTTTGGCTGCTATGTTGATATATTTATCATTTACCAGAGCCTGCCAAATGTACCAGTGCAAATATACTGTATTGGTAACAGTGATCTTTTTTTTTTTTGTTTGAGGTAATTTGAAATGATTACATTTCCAATGAAGTTGGAGCCCTGATAAACACAAAAATAATGTTTTCATAAAAATGTTGCCATGAAATGATTACATGTTTACGACAAGCGTCGCTGCATGTGGCTTCCACCAAACAGTGCAGTAAGGCCTGCTTTAAACCATCACACTGCCTCAAACACACTTTTAGTTGTCTTCCAGACATCCATATGCATGTTGTTCCACAGGGAGCACCCCAATGGGGTTCGTGTTGGCCTCCATAACAGCAACCTCCTGCTTAGGAGCTGCACCATCCGCAACACTGAGACTGTAGTGGGCATCGTAGTCTACGCTGGTAAGAGCACTGAATCACTCATAAACATCTAACTACTAGTAATAACAGAGCTCTCAATTTAAAGTGTATATTTTTTATTCTCATGAATCCTGAACGTGTCTTCTTATAGTGATCATCCGTTTGTCCTGTAATTCGAACAACCACATACTCTCTGTGTGTCCATATGGGCATCGTGGGTCTCAGTGGTGCGATGTGCCACAGCTTACTAAAGTCCTTGTCACAATGAAGTTTCCACACAGAAGCTGAGACACTGGCCACAATACTTAAACCTGTGATCTGTATAAGGCGTATTTGGTAGGTCCAGCAAGGCAAGAACAGTATGCACTTATTTTGAAAAAGAAAAGAAAGAAACTCGGCTCGGTCATCTTGCCATCTCTAGTTGTTTAGAGTGACACGGTGGTAAGGTTCCTGTTGCAGAGGCCTTTAAGAGTATGAGTGATCATTTTCAGAACGTAAGCCAACTCAGGGGCCTTTAAAACCATGTAGTTCAGTACGGAGAGGAAAAGCCCCCCTGGTATTGTCTTTATTATGCCTGCAATCGGATTGGATCAAAATGTGCAAATGAGTTGGGGATACTGCTTCACTCGTCCATTCAGTTAGTTAGTTCTATGTGGCCTTTTAACATATGAGGAAGGGAGAGGGAGCTGGAGTTACCATAAGAATGCGGTCACACTTTAACATTTACTCATGGCAGATCTGGTCTGATCACAGTGCACCTCTAGATGACCTGCTGATCGATCACACTGCAATTTGTGCTACATATATTTACAACTGCAGGAACATGCTGATTTTTTAGTATCCACAGATAGATTACCGGTTTGAGATGAGATCTGTGAGTTTGAGTGAGACTTCATCTTCTGATCTCTAAACATGGATGTAAGACATGAAATGCCACAAATGCAAATATTATCATTATGTACAGTGTGTGACCTCCAGCTCTAATGAACCCAAAAATCTGATGTTAAATGTCACTGTCTGCCGCTCGTCTCCCTCCTCCCATCAAAAATGTATTTAGCAAAGCAGAGCTTCTACCACGTACAGATTATCTTCTTGTCACATCCATTCTTAACATTGCACATGTAAGCTGCTTGATCCCATCTCCCACACAGAGCCCTATAGAGTCTGTATGGTAGGCTTTATCTTATCTTATGGAATCCCTATGTAATGCATTGTGACCAAAAGAAATATCCCAGCTGCTTTGTGTCTGTTCAGAGTAGAGCTAAAACAAGTGGAACCAGTCAGGTGAGTGGGAGCAGGCATCCACCAGTACTACCAACACTGAATTGTATGCAGGTCCTGTTACAGTACTCATGTTTCATTCTCGCATCATGTAAGCAATATACTCTCTTGTACCGCTCGTTATAAATAGAAATGGTCACAAGTAAGTCAGAAGCCATCTTGGCATTGATCATGTCTTAGAAAAAAAGGTTAAATAGTGTCATAATCAAGCAGGTGCACTAGTTTTTCCACAGCATGAAATCATGTCTGTTATAATAGACTGGAAACTCTCAACAGAAGGCAAACATTATTAACATAGCTAAGTAAGTATAAGGCCCAGCCGAAACTGAAATCCTGGCACCATGCCTGACAGATTAGAGATTGATATCCATCTTCTTATCTAACGCTCTGAAATAATGAGCATGAGCTATTTAAAAAAATGTTGAACTATTCCTATTAATATTGGGTTTACTGCAGACCTGTAAATAATAAATAGTATGTGTATCGTCTTGTATGCTCAAACCACCACAAATGTATTGATACAGAAAATGTAAATACACAAATTGATATGCTCCAGCAGGTAGCCTACCTTCAGAGAAGCTTCATCAGGGTAGCTGTCATCAAGTGATCTTGCGATCATGATGTTAAAGGCTACACACAGAACAGGTTCATTCCATTATCATATAATGCTGCTTAATTGGTTACCAGTCGGCTGAAGTAGCAATAACCTCAGAAGCTCCCTTTAGAGTTTCTTGTTAAGACAGTCCCTCTAAGTCCCTACTAAGATTATCTTTATCATTCAATCATGTGAATAGTATATAAAATACACAGTAAGCCTTTTTTTTTTCTTTTTGGCACCAAACCTAATGTGCTGATCCAAACCGACAATGAGTGTTTCACAACCTGCTGCGTCTTCATCCTCTGTGCCGATTTTTTTCACAAAAAAAAACAATTTGGAACACATTAGTGTAGCACTGGTGACATGTTCCTTCATTACCATGAACACACACACTCTAGTTTGTTTTATGGCCATTATTTCCTGGCTTCCATATCCTAATGCTGGAACTACTTTGTGTGGTTGTTTGTTTTGCACTTGAATGTGATTGCCAGCTTTCAGACCTGCACAAACTGCCAAGAAAGATGAAACTATGATGAATGCCCATGTCCTGTAAAACCCCTGTGAAAGGCAGTTTGGCTGACGTACTTCCTTCAGTATAATGGTCTGTATAACTCAGTGTGTCGTCTGTTCTCTTCACTGCTGTGTGACTCAGGTCACGAGACTAAAGCCATGATGAACAACAGTGGGCCGAGGTACAAGCGAAGCCAGCTGGAGAAGCGTCTGAACACAGACGTGCTGTGGTGTGTGCTGCTGCTCATCATCATGTGTCTGACTGCTGCTGTAGGTGCGTATCCACCCTGACTGACAAACCCACCGCTCTTACTTCACAACATCAGGGCTTCAAACATGTCCATCTTTAATCATCAGATACTGAGAGTGATGCGCTGCTCTGGTGTCTCTGTGTTTTTCAGGTCACGGCCTCTGGCTGAAGAACCTCAAAGACCCGATCTTTGAGACGGATACAGAGACGTCTCCTGCCCTTGCTGGGTTCTATGTCTTCTGGACTATGATCATTGTGCTGCAGGTAGATTGTTATCCATTTTCAGTCAAGAAAAAAACCACGACATATGACCTTCGATGAAGTCAGAAAGAAAAAATAGAAACAATTTTCAAGCCCTCGGTACATTACAGTGTTCCAAACAAATGTAATGTGATTACAGTGTCCCCTCAAGCACTGCCTACTCTTGTTAAGAACTGTCTGTTTTATTTTATTTGTCACTTTTCTTTGCACTAAACATATCTCACACTGCTTATTTAGAAAAAAGAAGAAAGGTTTTGCATTGATGTGTTGCTTCAGGTATTGATAAGATAATGCAACACATGTACATGTTACAGATTCAGAAGTTTGCTATTCAGGGTTACCACAGTGACATATTATATTATACATATATTATTAAACAGAACAATTTTACAGTAAGATAGATTTGTGAGGAATGTGTGCTAGCATGTGTTTGATTGGCCAACACAGTGTCTTGCCTGAAGACGTCACATTTCATTGTGGCTAAAGCTGAACCCGGTTCCTCTGTTTTGTCACATGACCAGCTCCTGCATAGACACACCAACTGCATCCTCACAGACGTGTAGAAGTTCATTTGGTTCAATATATTTTTCTTTGGTCTTGTTTACATATATAGTAGTTGGTTAGCTTACTGTTTCAGAAGCACTGCTCATGTCAATAAATGCGTCATGCAGATCGTGTAATCAGTTTCTGTCCAACAGGTGCTGATCCCCATTTCTCTCTACGTGTCCATTGAGATTGTGAAGCTGGGCCAGATCTACTTCATCCACAACGACTTGGCGCTGTATAATGAGCAGCTGGACTCCAGGATCCAATGCCGGGCTCTCAACATCACTGAGGACCTGGGTCAAATCCAGTATCTGTTCTCTGATAAGACAGGAACTCTGACAGAGAACAAGATGGTGTTCCGCCGTTGCAGTATATATGGGGTGGAATATCCTCATAAAGAAAATGGTAAGTATCGATACTACGACTTTGAGTTTCATCGGAGCACAGATCCAGTTGTGACAATGAGGCTTTTAATACAAACAAATACAGCCAATATGGTGGGCAGACTGAAAAAGAAGGGCTGCACTAGGATTTGACCATTGCAATGTGTGCAGGCCAGATGTTGGCAGGTCCATGCATATTTTAATGGATTAGTATCAGCATTAAACATGGCTGCCGTATTTGTGCATGAATAAGTTAATACAGATCTTAGAATTTATTTTTGCCTATATTTGTATGTACAGACGACTGTCACTGGATGAAATGTGATGATTCCCTGGCAAGTCTTTTTTTTTTCTGTGATATCCAAATGGATTCTTGGACGTTTGTGTGTGATGGACATCAGAGATAGTTATATTCTCACTGGTACTGGTATGCACTTAACAAACTTGATGTGACGGACTCTGTAGTGATGTGAGTGCTCTGTGTGTCAGCTCAGAGGCTGGAGGTGTACGAGGCGGAGGAGAACGAGGCGGCAGGTCGCTCTGTGACTCTCAAATCGGGCTGCAGTCGTAAATCTCTGAGCTGTCGCTCCCTCAGCTGCAACCGCAGCTCCGTGTCTCTACACACACTCACCGCAGAGTCAGAGGATGAGGACAGACTGTCCAATCACATCCAGCCCAGAACCAGCGCCTTCTGCAGCCGCGTGGTCAGACACACACACACACACCACTGACACATTATTTGTGTACTAGCCTATTTGTGTCTCATCCTCAATTTAAAATCGGTTGCAACTTGTGCAGCAAGCTGATAAACCATAAAGTATTTTTATTTATTTTTGAAAGTAATTTATCTCTGCTTATCTTTAATGTTGAAAAAAACAGGTGGAAATCACATAAATAGATAAATACGAAAAGGATGTGAAAATCTGAAGTGTTTTGATCATTTGTCGACTCTGGTGTATAATCAGCAGTTAATTTGCATTTCTTCCACCTTTTTCTGGATTGTCATAGTTGTAAGGATGTTCATCACTTCTGGTTTCCTGTAAACTGCCACAATCAGAAAACACTTCGTGTTTTTGTCAGATTAAAATCTGTTTGAGTTAATGTGTTCCTTCCAGTGAAATCAGCAAAACTGTAAATGGGGTGTATGTGTAAGTGATTTGTTCTAAATGAGCTAAAACCAACAGATGCACTGGTGTGACATCCTTTTCACCGTACAATCAATATGAAGGTATCTTAGCCTGTTTTAGGTGTGGAGATGACAAGAATTGTTTGTTTATGAGACAGGGGCGATTTAATAAGAATACACTACTGGTCGCATTGTGGGAAATGTAGAACCAGTGTTTTTGGAGCTATGCTACAAACTTGAAGTCAGGACATTTTGACCCATGTATGAAGGTGCAGTACTAAAGCACTGGAGTAGCCTTCAAACACCTTATTCATCTCACTCAGGAGATCAGATTTCTCTTGGTCCCCCAACTTAAAGAATTAGTTCACCCAATAATAAAAAATAAAAAAAAACTCAGTCATCCCTCCACGATGATATTAAGTCAGGTGAAGTGTCGTAGTCCACAAAACATTTCTGGAGCTTGAGAGTAAAACAGCGTTGTGGACTATGAAACCTCACCTGACTTTCATCAGCACGGAGGGAGGAGATGATGACTGAGTTTTCATTTTTTGGCTTTTGCTTTGAGTGCATGTAAACATGTTTAGCGAGCTCTGGATTCCCCTCCATGGGTAGTCGATTAATACGTAGTTACACTTCCTCAAAATCTACAATGTACTCATGCTCCAGCCATGGTGGATAAGCTCTGCTGTCCCTGCATCTGTGTGTTCAGGCGAAGGAGGTGGTGCCAGACCCCGAGCTGGTGAGGAAGTTGAGCTGGCTTTGTTCTCCCGTGAAGCCTCTGAGTGACGGTTCCTCTGGGGCTCCATGCAGCCTGGAGCTCACCTACATCACCGACTTCTTCCTCGCTCTGGCCATCTGTAACAGTGTGGTGGTCTCGTCGCCCAGCCAGCCGCGACATGTTGTGAGTACATGACATCTGTCGAGTATGTTAGGGTTAGGGCTGGACTTGGATTTCCACAACTGATCAGGGTTATATTTGTCCTTGTACAGTGTGTTCAGTTGTTTGGAATTCACATAATTAAAGTTATAGGGGATTTAGTTTGTGTCCTCATTTGGAAATGGTAGTATTTAACTTGATTTACAGTTAAAATAAACATACTGTTTATTTTGCGGTTATCCTGTGACCCTGCATTCATTTAGCTGCTGTCTGCATTATTATCTGATTATTGTTTGTTTGCCACAACAGCATCAGATTAGATGAAAAAGAAAGAGAGAGACGACATATGCTATTTATACTTCAGAATTTCACTTGAAGCTAGTACATTTTAATAGAAAAATGATCACTGAACAGCTCATCTCAGGAGATTCCTTACCGGAAACGATTCCGTGTTTCTTTTTTTTTCTCCTCCCTTTAGGTGCCTGAAGCACGAACGCCTCTCAAGTCCCTGGAGGAGATCAAGCTGATGTTCCAGCGCTTCAGCTTCTCTCCTTTCTCCGCCCTCTCCACTCCTCAGATCCGAGGCAGCCCTCGCAGCTTCACCAGCAGGCTGTTTTCTCGAGGGAAGACTGGCTCCTTCAACTTCTCCACTCCCCCCAGCAGCACCACAGACGGGTCAGAAACAGGCCAAGAAAACAACCTGGAATCCGCCAACCTGAGGCGTAAACTGGACTTATCGTGCAGAGAGGATGGAGGAGGTGCTGGACAGATGGAGACGGAGGATGATATTGATGATGCAAAGATGGACCCAGATAGGTTCAGGCAGAAGGAGGAGGACCTGAGCAAAGAAGTTGACTGTGAAAGCGAGACTGATGATGAACTGCTGTATGAGGCAGAGAGTCCGGACGAGGCAGCTCTGGTCCATGCAGCACAGGCGTACCGCTGCACCCTGAGGGGACGCTCTCCAGAGAGCCTGCTGGTGGACCTGCCAGGAATCGGCTCTCTGGCTGTCCAGCTGCTCCACATCCTGCCCTTTGACTCCAACAGGAAGAGGATGTCAGTGGTGGTGCGCCACCCGATTTCAGGGCAGTTAGTGGTTTACACCAAGGGAGCCGACTCTGTCATCATGGACTTAACTGAGACATCTAAAGGTAACACGCAGAAGGAACGCAGGGGACAATACTGAGGTCACAGGAGCACACTGCCCTGACAGAAGAATTTGGGGTTAATATCATAACACTGTCATTCTGTGCATCCCCCTGTTGTGTTCAGGTGCAGAGCAGGTTCCGGAGATCTACTGTCATGTCAGAGAACAAACACAAAAACATTTAGACAGCTATGCCAGAGAAGGACTCCGTACGCTCTGCATTGCTAAAAAGGTACATTTTCATTCCATGAAACACACATTTCCATCACGTTAAAGCAAATCCACCCATCTCTCTCTACCTATTACCGTCTGTCCTGAATGATCCAATCACAGTCCATCAGTCGACACCTGGCAGTGCTGTGGTCAGGTGTCACATCCACGCTCTACAGATGTTTGTTATTGATTGTCTGTAGTTGAGAGGGAGATGCTGTAGGAAGCCGTACAAACTGTGGAAAGTGTTGACAGCTAACAGTAGCTGTAACAACACACAGATGTGGACAAACGTCCACCGTCGCAACACGTGGACTGGGTCCTCTCGGACTTCTGTCGTATGTACTAGGACGTGTTCACTGTCATCATGTCGAGTCTGCGAGGGCGACAGATGGGCTTAAAGACTAGATTAATACCAATAAAATGCACGATGACCTCTATAGCCTGTACTTCTTAATATTTCTGTACTGTGATGTGGAAGCGTGTTTGCTCAGGAGTGAATCCAGCGCTGTGGCTATGTGTGTGTGGAGCAGGTTCTGGAGGAGGAGGAGTACGAGGTATGGCTGAAGAGACATCTGCTGGCAGAGAGCACTATAGAGAACCGAGAGGAGCTGCTGCTGGACTCAGCTGAGAGACTGGAGACCAACCTCACCCTGCTGGGTAAGAGAGCTGCTCACCGCGGCTCGCTCAGACAACTTACATATGAGATCTGGGAGCAGCGGTTCTTAAAGTCTATGTGACTGTGTGTGTTCAGGTACCACGGGGATTTTAGACAGACTGCAGGAGGAGGTCCCAGAGACCATTGAGGCTCTGCAGAGGGCTGGGATCAAAGTGTGGGTCCTCACTGGAGACAAGAAGGAGACAGCCATCAACATTGCCTATGCATGCAAACTCCTCCGTCCTGACGACGAGCTGCTGACAGTCAGCTGTGGAAGCAAGGTGAGCAGCCATTAAAAACCCATTTTTAGTTTGCTTTTAGGAATAATAAGTCTTGAATCAGGCTTTGAATAACATATGATCAAACCCCTCTGTAAAAACCTTCAGCATACAGATAGGAATAGTTTGATGTATGGAAGGATGATAATCTATCAATACATTTCCCAATCCAGAGATTTATTTTACTGGTATCAGTGAAATTATAGCTGATAAAGAGAGATGGGAATAGAAACCCAAATGCCTCAGTTGACTTAACAAGCGCAGCATCGACACACTCGGACACAGGAGGTCTCTGCATTTGCCATGTAGGCAAATGATATTTGAGACTCAATGTACTTCAATGGTAACTCATTTCATGTCGACAGTACGTGCAGATAACTTTTGTCCTATCGTCCTGTTGAGCAGTTTTGAGGGGTCTGCTCTTTGGAGGGAGTGAACAGCGGGGGGTGGGGGAGATATGGGGGCACACATTTAACATAGTAATCAAACCAGGTCCAGACGTCTCTTAATCAACTGGTGTTACGCAAATGTGTATCCTGGGTGCAGGAGACAGACAGAAATCACCATGTAGGTCTGGTAGTCAAAGGGCTTTTTCCAGACGTCACTTCAAATGTGTAGTTTCTTCCTCAGACCGAACCATCTGGCAGTGTTTTGAAAGTGAATTTGCCGTTCATAAGTCCTTTCTCCATTTCCTTTCGCTTTCGCTTTTCAGTCCACCGTGTTTTTCCCGAACCGCCAACCCTGCTTCTTCTTCTGATTCCCTTTCTTATTCTTCTGCCACCGTCTGGATCAAGACTACAGGTGCCATCAACGGCCGTAAATCAAACAATGCGCGTTTCTTTTTTTTTTTAATACCGAGTGTTAAGTTTGTGCTGGTGTTAACGTTTCTGGCTCCAAGGTATCAGGCCTGGTGGTGCTGTCTTGAGATAGGTAAAGGGCCATTCTCTCAGGAGAATGAATATCCATATCTAATTTCATGGAAACTGAGCCATTAGTTCAAATTAAATATCTTATTATGTGTCAAATTGTTAGTCAGGGAGAAATGTCTATCTGACCGTTCGAAAGAAAGGTCAGAGTGTGTCGAATAAAAATACAGACTCATCCTCTAGTTGCCATGCTCTGTATGTGTATAATGCATTCTGTCTGACTGTCTGACCCAGCTGCTTTATGGGTAAAATCGCAACAAAAACTGATTTCATGCATTTATACTTTCAAAATCTGTAACATTATGGATTTCTTTTTCATCAGGATGCATGTGCAGCTTTACTTCAGGAGCTAAAACTGGAAGTGCAGCGCGGTGGAGACCGTCTGACGGAACCGTCTGCAGCGGAGAACCGCTCGGAGTCTTCCTCGAGCAGCGCGACCGACTTTATTTTAGTTATAGATGGCTGCACGCTGGACTGGGCCCTGCAGGAGGAGCTGAAGAGTGATTTCCTAGAGCTGAGCTGCAGGTGCAAGGCTGTGATCTGCTGCAGGTCCACTCCACTGCAGAAGAGCCAGGTGGTACGGCTGGTCCGGGACCAGCTTGGTGCCATGACCCTGGCTGTGGGTAAGGACTCAGTGATTCAGAGTTTTCCATATCTTACTTGAAAAATTAGAAATATTACTCCAAGAGTATCTTTGTTATCCTGTAGGTCCTGGAGGTACATCACATAGAAGCAGCAGTTTATGTTGGACCTGTTAATAACTATTGGATAAGACAAAACAAACACATGATAGTATACAGTTGAGGTCCAAAACTAGCATACAGCATGCAAATAGTGTGTGACAATATGTATGTAATATGCTAAACTATTAGGAAACATAGCTCGGTTCTGTGTTTATGCTTCTGTAGGGCTGTTGTGGGCTCTCATATTGGCTGTCTATTGCTATGTGCCTGGACATTTCCTTAGAGTAACTTGTGTTAAGTATTTTGTGTGATATTCGTATAAAAAAAAAATAAAAACAAGCCCAAAGCTTTCAATTTACTTTGGGTATGACTGGGATTGGCATTCAAAGTTAAGTTTAAATACAATTTTCAGGAATTGTTAAGAGGTGCAACAAACGACACATTAAAAGTTATCTTTTTTTTTCCCTTTGAGGTGACGGAGCCAACGATGTGAGCATGATTCAAGTGGCTGATGTGGGAATCGGGATATCTGGTCAGGAGGGCATGCAGGTGAATGACCACTACATTACATAAGTCTTCATAAATGGCATGTTGGTAGTATTTATTAGAACATGTTCTATTCCGCTGACACTGTTGAGTCAGTTACAGAGCAACAAAGTTTTGCTGGCTGCAAACTGCACTGAAATACACCTTGTTGATGTCGCTGAGGCAGAATTAGTATGGTTTTACTGGTCAGGAGAACCTAACAGAGATGAAAGCCTCAGTTTTTAATTATTAAAGTATTTATGTCTGAATCTATTTCTAAATATGTTCCATGTCCACGGTCCCTCCAGGCTGTCATGTCCAGCGACTTCGCCATCTCCAGGTTTAAACACCTCAGTAAGCTGCTGCTGGTCCACGGCCGCTGGTGTTACTCTCGTCTCGCAAACATGATCCTCTACTTCTTCTACAAGAATGTGGTGAGAGCTCTTCACCAATGTTACTGAGTATGTGGATGAAACGGTTGTGAAACAGCTTGTTTTAAAGAGTCTTGTGACACTGGGGATCACCCCCAACCACTCAGTGTAATTCTATGAAATGCTTACTGTGGACAACACAAGGTCACGTGTTGTTCACATTCATTTTCCTGCCACCTCACTTTTTGCTAACATGATTATGTTGTTGCTGTGTGAGCTGTTATGACTGAACACAGTGTAAAACATGTGATTAGATATCAAACACAGCAAAACTGCTCTGCAGCTTTCTCCTGAACAACTGAGGTAGATGGGGGCTTGTTTTAAAATGTAAACAAAACAACAAAACAACAGGTCTTCTGAAACCCAGAGATCCCAAATTTATTTATAAAAGTAAAAATGTTATTCCATCCTGGATTTGTGGTCCAGCTTATGCACCTATGTCAGAGCCACAGTGAAGATTTCAGCTTTGAAAAGGGTGTAAATAACATCTTTTCAAATGCATATGGGATCTCAGGGCTTCCAGAGACTTTAATGTGTGATTGTTTTTCCGTTTTGAAACGAGTCTCCAGTGACTTCAGTTGTTCAGGAGAACGCTGCGCTGCAGTTTTACTGTGAAGCTCCAGAAATGTTTTGTGGACTACGAACTTAACCTGACTGAATTTTACATTTTAGGGTCAACTGTTCCTTCGGTGCCTTTTCCCTATAGGTAGAAATGTGTATTAACAAAACAAACAAGACATTTATCTCAAGCAAAGCTCTGTACCCAATTTAGCTGTTAGCCACTCTGTAGTCACTGGCAGACACAAGGACCGCAAACGACTGTCGGTGGAATCTTCACTGCTGCTATTTCTGTCTGCAGATGTATGTGAATCTGCTGTTCTGGTATCAGTTCTTCTGTGGTTTCTCGGGCAGCCTCATGTCCAACTCCTGGGTGCTCATCCTCTTCAACCTGCTCTTCACGTCTGTTCCTCCTATCATCTACGGTGTCCTGGACCGGGACATACCTGCAGACACTCTGATGGAGCTGCCTGAGCTCTACCGGGCTGCACAGACCTCCAAGGTGACTCCACACCAACAAGACACCTTTCAGTCCTCCCTTTGCACTATTATACTATTATATAACATACACTACACCTGTTATATTGGATTGTGATACTATACCGTTGAGCTGAGCAATAATTGATATTATATTGTTATTGGGATAGATGGCTTAGGAGAGTTCAGATATCGTTACAACATGACAGAAGTGTCTTCTGGTTTCAAAGGGTGTATTCAGTAAACTGATGTGCTCTGCTGAACTTACCAGACTGTTTGATTTGTTCTTGTACTTGTGTTTACCCACTTAGTCTGTATATCCACATTACTGATGATTATTTATCAAGATGAGTTCATATTTAGTGAAAGTACTAGGGACGTAACAATATACTGACTTCAGTGATATCTGATGAAAAATGCTGTGATACCGTCGCGGCACAAATTCTATACCTGTGTATATTGTACACATCAGATTTATTATCCATCTTTATCCTATGTTTTTGTTTTTTATTATCACGATAAATATTGTATTATGGACCATTTATCATGACGTTATCGTACCATGGGTTTTTGGTATCATTATATCCCTCGAAAGCGGCAGTAGTCAGCCCTACAATACTGTCAAAATATCAATATTAATGTATTTGGTCAAAAATATTGTGATCAAATGAGAAGAGCCCAGCAGATAAACATGAGACAGTTTCTACATGCACTGCTAAAAGTGTGACAGTGATAACAGTGTGAGAGTACACGCTCCGTCACGGTCAGAAGCAGTCCGCCCAAATCATCATATCTGTTTGCTATAAGTACATTCTCTGTTCAGAGGAACATGAACGTGTTAAACACTGAACTGCAGTTTAATGTGACAATACAACACGTTTACACTAAATACATCTATTGATGTACATGTACATTTTACATCAGTGTACATTTTATCAAACTCATGTCAGAGGTGAAAGTAAACAGGTAGATGGATAGATGGATATAGAGTGATAGCGGCACCCTTAGCGATAAAGCCTGAAAAATATCGTAGTAATATGTGAAGGCCATGGTGCCGAGCTCTACCTTCCGGACTAAAGGAGGCTATGTTGTGACCCCACCAGGTCTACACCAGGCAAATCCATAGCATGACTAAAGGGCAAGGTGTAGTATTTTGACCTAAAAATGATTACAATATGTTTATGTCATGGTCCACCAAATAAATACATTGATAAACACTTTGGAGAAGATCCTCAAAAAAGTTGTTACAAAAGACTTAAAGTGCTCAACAGCTCAAGCTCCTATTCTAGCTTCATGTGTGGGAAAAGAAAGGACACATGGACTTCATCTATTTGAGAAAGCATGGATGAAGTCAGTGGTACTGATGTCTGTCTGTTGACACGTCTGTGTTAAGAACGACTAACAGATGAATCATGTTTTCCCCTTCAGATTTATGTTCCCTCCATGTTCTGGATCAACATCCTGGATGCGTTTTACCAAAGCCTCGTCTGCTTCTTTGTGCCTTATCTTGTAAGTACACTTTGTCAAACCTTTCAAATAATGTACCATTTCTGAATGAACACAGGGCTAACTTTTTTTTTTTTTTTCTTTTTTTTTTTTTCTGACAGCCTAGACCTTATCAGATCGCATCCCATTTAATAATCCATAGTAATAAACACAGTTCACACAGTTCTGGTTCCATCCTAATGTATGATTGTTGTGATGTGTGTTTCAGGCACTGGCAGGATCGGACGTTGGGGATCTGTCCTTTGGCTCTCCAATCAATGCCTCAGCTCTCCTCATCATCCTGCTGCACCAAGTCATCGAGAGTCACACTCTGGTCAGACACACTGATACACTCAAAGCTGTTACCATGTGTTAACTGAATGTGTAGCAAATTTTTTGCCTTGCGTTATTCGCCTCAGTTGGTCCGCAGGATCATTTGTGTTTCTTTGTGTTACTCATACAAGTGTTCATTCGGCCCGACCAGCCAGGCGCTGAGGGTGTGTTTGTGTTGGTGGGTTTGTATTCAGGTCACTAACTGACCTCTGCACTCAGAGGAGACTGTTTCTCTCTCTTCTTTCCCCCCCTCTACTCTCTGTTACGTTACGTTCATGAAGTTAAGTTATTTCCCCTCCGGCTCCAGTCAGCAGTCAACACTACAGAACCTCGGGATCACTGCTGCAGTCAGGCTGATAAACAGGAGTGAAGATAAATTCACTTTTTAATCCCAAAAGTTCAAAAGTAATCTCTGAGCTGTCCTCCCATTTGTAAATGCCTCCGCATCAGAGCAGAATCCGATGTGACTCTGGGTGTTTATTCCTCCAGAGGGTCTGGTTCTACACCCAAGCCCTGACTAACAGCTGCCCCTCCACTCCGCCGGGCCCTCCTCACTCTAACCCCACGGCATCAGTACATCTTTCCCTGAAAGTTGAATATTTTCCACTCAGACAATCCTTTTGCATATATGCTTCATTTGTGCCACATAGTTTCAATAGACAAAATGTTGCATCGACTCTTGTCACATCAATAATATGTATGTCATCCAAGGATAACAGAACATATGTGACCAGTGGTGTTGTGGAGTCTAATCCTGTGTGTTGCTTTGCAGACGTGGATTCATATGCTGGTGTTGGCGTTCAGTGCTGCCTCCTACTTTGGCTTTGTGCTGCTCGTCAGTTTGTTCTGTGTGACCTGCAGCCCCCCCACCAACCCTCTGGGGGTGGAAACTCTCCAGATGTCCCAGCCTCTCTTCTACATCATATGCGCTCTCACTACTGCGACGGCCCTGTTACCAAGGTACACACACACACACATAATACACCATGTATATTCACACGTGACACATGTTCAACCCTAACTCACGCTTTCCCGGGTGTTGTCCTCTGCAGGCTGTTGGTCCGAGCCCTGCACAACACCTTAAACCCGGCCACTGCTCTGAAAACGGCTCAGATGGACAAAATCGATTCCGAGAGGTACTTCAAAAGAATGCAGCGCTGGAACCAGAAACACTCCCGAGTCAACAGGCTGCCAGTGTCTGCTGACAACCCTGGCCTGGAGCCCAGCACAGACACAGTGGTTTCCTGACCTCCTTCTACACACACACACACACACACACGCACACACACGCAGAGGCAGAGGGCTGCATCCCCCTGGTCAGCAGACCAGACAGAGTCATATCGCTGTATGACCCTGCAGGGAAAGACCTGATAGTTCAGAAAGACTGTGGATGTTGAGATGCTGGATGTTCCACTCACCAGCTAATCACAGTCTCTGCTGCTGAAAGACTACTCATTGTGTTAAATGTCCACAGCCAAAGAACTCTTGGAGAGACTTATTTACTATTAAGAAAACTGTTTGATTTTTGACATGTTCTACTTAAGCTGGGCTCACTTTAAAAGACTGAGAAATCCTAACCGACTGTGAAAGCATGTTGCATTATGCACATAATGAGAATCTTCAAAGATGTTGTTTTTTTTTTTCTTTTTCTCAAATCTCAAACCTTCCCATACTACAAGACTTGAAAATAGTGATGCATCACATACTTCAGGATATTGAAAATGGATTCCTGAATAAGGACATGAAGATTACCGAGTGAGACTTCTCTTCTGATTGTCGGGAGGTTATCAGGGTTAGATCAGCTGGTACTCCTGTAGTCTGAGCCTGACCTTACGGAACGCATCAACAAACACCATCAGCCCATGAAAACCTTTCCTCCCACAAAGCACAGCAGCTTGGAGCATGTCTCCACGCACCGTAGCTGGCCTACCTACTCTGCCCTGTCGGTTGTCCTGTTGTTTGTGTTTACTGCAATATACTAGACTGATTTTTATTTTTTTTTTTTTTTTAGTAGTCCACACTGCTTGATGATGAACAAACACTTCGGCATGCCTACAAGCGCTGGAATATGTTTACAGTCTGCGGATGAAAACAAATTTCACAGCGATGTTACAATGAGCAGCCTGTTTCTGTCGACCACCAGAGCAGGGCCAGGGATTTATCACTGAGTCGTACTGACATGACAATACTACAGTAGAAATCAAAGAGGCCGAAGCTGAGCTGTTCTGAGTTTGGACTGACGCATTTGCACGATAACTCTTGCGCTGAGCTGCACTAACGAGGAGAAACATGGATCAGATCGAATCAAGGTTTAAAGGATTTTGCCCTCCAGGAGCCCCCAGTTAGTAATATCCTCCAGTTCACTGTTTTCATACACAAAATACTTTGAACACATGATCGAACCAAATGAAATTGAAATGTGATTAGTCTGATCTGTTGGATTAGATTACATCATTTGACAAATGTGCAACAAATTGCATTACCTCCTTCCAAAGGCCTGTTTAAGATTAAAATGTTTTATTATTTTATTTTACTAAATTATTTGTACAGGGAACTAATAACTCTCTAACTATTTAGAGCAGGGCACCCCGAAGATGGACCTCCACAAGATTCACTTTGGTTCACCAGATACTTCTTATTGAAATTATAATGATATTTATTGTGTTTTTGTTTTTTTTTGTATAGTATAAAAATATTTTAGAATCCCTCATTATCATTTTCATAAATCCGAGCATGCTGTGCATTCCTAAGCTCATTCCGTTCGGTCCTTCTTGGTGCAGCCCAGCAGTGAAATACTGGTTGTGACGAGTGAATGTGATGAAACCCTGTATGCAGTTCGGCCAGTGAAGAACACTGACAGTCTGAAGTGAAGTGACCTTTACCTGTGTAGTAATGACCCATCTGATAACACCAGAATATTCTTTCAGCCTTAACTGTGATTCAGAGCTCCTCTTTTCTACTGAAGCCTTAACGACTGCAGTGCGGTCGAACAGTCGTGGACGAGCCTTTTCATGTACTGATTGTAAATCCAGCTGTTGTTATTGCAATAAACAGAAAGTTGTTAGCATCTGCAGAGTTGGTGCAATTTATATGTTGAAATTACAATTTTGTACATTATATATACATATACACACACATCATATATACATGTTATATTATATTATATTATATTATATTATATTATATTATATTATATTGTATTGTATTATATTAAATGATTATACATTAGCTTTCTTGTCATGGAGACTCAGAACAACTGAGCCTGATGAGATGACCTGGTTTATATTAATATCTACAAAACATTGAAATGTATTCCATACTTACAATTAAACCATGCTTTTAAAATACACGACAGACACAGTCAGTCAGTCAGTCAGTCAGTAAACATGCAGGTGGCTCCTGGTTCCCTCTGCAGTGCTGCTGGCAGAGCTGACTGCTCAGCCTCAGCACACTGTTTCCTCCTGGGCGTGTCAGACAGCTTTCACTTCTGTCTGCTTTGCTGAACTTTTTTGGCCATCGTCCGAACTTTGTGGCTTGACTGTTTGGTGACTGGATCCTCCTCATGAGTTTCTACAGTGATGCGTCCACTGAGGACATGAGTGACGAGCTGGAGACTTTGGGGTAAGACTGTTCATCCGTCTCTGTCTCTCTGTCTCTGCTGCCTCTCACCTGGTTCACACCGCGATATTCTGCTCGAGGCGAACGAGTCACGAGCCCACACGGACAGAACCACGTAATTACAGTTGTTCACCAATGCGCTTGATGGAACGTATTTTAAGAGCATTTGAGCTAAATGTAGACTGTCTTTCAAACCGGTTGTAAAACCGGTTTCGTAGAATAATCACAGGTGTAGCTGAATATATCGGTAACACACCGGGGTGAAGTTAGTTTTAGGTTGGATATTCCCTCGGGTCCCGCTGTGACTTCCCTGAGGTTCTCCCAGTGTCAGCAGCAGGAGGGCGGCTAGCTCCCCTCCCACAGCCTCGCGCTGCTGAACCGCTGGAAACTCATTTAGGGAGCGTCATTAAATTACTTAGCATACATATATTAATACAAAATAATTGCAGTTTTTTTTTTTCAATATCTTCCATGTCATGTGGCCGACGTGACTCCAAACCAGCAGCAGATTGTATTAGTAAACTGGAGAAATACGACACACCGTTTTTTTTTGTTGTTGTTGTTTTTATTGTACTTTAGTGCTTCCTGTATTGAACATTATGAGGGGATTGTTATTTTTTTTTTTATCAATAGCTTCCATGTCATGTGACCCAGCATCAAATTGTATTACTAAACTGGACTACTAAATGAGACTCACCGTTTTGGAGATGACGATTGCACGCTTTGCGGCGAACATAAGATATAAGAGCCGTTAATGTAAACCAGGCTTTGGAACCTTTTCACCATTAATGCATCAGTAACCCTGGACCCTGTTCCCCAGAGCATGCAGCCAGTCGCCCACATGTATAATTTATTTAGCTCCTGCTCCTCAGGTAGCATCCCACCACAAAAGTGATTTGAGTAGCAACAGTTAGTCGCCTAATCAGTTAGTCAATTGAAAGAAAAGTTATTGACCGTGATAACTGATTCTTTGTTTCGGCCATTTTTCAAGCAAAAATCTCAAATATTTGAGTCATTCCACGAGAATGGTTCAAATTGGACTTTGACATTTTCATGTTTTTTACTAAAATGTATCATTTGTATGTATACCCCACAACATTAAGGATATCTTTAACTATCAGAAAGACATATTTTCCCATCTCAGGCATTAGCTCTCTATCATTATTGGTCATTATTTCAAGATCTGGGCAATGTTATTCTTCAACCCCGTTACGTACAAAATGGAAGCTCTCTGAATATGATCATAAAATGTATTTCTAAAGCAATCAATGTTTTCATATTAATTAGATGTCCCCTACACTAACTCATTAAATGTAAATACAAAAATTATATAAAATGTTACTTTTTTGCTATACTAAAGCCTGAAATGTCCCTTTTCGTAAAATGGCTCTTGTCATTTTTCATCAAAAGTGTAGTTTAACTGGCCGCTCGAAAGCTTTGTAAATGTGAGGATTTTGGTTTCTGGCCGACTCTGTTTGGTTCCTAAGATATATTTGTTTTAGATATTAACTCCTATCGCTACATGAGTTCATGGCAGGTCTGGTTACGCTGCATTCCTGACTTCGATCTGTGGTGACACTGCACAAGTATAGCAGATTAACAAAGAGCAGACTCACTGAAACACTGCAGCTGGAGCACAAAGGCCACACCGCAGACAGTGAACTGATCACTCTGAAGCTGCTTTCAAAGTGTGGACGGAAACGGATCATGTTCATTTTTCTTGAACGAGAAGCATGAATGGTTTTCAGCTCATAATGCAAATGATGGACTTTCACATCCCTTTACTAGTTTCCTTTGCATCTGTTTCACAGTCTGAGACTTGTATTAATCTGAACAAGTTTTCTTCACACGTGTTGCCGGATTACATTAATAACATCTAGGTGCTGCATGTCACACCTCAGTGTTCAGGTGATTTATGTGGAATAGTGTGGATTCCATACGGAGTTACAAACACTTAAGAAAAGCAATTATACTGCAAAGCACATCACAGAAAATGAAAGAGGGAAGAAAGCAGAGATGCTGCTTGACTGACAGACTTTAGAGACAAACTGTTAAATCATGCTGGTTTAGTGGCTTCATGTCATTATCGATTATGTTTACCTGAACATGGACATTTAGATGAATCTATTTTTTAACCATCAATTTAATAGATCAGCGCTGGCTCTTAGTTCACTAAAACCTGTAACTTCCAGGTTATTTCTTCTTGCCTTTGTTGCAGGTGGTACCACTATGACCTGTCCCGCCATGCTGCAGAGGCCCTTCTCTTGTCCAACGGGACTGATGGAAGTTATCTCCTGCGAAACAGTAATGAGGGACCAGGCTGCTTCGCACTGTCTGTCAGGTCAGTCTGTCTATAACATACTTACTCTCAATGACAATAATAGTTCCGGTTTTGGTCATTGTAACTAGTAAGTGGTGGCACCATAAACATCTTCTAATTTGCCACAGTAAATTACTGGTGTTGTTACTCAGTTATGCACCTACTTTAGAATAGTTCAGCAGATGCTAAAATGAGTTATGAGGGCGCATCATGCCCAAACTGTTTCCCTTGGAGAGCCAATATTAAAACTTAGTGGTGGGCAGCCTGCCAAAAGTAAGCACCTACTGTACAGAGATAGATAAGATAAGATATATACTTTACTTTTTTGTCCAAAAGGGGAATTTCTGCAAAACACTATAAAACAGTATTGCATTGTTAAGATGCAGAAATGCCTGTCGTGCTCACATCCTGCATTCAGTTTGCTCATTTGATGTGAACGCGGTTAGAAATGAAGAACACTACTCATTTTCAAAATCAGTCAATTAAAGATAGTAGACGGTGAACAACAGAAATGGTGGAAACTGTTTCTGCCACGATCTTTACAATAACAATACAGTAATTATTCTCCTCGAGTGTCGTCGAGTTTAGTTCTGTTTACATTGTGCAAAATCTGAAGATCTCTAGTTCGATACTCTGACTTCAGGCAGATCTGCCTCCCAGTCCATTTACTATTTCATTTTCAGGCATCTTCCTTTGAGCTGCTTCTTTGTCACTCAGATCTCTGAGTCCTGCTGTGTATTGTTTACTGTGATGACTGAATTTTTTCAATGTGAACTACTTTTGAAAGTGCAACCTTACTTTTGGTTTGTTTGTCATATGACACAGGGCGAAGGATTCTGTCAAGCATTTTCACGTGACGCGCAAAAACCGCGGCTACGTGTTTGGGTTCAACGAGTTCGCCACCCTTCACGATTTTGTCAACCACTTCGCCAACCAGCCTCTGCTGGGCAGTGACACAGGTATGCAGGACTTCAGATCTTATCCAACAAGTGAACTGCCTTTCACTGCATTTTTTTGGCGTACGTACATTCTCCTCATTAGTACATACACAAAGATTTAGCACAGCTTTTTAGAAATGAGACCTATCCCGGTGAGCACAAACCGGGATATCAGTGTTGACTTCCAGCTGAAGTCATGCACAGACTCCCTCAACAGTCCAGTTGCCGAGCACTCAAGCCCAGATTCACTGCATGTGTTTATCAGAATAGTCAGCGCACAAAACCGAAGAAGACATCATGTCAATTTCATGTATATATACTGTATAGCTACACAAATAAAAAATGTTAACGATTTAATTCATTTCATAAAGAGTAAGGTGTTACATAAGTAAGAGACAAGTCTTGGCCGGCTGTCAGCTGTGCTATCAGCTAACAGGATTACCACACAAGATTTCCCCGCGTTGCGTACTACTCACATGACACAATACAGATGAAATTTTACAACACTTCCCTGCGTTGGTAGAAAATCTCTGCTCCATGTTCTCCATTTGACAAGAACATAGTCCCACATGTGTGTGTTGCATTGTTGCTGCTGTATGTTCCCAGTCAGGCTGTAACCTCCTCACTGCCTCTGCACCAGGAACCCTCATTGTGCTGAAGTGTCCGTATCCCTGGCGTGTGGAGGAGCCGTCCATCTACGAATCCGTGCGGGTCCACACGGCCATACAGACGGGCCGCACGGAAAACGACCTGGTGCCGAGTGCTCCATCGGTACTGTACACCCACTGTACTGCACACACCTGTGAGCAGCTGATACCAAGATGTAACCAAATACCTCTGTGATGTACAGGAGGGTTCAAATTCAGCTCATCTGCACAGCCAGCCTTAATAGATCATTCTGTATTATTACAACACGAGTATTATGTTTTAGTTTTTGGTCATTATTTCCCACTTTTTTTTTTTTTTTACCAAAGTAGCTGATGGTTCACTAAATACCTCCAGTCATAGCTGCAGTGATTAACATTGATCTTCTCAATGCAATGTTCTGACACCTGCCCAAACACTGATGCACACCATGTTCACTCCAGAGATCCATAGTTTGGTCCGTGTGTCGACTGAGCTGAACAACTTCGTTCACTGGTGATAAAACGGGAGATGTGGCTGAAAACTGAAAACAAAAAACCTTGTCATTGGACCTTGAGTTAAGATGAATTTGCACGAGATCCATGTCCACGACAATTTTTTTTTTTCTTTATAAAAACTAAAGTAAGGCATGTCTTTTCAGCTGGGCACAAAGGAAGGCTATCTGGTGAAACAAGGAGCACTTGTAAAGGTAAGAACGGAGGAAGTGTAGAGGAGTGACACCTCTCCATGTGTGAACACAGATCCATTTATATCAGGAATCTGTTCTCAGCTGTCCTCTAACACTGAGGTGATATTTAGAGCACATCCAAACATTTTTTTTTTTTTTTTTTTTGCAGAACTGGAAGCAGAGGTGGTTCACACTGAACAGATACGAGCTCAAGTACTTCAAAGACAAAACGGTGAGTCCGTCCTGGCCTTGTGCGCCAAATGTGCTACTTCACTTTCACTTGACTTTAAGGATTAGAGTGTGAGATTGAAGTATGTGGATTAGATTTCACCTCCTTCAAATCACACCTGACAAACAACAAGAGGGTCTGAGCTGGCAGTGTGTCTTCTGTTGCAGTGTGAGGAGCCAATCCGAACCCTGGATCTGAGAGCCTGCTCTGCAGTCCAGTTCGACTACTCTCAGGACAGAGTTAACTGTTTCTGGTAAGTGACGGTCAGTCAGTCTTCAGCACTGGGAGGATGTACCAGGCGTGAAAATATCACGTCAAAACACAAGAATTTCCATTTGGTTTGGACATGTCCCGGTCAACTTGTTTTAGGAATGTGCAAAAGGCTGAAGGAACACGGATAGGAGGAAGGAAGTACAGACGGTGAGGTTTAATCTCTAACTTGGCAAAACCGTTTTGTTTGCAGCTGGCACCACTTTGTAAAGAGCAGCTTTCATTTCAGTTCAAAGTTCGACAGTTAATGGTATTGTCTAGTTTACCCACAGGTTGGCATTGAGTGATAGCATTTATCAGTCCTTAGCTGCCACTGTAACTTGAGTTTCATTCTACTTTATAATCTGAAGTGTGAGAGTCTTTTCTCCCACTTGTAAGGGTTTGTGTTGGTTATAGAGTAAGTTCAAATATTAGTTTTCAATAATTTCAGCAATCAAGGAATTCTTTCAATATTTTTTTAAGCGTAAGCATAAAAATAAAGAATGACAACATAATGTGAAAAACCACACAAAAAGTGTAAGTGTGTGTGTGTGTGTGTGTGTGTGACATAATGAACAGACACGAATATGTAATATGGACACAAATACAGAGCGACATGTGTCAGATGGCATCAGCTCGATGAACAAACAGCAAAGCAAAGTCTATTCAGGTCAGGCCACAGCTGTACTTCCCCATGGCAGCAGAATCTGACATCGGTTTTGTTTGTAAAAGAGGAAGTTCGAAGAGCTAAATAAGAGAAGGAAAGAGGGGGAGGGAAGGAGAAGTGTGCCCACGCTGAAAGGCAGCGGTGACATTTTAGAGGTTATAACCCCCATTTATCTTCTCACTCACTGCCTGCTGCTGCACAGGAACTGCTGATCTGGATAAAAAAAAAAAAAACATTTGTTTCTTTTTCAAATTGTGGTCGTTTTACCCATTCGATCAGTTATGTTTATGTTGTTTATTGATTGTATTTTCTACAGCAGTAACTGCTCAGGCTCATGATTAATATGCAATGCCTGAAATACAACTGAATGGGGAAAAAAGTTAAAAGAGCGAGCAAAAAATATTGAACCCATCCTTTAAACTTGAGAAACATATCTTAACTAAACCATAACCACTTCACTATGAAATAAAACATTGACTAATTATGAGCCAGCACTGCAACACACTTTGCTCCAGAAGTTGTCGTGATGTCTCAAGTCACACTGTGGACAGCGTGGACGGCTGATGCTCTTATCTTGAGAGTGTGGTCACTTCTTAGTATTCAGACGACAAATGACAGACGGGCATGGTTAGATTACGCGCTGTAACACATGGCTCTTCATATCTCTGTGTGTCCACAGCCTGGTGTTTCCTGAGAGAACATTTTATATCTGCGCAAAGACGGGTGTGGAGGCGGACGAATGGATCAAGATCCTGAGGTGGAAACTGGTGAGTGTGTTCAGACTGCGATACGGGATATTTTTACCACAAACTCAAACTCCAAGTCCTTTGCTCTTCACTCCATGTCACAGGGGCTACACTTAAAAGCAATATTGATAATCAATAGACATATAGCACGGTCTAGACTTTAATACCAAAAAGCATTCTGGGGAAGGAGGAAATCGTCTGGTGAGGCTGAGACGGTGATGATGCAGGTTTAGGGAAATGTGATAGAAAACAGTGCAACAAAGGATTTTTTCTTGTGTAATATGAACCCACTTCCTTGTTACTGGAAAGTTCTCTCCTCTGCTGCATAAACAACACACTTCTGTATTATTACAGTGTGTAGCTTAAGACCCCAACTGGGTCCTTTTGACCTGAACATGAACAAAAGGTTTGTGCTGTAAAACAATGGGAACGAATAAAGTGCCCTCAATTTTAAGACAGCCGCATTTTAACTAAACTTGTGTCTAATTATACATAGTTCATTAAAAGACAGACGCCGGTTGATGATCAGAAGAAAGGAGGGTTTATGAAGAGTAAGCCCAAATGTTCATGCTGGGAGGTTTATTAATAAACTGATAAACTAATATCATAGGTTTAAGGAAAGCTCAGTGGGACATTAATTCAACTCAAAATCCTAAAAAAAACTTAAGTTATAAAACTGTTTTGTTTTTCCAGCTCAGTGTTTGGCTTATTTATTTTCTTAATTGGAGGGAAGACTGTCGTTAAAAATAGCAATTTCAATAAAACCAATGGTTTTATTATTAAAATTACAGTTTTATAATTACTTGTTTTATTTGTCAATTTCTAGTTCTTCTTCTTTGCTTTTCCTTCGCCTCTCAGTTTCTTCCATAGGACATATTAGTGTGTATTTGTCTAATACTGATACTGTGATGTCATTTCTATCTTGAACATTAATTACTTGACTGAGTCGCTCTTTCCAAGCCAGACTTGGAATCATGTTTTGTCATGATTTAATTTAGCACCAGATACTTCTTTGTACAACATAAAATGGTCATTTATTATATTAAGTTCTTTTTGGTTCTTAACAGTATCAGTTCATAAAGAAGAATCTGAAAATGTAAATGCAGCTGACAGTGCCTCTTGTGTCCCTTGTTTCCAGTCACAGATCAGAAAAGGTCAGTGACTGCTGTCAGAGACACTGGAGATGGAGAGAAGCCCAACCCTTGTAGACGACATCCCATCGGCTGGATGAACAATGAGGAGCAGCATCGTTCAAAAGGAGGAGTAAACTTGAGCATGATTAATAATAGGACGTTTCCCTGACTGTACTGAGCAGAGGATAACAACTTGGATGTGACTCCACTTTGCTTTGTGATATATTTAATGAGAACAAAGATGCTTAATTTATCAAAAACTCCTGTTAGCAGACTTACTCTACTATTCTTTCCAAAAGGATGTGTGTTACTAGCATGTTGAACATGAACATTTGCTTTTAGAACTACTCAAGGGCATTGCTTGCATTATTCTATAACACCCAAACCAACGATGTGTCAGTCGGCCTCTTGACAATTTCTGATCTCCCTACACGGTCTACGGCTCCCAGCCCAAGCCCTTTAGTTTCTGCTGGTGAGGAACAGGTCAAAGAAGAGCTCTTTCACACATACACCGATCAGCCACAACATTAAAACCAGCTGCTTTACATCTTGTGGGTTCCTCTTTGCAACCAAAACAGTTCTGACCCATCAAGGTGTCACTCCTCCTCTGAGGAGTCCGCTGGTGTCTGGCAACGGCTCATTGTCCTGCTGTTGGAGTGCCGCTGCCAGGCGGGGGTGTACTTGGCCCTCAGTGTTTGAATGGGTGGCGTCCACTTGAATGCCAGGATCCAGTATTTTCCAGTAGAACACTGCCTTATAATGACAAGAGCAATGTTACTCACATCGCCCGTCAGTGGTTTTAACGTTGTGGCTGATCTGTAGTCAGTCACCGTACTGAAGTTATGCAGTCACCTGTGTTTCTGCACATACTGTATGTCACGTGTCTGAAAGGAGAGACGGCCCACTCAGATATGGGTGATGAGTGTTGCAATGATTGTACTGATTTTAAATTAAAAACAAAGTGAAGGATTATCACACAGTCTTTCGTGGGGTGAGTGGATAATGACTGCATATTCATTTTTGGGTGCCCTGTTCCTTTGACAATGTAAAAAACAAGGAAACCATGTTAGGTGCAAAAACTTAACATTTATTCAGACTTCATGACATTTGATTCGACATATAAACTCTGTCTTAGCTGTGAAAATGCTGATGAGGAGCACCTAAAGTCTATAGAAAATGGCAGAAAGCAAAGTCAACAGAAAGAAACGTGTACAGGAAAGTTGAATCATGATGTAAACAGGTCAGGAGATGGTAACACTTCCAAGAAATTATTTGGAAGTGTAAAAACCTCCAGACAGGTTTTCCTCACAGGACATGAATGCACCCTTTTAGAGACAGAGATTCCATGAGCAGGACGCGATCCAGACGAGTGATTTTGCTGTGGATCCTGCAAAGCGCCGTTCTGTCTGTCAGAGCTTATGTCACCTCCACCACCTGCCTCAGCTCCTCTATTAGAGGAGCCAGCTCCTTCTCCAGGCTCATGATGAGACCTGAGGACACACAAAGCAGACCGTTCTTACCTAAGCAGTCGACTAGATGCTCAACAAACAAGAGGAGCACATGTGAGAAATGACACATGGTCAACACAGGGTGATGTGCCACGTCTGTGTTGAACACCTGATCTTTCTCATGACGCCACCAGCAGCACAAAGTAACAGCTCCGCAAAAATTATCCCTCAGAAACTTAAACCCTCTAACTCCACAACCTTCCACGACAGTACTAAACTTAGGTCCTACTGGTCGGCAGCTAAAACATCATTATTGTGTTTATTTTGTTTTACAGTGTAATGCAAATCTGTTCTCTGATATCTGGAGAGCTTCTGAGCAGGGCGCAATTGTAATTCTATACTAAATAAGTGTTGAGTAGCTAAAAGAAGGTGCAACACCATCAGTAGGCTGAGACCGAGCACTCCTCCTTTTCAAGTTTTTTTTTTCTTTTTTTCTTTTTCACAATGTCCTACTTTAAATTCTCCCCTCCGGTGTGAGTTCCCCTCACCCACCAATATCTGAACAACTGTGTCACTCAGTTAGCAAGCCTCACCAGTTTTGTTTTTTCTTTCGTTTTGCGCAAAATCTTACCAGCCTGGATCCAAATTAGAACCAGCTATCTGATCACATACTTGTTTATTCATAAGAGTATCTGCTTCCTAGTTTTTACGTATGTGCAGCTTTTAGAAAAACAATAGAAACTAACTGCTCTTACAGCAGACTGAGGGGAACAACGTACAGTGATTATTGACAGAGATGGTTAGTTACCTGTGTTGGCGCTGCTGCTGGCAATAAAACTGATGACCAGTGGTAACCGATTGAACTGCACGATCTGTTCAGCACAGAGACACAACAGACATGTTGGACATAAACAGGAACAGGGGATCACATTCACAGCTCACGTGTTGGTTGGTAAGGTGGGGCTCTATATGAAACAGATCTAAAGCTGAGTAGAGCCTCTGCAGAAACAGGCTATGTAGTCTTTACAGTTGTGAATAAATGTTCAATCATCATTATACATCATTTTGGTGGTTGGAGCAGACTTGAAAGAGCAAAGACTTGCATCATATATCAGACAAATCTATCGCACGTGATCGTTGGAAGCTGTCGTCTGACCTGGTAGGTATTGTAGTAGCAGATGATGCTCTTGTTCTTGGAGAGGCCCAGCTTGCTGCCCTGATCTGTGGCCAGAGCGAACGTGGACAGGAAGCCAGGTCTCAGCGCGTGGACCGGGGCGTTATCATTGGCAACTACAGGGACACAGAAACAATGACCCGACAGGACCACCATGGGTCAGTGTGGTGTTGTAGTGGAACTGCAGACACGCATGGTATGACAGAAAGACTGCTTATACATAATTTGGCCTGATATACCAGTGAGGACAGACGGATTCAGAGACAGGGCCTTACCTTTGATAACTGGAACACCGTCCCTGTCTGTCACTACAATAGCATGAAGACCTTCAACACTGAAGGAGGAAAACAAACAGTAGTTGTGTGTTTTGTTTTGTTTTTTCACAATGACTCAACACCACACATTATAAACTAATACCACAACCTCACCAGCATGTCACATCGTTTATACACACCTCTGCAGCTGTTTGTACAGGTATCTCTTCAAATCCTGCAAAGAAGACAAGTTTCTTACAGAGGTTTCCCCGCAAGCTGTGTGCAGCTAGAACACTGTATATACCACACATATGCCACTTTTTATTTGTTTGTTTTACATATAAATATTCCATAATGTGTTTCTCTCTTCGTGACAGAGAAGGGCAGGGCTGACCAGAAGAAGAGAGACAGACAGACAGTGAGAGAGACAGACAGGCCACACTCACATCAGCCATGGTGGCCAGTCTTCAATCGTGTTCTCCAGACCGCTGAGCTACTGTGGAGAGAAAACAGGCTCCATTAAGAGAAAAAAGAGAAACTTCACCGGCTGTCAATGAACAAACGTGGGCTCCTCAAAGTGAATTAAAGCCTGCTAACATAGTAGCTAGTGAGCTAGATAACTGACGGCATTTAGGCAGCTGTTACTTCCTGTAGTCTGTGAAACGCCAACTCTACCTCTACACGCCCAACGACTCTGTACAGACAGAGTGACAGATAAACGTGGATACGAACACAACAGGTCAATGGCTCACAAACCTTCTCTGAATCAGTTAACATCGAGCAGCAACATAACAGCCAGGAGCTAACAGCAGGAATCACATGACACACTTGTTTTGTTTCCGGCTCGCGAGGAAGTGTTGAGGACGGTCAGTGCTGCGTAGCATTCCTGCCCCGCGTGACGCACTGCGCACTGACGCAGCACACAGCAGCTGCTCGTCTTATGATTGAATCTTCTTCTATTTCGACACTGTACTAAGGAGCAGATAAAGGTAGCACTATGATAATATTGTGCATTTGCTATAATACTATTAACATTCTTCGTGTTTAGTGTAAATACAGTGATTACCTATACAGAGATAGGAGACAAACTTCTTTTGTTAAAGTGAGGATTTTTAAAAACATTTTTTCTCCTAATTATGAATCTTGACGCTCATTCTCAACAGTAAAACTTTTAACTTCTATGTGACTGCTGATCAGTTCTGTACACAAGCAATACATACTGAAACTGTTAAACAGGTTCTTTTCTTTTGGCTCTGTATAGGTACCCCTGTTTGCATTCTAATCCTCTGGAGTCAGTCATTTTGATAGATCAGAAACTTCTATTGTGTCTTTTCAATTATTACACAAGCAAAATCATGTATGTAAACTAAATGGAATTCAAATAGTTCATCAAGACATTAAATCCAAATCTTGTAAGAAGGCTATGACAGTTGCTCAGCTATGTATTCTGCAAATAAAATGTAAATACAGGGTGAAGAAGTGGTCTGGGAGCCTATTATACATGTTGTTTACTGTATACTTCAATATTGTTTTGACAAGGTTTGTTGTTTGGAGTAAATAAAAGACATATCAAGCATGGACAGGGATAGGAGAACTGCTCAGTTCCTCTTGATTCTGTCTCAACTAGAACTGCGAGGTCTCTGAGACCACGTCTAAATATAGCCAACTATTAATAGTATATTCTAACAGACTGGGCTTCACATGTTCTCTGTCCCTGAGAACACCACACAACTCTGAAGCGTCCGAGAGGAAGCCTTCCACACTGTTGGCTCATACTTCAGACTCAGACAGGTGAGTTTATTTAGGAGGAATGAAGAGGTAGCTACATGACCTGTAAGCCTATACGCTCTTTATTGCTCTTCTACCTTTACATAGTTTGTTATGAGCCTGAGGTCTCATGACTCACTGTCATTTTTTGCATAATAATTCAAAGAACATATTTTAAGCATTATATTGATAATCACACATTCCCAAACTCAGGGGGACTAGAAGGTAAAATGAGGATTGAAAGCTAAATAACATTAGTTTGCTAGTTTGCAGTAATCCTGGGGCTGAGCCATCATTCCAACGGTGCTTTTCCTGCTATGAATAGTCAAAATGTCTTCATTGAAATAAGTCCAAGAATCAGATGTATTGATTTTTGGGATGATAACATAACGTTAGTGTTCTGATTTAAACAGGAATTAAAATTATTGAGAAATGAAAACGATACATTTGGTACATGATGGACAGATGTTTGACAGAGAAGAAAATAAGACTAGGTAGAAACCTAGAAAACGTCTGGACTGTGTGTGGTCAATGTGCTGTTGAGGACGCAGACCCTCTGATGGAAAGTGAATCTTATTTGATATAGAAGTTCTGGAGACTTCTACATTGTCAGTGTAAAAAAATAGTTGCATGCTATCACATACGTACAGCTCACAGATAACTCTACCTGGGGTTAGATGTCCTAGAGGGCCTTTCAATGAGACATCCAAAATTGCTGTCATAAACCTTTGACCCACTTGTGATTTTACATGAACATTTTTGCCATTTTTACTGGACTGAGGCGGCATACAATCACTTGATTTTATACATTTCATTTTATAGCTATATCATTCTGAAAGATTGTGTATCAAATCAGATAAAGCAGGTATTATGATAATTTTACTGTGAATCCATCAATCTTCATTTTCTTGCCCTTTAATGCATCATGTATTCCTCAAAGCAACAAAACCTCTATTGATTACTTAATCCATGCAAGTCCATGCAATGGTGTCTTGTGTTAGCATAAAAAAAGCATAAATGTCTACTCTGGATGTATTTGGCATTTGCCAATGGCATAGCCTCTTCACTTCATCAGATCACTCGCTCAGTAATTCAGTGACAGACGTGAGTGTCTATAGGGCTGCTGTGATCCAGCAAAAACTGCCGTCGGTCATTAATCAAAACCAAAGTATGAAGAAGCCCATCTTCACTTTCTTCACTGTCATTATGTCGTGGCTACAGAGAACTCTGGATCCTGATGGTTATCAGGCGTCTGAAGTTCTAGTAACCCAAGGCACTGATGAAGGCCTCTCTGTTCTTATTGTACCTCATTTCTCCGTTGTATTATGTTATTTTGTCTCAACTGTGTTCTTCTGTTCAGGATGGGGGACTTCCAGCAGTTAGAGCAGGACTTCTACCAGACAGGATATTACATAGATGACCAGGGTCAACCTGTGGCCTACTACGAAACCTACAATTCCCAAAGCCCTGCTTATTATAATGAGTAAGTACACAGACGTCTGAGGATGCCCCTAGATTTAAGTCTAGGTGATACGTGAAAGAAATGTTGTAACATGTTGACCAGTAGTCATTACTACATTATACCATGACTACTCAGACATAGATATGTTGAGTTTTAGTGTGTTTCTCCATGCAGCATCTCCTAATGACTTCACTACAGCTGTCACCACAGTCTGGCCCTAAAGCAAGATTCAGTGACGTAATGACCCTTCCTTCATTTTTAAGGTCCTTGTTATGGTGAAGACTTGCTGTAGATGTTTTATGTCTGCATGTGTCCACTTTAGGGCACCAGAAGTTCAGGCTTTTTCATTAGGGCTGTCAGAATGCATTCTGGGACATCTAGGAATCGCACTAACCTAAAGGTCCCATTTGTAAGAACAGTTGATTTTTGAGTCTCATTTCCACCTCATCACCTCAACGTTTTGGGATGGTTGCCAAACCAAACTACAATCCCAAAGTGTCAGGACTGGACGAGGTGTGAATGACACACAAAAATCAACTTTTCTTACAAATTGAACCTGCGGGTAAAGGCAGGAGCGGCAGAGTTTGGAAAAGAGTGTACATTTTTCCTACCTCTAAATCATATACATCATTATCATATGGCTACTTTGATGCTACTTCAGTGAGGTTTTATATGAATATCTGTTCTTTTCAGTGGAACGCAGGCTTTTACACCAGGTGATGTGGATCATTCCATGGAGCAGCAGTACACTGGGCAGTTCTACCACCCTGCTGGGACTGTGGATAGCACGGGAACAGTTCCTCTTGAAGAGGAACCTCCCCTTCTTGAGGGTATAAAGATCTTTTGTTTCCTCATGGCAAGATTTGTACTTTTCACAAAACATGTTTTCATTTGTTAATCCTAACTACCCATGTTGTATTAATTTAAATTCAGCCAGCAATCATCCATTCATATAGAGGTCAAATGTGTGGACCCCAGGAAACAGCTGAGGGACCAACTGATGACTGCATGTAACATTCCTGTATCCACGCAAAATGAAAGCCACATGTAGCTGGAACTTTACTCAGCAACACACAGCAAGCATAAGTCGTTGACCCGGAGGAGCATTTTGTGCACTGCACGCAAACAACATACAAATATTGGAGTTTCAATTATTTCTTCTTTCCTTTCTTTCCGTACATCATCTAGAGCTGGGAATCAATTTGGACCACATCTGGCAGAAGGCGCTGACGGTGCTGAACCCTTTTAAACCTGCAGACGGCAGCATCATGAATGAGACTGATCTGACAGGTCCTATCGTCTTCTGCATTGCACTGGGGGTCACTTTAATGATGGTGGGTCACAAGCATGACGCTGCTGCCAATCTCAAGGCATATGATCAACACAAGAGACGCTATTCAACATTCAGTGCTGTGCTGTGTAATATGTACAATTAGTTTGTTTATTTCTTTATTCTCACATATTTAGGCAGGTAAAGCTCACTTCGGTTATGTGTATGGGACCAGTGCCACAGCCTGTATTGGGATGTACATTCTGCTGAGTCTGATGAGTTCCCTGTCAGTGTCTTACGGCTGTGTGGCCAGTGTCCTGGGCTACTGCCTGCTGCCCATGGTGGCCATCTCTGCATTGGCTGTCTTCTACTCTCTGCAGTGAGTATATTCAGTGGGTGGTTATTGTTTTTATGACCATGATCCCAAAACAAGTTGTGTGAAATAAAAAACACAAACAGAAAGCAACCAGTAGCATACAAACGTGTAGCAGTCGCAGTTTGTAGTATTTGTTATCTTTTTTTTTATCTTGGCTGATTTTCAAAATCTTCCTGGGTTGACTGCAGTGGATTTAGATCACCTGTGCACAGCCCAGCACAACTGTTGAAGTACTCATGAGCAAGCCACTCATGTTTAAGGTGTACTGTAAAAGGTAGAACTCAAGGATCCAACCCACAACAGGCCAGGCCAATCATTGGTCCACAGTGTATAATTTACTTTTACTTGTACTTTTGATCCTTATGTACATTTGATATCAGATACTTTAAGACTTGTACTCAAGTACAATTCATATATGAGTGACTTTCACTTAAATCAAACTAATGTTTTAGTATGATATCTGCACTTACACTCAAATGTGTCTTTGTGTACCTTTTTTGATAAAACTGGATTTAGTTTGACAAAGAAGGCTAAAGACCTGTCTTTTTGTTTTCACAGAGGCATCCTGGGTACAGTTCTGGTCTTATTAGGGGTTGGTTGGTGTAGTTTCTCTGCCTCCAAGATCTTTACCTCCACCCTGGCTCTGGAGGGTCAGCAGCTGTTGGTAGCTTACCCATGTGCCTTGCTCTATGGAGTTTTTGCATTGTTCACTGTATTTTAACTATTACTGGATTAAACCTGTAGTGAAATTACTTTTATTTTAAGTTACTGTACAATCTTTGTTATTATTATTATTATTATTATTATTATTATTATTATTATTATTATTATCAGTATGTTACTTAGTTTAAGTTAAAGGGAGGTTTTGATTTCAGCCCCAGTGTATTTAATTGTTAAGGTGAAGCATTCACTGGGATAAAAAGTGAACTTGTTGGATGGTTGCATATGACAGAGTTTCAGTTCCAGGCTGAGTCTCTAAAACCAGTCAGAAGAAATTATGCATATTTCCTCTTTCTTCTCATAAAGGAAGCTGAAAGTATGTTTGTAGATGCACTATATAAGGTTTCTCATATAATTTCATCATTGTTCTACTCAGAATTTGTTGTAATATTTCATGGCAATATATCTCATACTTACATGTTATAGTACCTTGATGCTCTTGATGTGATTTATTTTGTCCTCAAGGATTTTAATAAATAAAGACTTACTGGTATAAGATTAATTTATAGTCATCTTTCCTTTAGTCCCTAAATCTTAGGTTATCTCACAGTTTGGATCCAGCTTAGGCTTTGAACCATAACAGACAGTCTTCATCCAAAAAGGGCCAGAGGTAAACGTCCAACAAAACTAGTCCACCCTCAGCATGGGTGTATGTTATGCCATTGAACAAGTGTAATAGTACGTTTCTTTGACATCCCTGCAATGTTTGGAATTGTCTTGTCTTCTGTTCCTTATCTTTAGTGTGCTGTGAAACTTTTGCCATCTCAACGAACTTGGAGACATTTTCCAGGACATTGCATGGTGGCGTTGATGTAGTTCCTCGATTGTCTGGTCAGTCTTAGCAATGAGTGCATCGATGGTGAAATTAATCAGTTGAACAACTGGTCACCAGGTTGCTGGTTCTGAGCCCTCTGAAGGACCCTTGTGTAATATTCTGGGGTTTGATCCTTTAGCCAGATCCACATTGAAAGTTGTATTTGATCAGAACAGTCACATAACAGCAACTTCCTGTTTTAATGCTGAATCACTGATAATCACCACCCCTCAAACCATTTTGGTGCTTGGGCCCTAATAACAAGCCATCGCAAACCAATAGGGTTCAAGCCTTATGCAATAGTGAATGTTGATTTGATAATGCATCACTTCAATGATTAAACAAAACATTTAAGCATTGTCGGTATGTTGCACGTGAGGCTC
Organism: Diplodus puntazzo; assembly: GCA_963678695.2. Lineage (NCBI taxonomy): Eukaryota > Metazoa > Chordata > Actinopteri > Spariformes > Sparidae > Diplodus > Diplodus puntazzo. The sequence continues at coordinate 22,177,292 of OZ023175.1, read as the reverse complement.
ATGAGAAACCGGCTGGATTATGATCATTCAAATTTAGATGAAATATTAACTGATCCACAAACCACGGGACACTGTACAGGTAGGTGGATGGGGTGTGATATTGATCTATTATGTATTGTGTTTTGTGAGTTATCACTTTTACCTGCAAGTTCCTTTTCATAAAGAAATAAATGACAAGGGTCCCATTTTTGATTCATACCTATCACAACGAGGTAGCCATTCCCAGTTATTGCAGGAGAGGGAGCCACAACATCATAGTTTTGCAATGTCAAACCCATTTTCACCACTGAGTGAGAGTACATTTGTCTTCTGTCCCACATCTTATGAACTAAGAAAATGAATGTGAATCCGACAGGAAGTTGTTATGTGGTTATGTGGTCCCATTTCTAACATACTGCTTAGTCAATCACTCTGTAGAAACACTGCAATATTTTTCCTGCTATTGTTCCTTTTCTAAGCTTAGTACGAAAGAGGACAATAAACTGCAGATGTGAATGTGAAACGAGGAGGATGTCAGAGTCCACAGAGATGTGGAGCATTCAGTGGACGAAAAGGAACTAATTTTTCACACAGCCTCAATGATGTATGGGCGTCTGAACAGACGCTGACAACTGCCAAGTCAGTGATGTTCTGCAGACAACTTGCTTTAAGAGCAGGGAGAGCGGGCAGGGGAGGGGGAGGGGGGACACGGATGTCGACACAATTCGCTGTGATATTAACAACTGGTAACTTCTAAGGGGTCTCACTCCAATCAGTAAGGTGGATCCAGTCCCTCAGGTGCTGCACACGCTTGACAGGGTCCACCTCTGAGGGACTGAATTCCAAGGCCATGATCTCTCTCTGCTCTGTGTTTCTGCTCAGTCGTGGGACCAAGACTGAGCTCCGTCACAGTGAGTCAGACAGAAACACCACAGCGCTGCTTTAAGAATGAGGCTATGCTGAAGGATGGTAACATTTCATGCTGCACTGGAAAAAAAAAATGTTTTAAAAAAAATACTTTATTCATAATTAATCTGTAATTAACCACTAATAGCACAATAAATACTTTGACCTGCATCAGATGTTTGTTATAGTCAGGGATCATTTAATCAGACAGGTTGGAAACAAACTATGGTCAGTCAAACTTACTTGAAAAAAAGCTGAATACCTCAACTGTTGTAAAGGTTCATCACAGCTTCCAGACCCACGTCCTGTGTGCCCACGATGCTTTCTTTACAATGGGGGTTTACTAGCAACATATCGGTTTTGATGACCTCCGAATAAAGCGGTTTAGGTAATGTGGATAAACTGTTGGCTCTTTTATCATTACATCTCATTTTTCTTGACCCACCATACTTAATTGTCACAAGTCTTTAACCAAACAACAGAAAAAGCTGTTTTTCATTTCCTTCACAGAATCAAAACTGACCTGAATATTTTCATTCAACAGGACAATGTTTGTTCATTCCTTTCAAATAGGTTACAATTTACACATAAATTATTCTTATGACCATATCTTGATTTGTCGCCTCTGCCTTGTTTACAGAAATATGATATGGACACAGGGCCTGTGTACTGTCACTGACAGCATTGCTCCCCAGTAGGTTTCACTGTGAAACTGTGCAGCACACAGTATCCCTACCCTCAGTTTTTTGCTCCATGCCAGAATATTCACATACTCCTCTGATGTTATCATTTTTCATGTTGGAAGTCCTTGTCCTCTGACTATAGTGTGGTGATGATCATAATGTGGAAACAACATGCTACAAAGATGATGTGCTCTATTACAAAGCAACTTTGTCCCAGCTACAGTAATATATTCCTCAAAGATCACTCGACATGGTTATAACCCTAACCCTAAATCACAAATAACATACACAAAATATACAAAAAAACTGCATGCAATATGCTAAAGTTCACACAAATTTTCAGTCAGCAACCTTTTTGAGACTGTTTTCCCGTTTATATATATATATATATTATCAATAATTTGTATGATTATTTTAATGATTACTATTAGTAATTATTAATTGATTAAAACCAAGCCTGCCCTACCAGTTGGGTACAACAATGGTTAGCAAGTAATAGCATTAGCATCCTCCTAAGGATGTGGCTGATGGGATGTCATTAGTTTTGGTCGTGACTATTGACAACATGGTGGTGCAGTGGTAAGCGCGGTTGCCTGCATGGGTTTTCTCCTGGTACTACTGCTTCCACCCACAGTCCAAAGACACGAAAGTGAGGTTAATTGGTGTGAACTGGTGACTTGTTCAGTGTGTACCCCGCTGCTCGCCCAATGTCAGCTGGGCTAAGGATAAGTGGTAACAGATGATCGATGGGTGGACACGATGATGGCAGGTGAGAAGTGAAGGGATCACTAAAGTTTTTTACAACTTATTCTGAGGAGGACGTGAATGTCTGAACCAAATGGCATGGCAAAAAATATTGAAACATAAAGACTTCGACCTTGGGGCTCCTCAGTGGCTCACTTGGGGAAGCATGCACCCCATTTACGCAGTTTCCCCATGTTCCCTGCTGGTCCAAGGTTAGGGTCTGACCTGTGGCCCTTTGCTGCATGTTGTCCCTCCGCTTTCTCATCCCATTTCTTATCACTCTCAAGCGTTCAGTCATATACAGTAAAGCAACAAAAGGCCAAAATGATCATACATAAAAAAGAAACAAACTTCAGGCTTGTGGTGGCAGAAGGATCACCCAAATTGTTTCGATTCATCCTCTGGTAATCTCTTTATCACTGCTAAAAATAAAGATGTCCTTGATCTATAACCTACCTACAGGTGGGTGCAAATTAAAAAGTTATTAACATGCTGAAGTACTTTACAAAGAACTCTCTGCTGAGAACTCTCAAAGGAAACTTCCGTTCAGACTAATTCTTTGGTGGGATTGGCGGAGCCTAACCTCAAGTGCTGCCCTCAACCTTAGCCCTGGTGTAACCTAAACCACAACACAACCCTGTAATTGTTTAATTCTGGTTTAGACCTTGTAAGCATACAACATTCTTCCTCAGTTACAAGACAGTTAGCTGAGGTGATGGCATAAACAATAGCCAGAGAGTGTTTATATTAATGAGAATACACCATCTTACAGAGAGACTATATGTGAGAGAACATGTGTGAGTGTTTGACAGCAACAAAAGGGAAAGGGAAGGAGCAGGCCCAGTCTCTCTTCTCGTGACTGGTTAAAGAAAACAAATCCCTCTGGCCAAGCGGTAGGCTGAAGACAAGCACTCCTTGGGCCCCCGCCTCTCCTGCTACTTTACACTAAACTCTTCCAGATGATTTATGGGCTTTCTCCTCGCAAGGAGACCAGCTCCTGCTCACCTTTCATTCACTAGCGCACAGGCTGACGGGGATCCCCGCTCGGTGCAGTGTAACCCGTCATTAACCAGTGTACCCCATATGACAAATAACCAGAGGTGGGTAGAGTAGCCAAAAACTGTACTCAAGAGAGAGAGATAGAGAGAGAGAGAGGGGAAACATTACAGGTGTGTAGCTGAGATCAAAATGAAGGTCTGGTTAGAAGATGGCTTTGGTTCCATCTATGAGTACTGAGTACTAATGTAATAATGTAGCAATGACTTCTGCGTACTCATGTTGCACGTTAGAGGACGTCACAGCTTGCGTGATCCCATCTCTGGTTACATCAGTACTCAGTACTCATTGGTCGGACCAGACCCACCTTAAAACTCTGGAACACATTCGCACACATACGGTGAAAACAATCCCAGCCGTGCTGTTGGTAGTTTTTGTTAGCTTTGACAATGGCAATTTGATGTTTTCCCCACTTGTTGTCAGTCTTGAGTGCGCTAATATGATGTCCAGCGGTTTCTGTTTGGCTTCATGTGAGCTTACCAAAGCATATGTGGTAGGATTAAGACACACATTCTCCCAACCTTTAAGACCACATCTAAAGACATAAAAAATAAACCAATTTGGGTAATACTCACCTTAGATTAGACTGAACTTGGATTATAATCCATTAAAACTGGTAGTGGATTTTTTTAGTATCAGTCTCACAAGTAGCAAGTCTCCTCCACATCAGAGTCACTGTGTCAGAACTGTTGATGACAGAAACATCATCCAACTGCCAGCAGACCTTTATTCACTTTCACCAGAAGCCCAGTGACGTTTGCCAAAACTGAACGTGTCAGTTTGACAGGTAAGCAGAGGCTGTCACACAGCGGCTTCTACTCACCTGTCAGTCACTGTTCGCAAACCAAACAGGCCAGATAACTTACTGTGCAGGTGTTTGTTTGCTTTGCCATCAAGTCCAGACTAAATGAATAACAAAACTTATTAGGAGTGAGCATTTAGCACATTCAGCATTTGGTTATTACATGGTGACAGAGCAGCTGCTCACTAATTTGAAAGAAACTTCCCGCAACTGTTGAATGCAAAAAATTACATAATGAGAACTATGAAACATGATCCAAAGTACACTTTTAAGTCTTTAACAAATTACCTAGAAATTGTGTGTACACAGACTGATTTTTAAGAACTATGTAATGTTCAGATATATGCATAATGAAGTAAATGTTGAAATATATAAATGCATAGTAATCAGACTCAAATAACACCTTTATGATGTTATGTTTTGTGGAAAAAGCTTATAGGTTTGAAAGCTCTTGGAAGTGTTATTTCCATCCAACAGTGGTTAATATATTTCAGTCTGGACTAAAGCGGTGGATGACTGACTGCGCCTGTCATCCATCGGGCTGTAACAGTAGTGTGGCTATAAACTACACTGCAACAGCTAGTATCACAGTCAAGCATGTCAAAATGTAAATAATCTAAGGACGGCACAGTTTGACTTATAAAATAGGTGTAGTGGTCCTTAACATTTTGCTTTTGTTTCAGTTTATAGGTTGATTTTGCTGGAGACCTATACACAGTGAGCAGTCCAACAGAAGCTGAGGAAAAGACAGATTTAATGCGCCTTTAACTGAACCATTATGTGTTGGACCTTGGGGGCATAAGCAGCCTGAGTGCAGCCCCTCACATCTGTATCAGCATTGCGGTACCTATCAATATTACTGTGCCGATTAAGGACATTAAACTCTGTAATTGCGCTAATTGGAGTTATTTGTAAAGTAAATAGAATGGAGCTGCCATTGCAAAGGCCCAGGAGCATTCTGTGTGAGATGGAGTTCTAGCATTTGCTCTATTTGCCTCTGCGTTTCTACCTTGTGTTCCAGCTCTCTATAAATGATCCAGAAAATGTCCTAATGAACAGTACAGGTGGGAAAGTCATTATGTATCCTCGGGGTCTCCCACTTCATGTAGGGGAGAAGTGCTCTATCTATGGGTGACCTGGAGAGCAAACATTCCCAGCTAATAACCACACTCAGAGCAACCAGCATGGCTGACTGAAGCCTAAATAACCCCTGAAAAAGTTGGATTTCTCACCCCCCTCTTCCTCCTCTTCCTCCCCCTCCCCTGGAGCCTGTGTGCAAATGAGGCAGTCTGTAAATGAAGCAAGTCGCTGGGCATTATTCTATTACAGACACCTGATTATAGAGGCTTAAAGCACAATAAGATAACAGACCTACCTCTGAGTGCTGCTGTACGGGTCCTTGACAGAGCGAGGTTATGTAAGGAAACATGAGAGACAATCCTTTATTGGTCAATCTTCTCAGTTAAAGCTGCTGACTGAGACACTGGTTACCTGGACGCTTTTCAGATTGAGCTGTTCTAATTTTCACAATATTTTAGGTTGCTGACAGTTGAAGCACCAGTAATCTGAATCAACATTAGGAGAGAAAAAAGCAGAAATCTTCATCCCGAAGAGTCACTTACATAATACATAATAATACACAATTGTGTTTGATTGTTTTCTCCTGCAAACACATTGAAAAAACCTGAAGTGAGAATTTTTCAACCTGTTTCTAATATAAATCTGCTTGTTTCAAGTTGTCTAGAGAATATTTAAATCTTTAAAATAAAGTAGATAAAATAAATGAAATATATGAATATATATTAATATCTGAATATTTAAAAATAATAGAATTAATAATTTAATAGAATTTTTAATCACTTAATCATTACTTAAAGGTCCATTAGTTTATAATCACCTGGGACTAGGCACTGATGTAGCTTGTTCGCTTAGAGTCTTATATCCACAGAGTCTGCCATTATTCTTATTGTATTTTTTTTTTAATATACTTTCATATTTTAATTCTATGCTGAGCCCCTGAAACTAAATGTTATGTGTTTATTTGTTGCACACACTGAATGACAATAAAGTCTGTCTAAGTCTATGTCTAAGTCATGTGTTACTGCCATGTTTCTACAGTAGCCCAGAGAGGACAAACCAAACACTGGCTCCAGAGAGGGTCTTTTCTGTGTCTAGTGGTCACTGTAGAGGAGGGTGAAGCGAGGAGTGTTCACTCGGTTGCAATCTGCAACCACATGACTAAATCCCAAACACTGGACCTTTAAATGCCACATTCAGTAGTTATCCAAGGACACATGAAACACAAGTCGAAACTTGACATGACACATCTGTCCATCTGTTTGCTGCTAAGTCAGAACAGACATAAATATGCAATGTGAAGTGCACTGATGATATACTATGCTGTGGTTTGATGTGGATCTAGGAATGGATCATTTTAATAAGGACTGAAATGTTCATTCTCAGTGACTGCAGGTTGAAATCAAACGTCTGGTCAGATGTATTATCTTGTTTACTTGCTCTGTGGTTAGCCGGTTCAAGATTCAAAACTTCTGCGTTACATTTGAGTAAGAAATCAAATCCACCATCATGACATTTTGATTCAAATGCAACTAAATAACAATGACTGGTGCATGAAAAAAACACAACATCACATTTTACAAATGAGCCAGTAAACAGCACAATTAAAAAAAATTAATAGTGAAATCTCTAATGTGTTTCAGCTTTGGCAGGAAGTAGTGTGCTCACGTTCCATTCTATGACTTACAGGAAGAAACTCATTCAAAAATATGTTTCATTTAAACAGCCCTTTAAATGAAAACATGGTTTTCCAGGAAAACATGAACATATTCCTAGAAGCAAAGCAATAAAAAAGAAGGATACAATGCCAGTTCATCTGTGAGTCAGCCTTACGATCTGAAAATATAAAGACGACTATGAGCAGATGTGAAACTGTTGATCACACAAGTTCTGTTCTGTCAGCTCGCTGCTGTTACTCCCTGCTATACCTGACCTGCAGCCATGTTGTGTATTATTTCCAGCTAACACCATGGTAACAATACCAGTAGCCAGTGAATTAAAGGTGTAATTTGTCAATTATTGCAAGAATTCAAAGTTGCTACAAAAAACACAGGGGGCCAGTGGCACTAGAGTTTGCCTGGATTGAGACGTCACAGGTAACAGGGATTTAACAGCCGGAGAGCGAACGTGACTGGACACTGAAGTGGGTCTGAACACAGCCTCCAAGACCAACTGAGGTCAGTTTGAATAGGTAACAGACAAAAAGAATGTTTCCTTTCTTGACACATGTGAGTTTATTTTGTTCATCTGATTGCACCTAAAGCCTAGTGAGCCTATGAAATGTTGCAGACTCAACACTTGCACCTCCCAGGTGAAACTGTGGGGGCTGTATAACTCATTGGTACACACTGCTATTATGAGAGAGAACATGCTAACGTCAGTAGAAATCTCTGCGACACTGTACGTAGACATCTTTGGCATAATGTGTTTCTTCTCATTCTGTTGATAATGTTAGACCTTTTTTCAGTTTCAAACTAAAACTCTGGCCATATCTTACAAAGTGCATCCATAGCTGGTAGAAAAAGCTTCTCTGTGACATCCGAACTCATGTCAACACTCCATGTTGTACAGGACAAAGAACTGAATATGTAGAATTTTTCAGGAATTAAGGCAACTCACTTGTCTCTGTCAGGTTAGGTTTACTGGGTGAGCATGCTTGAATTGAATTCAGATCTTACGTGGTTATGCCCACCATGACTTCACTGATGTCCCACAGTTTACCGGCCACTTCCTGGTCAGTGGCCTTGTCCAGCAGAGTCTGAGGCTGACAATCTGCGAAGCACTTGCCCTGCACACCGTCTACATCTGGGCTGCAGGCCAAATACACTGAAGTCTGAGCTCCTTCCTCGGGGCTCTTAAACAAGCCCCAGGAGAGCAGGTTAAACAGCGGCTTCGCTAACACTGGGACATGAACGTGCCTCCCCAGATTAGTCCTCACTATGCCTGGAGTCAGAGCGTTCACCGTAACACCGCTGCCCTCCAGCCGACGGGCCAGCTCACAGGTGAACAGCAGGTTGGCCAGCTTGCTGCGACTGTACGCAGACGCCTTGTCGTAGCTCTGCTCACTGTTCAAGTCCTCAAAGTTAATGTGACCGCTTTTGTAGAGTTTGGAGGAGACGACCACGACGCGACTGGGGGCCGATCGCTTCAGTAGGTCCAGCAGCAGGTGGGTGAGCAGGAAGTGTCCCAGGTGGTTCACCCCAAACTGCATCTCGAAGCCATCCTCTGTTTTGGTGTAAGGACACTGGTAGATACCAGCATTGTTGATGAGCACGTCTAAGCGAGGTTCCTCCTGTTCGGCAGCACAGAGGACAGAGGATTGTGAAACACACCTAGAGACAGTCCTCTGACTTTAACTGTAAGCTGTAAAATACATTCTGACTGCTAGACTTTCTTGAATTGTCTGTTTTAATGGTCCAGACAGTGAATCAAAACATACAAACTGGTAACTCAGTTCTAGATGTTTGCAGAAGCTGCACAGGATGAACTCTACTGGCAGTCATTCTGCAGAATATTAATGCCAAGTTTGTTTTTAAATAGACCGATAGAAGGCAGGGAGGCATTATAGCCAGCAACTTTTTTGGCTGAGACAACAAATATTCAAGTGTGTGGTATACTCTGTTGTTTATTATAATATATAATGGGAATTCTTTTTTTTTTTTTTTATCTAGTTTTTCACCATTCAGAAATATAACTTATTTAACGTCAAGCAACGTGACTCCTGAGCTGTGTGAGGTTTTCTTCATTGAATCCACTGAGCGACACCTGATTGACTAAAACGTCCTGCGTCACATTTGAGTCTCATGTTTGCTGGCAGCTATCACTGGGAAAGACAAGCTGTACCTAAATGCGTGGTATTTGTGAAATCAAATGCATGCCGAATGTTTTTCTAGTAGATTCGAAAATATATCGCCGACTTTAATGCGGTACATAACACTTCTTTGACACAGTCTTGGTCACTTCTCTAAAAAAATGCATAATTTTTAAGGACGTTTGGCTAGTGACGTTCTTTTCACGCAGGCACGTTGAGCTGTACAGTCTAGAAAGCGAACGTCGCTTTGTAGACATGTCTCTCCGCCGCAGCTACCTTTATTATGTCCTGACAGAAAGTGTGTACAGATGTGAGTGAGGCCAGGTCCAGCTGTCTGACGACTAGCTGTGTGCTGTCTACTCCGGTCTCCTGTCGGACCTGCTGAGCTGCCTCCTCTGCCCGGTTCATGTCCCGACAGGCCATTATCACACGGCCCTGGAGCTTCACAATGCCGGCTGCTGTGGCTCTCCCTATGCCGCTGTTAGCACCGGTCACTATTACTGTCTTTCCCTTCATCATCCTGCTTCATACGGAGCTGCCGTTCCCAGTTAACATCGACGGTGTTAGCTTCACGACTTCACAACATAGAAACACTACATTACCCAGAGTTCACAGCGGGTGACAGTTGCCTTTGGGTACACTCGTAAAAGTGGCTTACATTCGACCTGACATTTTGCCTGCTTGCCTCATCATTTCCCCTTTTCATCCGCCATTTTAACACCAAATGTAATATCCTAATATTCTAAATTTGGAAGCCAAAGGTGTTTTTGTTTTTCAGATATCCAGTTTTTAAACTATTTCCAGTAAGCAATCTTGATTACAAGCAACATAAGAAAAACAAACGTTCTAAAGTTTCAGTATCAGATAATAGACGTAAGTTTTCTGAAAACACCCCTGTTGCTGTTTAGAGCTTTTGCGGCACCATAAAAAGGACATTCTTGAAAACAAATGTTAAAATATTCAGTGCTGTATTGTAGGCAACTGGACTTGTTTCAGTCTCTCATCCAAGAGGCTTCTTCAGCTGTGGAACCTGTCATAGAATGGAATGGTGGGTAATGTTATGTGTCAAAAGAGTTGAGATCCCTACTCATCCCTATAGGACATTATATCTATAGTGATTAAGAAACATATAAGAGCTTTGTTATTAGAGTATTGTATTAATAATCAAATGTGTGATGATTGTTGTCATGATCAAAAATTAAGTTATTATGAAGTTGTAATGAAGCTTTAAAAATGAAAAAAAAAAAAATCAAATGAAGGAATGTTCAGAACTGGAATGGAATTTTGTAATGTGTGATCAGACTTTTTGAGTCCTGTGTTTGATCCGACCACCCATTCCCGACCTCGTCCCCACGTGCTCTTTGCCTTTACAGCTTCACATGACTTCCTCCTTTGCTTTTGTAATAATGACTATGGGCACAAGAGGTCGATGCCTCACAAAAGATGTCTATATGCGTCATGATAAGCTGCTTTCACAGTCGACCTATGTGGTTGTTTTTCGGATGAAGAGTCAGGGACAGGACACACAGTATACACAACCTGTAGCTGGGCTTATCAGACTCCCACAAAACACTCCTGGCTGACCATCCACTGATTCAGCTTCGCTCCACAAAGTTGGGGGGAACTGTTCAAAAGGCCATCCACTCATCACATGCACTTGTCGTGAACGGACAGTGGCAGAACCCACCAACCCTCTGCTCTGCACTAACTAAGATCTCCGTTCACCTGTCAATCACAATCAACTGCTGATGTCTCAGTGAAGAAAAAGTTATTGAGATACACGACGAGGGAAACGACTCATCACTCATCGCCGCATTATTGTGGACATTAGGTCATTGACTGCAGCAATTTCCTGGATTCTAACCTATAGTATGTATGTTTACCTGGTTTCTCCTCTTGGTTACGTAGATTCATGTTTTGCATATTTTCAGTATCTCCTAGCATCTTTTATTTACTCCAGGAATTCAAAATGTCTTACACTGAACAGAAGGTATAGCATGTATGTACAGTATATCTCCCCACTTTTCAGTATAGTATGTTCAAATCTTGTCTTACCTGCCTATGTTGCACTATATTGTCCAAAGAGAGCATCATGCTGTATCTGCCATGCTCTGGTTGACTTAAATTTGATTTGAAAATGTAATTTTTAATGATTTGTTGATACCAGCCGATATACACGGCACCATTGTGTATAGATGCAGTGTTTTCCACTTCATGCACTGCGTGTACACACAACAACTTTGTAGCTTAGATTGCTTCAGCAAGATCCGGTAGAAGTGATTGGTTGACATCAAACACACAGAAAGTGGCTGTTACATAGACCATTATAATGAGGACCTTAATGTTGCACTGCAGATATAGTATATACACCAAGTATCAGAGTCTCTACACCTTCAATGTGCTACTGAAAATCCTCATTATCTCTCTGCCCCAGTCTCAGATCTCCTGGATTAATCAACGAAAGCCTGTAGAGGCCCTGGAGGCCTGTAACCAAAAGAAACAACAGCAAGTCAGACTCTTCAACTTCCACCAGTGGTACTGAGGCTCGGCCTGTTATGGTTGGTTTCACAGTTGGGGCTCTACCAGCCGCAATAATGTGTTCATAACATCTGTAACATCTGGAATAGATCTGAGTTAAAGCCGAGCTTGTAACAGACAAATAATCGTGGGTCCAGCCCGCTGCTCTGCTTCAGAGAGTGAAGCTTCTGCAGCGTCCCATCGGTAGCTGCTGCTGAGCTGCCTATAGAGAAAAATAAAAACTGTTATACCCTTACACAAACTATGACGGGAAGATGAACACATTTACGGCTGCACAGTGAACAGCAAAGGAAACAATAAAAAGCTGTGCAAAGCAGCTCCTTGAAGGAGCAGTCCAACTATGTGAAAATTACAGAATTGCATCAAATCCACAGATGGTCAGAAGAAAGATGGTTTAGCACAAAGAGGATGGAATAAATGTAAATAAATTACAGTAACAAGCTTTCCTTGAATTCAAATGTTTAAATACTTACATTACTCTTGTTACTGCAGTGAGTGACTTGTTGTCATTATAGCATATAGTGTACTGTATTCAAGTATATTTTGAGGGCTTTAAATGATAATTCCAATTTGGGTCTTATACTGTCCTTTTCCTATCATGTCCGTTAGTAATAACATTTCTATACTCAGAGTTTATAGATGAGATCTGGGATCATGGCGACATCACTAACCATGAGCTCATGTTTCCTGACCCATCTGATTTGGCTGTGTTGAGGCAACTGTATTGCCAGATCTTGTAGTTGAATAATATTACAGTGTTATTATTACTAATTGAAACAATGCACCTAACTTCAAAATGAGACCAAAGTCCTGTTTAAGTGGAATTATTCTTTAGTAATACCTTAGTAAGCCTACACTGTGTCTGCTGGTAAAACTGCATTGAATGTGCTCCGACAGTAACCAAAATCATAGTGTTGGTCTACATAAGCCTCAGGCGGCTCACCAGGCTTTAATCACTGGCTCATATGACAGCACTTATATGACATTACAGCCAATATCCATAATTCCTAAAATACTTTTCACACATAATGACAGTCTAGCCGACAAATATGTTACCCACCCGGAATCACTGCTGTGTTGCCAGTTTTGGCAGCCCTTTGAAATACCACAATGGTGAAGTGTTGTTGGATGGTTAAATAAGTAGAGGGCGGGTGTGGGATAATTTGAGGTGATTCTACATGTAAATATACAGTGTATGTATATATCGACTTTTACCAAATTGCTAAACATAAACGCATGGTAGAGAGTTAAAAAGGAGTAAACTGTCACCAATCTGGCAACGCTGCTATCTATTAGTTTGAATAATGAAGGGTCTCATGCTCGATAACATGTAGTGCACATACAATCCAAATGGATCAGTGTCTTATCAAAGTCGCAACCAGATGGACAGAAATGAGACAGTACAGAAACAATCTAAATCAAAGCACTGCAGGATGCCAGGTTGTAAAAAAAAACACAAGGTAATGTGTCATACGAGATGAGCATTGGGAATTTCAAGCTGGTCAGAATCTTCTTATATGTCCTCCCCTGATCCAACCGTTTGGAGCTTGTTTGGTTGCATATATCATTCCCAAGCTCAGGTCATGGAACCAACACTTACAGCTTCCACCTAAGCAGCAACCTCAGGGGCTGAAAAATGTTTTTAACAACAAGCATGAAGAAGCAAGAGCAAGCACGGGGATATGCATCCAAACAGAAAGGCCCTGCCCAAGCTGTGACACGGCACAGGATCCTCACGCTGTGGGGAAACAGTGTTTACGACTGAGCCATCTTGCTCCCAAACAAACGCCCATGACTAAGGCCATGTCCACACGTACCAAAACTGTCTTTTTTTCCAAACGAATCCATTGTAAATGACCTAGGCACAAACACAAACATGTAGTCCGCCATTGTTGTTGTTGTTGTTATGAGACGTCGCGGGGTTAAGAGGTCGAAGACTAGATGTCGAGGGGTGGGGCGATGGCATCATCAATACGCAAAGTATGTGGATTCGCTGTCAATGTGATAACACAAGGGTGGCCTTTTCGTATTTTCCCACCCTGAGACCAGGTTTCAAAAAAGTGCGTTTACAGGATCCATGTGGACGATCGGCCAAAACGATGCGAGACGTGCATTTACACACAAAAGCGTTTTCATGTGGATGGCCCCTAAGTCCAGAACTCACACTCCATCAATTAACTCTCTGACAATGCAAATTTAATTCATCATGTATTTGTAGATGTATTCTTTGGTTGACCAGTTCATAACACATACATGTGTAACTGAAGATGTCAGGTGACATTTAGACATTAATCCATTAAACTTGGTCATAAGGCAGCAAAATAAGACACTACTGCATTGGACGAAAGTGAAATATTTGAAATATGCTGGTGATAAACTAAGGTCTTGTTTCCTAAAGTGAGAGGTGGCACTTTCACCTCTCACCTTCAGACTTGTGTCAAAGTTTAAAGCAACATAACCTCCCTACAACAGTGAGAGATTCAGCTCTATACGTTTATGATTTATCACGAGGCCGTCCATGTTTAACTAAAACATGTCCCAAGAACTGGATACACCTCACTGTGCTATCAGCTCTCTGTTTATCACCACTTTAGAAACCCTATCGCAAACGGTCTTTAAGGCTTTCCCATTTTTCTATCCAAACATAGCAACAGCAGAATCCACACATTCCCACGTTCGAGCCCGTGTTTTCTCACATGAAGACAAAAAAATAACAAAACAATTAAAGAACTATCTGTCATCCAGCTAATAAAAAACAGCTTTAACTGACATAATATATGGCCTAGATGACAAGTGCAGCCCCAGTGTGTCACTAGCCTGGGCCAAGACTTGGCTTTGATAAATGGAGGCCCGTGTTTGTTGTGAAGGTGAAGAAATAGGGATAGGTTTGCCTCGGCTATGATGCTCAACACTCAGCGCTGAGCACTCCCAGGACACATGTCTGTCTGCAGGCAGACCTGACCAGTGTGACCCGGCAGGCCCTCCAGGTGACTGCCTCTGGCCCTGGCTACATGTTGCATGAGCTTTAAATGACAGGCAGCTCTCACCTTAACCCTCAGCCATCATCAGCTACAATGGAGTATACCGCAGTCCAACAGCTTAAATGTCTGAATATTTCTTATTCAAACGGGGATAAAGCAGTAAGATATATTGTATTTTAATTGCGTGGTGATTTTTGAGCTTTTCACTGATTTGCAGGTTTCATGACTCGTACTGTATCATCTGACATATGGCTCCAAAATATGGAATATTTTGACACCATTTTCAATACCAGGGGATTTATATAGATTTATATTAAAGATTAACCTTACAAGGTTTGGGTTAGGGGTTAGGGTTAGGGACAAGGTCTGTCTTTTCTTGGCTAGTACAGAACTGCAGAGTAACGTTACCAAAAATTCTAACTCTGTGTGGGAGTGTTACAGAGTCGTTAAGGACACATGCAAGCTCTGAGTTTCAGAGTCTTTAGGGCCACTTGTCGGTCGTTGACCTCACCGGCCTTTTTGTGGGTTGCTAAGGCTAGTTTAGCCCAGGTGTGAGTGGTTTTTAAGCTGCCTGGGGAGGGAACTCAGCACAGCTTTGTAGGTGCATTGTAAGTAAAGTCGTAGGCCACCTCCTCTGTTCAAAGACAATAATTCTAGTTTGACACAGATGGATTCCTTTACTCCTCTTAGAAATTAAGCAAAGTTAATAGTACTGTGGGTGTGTGTTGTGAGGCACACTGCTCTACCCATTAAAGTATACTACTCGGGGCCTGTTAACTTTCCCTGGTGGTCGATAATTATGTGATTTCAAGTGAACTCTGGAAGCTAAAGTGCATCAATCCAGGATGTTGTGGTGAATACAGGTCTCTGTAAAGATGTGAGCACAACGGTCTCTGATTTCCTTTTGTCCCACTTGTTAATGTATTTTTTCCCTGTGACCAGATATCAGCCAGGAGCAGCCTTAAATCCAAAGTTGAATTTGCATGACTGCAATCCTACATTTTTTTCCCAATCATCCCTGGGGCGTTCCGGCTGGTCAGGTTGGATGATCAAAATATGTCATGGACACTGATTGTTTCAAATTCCACTGCTTGTTATCCGAAACCTGCGCTTTCCTTTCCTCATAATTGTTTTTGTTGTTGTTATCATTATTTTAACTTGGTAAACAGAAAAAAAAAAGAAAGCTGTCTGTAGTGCACCAGTGAGCTAGTTCAGGCAGTCAGCTCCAGTAGCCCTGCTTTATACACATGTGACATGCCTCACTCTCCACAACCATCAACCAAACACACACCAAATTCCCATCGCTCCCTCTGCCCTGCCGGTGCCACTGCTGCTCTGAATAACTACTGCCAGTTCATTCAGCCCCACCACCACACCAGAATCCACCTGCCGGCTCCTAGTAGGGGTTAACATATTTTCTCTATAACACCCAATAATTGTATTTTATATATGTTTGAATCTAACTCTAACCATGTTTTCCTGCTGTAATAAACCTTTTAAAATGTGAGTTGTCTGAACTGATTTAATGCACCACCCGGCGAGGATGCTAAGTGACCCAAATCAAACACACCCACAATGTTGCTTGAGCAACAAGTGTGTGGTTATTCCTCCCTCCTCCTCATTCACTAGTAATAATTCTATTTAAAAAGGAGGTGCACAATGGGACAAGATTGAGTGGACAGGTTATGATATGCATTCAGAATGGATGAGAGGTTAGGTTTAATCTGGAGCAGATTAAGGAGGACTTTGCAGTGTATCAGACTCAGAATGTTGTTCAGAGATGTGAGTACGACAACAATCCCTCTGAGTGTTGTAGTTCTGTCTCCAGAGGAGACTGTCCACTACGTTGCTTGCATGAGTTTAAAAGATAAAAGATTACTGTACATCCGCGTCAGTAGCCACAGGGTCGGCCAAATCAGACAGGACTGAGTGTAACTTTAGTTTGTGGTAGCAGTGTTCCTTTTCCTGAGGGTCACTGTTTCTGCCAGCCATGCCGTTTAATGCACAGTTTTCTTAACTTAGTCGAGCAATGTTGTTTTATGCATATGAGGCTGAACAAATCAAAGTCACTGACATGTGATGCGGGGATGAAGAGGCTTTTAAACCTTGTACAGGAATGTATGTCTGTGGTAAAGGGAGAAAACAACAATGTCATCGTTCATCACGATGTACCGCTCTACACATCGCCCAACCCTGATGTCCGCCCTGAGGCTCAGGGATTGTGAGGTGAAGACATCAACCTCAGTGTTGCCTTATAAAAGAACTTCCCAACCCATGACCTTTCTCAAGGTACCAACAGTTTTTCTCCCCCCCCCCCCCACAGTAGTTGTTTCCATACAGTCCATCTACAGGCAGTACCACCCATCAGAATACCTGTTTTTGTTCACTTGTTAACATCAGACACCAGCGAAGTATGCTGTTCTTTAATGTCAGGTAAACCTCTTGATGTGAAGCACTTTAACCAAACTCTGAGAAACTCCACCCACATGCATTTAACTGATTAGTTTCCTGTGTTACAGTCATTCTCAAATTGGTCTCAGCCTCAGCCCCCAGTAGACTTCAAAAATAGCTTGGATTCTTGGCCTTTAGAGCTTCTCTTGGGAGCTAAACTGACAGGCCTGACCTCGACTAACCCTGCTTGTGATTACCATCCAGTAGTAGGAGGCCCTGCACGGAAACTTGAGATCACAGTGGTTAATGTGGATTTACAGAGAAAGAGATGAGTCTGATTGTTTTTGGAGGCGTCGGATTGTAGGTGGATTGTCAAGAGTGGAACTCAGTGTTGACTCTTATGAAACACGATTCATTCGAAAATTGTTTTTGTCCTCTGCTTTGTTTAGACTTCAGACCCCCTTCATTTCCTCAGGAGACCATGTCACTTTTAAGGAATGAATGATACATTAAAATGGAAGTCTAAAATTTTCACACAGTTTTCCTGCTACAGCTTTAATTCAGTCTGGTGTAAGGGTTATAGTAGCTAATGCTAATATTAACAAACTTAAATTAGAAATTGCTGCATAACTGACACTACTAAGTCACTTCACTTTTTATTTATATTAGTGTTTAATGTAACACTCCTCTACTCCTGTATTTTGTTTTGTTGCAGTAACTGTTTAGCAAAAGTTACATATACTTACTTTAAAAGAACATCCTAGTTTGTTGCAACCTCAGTTTACATTTGACTGTCATCTCAATTAATTAGAATAATATTATACCACTAAAATAATTGCTGAGATGTAGGAGAGTGTTTGCACTCACTTTCGATGATACATTTAAATATGTTGGTCTAGATTAACAGTGGAACTGTTGTGTTTGCAATCTGTATGATTATTAGAAGTATTACAGTTGTTAGTAGCAGCATTAGTACGTCTGCTACCTGTGTTTGTTGCCCTTTTACGCTCTGGCTACACTGAACACACAACGTAAGCTGATATGCAGCGTGATAAGTTTTTTTTATTGTGTGGTCTCCAGTTCATATGCCCGAACATAAAGTATAATTAGTGGGCGTTCTCAGGCACTACAGACAGGAGATGATAGGCATCTCCTTCAGCAGAATTCTGTGAGAAGTGCTACCGCAGGTCAATTATTCCAACAGCTGTCAGCTGTTAACACAAAGATCTCATAAATGTAACAATGCTATTTTCTCCCTCATCATAAACCATCATAACCCACCACTAACACCACAGCACGACATACATACATACATCTCAGAGACACCTTATCTTTATTCTTTTCACAAAGTCAATGAACACACCCCTCACATTTGAACTTTCCCACGCCATTCTTGTTTGCTTCCTTTGCAATCGTACTTTTTCTGCTTGCATTATATTTATTAATCGTATTCACTTCACTACAATAAAATACACTATATGTGCATTACAATTTTGAGTGCAATTATCCTGTGCAATCGTCCTCCTATTTTTGCCTGGATTTTATCTTCTTTCAATTCCCTCATCGTCCACTCAATCTGTAAGCTGCTATAACAAGTGAATTTCTCCAGTTAGGGATCAATTAAGTCTTATCTTATCTTATCTTATCTTAACCTTTATTATCTTATATTACATCGAACTCTAATATGCCAGCGAATATATGGTGTAGGGTTGTGCGAGTCACAGGCAGAACATGACAGTGAGCTTTTGTTTATTATTATTGATATTATTATAACAATTATGCTTCTCTCAGACAGGGCACTCTTCATGAAGTGAAGGCTTGTCTATTTTGCATTCAGTTTTGTTCAAAAGTTTGTCATGATTGTTGGAACAGCTGAGAACTAGTAATGTAACGTTACCTGGAAAGCAAAGGTACAAGGAGAAAATCATTAAGTTCTGAGGACAACTTGCATTCAAACAAGCAAATATTGTTGGGAAATGCACCCATAGTGATGGCAACAAGACTTGTGCCTTGAGATGTGTTTGAATGAAATTTTGGAGAAACTTTAGAGCAGAGTGGCCCAAAATTGAAGCAGGAAGCGGGGCCCTAAACTGTAATGAATGTTTGGAAAATAGATTCCAAGGCCTCAAATAAGATCCACTCTGATAAAGTGGAATTATCCTTACGCATGCTTCATCCTACTTTACACTAAACAAAACTCCAAAGCACCAAAAATAATCATCAAACATCCATCAAACATCAGCCCTGTGTTTAGCTGGGATTAAAGCATGAGTGATACATTGTAACGCACTTTGCAAAGCACAATTAGAGAGATGTAATTTGCCAGCTGCACTAATCCATCATATGGCTATGTACTGTCAGCCTGGGCTACATCAGGGTCTGCAACATTTGCCTAAATCTCTCCCTCTCTGCTCATTGATTTGCACTTATTACCCGCTCCAGAGTCATTTTGGGGATATGTAAACAACTTAACAGCAGGCATGTTCCTGTACTGTGTGGATGACTGATTATGCTTGACTGGCTTTCATGCAATGCACAGGACCATGGTCCGCTTGAACCCCCCCTCCCCTGCGGTAGACCCTGTGATCTCCCACCCTCCTTCTCTCTTGTTCAGCTCAATGCAAGGGAAGTGCGACCCAGAGAAAAGTGTGTTAGTCATTTTCCGCATTAACACTCTGACCCCTGCGCTCACTGTTGGTTCTGATGTTAATCAGGTTTACAGGCCAATGAGAGAAATGGGGGAGGAGAGAAAAGAACTTTTGGGTGTGGGACTCCAGGAGTGTAGACTCTGTGGTAGTTCATGAAGGCCTAGAAATCACTTAGCGAGAAGATTTCATCATGATTCACAACTCTGAGTTTGGATGTAACGGGTAAAATATTGGGATGCTGGCTGACTTCCTGAACTCTGTGTCGACTCCCTCTGTGCTGCTCTGTTTATAGCCCCTCAAAGCTTGGTTGTTTTGGCACGGTCATTGGCTTATAAGCAATGAATTATAATTTCCTACATTTTCTCTCCGGAGCTCACTCACTCCATTTTAAACCCCGTTTTATAATCATTGCACTGTGTAGCCATCAAATTTTAACGTTCCCCATCTGGAGCAACAGTAGCAGTAACCATCATGTTCTACCCCAAACAGGACCAAAGACAAATACCTGTCACCTTGACCCATTCGAAGGACAGCTGGTTTTGACTTTTGTGAGTTAGATTGACATCCACCAGTTTAGTCATGACAGCATTCTTTTTAAACACACACACACACACACACACACACACACACACACACACACACACACACACACACACAGTGACTTGACTCATAGGCAGAATAAAGATTATGCAGAGGTCATTATAATCATATGCATGCATATATGTATGTATGTCTGTATCTATCTATCTATCTATCTATCTATCTATCTATCTATATATATATATATATATATATGTATATGTATGTATGTATGTATGTATGTATGTATATAGTATACATAAAGGGCTTGTGCTTATAAATGTTTCGAAACTTAGATGCATTAGTTGAAGTTCACAAGCAAGAACAACACCATCAATGAGATGCGGTGGAATATGAGTGCGATGCTGAAGAGGGCAACAGAGTACGAGTGCAATGTTGATGAAGTGTTGAGCAGCTGCTGTGGTAGTAAGTCTTCTTTAGAGATCAACGGCATCTCCCAGGCTGGCAGACCCTCGAAAAGCTCCCTCAAAGACAGAAACAAAACTCAGCATTGTGCAGATCATGGAAATGGGAGCGAATGTAGCGTTGGTAGGCTTTAATCATGTGTCCTAAGACCCTTCGGCTGGAGGGATTGGAAAGAGAAACGTTTCAAGATTTTCTGAATTGCATATGTGCAAGTGACTCGTATGGGTTAAAGTGTATGTCTAGTTTAAACTACATTATGGTAATTGGATTGCCTGTTTGAAGGTATTTTCCAGACATTTCAGCTTTGGATGAGCTGTCAAAGGTGACTGTGTTGGAAGTGATGGTATGCGGATCCAGTGACAACAAGTGAGGAAAGTCTGACCAACCTTGAGGAATTATGTGCATGGAAAACTTCAGGTGATCTAGGTAGGGAGAAGTAGTTAATGGGAAAATGTATGTGATCAAATTTCCCAGTGTTGGGATGTTGATGGGTGATGAAGTGGACATGGTTAGTTATTGGTTGGTTGGATTATGGACACGGGCAGGTCAGCAGTGTCCACAGCCACAGAAGGAGCACAGGTGCAGGAATCTGCACTGAGGCATGCTGCAGCGGGATCTGTTGAAGATATTGCAGATGGACCAATCTTCTAACTATAGCACTGGTCTACCTTTATGTCCATGTCTTGAGGTGAGGGTATGGAGGTGACAAAGCTTTTGACTATCTGGTGATGGGGTAGTGGAGGAGAGGTGAGTGAAGGGAGATGTTTGGCTTCATTTAAAAAAAAATATATATACATATATTTTTGAGGGGGATGATTTTTTTTTTTTTTGAGTGTGGTGGCGACATGCAGACGATCCATGTGTGGTAGATGAAACTTGAAGCAGTGAAGGTGCAGCAGTAAACCTGTAGTCGAGGCTCCCCGGGTAGGTGTCTAAGTTGTTGAAGCCATGATGCTGCGTTGGAGGTGAACTGAACGTGATAGAAACCTGTGCTTCCAATTATCACCCATCCAAAAGCTCAGCAAGTTGGACAGAAAATATCTCTATATAGAGAGAAACCTCTATATAATTACTAATTCTATTTATTAATAATGAATGAAAAATAATTAACTATATCAATACAATGGGGCACCACCCTGGAATGAGGGACTAATAACCAGACCGGAAAATTGTCTCAAAAAAGTGTTCACTTTGAATGTAAATATTTGTAAGATATTTAGTATTAAAGGAACAGTGAATGGAATTAATCCAAGCACTGACCATTACAACCAGCAGTTACCACAAAGCACATGCACATTCTTTGTCTGTGTGTGTGTGTGTGTGTGTGTGTGTGTGTGTGTGTGTGTGTGTGTGTGTGTCAGAGAGACAAAGAATGCCAAGATGGCAGACATAGAGAGAGTGAGCCAAGGCGACTGACGCAATCTCTTGGAAGATGGCATCACAGAGTGTTCAAGATGGCGGACGTAGCCACATCATGTCAAAGGCTAGTCAATGGAGGTGACTGTGCGAGGCTTGAAATAACATTGGCAGAACAGTGACTGTCCAACATATGCCTTTAATCACTGTGCGGTTTGGACAGAACTAGACTCGGGTGTTCCAACTTTGGTGTAGGTGCTACCGCAACAGATGTGTCTGATGTTATAGCAGGATCGCTAACCATTACTTTCCAACAAGCCGCTCATGAGACTATGCCTTTTTCACTCAGTGGCCGGTAAACGAACTCAGGCTTGAATCGCCCTCGGCTGATCCTTGATAGGAACATGGCCTATTGTATGCTCAGCGGAGTCAGCGTGGGTGAAGAAAACAGGGCAAAGAGGGTGTTTTCTGAGGGAACGTCCTACTTCTGCGGGGATGAGAGAGACTGGGTTGTGCAGTGTCTTCTGTAAACACACAACAGAAAAGTCCTGGGTGTGTTTAGTAAACACGGGACAGTCTTTGGCTCGTCCAGCAGGATGAAAGACTTCAGCCTAGCCCAAGGTAAAATCCAAACCTTGTTTGCTCCCTCTCAGTAACAGCTGTGAAGATGAAAGCAACATGTTTCGATGGGACTGCTTGAGTTGGGGCCTGCTGGCTGTTGTGCGGAACTGACTGTGCATTCAAGTACGCTCTCAGACAATGAGGGAAACAGAGTTTTCAAACCTGGAGGTGACTGTGAGAACAAGGCACCACCTACTGGATATTAAGGTTTGGGGTCAAGTGGACCTCCTAATGAGAAACATTAAAGATTAAGACATACAGTAGTGCAAATGGACTTGCATTTCTATAGAACTATTCCAGTCTGACCCCTCAAAGAAATTTACAACACTTGTCACATTCACCCACACATTCACAGGCTGCCAGGCCAGGTGCCAATCTCCACATCAGGAGCAATTTGGGGTTCAGTATCTTTCTCAAGGATAATTCGAGATGTAGCCGAAGGTGCAAGGTATTCGAACCAGTGACCTGTCCGATTACTGGACAACTTGCAATACCTCCTGTGCTACAGCCTTAAACAAATGTATGACAGGCAAAGGGAAGAGGCTAGATCAGGAATTATACAGCACTTTCTAAGGAAAACAAAGCATTTCTATGCTTAGCCACTCACACACCGATGGACCAGCGCCCAGGAGCAATCTGGGGTTTGGTATTTTGCCAAAGGACACTTCCAGATGCAGCCGGAGGATCAAACTACCGACCTAACAAACTGCAATGAACCAACAACATACGTTTTGGTACATTTTATTTACAAGCTGAATAAATGGTGTAAATATATTGAATATTGATTGAAATGTTGATATAACTGACACCATTAGCATTAGCTTAGTCAGTCTGTTCAGATTTTAGCACAGCTGCCTTGGAATTGCAGATATCAGATATAATTGTAAATTTCCAACCACGGTTACGATATAATGTTTGAAAATGCATTGTTGATCTTAGAAAAAGCAGTCTACAAAACTTAAACTGAATCTCAATCTCATGATATTCTGTGTTAACACCAACAACAAACTGTTAACATGTGGAACTAAAATGATGACTAAGGAGGATTTGCTCTATGTTGGAATAAAAAGCAGCCTTGCTCAGAATCTGTGGAGGTCCTCCAAACAACTGACCTTTAAGAAACCTCCAAATTAGATTCAAAATATTCTTAGCAGAGTTTCAGTATTTTATCAGCACCACCCATTAAATTTAGAGTCCAACCGAATCCAGAGTTCAGTGGAACTGATCTATTTCTCTCTGAAGAGTCATTTTATGGATCATTTTCAACATCATTGCAATACATATAAAAACACGGCTCAGCAAAACAGCGTAAACAGGGTAAAAGGTCTGATTCTCAATTAAGACATCTATACTAACACTATGTATACTAATCATACTAAAATGAGCTTTGAATGAAAGTTGTCTCTTGTTAATCTGGAATCATCAGCATCCTATAAACTCTTGTTGTATTATTTAATCAACATACATTTTAAATTGAAATGCTTTGCTTACAGCACTGTGCTTGACGTAAATAACAAATTCATATCAAATGTCAAAAATTCAGTACATAAAACAAGATAAAAAAGTACAAGTTAAGCAGATAAAGTACAACAAAGAAATATGGTACAAATATTAAATGTATTCAGGGGAATGATGGAGATATATGTCAGTACGGAACATCTGCAATATAGTCTATCAATATCAGTGTCCTTGTTTAGGATCCAGATGGCTTGAGGTCAGTAGCCAGCTTCTCCGTTCTGGCTCTGTGACTGCGGTTGAGCCTCCCTGATCGCAACAGTTCAAACAGTCTGTTGTTTCGGATGGCTTGAATCCTTGATGATTCTACCAGCTTTGAGCCATGATTTGCTGCTGCCAAACCAGGGGATGATTCTCTCCATGGTACAGGTGTACTGTGTTTTGAGTATCTGTTGGGACATCCTGAATTTTACCAGCCATTGGAGTTGACAAAGGCAGTATTGTGTGGTGTCAGGTCCTTGGAGATGTGGATCCTGAGGTCTACAAAGTGGTTCAACCTCTCCCATTGATCCCATTGATCATGAGAGGGGTGTATCTCCCATCATATTATGGTTCCCAATGTTTTCTTGCATGAGTGGCTGATTGGCGTGGTTGTATTGCTTTAGTTAGAAGAAAGCCTCCATGGCATTATGGTGCTGGTAGGTACTCCATGCTCCATAGAGTTTACCTGATAACGCCTTCTTATCATCGTGGAAACATACAAGTCTGACCAACGATTTTTGAGGCTATGATTATCTGCTGGACAACCCACTGACCCTGATCATGATGATTCTACTGTTTATTCCCAACACAAATGAGACAAACGCAGGGATGGCTCCAGAGGATGAGTGACCCTGAGAGGAGCATCAGAAGACTAGGAAGGAGGCTGAAGTGTGTTGGTATGTTTAACCAGGAAATACTGTATCAGAACCTCAACGAAACAGACAAAAAACCACCCTGCTTCTCCTGTAAGTCATGAATCAGCCTCTTAGCTTTGCGTACATTTGGTGTCCTAACAGCACATGGTCTGATTTTCCTCAATTTCTTAATTTGCCCTCTGATCTATCACCTCTTTGTTGTCAGCAAACATTTCTAGGGTATTGCAGTCGTAAGTGGTCACTCTGTCATGTGTACTCAGGGAGTAGAGGATGGGGCTCAGAACACCACCTTGTGCTACTCTCGTGCTGTTAATGGTGTTGTGGTTGATGGGTTAGTTCCCCCCCCTCCACTTCTATTTGTATTAAGTGGTGTGAAGTCTTAGTTGCATGAGCGTGATGAGATTGGTGGGAACTTTGGTATTGAATGAGGGGCTTTAATCAGTACACATCCTTCTCACATATATCTTTGTCCTGTTCTCCAGATGGGTTAGGGCCAGCAAAGACCTTTTAGCCTGAACAGTGTTGCAACTCAGCTCCCTCACTCATTGCACTGTCCTCGATGGCTGAGCAGGCCGAAAATACCAGGAGGTTAAAGGGAATTGGGAGTCTGTTGAAATTCCTGTGGGTGGGGAGTTTAGCTGCCTGGCCAAGAAATCAATGAGTCATTGCTATTGATTAACAACCCTATCAGCGCTGTCAAATATATGATGCTCATTCAGAGCTGTGGGCCAATGAAAACCTCACAAACTGTATTTTTAGAAGAATAAGTGGTATCGTAACAACAAACCCAAACACTAGCTGTGGGAAACAAATCAACAGCCAATAGCTTGCCTTACTGATGTGACAGTACAGAGGTAATTTAGCAGAATGTGCACATTATATGAGCTTACTGTTAAAATAACACTTTCACATATCGTACTTTACAGTTTTGAATACGTCACCATCACATTAAGCTACACCTGTAATTTTTACTGTTGCCTTTCATTCCAAGTTCAACAGCTCATGTTTTTGCAGCTTGACTTAATTTGATGGATGATGTACCAGTGGAGCAGGCCGGTTCACTTTACATTGAAGTAAATACTCCAGTTTTCCCTCACTATCAGATTGGTTTCAAATGAACATGGACAGGACATGGTGAGAAAACATTCAAACATGATGACATGTGATAATGTGAGATTTGACTCCTTTGAAAAAAAAAACAGACTAATGTCTTAGAATCACTCAGAATTAGAGGAGTAGCAGAATAGCAAGGACTGAATCTGTTGTAAGGACAGCAATCAAATACTCCACATACCACAGTTCTTCTCTTCTCTTAACCAGGGAAAAAGCAGGCAAAAAGAAGATCAAACCGACATGTACCTCACTCTCAGCCTGCCAACACCTCACATTAATGTAAAGTCTCCATACTGACTCAACTTGTTGTATAACTAAGCCAGGCAGACAGAGGAAGCAGCTGGACTGCTCAGTAAAGAACAATTTCTCAGGAAACAGGTGGAAATGGGCCAGAAACTGCATAAATGATGAGGGAGGTGGGGGTCGAATGCGGCAGTCAGGTGATGGGGAATGGCTCAAAGAGGTTTCTGCAGATCACAGGGTTGCTGCATGTTCTGTCAAACTATGATGGATAGATTCCTAACCCTTTCTGGTGATCCACAGAGATGCAACAATCTATTACATTTTAAGAGGAAAACAGGCTAGAGTCGTGAAAACCTCTCTCAAATTAAAATCAGATATCTTAAATTGACCCACCCAAGGTCCGGTGATGCTGAAGACGGCCGTGCTGCTTTCTGGTCTGCGGCTCCAAAGTATGTCAGAACTCCTGCTAAGGTAAAACTCCTCAGGTTACCAAGCAAAATAGAAGCACATTTTCATACTATATAATTGAGCTATGTTACACTAATGCAGAAATTCATGATCTGTTTTGATTTTAAAGGGACATAGGGCAGGATCTAGGAATAACACTCAATAGCGACACGACGGCCGTTAGGGTAACTGCAGCCATCAGCCAAGCCACCGGCGCGGGAGCGCGCATGAACTCTTCACAGCAGTGCAGCTGATGCTGTGACACAGTTATTTATTTACTCGCTGTTCACGTCGCTGTTTACCGCAAGACCTCCGCACATGCCTCCCCGGAACTTCGTTGGTAGCCTACAACTGCGAACAGCATCATCTCAAGCGATGAAGTAAGTAAACCCAGTGTTTATTTTAGTGCAACTTTAGTATATTTCTTTGACAACATTTGTGCATTAATTCAGCAAAATGCTAGTTGTAATGTAAATACGTTTACTTTACACTGGCCAAATGGTTACTAAAGTTCAAATTTCACCAGCCACGGTGAATAACGACCTAGCGATAGCCATTGTTTTGTGAAGCTAATGCTACTGCCACCAACGTTATGGTGTTTGACGAGCATTTGGCTTGTAGCTGCAGCTAATTTCTGACTGTGGTACTTACCAACATAGCTAATATTTATAACATTGGATAAAGCTTGCTAACACGCTGACATAAGTGTGCAGTCATTATCATGTAACAGCAGTAGTATAATTATATGTCTCAAGCCAAGTGTCATGTACCTTTGCCACTGAGATGTGTGAAACCATTCCCATTATAAGACAATATGAATAGCACTGCGCCATAACAGTAAATACAAGAAAAACATAAATCATAGCTGGTATTGTACTAAGTTGAATCAGAATAAAAATAACATCAAGTAAAATCATAACATCCCTTTGAGGATTAATAAAGTTATTCTTATTGTCATTGTTTTTGTTTCAGGATTTGGAATTGACTATGGAAGGAGTGGCACACATGGAGGAGTCTTCAGAGGAGGAGAATGTGTCGGCAGGCTCTGGACTAGTGTCTGAGCAGGAGTGTCCACCTGGAGATGTGCTGCCCACCTGGAGATGTCCTGCCTGGAGCTGCTGTGTTCTTCACATCTGAGCCAAAACTTCCTAACCCCTTTGAGAACTACAAAGGTTACAAAGAAGCTTCATTTAGGATGCCAGACTAAACTTTCAACTGTTTTGTGTATATTTTTAGCCAAAGATTCCACTTTCATCCAAAAATAAATGCAATTTATGTACAACATGTATTTTATTTTCAAAGTTTACAGTGAAAAGAAAGTATTTTTCAAATTTGCATTATGTACACATTTTTATTTTGTATTTTTTTTTACATGTCTATAATAAAATCAGTGTGTGGTAGACAAGACGGTCTTGTCTTCTCTCTTTTCTTGCTCACAACTCTGGATCATGTAGCTGAGGCCTTTATGGAGAGAAGAGAATAGTAGAGTTAGAATACATGCTCACAATGCTCCATAATCAAATCTAGTAATTATTATTTTCAACTCTACCCTGGCAGAACAGATATAACTAATGGCTTGATGCTGATTGTTTGAGCATTACAAATAGAAATGCTAGACTTTCAAATGAATTAGCAGTGTATTAAACTTGTTGATCGTGAGCAGAAGAGCTACATTTTGCTGCAGTATTGGACCTCAGTACAGTACAGCTGGCACTTACAGAGAATGACTTGTGACTAAGTTCCAAATTGATTTTTTATTTCAAAGAGGTATGTTTTGACTTTGAAACTAATCAGACATGGATGTGGGATGTAGGTGAATGACATACCTGTCCTCTGTGAATGTGTGTCTGGACCAGTTCAATATCAAATTTATAAAGCACCACCTGAGCTTGTTTACATGCGATTGTGCACTTCACGGTTAGCTCTAAACTGCCTTTTATTCAGCTACATCACAACAGTATCATCAACGAGTCAACACAATAGCCCCTAACACGCAGCCTGTAAATACCGCTACTGTACCCCCTAAATAGCGTATTTCACGGGGACGGGAACGAGACAGGAGCCGGCTCGCTGTGTGTATGATATAGCCTGATCCCCTAACGTTATATGCATGAAGCAGCTAGGAAGCCGCCTCGCTGTGTGTATGATATAGCCTTATCCCCTAACGTTATATGCATGAAGCAGCTAGGAAGCCGCCTCGCTGTGTGTAGCTAGCGGCTAATCTGACTACACAGACACAGAAACCGTTAGCCTGTTGCTACAGCCAGCTGCTAACATCATCTCCCGGACAACAGTTGGGCTTTCGGTCCTATATATAAAAAGGGACATATTTCTAACTATTCGTTTTCAGACTGCAGGACCATGGAAAATGCGCAGTCTGTAACTACACAGGACTGGACTGAGATACATGTTAGCAGCTAACGCTACTTTGCACGTTAGCACACTCCGAGTCCTCGGTAATCTCATAAGATTTTCAAATCAAGCTCTAAACATGACCTGTAATGTTTTCTTACTTGGTTACTAGGATATGAGCCATGTCAGCATCTGTTTTCAGTCCCACTTCAGGTTGAAGCTGCCTCCATGAGCCGAACGCGTATCCGATGTTTATTCCAGTGCCAGCCCGGCTTTGGTAGTAATTTCGTTTCGACTCACGACTTGCCGCTTATAAAACCTTCGTGTTCCTCTTAGTATAACTATTTATTGGACTTTTTGTGGTGCTGGGTCGTTTTCTGGCCGTAGCAGAATCCATTTCTACCCAAACACTAGTTTGGATCCACCGCGTTTGTCTTCTTCCGGTCTCCAAGCCGTCGAGGACGCGCATTCAGCGTCATTTGACGTCACGTCCGCAGGACTGCGCGGGAAATTCGGGCCCCGAATTGCAGTACATTATGCAGCACACAGCCTGTTCAAGGCAACAGAGAGATACGTGGGTGGGCTCATTCTTTTTGGTTTGGAACGCTTCATCACCTATTAGCATTACAATACTGATAATGAATGTTCATTTTTTCACAAATCCTGCCCTAAGTCCCTTTAAAGATTGCAATGTATAGTACAGTGTCCCTTTAAAGCATGCACCCAATTTCAAAGTTGTCACTTTCAAGCAGTTTTCGACACATTGTACTTGTTAGAGTTCTAAAACGAAGATAGATGACTGATGCTCACTATGTGATACTGAAGGAATATTTTTGTGTATATTTCGCAGGGTATTACAAAGTAGACAACTTGTGCCTAACTGATGACCTGGTCTTAACTTATATTCCGTGGGCAGAACTACAGTTTACTTTAAATTGATTTTAATTTCTGTTGTTATGATTCTTTTGAATAAAACAAAGTAATACAACAAGACATAACTAAACCGTAGGAATGTAGGCCTCAGTAGGCAAATTTGTTCAGATTATATTGTCACAATAAATATTCTAATAAATGTGGTAAAGAAAGACACAACTAACTCAGTAGAGTTAACAATAATCCACTCAGAGCAATAATCCACTGCCACAATAGTCCATAATAATCCACAATATTTTTAATATGTATTAGTGTTGTTTAGCACACTTCACATTAGAGACCTTTAAACTGAGGACACACTAAAATTGATAAATTAATCATAAAAAATAATCCTAAAGGAATGTTACGTGGCAAATATTGAACAGCAGAGGAGGTCTATGACCAGCAGCTCCCACTGGATCAGGATACAGCAGACATGACAGACATCTGCCTAACAACACACTCTCCCTCCCAAATGTAATGCCAGTGCACACATGCTATAATTCACCACAACGGGTGTCACCTCAGTCAATCAGTCCCATTCACATGTGACATATACATTGTATTTTAGCCCCTGCTAGCTTTGCCAGATTTCTATTGAAGCAGCTTGCTCATGACGAGTCGATTACCGAGTGCAGTTAGAAATGCTCAATTCCATTCTTTTCCCTGTCAGCTCTCGATAATAACCGTTATAAACTGGTAGGGAAGACACATACAAACTTTGATTTTATTTTTATTTTTATTAATACTTGTACATTTTCATCCTTGAGCTGCGAAACTCTATTGCATTCGGTAATCAACTCGTCAGGGCTTCCCCACAACCAAGCTGCTGCAGGAGAGTGGTGAGTTGTGTTCTCTTTCTGGCAAAGCTAGCAGATGTTTGATACCTTGAACTATGTGCTGGGACCCTATTTGTACTGTTGCTGACGTTTGGTGCTGTTCTGAGCATTATTTGTGGCAATGAGTGATGGTGGTTTCTTGGTTGGAGGCATAGACTGCAGTGTATAGTTATCGTGCAGTCTTTTCTGAGGTTGATAAAACTACATAAGCTAGCGGTCGGAAAACTTGATCTCTGTGATCACTGTGTCATGATGTTAGACCATGGATTAAATTTAAGCCGGAAGATCCCTTTCGCTTTATCCTGTGAGCGTTTTTCTTCATCTAGTTTTGCTTTTTTCTAGGTTTGTTTTGATGCCATGCTGTGAATGACCGGTACCGGCGACTCAGCGCAACTCACCTCGCCTCTCCTCGCTTAGTAGTACTGGTCGTCATAGCAACGCGGCACGGTAGAGACCAGATCTGAACAATCAGCGGGCATACCTATCGCCTTGGCTCCCTTGGAACCTCAGCGGAGTTGCTACACAGTGCCAGGTACTATGCACCCGCATGGAGAAGTGGCTGATATTGTGACAAGTCAAGAAACACAAAGAGTCAGATGGTCAGACATGGGTTTTAGTGAGACTGTATTCCCAGAGCAGATCAGCCAAAATGACATTTTGCAAAATGTGAGAAGATTAATCTTTATTCCTTTATTTGGGATTTTCTCGTCTTCTAATGTCTGTCTCAAATTTCTTCTGGCCCACATAATTTATGTCATGTAAAACAGAAAATCAAAACAGACAAAACTTTGAACTTCGAAAATAATCTCCCATATCATTAAAAAAAAGTAATAAAATAAAGCTCCATACTATATCCCAGTTTTTGGAACACACCAATAATCTTGCACAAGCCGTGTCAGGCCAACAGACATGTTTATTATCTAAATCCTGATGATGTACTTGTAGGTTGAGATATCAGGTGATTTAATTCAGCTGGTGCGTTATTTCTTTTCACTTGCTGTTGTAAAACATATATATATATATTTTTTAAAAGCTACAGGCTGAAAAGGACGCTTTCAACAGCAGGGATCATTGAGGAACAGGCTTAGTTGTGAATCTGAATCTGAAATCTTACATTTTAAATGAATTTGGCAAATACCTTCAGAGGTCTTGTCCCTTTTGCAAACAAGCATTCATATAGAAAAATGCCCTTATAAGAAACCACTTAAGTAATTTCTGACAGATAAGGCCTATCTGATTCCAAGACGGAGGTCTAAGTCTAATAGGCATCATTTCCTCACTGTTGTTTCCCATGTTACCATGCCAGGCATTTGCACTTACATATCTGATGTAATAACAAGTAGAGGGTGACAAAATGGCAGAGTGATATGGAGTGTGGAGACCCCACAAAATACAGGCAGTGATTTATGCAGAAAACTTAAATTACCTGAAACAAAAAAAGGTTATAGATCCAAACTGCTTCTGCCTTGCACCTTAAATAACTTTAATGGGAAATCGTGTGAAATGTTTTCCTTTGTTAATACCAAGATGAAAGTAAGCAAAACACACCGTTGAATTGTCAGGTTGTTGGCCTTGGCACGTCTTCTGTTTTGTTAAATTGTGTCAATGTGAAGGAGGAGGAGTTAAGAGTGAAAGGAATGAGCTCAACTATACATACAGCACGCATGTAAGGAATTTGTGGTTGAACCAACCAAAGTCAAATACATTACTTAGAAAACCATAAGGAGTTGTTGAGTAATCATGCAGCCAGTACGGACTGCAGCAACAACGATACAACTATAAAGTCCACCAAAGCATCAGACCATTCTAATGAAGTACATTTCTGTTGTTGTTCTTTTTCATACATGTCTGTGTTGTAAGGTCTTATCCACTTTCTCCCCTAATTTGGAGCAATGAGCTTAACTAAGAAGGTGGAATGCATGGGAGGTTCACACACCATCTACCATTGTTCCAACCACCCAAGTATCAAAGTTCCATCATGCATGTACCCAGACCAACCAGTGAGAGTTACATGTGCTGCAACAAGGCTTAGAACCATCAGCAGCTTTCCACTCACAAACAAAGCAATGTGTGCGTATTGATACCAATCTGTACTACCTGGAAATGACCGTTTTATTAAGGCAGGTGGAAACCTTTCCCAGCACCACCTGTGTGCTACTTACTACTCCCAAGCATGATGCTGCAGAAAACATACACATAATTAAATCATTAAGTCATCACCTAGATATTTAAATATGTCGTTTATTCATGGGTATTGGCAGGTAGTAATTGGCTAAAATAATAAATGTTAAAAATGCACCATATAAGCAAAACTTGAAATATTGAATCTCTGCCAACAATGCCAAACTGATGGCAATAACAGCAGTGTCTTCCAATCTGCAACTTGAGTCATTAACAAGGCCCATGACCCCACTGACCCCCCCCCCCCCCCCTTCACTTACATTACATTAATGTTAGTTTGAGTTACTTATTCTGCACATTGCACTATCCGTATCTACTGTGACCTTCTACCACAATCCAGGTCAAACCTTTTTGCACTACTGGATGAATCTAGACAGTCTTCAGCCACTTTAAAATCGGTCATGCTCTATCTATATTTATATTCACACTCTATTTATATTTTCATATTTGTATTGTGTCTTTTAAGTATTTTTAGTTTTGTTTGTTATTTGCACCTACAGACTACAGCAAATTCCTCGTACGTGGCAATAAAAGCGATTCTGATTCTGATTCTAATTCTGATTTTGATTGAAAAAAGAACTTCACACAAAACATTTCAGTACAGGGCTTTATGATTTAATAATAAAGAAGGACCCTGCTTAAGGTCGATGGTGATGTCCATCTGGAAACATTTCAGAGAAAATGTTTTTTGGGTACACGTCTAAATATATATATATCAATTAGGGTTGGGCGAGTCCTGAATCAAGTATCCATTAATGGTCCCATATTATACTGTTTTTCATCAATTTCACACAGCTGTCAGAGGTCCAACAACACTGTATTCGATATGCATTGCCCCAAACCCATTGGTGGTCCTGAATTTCGGCTGTCTAAAAGTCGCTCAAGTGAGCTCTACTGAGAGCAGGCGGTTTCTGTGCCTGCACCTTTAAATGCTAATGCCTGCTACATGCCTCTCTCAGGGAGAGGATGCCTCTTATGCTAGCGGTAGCATGCGCTAATGTTATGGTGGATGTATATATATGTATCACTATGGCTCGCGAAGATACTTTTATTCAACCATAAAAGTTTGACCCAGAATCGGACCCAGAAGGAGAGGCTCCTGAAGAAATACAGACTCTGCGGCTGCAGCAGGACGTTTCCGAATGGTTAGTGTGTCTGACTAATGTTAGTTTGTTCGTATGTGTTGTTGCAGTTACTACCATGTAGCTAATGGCTAACAGCTAGCGAAAGCTGTGTTTGTCTCCAACACAGTCTTCAAACACTTGGACACTGTTTGCATCGTCTCTGTCTCCAGTCTGCACATTTCCAGACTTTTTACTGTGACAACCAAGCTCCCTCATAATATTATTAACATAAACTCACTTCAAATGCCATTGCATAGCGGACTGAAGCGGAGCTAACTAGTTAGCCAATTTCCAGCTGACTTCACCATACTCGTAGGCAACTGTAAATACTATCAAAACGTGGTGACACTTACCTGTGGCTCGAGTGCAGTTGCTGGGTCCGGTATGGTTGGGACTGATCCTTTTACGAGGGTCAGTGTCGAGGCAAAGCCAGCTTTGTACTGACCCTCGTTACTGAAGCAGTCCGATGTGAAGTGGTTAGCACACACAAACACAAACATACACGAACCGCAACCACTGTCTCTTCTGTTCTTCTGTAGCTGGGACAGAACATAGGCATTTATGTTGATTCTTACAACAAACAACAAAGTAATTTGCGTGTCTAGCTCTGAGAGACGACATTGCGAAACACTGCTATCTTACCGCTGGACACACCGACTTCACCTCGGGAATGAACGCCCCCCTCTCAGATATCTCCTATCATCGCACAGAGGAGGCCGGCCTATGAAAATGACTCATTATGTAACGAAAGGAGCTGAATCTGAACAGCCTGTAGGAGCGCCGTTTTACCAGTGGGTGGGCTGCAGAGTTTTCCTCATTCTGGGAGTTGGCAGGCTCAGGGAGGACCAGTTTATATATGTAGACACCAGAGAAAACGTGTTTTCCTAACATGGGATCATATGTCAATATTTGTACTCGTGATGAAGGAAAATCCTCATTTGGTAGCTGACTGTTTATTCATTCAAGTTCATAAACATCTTGATCTGTAAACAGTGATCTGAATCCCAGCAACTTCTGATGAACCTGTATCAGGCTTCGATTAGCAAGGTCTGGTTAGCACCAACCACTGCCACCCATTTGGAGTACAGATATGGATACAGTTTATTAAATTAGTGAACAGATTAAGATAATGCTGTACTCACGCATCCCTAATATCAACCTTTTTATTGTTCTCGAGTGACTCGTAATTACCATAAAACATATCCCTAATAAACTGAATGTGCTTATTAGAGCAGCGACTGGGTGCAGTCCATTTAGTCTACCGAGTTTACAATCAGTTGTGATATGATGAGAAGGTTTAATACCCAACTGTAAAATTTGATCACTGAAGAAACTTATGTAAATCTTTTTGAAATGCATGCTGTCTAGAATCTAAGCCCCCCTATCTTGACAGTTCTGGGTGGAACTGGCTGTAGACCTCCCACACCCCCACACTTCTGACTGAAGATTTTACCAAAGTGGCCAGAAGGTAAGAGGAAAATGCTTTCATACGGGACAGCAATGGATCATATGGTAATAAAAGACAGTGTTTGTGACTTTAATATCTGCCACTGGGGGCAGACAAGGTCCATTTCCATTTAAAAGGCTTCTATTCTGAATTTTCATTTAAAAGGCTTCTATTCTGAATGTCTCTCTCTTTCCAAAAAGCTACCTTTTGCCAAATGGATCTGTCTGACATCCAGTGATACATCTCGGGCTGTTTCTCATTTGGTTAAACATCTTCAGAGTTAGAGCGCATGGAAGAGGACTGACAGGAAAGTATTTCAGGCTGATTTTCTGTCTCTGTTCTCATACTGGAAGAGCATCCCAAATTGGCACTCTGCGGAGAGCTGGGAGGATGCGATAAAACAAGCTGACATCATCATCATCATCAATGGAACACAATCATCTCATCTCAGGGGGTTTGCTTGCAACACTGCAACGGAGCAATCCAAGAATCCAGAGAAAGGAAATGCAGCTGAGTTTGATTCTCTGGTGTGAGCTCTCAGAGCTGAAGTGTAACAGTTAACTGAGTGGCTGTTGGGCTACATGAGATGGATGTTATTAGATATTCAGAGTTAGGATCTTTAAAAGGCCCCTTTATAACATCATGGATTATTGAAACTATTTGGATGAGTGAAGCGAGAGAGAGGGCTCATTGTCTGAAGTGAAGTCCATGCAGGCAGCTCAGAGACTGGTTTCCCCTCATAGTGTCTATGTGATCAGTAGGTGACTTTCCAAACAAGGCAGCTCAGCAGCATTGTGTCAACATCAGACGGCTCACTGAGATGAGAGAGTGGCTAATATTTGAGAGGTACCACATGCTGGGTTGGGTTGTATTTCAAATGAAAGCAGCACCAAGACAACTCCTTTCCACCTCAACTGGTCAAATGGAGCTGCTTGGAACAGCCTCATCCACTTCATGGGAGACATGCTTCCCATAGAAAGTCTTGAGAAAGCAGCTGTGTGCTGCTTTTTATTAAAGATTGGAATGTTAACCAGATGTTTATATGCCAAATCAACCAGTTTTCTTCTCATCCTTAAAGCCTTTTCCTTGTAAAAGTGAACCACTCTGTCAGAATACACTTCTGATGAAGCCTGAAGTGTTAAGTATTTTTTATAGAACTAGGTCACATAAATGTAAAGGTGTATATATGAATATATTATCTCGAAAAAAGAAGTTAGTGAACAGTTAGCATTACCTGCCTGCATTGTTTAGGCTAACATGACCTTGGTCAAAAAGTCTGCTGCTGTTGTTTATTGTTTTGAATATTGTTTTTATCTTTTTAAATCATGTAATGTAAGTAAGTCAGTGTAAGTAAATGATGTTGCATATGTGATGTTGGTGACATCGCGAAATGTGAAATGTGTTACATCACTTACATAATTTACTTTACTTATTTTAAGCCAAAGAATGATCTTTGCCTGCCCTAAACTACTACTTAATTTTGCCAGACCTTAACAAAGACGTTTTTTGCGTGAACTTTTTATGTATCATTATTGTCTATTATTGTATTGATTATGTATTGTTGCAAACTTGATTGTATAGCTTTTATTTTGAAGTTGCACATAAAGTATTAATGCTAACTTGACCGGGGCTCGGAGGGGAAAAAAAAAAAACGTCATATTTTGAAGCTGAAGGCCACTGACCAAGCTACTGAATTCAGAAGTGAGAACATGTTGTCTGATTTACATTAAAAGGTACAAAGTAAAATTTTGAGCTGATCATGATCACCCAAGTTCTGATGATTCATCCTTTGGGGGGCGTAAATATCTGCACCAAATGTAATGCCAGTCCATCCATAGTTGTCAAGACTTTTCACCCTCAACCTAAAATGTAAAAATGTTAGTGGCTGTAGTTGAAAAGTAAAAGATTAACCAAAGTAAATAGGATTAATGACCCTGAACATCTCCACCAAATATGTTATTTGCGGAGATATTGAAGTTGGACGCAAGTGATGGACCAGCTGACTAACTGATCATGGCTGTCTCTCGGTCCATGCTGCTGGTGTGGCTAACAAGAAAAATCTGTACTCTAGCAATTCAAAGTGATCATAAATATTGAGGGATCAATAGTTTAAAACATGGAGGACATTAAAATAATAAAGAGGGTCATAAAAATAAAAAGATTATCTAAAACCTAGTATTTTCCATGATTAGCCTCATGACAGGGCCCACCTCCCCAACCACAGATGTGAGCTGGGTGTATTGTTTCTCTACTTAATCATTATGTTGTCAAGAAACAGCAGTCGTGATCATAAAAACACTCATGTTATCTTGAGGATGGAGCTGACTACACCCCCTCAGCTGTGTTTCAGGTCACAAGTTATTCCCATTACACACAAAAATGAAATGATTTGGCCTCTGAAAAGTAGAAATGCCACAGACGTCTGCGGAAAAGGTTGCACTTGATGGATGCCCCCCCTCCCCTCCAAAAAAAGAGGAAACTCTTAAAGAATGAGAAGCAGCTCCCATGGATGGATGAGATGAAAAAAGCAGCTGTTTGTAAATTAACCAGTCAGAATGACCAAGTTTACTTTAATGCATCTTGGAAAATGTACAAGTGGTAATCACAAGAGCAGTGTCT
Organism: Diplodus puntazzo; assembly: GCA_963678695.2. Lineage (NCBI taxonomy): Eukaryota > Metazoa > Chordata > Actinopteri > Spariformes > Sparidae > Diplodus > Diplodus puntazzo. Next base: position 22,139,045 of record OZ023175.1, on the reverse strand, counting down.
TCAATAAAGATGGCATGTATTGTGCAAACAATGGATTAATCAGTGAGGGTGGAGAGATTTAACAGTGCTCCCACTCTATGGACAACAGGCACAAATAAAATACAAACTTGGGGCAAAAGGATTTTCTTCACAAATCCAGCCCTCTAATGAAATAATGATATTATGTACAGAAGTACTAGAAATGAACGTGTCCTTTATAAGTACAGCTTTACACACTAAGTCTTGGTTGCCAGATGCAAGGATTGACCGAAAAGCTTTTCATGTCATGTGACTTCCCCCTCAGCTAAGGCCGACATGGTCTTTTTTTGGATTCATCAATATTTTCCTCTGTGTTCTGGTGGCTATACATAGGTGAGTGAACCATGGACATCAAAGTAAGTGTGTGTGTGTGTTTTGTTAACCCTTTCCCTCTGCGGCGTTTGAAAAGCTCCTCCGGGAACAGAGCGGGAATGCCCTGCTGCAGCCTGCTGTCTCGGCCCGACGCAGAGAGCGCAGCAGCTGACGTGATACGGCTCTCTGTTTGACTCCAGATGGCAAGGTTTCACCACCCTCGCCACTTTGAATTAACAAACTTAAACAGCATTACTTTAATCAGTCCTTTATGAACTTGAACATGTCATCTGGATCGCTCCAGGCCACATCCACCCCCTGCCCGCCCCCTGTCCCACACACAAGATCGGTTCCTCGGGGATTGCTTTGGATGAGAGGAAGCTGAATCAACATGGAGGCTTTAACTCCTGTCAGTTTTCTCCGGCGGGCCTCACACCAGAGGCAGAGGAGCAGGTGGAAAAACTTATGAAAATTCTGTGACATTCAGCTCTGAGGAGGAAGTGACATGATGCCCCACAGAGGAACTGGGGGAGAGGTTTGGGAGACGATCAGCTATCACGGTTCGTTCTGTCTTTGATGAAGCACAAATGTGATCACGTTTACAGTACAGCTGGTGCAGTAAGAAGCCAGTCCCCTTCATTGCTTTGTGGATCAGCTGTCTTACTTACTGAAGATCATGTACCGTCATGGTTTAATGTGTACGACATGGCCGGAATTCAAAAGTAGCTACAAAAATATAGGTGCAGCATCACTGTTGATATCTTTGGCAGTAGCTAGCTGCCGTAGCTATTTGGTGGTCAACTTTAGAGATAGTGGCCTTATCAGATTATTGGGGTTTACCTGGTCATCTGAGGACAATGTGGATCAGTTCAACTGGGCTCAGCAGCCCCCTAGTGAACATGGCTGGACCGCAGACTGGAACTAAACATAGCCTCTGAGACTGAAGACAGGGGACACAGTACAGAGGTGATTTACTCTCACTATGGGGGTGACAGGCAGGGACAGGAACGAGGTAAAGCAGCAGAGGAGATAGAGAGTCGAGCGTCGGCAGTGAAACGCTGTGTAAAGCTGCAATATTTTCACGTCTCAATAGGTCAGTTAATCCAAACCCGAGTTGATTAATGGAAACACAAACCAAGATTGTTTCGATGAGTTTTATTTCATTCATGTCGATTTTTGTGTTTGAGGATGAGTCAGGGAGGCAGTTAAGTTCAGTGACGGAGAGGAACAGTATTTTTTTGTTCAGTTAGTTAAATGGGTGTAAGAAAATGGACCATTTTGTTAGTTTATTTAGTTTATTTATCAGACTAATTGTTGATCTCGCTGCTCACGTACATCTCCCAGCTGAAACTGCGGGGGCTAACAGACTTTCACCTCTTGAGGTACACAACGGTATGTCGACACAGAATGGGCTCGGCGAGCTGGTTAGCATGCTAGCTTCAGCAGACATCACTGGAACACAGTACATGGACGTCTTTGGCGTAATGTCAACACTGTTGCTATCACACTTTGTTAATAAAGGTAGTTCTTTTTTTTAATTCTGGCCTTATCTTACATTTTGCCCCTTTAAAATGGGCTCAAGGGCCATAAAATCTATATACATAGGGCTTCTCAGCTCGTCGTGCATTCTTTATTGCAACTGTATAGGCCTCAGTCTATTCAACACGTGTCCCATGCTGTGATATGTCTTCAAGCTTATCTTGGTCAGGACTTGCTTAAAAAGAGCAGCCTTTGATGGTTTTAATCGTTCCCAGGGGAAGGGGCAATTGTTTGACTTTCCTTTCATTTGTAAGAAATCACAAGAAGTTTATCTGTTTGTCTGTCTCTGAAGAATCACCTCTGTACAAATATATTTCACCACTTTGCCTCCATTCAAAGTGTAGACTTAAAAAAAAAACATTCCACAGGTGCAGAGACGCTTTGTGTACAACTCCAAGTTCACCATCAGATCTTGAATCAGAGCGTCACAGGCAGTAGGACCCCATTGAGGGTTCGGCTGGAGCACATGAGCACTCCGGCCCCAGAAGATTCAGCTGTCCAACTGCTAGAAACAGTCTGACACAAAGGCATGTGAACCGACCGGTGGAGGAACAGCTTACTGATGCAACTGACGAAAACAAAGGCCCTCTAAATACAAATAAACCTTTGTAACATCTGCAGAAAGAGAGAGGGGAGGCATGGGGAAGCTAACTGCTTCTGCCAGAGCTGCTGCGACCAAGCAGGGACCATGTGACCAGAGAGTAAATAAAGTAAACAGCATGAGGTGGGGATGCAGCGTGGGGTTCAGACCCCTCAGGCAGACGGATGCTCTGGCCTCCACGGTAGAGGTCTGGCCTGTCAGAGGACTGGACAGCCACAGCTGTGTTTTCACTGTGTTTGTTCCTGAGGGCCACATGGAGAGGCTTCAATAACCAACCGGTCCTCCACGACGACTGTGCTCCATCATGGACACACACACACACACACACACACACACACACACACACACACTTAAAAGAAACAGCTATGTGGTTGATTCACTTTGTCTATTAAAGAGTGGAATTTGCTGCTATAGTCACTAGTAGAAGCATTACGGGGAAACGTTACTTGTGGGTAGTATATGCAAATGAACAGTGTTAAACTTGTTGAACAACATTTTGCCTGCACCAAAAGCTTCCTGGGAGAAATCCAACACGTCATTCGGCAGACTTTTGATGGCTGTCGTTCTGACTGAGGATTGTACTTCTGCATTCTATTGTATGCTCACCGTCACAGACACAGAGTATCGAACGAGTGGGAAAGCTCAGAGACCGACGGTCAAAACAAGGCAGTGCTGATCAAACATGAACGAAGATTATGGTGGAGATAGAAAAGTCGATGAACAGACTGACAGACAGACGGACCTTCATGACTACATGGGCGAATCATGTTACGTTTGAATTTCAACAAAAAAAGCTAAAAAAAAAAAAAAACCAAAGAGATTAAACAGTAACAACAAAACATTAGTTATTATAAGCTACATGCTCATTCACCACTGCGACTTCCACACCCTTACTTTGCTAAATAAAAGACACTGAATTCTGAATTAATGTCTGATCTAAAATGTCTCTCCAGTTTTCCTGCTATGTATGTGTTGGTCAGAAACACACTGGTGGGTGTCCAGTCCTTGGACAGCAGTATTGATGATCCCGGGCTGAGGAGATGAGATATGTGCTTGCTTTGACGATCTGTCAATCTCATGCCATCCAATCACTTCGACTGTCATCTCACTGTGTGCACACCAGCACAGGCAGATGCAGCCAGTGCAGCACTGATGAAGCTACACGGTGTTCTGTGTTGCCATCCTGGGCCTCAGCTATCATTTACTCTTCTATTACAATTGTTATCTAATGGAGCATGATCAGAATTAAGACAGCTTAAAGAGTTGTGTTGGAGGAAAAATATGAAATATCACCAGACTTATCCTGTAAAACAACAACCAAAAAAAAAAAGACAACACACAAAGGTTATAATGTTACACGTATGACAAGTCAAACTCCAGCTATTACAGTCTGGAGGTGCATCTCTTTTTATTGCTATTTCTGTCTACAGAAGTGCTGTTATCTGGAGGTCACTGTTATTATCAGCTGTGTGAGGCGGTTCCATTTCAACAGCTGAGGGCAGCCTTTCCCACAGTTTGAAGGCTGTCAGCCTGCCCTGAGTCAGAGCACTGATGCAGATGGAAACATACAACATATAACGGTGCTGTAGCTGCAGGACAGATCTGTTTCTGGTTGTCTACCGCGAGTGAGACAATAACTCTTTCTCGGATACACAATGTCAGAAAATGAACTGTCACACAACTTGTGTGTTGTACAGAGCGAAGCAGCAGCATCTGCAGCGAGAAAGACACCCCCAACTTTCCCTTCTCCTCCACTTCCAAGCTGCCAGCAGTCCTCTGCTTTATTTGTTATTGTTGAGAGCGGTCCAAAGGGGGATCTCTCTCGCTAACTATCCATTTCGCTTGCTCCATTTATACACAAGATTGATGCTCAATTGAGGATGAGAACTCCCGTTTCCCTCCACTCCAGAATGTAGACAGCGACTGGAGACCGCCCCGTGGTTACATTTGCCAGCATGTAAATCTTGAAGAAGAGAAAAAATCTGCTAGGTGCATGTGGGTGGAAAAGAGAGGAACATCCTTCCTGTTCAGCTGGAATCAATACAATAACAGTTTTCATGCTGTAGCTGTCTGGTGATGTGACAATGATCATCAGGCTGTATGAACTGTTCACATCTTTCCACATATATACAAAAAAAACACAGCATCAAGTGTTACAGAAACCAGTCACTAGTCACTTTACTCATTTTATAGTCATGCAGGTTTCCTCCAGCTAGGTTTGTACTATGCAGCTATATTATGAGCAGAAAGATGAATAGAAATGTGATGATGTTAAATATTACACCCTGTTGGGTATCAGCAGATAGCAAGGTGAAATGATCAGGAGGGAAAAAAACAAAACCAACAAACCCCACCAGGACCAGAGCGTCCTTTGGACCAGGACTTCTCAAAGACTCCGGTCCACATGCAGAATGAACTGCAAGTCAGTCCGGACCCAACCCACACCTGGTGTTATGAAGACTACAATAGGCCTTCGCGTTGTTTCTGCTCTACGACTTCAACTAGTGTAAATGTAGTTCTAAGAATTGTTCTGATTCGGAAACGTAATCTGCAAAATCTCTGCGGCGCGTCGCTGCCATGTTTTGGTGTTGTTCATGTCTATAGATTGATCTATGTTTCTCTCCTCTGCTATCAGTCTTTTCCAGAGTTCAATCTAACTCATGACAACTTCTGTCACTTTTCAAAGATGGCCAGATAATGATGTTTCTGCAGTCATCCACTGACACATGGTCGACGACAGTTGACCTCTTCACAGTGGATGCTGTGATTGGCTCTGGTTTGGTGTGCACAGACAGCCGATGTCTGTTCCTGTTGTGCATTCAGCCTCTCGTTCAGGTTCCTTGGTGTTTCACTGATACAGGGTTACAAACAGCTGTCACATGATGCAATTCATATCACTGACTTTATGGTGCCTGTCTTTTAATGAGTAAAATGGTTAGAGGTTCATTAAGTGTTGGCACTTTTTTTCTCCATTCTCTGGATGTATGGATGGACTTTAAATTTGATTTTGTTGGAAACAGCAGGAGGAAATCAAAACAATCCGCTATTATCCTTTGGAAACCATGACTGTGCATGGTATGGAATACAATTTAATGGCAATCTTCCTTTTAGATTTTGATGTTTCTCATGTGCAAGTAGATCTTTTGGCTAGTACAACAATAATAGAACAATTATAGCAAAATAGGCAGCAGAAGGTTTGTAGTTTTATCCCTCACAAATAATAAACAACCTTATGTTATTTCTAGTTTGATAATTCCATAATGATACTAGTTCAAAACCTAGAATGTGGATGGACAGTCAGTCAGTCAGTCAGTCCACCACTTTGCTTAAGACAATGATATCAACAACTACTGGATGCATGTTTCTAAAGACATTGAGGGTCCCGACAGAAAGAACAGTAAAAACTTTGGTGATCCCTTTGCGTCTAATGCTGTATCATCATCGGATCAAAATTTGAGTTTGTACAAAAACTTCAGCTGTACTTAAAATTCAAAATATGACCTGCTAAACATTACCAATGACATGTTAGCATGCTAATGTTAGCATTCGGTGATGACATATTTTCGCACACAATGAATACAGTTTAAATAGTTTTTATAAGTGATTAAACAACTACATTCCCTTTAAGAATGGACACCGCAGGGGGCAGCACATTGACATTCCCTTCCACTTGTTGATTTGTTGTAGGCTTAGGCGATTTCCCCGTGGACAGCGAAGAAAATGTGAAATGACATCTTTTAAAAGCTACCCTGTTGGAATGATTTCATAGAAATAAAAATGCTTCAGATCCCGTGGGAGATAGAGTCTGCTCTCTGGAATTGGGAGTGGGCAGCTGCTTGCAATTGAGACCAAAGAGCTGAGTGCCAGGAATGTCCCCAGTGCCTCAAAAACAGAACAGAAAACACAACATAACATTAAAAGCAGCAGAGCATGGGGCTGGGAGGCTTTGGTTCCCTCATCTACTTCATCACCATTTTTCTTTCTGTTGGCTGAAGGGATGGAGAGGGTGGGGTAGTTGAACCTTGAGAGGACTTCAATTAAGTTTGCAACAGAGAGAGAATTTATGTCATAATACTGCATGACAAGCATGAAGAAACAATACATGTATCTCACTTTCCCATTGTTTTGACTGTTGTTCTTATCGACTTGTGACCTTTTTTGTCTCTTCCTTTGTTTTCCCAGCATGTGCAATCTTTTACCTGTTTCCCATTTCCCCCAAATGTATTCAATGTAGCACCATCATTTTCATCACAGTTACATTCTTTTTCTTTTTTCTCACTCAAAAAATGACTGCTCTTTGTCCAACAGCACTGATCGATTAGCCCAGTCGCCAGGATTATAGGTTAGCATTTCACTTTTCTTAAAACTGCAGATACATCTATAGGTATGTGTCTTACCTACTGGCATTTGTGTCATATCATATTCACATGACGTGTTTATGACCTGACTTGTCATATTAGGAGGTGGTGGGGACGTTAAGGCAAGGCTGCCAAGCAGGTGAACGCAGTTTGCACCTGCATTTCAGCACTTGACAGTGTGACACCAATGGATTTGTTTACCTCTGGTTTATTTGCAGCAGTTTATATGGCAACAAAAAAAGGCATTTTTTTTTTTTTTACAGGAAGTTAGGTCATCTCCAACTGTATTTACGGTCACGAAAGGAATTTTAAGCCAAAACACAATTTTCTCCTAACCGTAACTGGTGGTTAATACACCATTAAATGACAACCATTGCTGATGAAAATCTATCTGGCGTGACTCAGGCTCAAATGTCAACAGAATTAGCGACGGTGATCTAAAGAAACATACCGTTACCCTGAGTAGACAAGTGGATTTCACCGGAAGGCTGAATGGATGAACTCATCAGGCGGAATGATTTAAAGGGGCCTGTTGGCCCTTGGTGGAGGTATGCACTCTTGTGCCATTCTAGTTTATATAACTGAAGAAACTTTTGACTCATTAGAAGTATTAATCTGTTGATAACGCTTGTTGACACCAAGTCACCTCTTGGATTCCATATGCAGCATTCAACCAATGTTTGCTTTTTCTCACAACCCATCCATCTATATCATCATTACAAGTGTGGCTATTATTATTTGTGGAGCTGCTGACGTGTTGATTGCTCTTGGTGCTAATGGCTGAACTGGAGGATATCCCCTGCTTGCATACAGGTGGGGGGCCTCAGAGCAGCCCTGACATCCTGAGCCTGTTACTAAGGGACAAAAGGTCAAAGAGAGAACAGATTAGGCCTGTGTAATTCGTCTGTCAACTCCATGTTTAACCTCTAACACCAAAATTTGCGCAATGCAGTGCAATAAATCTTGTCTGGGGAGAGAGAGAGAGAGAGAGAAAAAACACATTTAAAATCATATCTGAGATGTGAGTTGATTGGTGAGCTAAGAGAGGAGTGAACACATCGCTGCTATTTCCGCCCTCTGCCGTTCCAACATAAAATCTTGTTTTGATTGAGTATTTTTCAAAGCAATTCCAACTATCCCATCTGTTTTCTGGAAAAAAGGAAACACTTTGCTTTCATCTCTGTGAAAGGAACAGCTTAAATTTTTCCTGCATTTGTAAGGCTTGCGCGGTGGAAGCAGTTTGTGCAGTTCGTGAGATTTTGAAGCAAACTGTATTATGTTACGCGAGCGCTCGACAAGACAGCTGGCATCGGGAGGGACTTTGATTTTCTAACTGTACTACTGCTATGACTGGCAGCGCTGCACTGACCAGTCTACTGTTACAGAACATCCAGCCTGACTTGGACCGACCATCAGCCCCTGCATCGCCACCAGCGGATGAAGCAATTACCAATAATGCCTTTGACGTTTAACTATTTGTTTTGAAATCAATATTGCCCCGTTCTGGAGCCTGCAGCTGTTGTTTCGGGCATGTTTATTATTTTTACAGCTTGCTTAAAAGCTCTCAGCGTGTCGGCGTGATAAAAGCCAGTCGAGCAGGGGGACAGAGAGAAGGGAACTCACTTAAGTGCTAGTTAAGCTCCAGCTCTTCTCTTTCAGTCGCTCGTATATCATGACAGCAGATACTGCCTCGGTATTGATGTTGGAGAGGCGTGAGCACTCGACTTCTTCTGTCGCGCCGTTGAACAGAGGAAAAGCAGATGTCTCTGTAAAGTGAGGTGCATCGCTGAAAACAGAGTCAGGGCATTAGGCCGCTCATACTCTCCTCTAGAAGTGGTAATATCTCAAGGTGCACGGGGACAGGGTGGGGATCACGCCTTCCCAAAGTGATAAGGACAAGCACTGCGAGCATTGACCAGGAGATAAGTGGCAGTTTGTTGAATCTGAGGAAATTAGTGATTGATTGTCAAGAAGATTGTAAAGAATGTTCTCATATCGCACGTGCTGTTTCGCTCGATCACCACTGAACTTCACTGTGACATCACTACAGCCACCTGTCTCTAAGAAGGAACTAGATACACACTTCCAAAGTCAACAGATTCTAAAGTATCCAGGCCAGAACCTCATGATCCAAAAAGAGTTGAGGTTCACCGCCAATAATTACCTTTTTTTGCGATTAAACTAACTGGAAACTGCTGTGTGTATCTGTGTGCCTCTCTATCTGTCAGTAGGATTTAGACATTTTGCAAAATACATTTGTGCTCAATCAAATTACCACAAACAAGCAAACATAACGCACTAGAAAGAGAATAAAATGAATTGGGCCCCGACGTTTATAAATCCAGCCATGGCAAAATATTAGATTTTTTTAGCACTGGCCGTTACTTCTACTAGACTGTCACAATACTGCAGTTTCTAACATCACAGAAATATTGATATATAAAACCATTTTTCATACCAAGGAGCAAATGGTGTAGGAAAAATCAAACTCCAGCAAAATGACTGCAGTAAACATCACGTATCACACTCTTTGAAACATGACTTTTTTCTCTTCAGTGGGCCGGGGGTGGTGGGTGGGGTCGCTGGTGGTTTCCATACTTTCCATTGTTTTTTTGCTCAGAAAATTCTCACTTGTCACAGAGCTGCTAGATCTCTGGTATTTATAGACTGTCACTAGTGTTACATGAATGTCTGGTGATGAGGGTGTACCTTTTTAATCAGCTGATATCCTTGGCTGGAACTTACACATGTTGTTGTAGGTATATTTGCTGACACGGTGTGCGTCTGTTATGATTATACACGTGTATTTATATTTCTAAGGGGTTATAAAATGGAACCTTATTGAAAAAAAAACATGACACATTTCTCTGTACCTCTGCTCCAAACATAAGATGTTTTTCTGGCTAATTATAATGAAATACCACAAATGGCTGAGGGCCACTGCCACTAAAAGCAAAACAATTTTCAACATCAGACATAAATGTTTTCTTTTGGTTATTAACAATGGAAATTGTTGCTTGGCAGCCTCTCTGACTGCAATCAGCTCCTCTAATTGTCAGGCATTTTATTTGCAGTTGAGCTCACAGTGAACGCACCGTGGCGAGGCCGGGTTCTCTCCACTAAACATGCCATTACTCAGCACAGTTTGAGCTGTAGGGACTTTTCTTAGTACACAGCTCCCGTCATTACCCGACATTAACAGGGTAAATGACACTTTGACTGATGCTCCTAATTTAGAGGGTTTTCTTTCAAGCAGAAACGTTTGCTTCTGCTCTTGGAATGGATAGTTAATGAAAGGCAGGCAACATCATTTTCCTTTCATATGTGCAGCTCTAGCATGTATAGTTGTATAAACTGTCAAACACAGACTCAGAGCTGAGGACTTCAAGACGTGCCTCCGGCAAAGAAAACAGCTTGTTTCTCTTGCTGGGAGAGTTCAAGCTCACATTCTTATATCTGGGATATGTGTGATAACAGAGAGGAGATTTGTATATTCATTCATCTCCGAACAAAGTATCAATAATACAAAGGCACAGTAATAGTATACCAGATACCATATACCCTACCATGTAGTAGTAATGCAGTTATTGTTTTTTTTTTTTTATTATTGTGATGTACAGTAACTCAAATAATTCAACATCAGGAACAAGGTGCAGGCATATTGTCATCAATGGTTTGTTACAATGTGTAAACTTAAGCCAAAGACTGGTTTATAGGTGTAGAATAGGTGTGCATAATGCATAATGATGGAGATGGTCAGACTGTATCCAGGCCATCAAAAAAAAAACAAAAAAAAAAAACACAGACGTGCATCTAACTAATACAGGTGTTTCATCCGAAAATTGTCCCAAAAATCATCATAAAGGGATTTGGAAATATCAGTTATCATTTATTTTCAGTCAGACCTTCACATCAGACTCATCTCTGATCCAGAGCTGTTTACTGACAGAAGCTGAGCTCAGAGATGACTTTTTTAACTTTTGATGATGAAAAAGTGTGTTTCTCTTCACTGCTGTTTGTCAGCCTGGATGCAGCAGCAGGAGACCCCCAGTGTCACGTGTCTTCTGCCCTGTGATGTTGACGGCCAACTGGAGCTGGAGCGGAAATGTACTTCACTTCATATACAAAACAGAGTGGAGAGGGGGGGAAACTAGAGAGAGAACCAGAGTCTCTGGTTAGTTCGGTGAGAGGGTGACATGAATTCAAACATGCAGACACACACACACACCCTCGCTGCATGCTGTTGCTCAGTAGCTCAGGGCTAATGCACGGTAAATCCATCTGGCTGTTTGGGGGTGAATAAACACTTGCACGAGTAATGAGAATAAACAAATGATCCCGAGAACAAACTGGTGTGAGTAATGCAAAGCAAAATGATTGCTTCACTGGTGGTGAACATGCCATTAAACAACCGCCACTGCTGATGAAAATCCATCTGACATGACTCAGGCACAAATGTTCCCGGACGAAGAAAAGTACATTTTATTCACGTTACGTTCTCTGACCTCTCCTAGAAGGAGACGAATAAGAAGCAGTGCTACCTTCAGAACATTGTTGGAAGCATTTGGAAAAAATGTAGGCATACCAACAAATGAAATATGTATGGTAAATGGACATGCATTTTATAGCACTTTTCCAGGTTAGTGATCAGTCGAAGCTCTTCACATTCCCCTGATCACACAATGATGCCAGAGGCTGGTGTTGACCTGCTCATCAGGAGCAGTTTGGGTTCAGTCTCTCACTCAAGGTCGGGAGTTGAACCTGTTATCTTTGGATTACTGGACGACCAGAGCCACATGCACAATAATATACAAAAGCACTTGTTTGTAGACATTTTAATACAGCAATTCTAGATATGATATATTTAATGCTCGACAGCTACTGGCTGGACTGACAAAATGTGTTGGCCATTTTGGAGAATATCCCCCGAGCTTTTTATAACTCTAAACTCTACAATCCTCTCTGTAGTTATTTCCCTCTTGATTTAGGAAGCATTCCTTTTTTTTAAATGCTCTTGTAGCCTACTGGATCATCATGCTGTTCATCATATCACAAGCTCTGCTGGAGTATGATAATATGCAGAGAGTGAGCGGTCAGTCCATATGTTTCTCTGACTTTTGTTTCATGTTTGAACCGTCAGCGCTTACTCATAATTGTTTTCTGGCAAGCAAAATGATTGATGAGTGATTGAGTAGCCTCTCTCTCTCCATCTGTGTGTGTGTGTGTTAAGAGAGGGCGCAGCAGAGCCTGAGACATTGCTAAGTGAAGAAATTATTAAGAAAACAGTCATTTGGCGAGTGCGACTTCACATGTGCAACTAAACAGAGTAATGTTTAGGGTAGGATAATTTCGCCGTCTTGATGTTCTCTGCCAAAGTCAAGCCTTAAGAATGCCACTTTTCAAATGGTTAACATTTCTTGGCTGTTAGAGCGAAGACCTGAATTAACAATATGTGAAACTTTAAATAAATATCCCACATGTAGCCAATCTTGCTTGTCAGCGCCCCTCAGAGCTGTAATGCTCCCCTGAGTCCAATGTTTGTCTAAACCCAAAGCTTTGCAGCCCTTAGCTGGCCTGGCCTGAGGTCATCAAAAGACCATTAAATCCCTCCAGAGGCTCCCAGTGAGCAAACACAACAACTGCTTCTTCCAGGTTCTGGATTAATGGAGGTTATTTTCAGGTGTAACATGAGTACTCATTTTTAGATGTTTCTTATGTTGAATAAAAAAATAAATATTGGGAAACACAAATCCAGCCCTCCCGCGACCCTCACGGATTAAGCGGAAAGAAAACGGAACGGAACGGAACAAATCCAGCCCTGCCACCTTGTATTGGTAATCCAGAACCCAGATTAAATATTTGTTAATCTTAGTTGTATGTCACCAAACATGTAGGCATGGGTATAAACTTAAAGGGGCTCAGTGCTTCCATTGCTCTGTAGGTACAGATGATTTTAAATGCCTCAATTAAAACAGTAAATAAGTTACAGACATTGTTTATAGGATCTTAAATGTTTCATTGTTATAAATGTATCAATAGTGTCATAGTTCAATGAAAAATGTTGGCCTTGTATTAGAGCGACCTCTAGTAGTACTGGGTCTAACTGGGTTAGGGTTCAGGGGGTCAGGGGGGACTAACTCCCGGTTCAGCCCCCAGCATCTTGAATGGCGATGAAATGATTTAATCATGCAGCTCGTCTTGACTTTCCAAATGTTACCATACCGATGGATTCAATTCTGAGTCGCTGTGATGCTTGAAAAAAATGTGTTCACTTTTTAACAGCTGCTTCCTGTATAATGTAAGCCTATGGGAAAACATTTTTAAGGCCCCTGTGCATCACAAGACGTTGTAATTACAGGGTTTGGCCACTATGTCAAGTTTGCTTTAAAGCCTAGCATTTGTTCTGGGAACTCAATCTAAGCAGTGCCAAGTTGTTCTTCAGAACAGCTTCAGATGCATCACCACCTTCTCCTGGACAGGAGAGCCAGTCTAGCACGTTGGAAAACAGGTTTGTAATATTGCCAACAGAGATGCATGTATGTGGCTAAGTGTAAAGGAACATTTTTCATAAATCTCATTTGGACTTTATCAGCAAAAAATACACTTATAATGCAAGTCTAAGTGGGGCCTGTGGTTACCACCTGCCTCATTAACTAACACATTAGATGACTGACATGCGTCACAATGTGCCACCTGAGCAAGTTCTATCTACTAATGAAGCTGTGAAATGCATCTCCTTTTTCGAGCTTTAAACTGATCATCATAGCGCGTCAGGAACGCTATTCATAAGCTCAGATCGTGAGCGTAATGTGTTAGTTTGATTGCAGAATGAAAATATGTTGAGACAAGACAAAAACAGAAAAAAACCTGATGATTCGCCCCGACAGACTTTCAGCCTAGCTTGACATATCAACAATGGATGCACAGTAACACATGTCATCGTCTGCAGCCCACAGTTCCTCCCAGGAAAGCAAACATGGCAGCGGTGCAGTGACAGTGATGGAGCACATGTTGAAATCTCCAGGCGGGTCTCTGGGTTAAGGTGACAGCGCAGCGCAGAGATAAGGCCTCAACCGTACAGACAGACACAAGCTGTGTAAGCTACAGCAGCAGAAATGAGTTTAATCTGTGCTTACCTATGGAATTATTAACCCTTAATAACCTGCAGGGAGTGTTTGCTTGTCAAGGTTCCTCAGAGATAATGAGGTTAATAATCCCGCCTGAGTTTTAAAAAGCACCATTCTCAGAGCGAGCATTAGATATTAACCATACATAACTGATCTGCACTCGAGCGTTACGACTCGATGTGTTGTTCCTGTTTACATCGGAGACCTGGGACTTTCTGGAGCTCAGAGCACATTACATGACCGTGGAAGAATGTACATAAGGCAGCATTCTTTCCTTTATTATTTTTTTTCTTGTTTAGCCAAATTCTTATGCTCACATGACTCTGGTCTGTACAGAAGGAACTCAGCCCTCTTACAGTGTGTTTGTACATTTATGATAAGAAGAAAAAGGGAAGAGCTGTGTGACTCTTCATCACAGTATGTCTGTCTGTGTTTTGTTATAAAAACTTCATTACTCAGATTGAGGGTCTAAAGATGGAGGGTTTTGTTTGCGATACAGATTGTAAAACCCCTTAAAGAGACTATGATTTTTTCTGTTTTTCTTTTTTATCAAATTTGACTAAACCTTCTTTATGTTTACGCAGCCAATGCAGTATCGTTTGGAAAGGTGACGTTATAATGCAAATACAATGCAAATCAATTCAATAACGTGTACACACATAGAAGCTGCTCTATGATGGAACAGAAGTGAATCAGTCTGTCAGCATGTGTGTCCTCCTGGCTTATGGAAAAAAAAAATGAAAGTTTGTCCTGCGTACAGTCAGGTGTGAGTCCTACGACACAGTTGGTCACTGAGTCCTGATCCGGTTCTAGCTCAGCTAACTCACACTCTCCTCTCTGGCAGCATATGCAGGACAGAACATAAACATGACCGCGTTCTGAATTGAATGTCCCTCTGTGGTTTAATCAGCGGTGTTTTGACAAGTTGTCATACACCAACTGAAATTGATATCTCATTCAACTTCAAACTACTGCTGGAGATCACCTGTATCAGTCTGCTCCAACAGGGAAACAGCAGACTAATCCCAGAGAAATATTATTTAGCTGGAACGAATTTCTTCATCATCCCTTAAAAGCACTTTGAAAGTTCAAAAGGAACTTTTGTTAACACAAAACTCTTCAGGAGTCATCTGTAAAAATGTCCCTCCTGCAGAGGGAAGCACCAGATCAGCATATATCGGCCAGCGGTGACGCAGCGAAAACAGTGTTTACCTGGTGGAGGAACAACATTTATCCAGATTGTTCCAGTTGGAAAGCTCGCTGTTGACATGAGTTGCTATATTTCACAAATCTCATTACTGATTAACGTGTGAAAAATGCTGCTGGCCATCTCCTAAGCACGGATAATTAATGATGTCTTTTTTATCTTGTTTACATATCAAACATACAGTTTTCATTCATGCTGAGCAAACATGTCGCCTTTGAAGGTGGACAACAATGCAGAGCTACATGCTGTGCACGCGTGGCAGTCAGCAGGCTGCAGTTGACTTCTCACATTAACAGGTGTGGAAAAGTACAGCGCACTGACCAATATTGACCTCTGTGTGTCTGATGTCACACAGGCCTACACTCCAGTCTTGATATGAGCGGTCCAGTGAAGCTGTTCAGTGGCTATCAGCTGAGACTGTGGTTGTTCTGGACTGGGGAGAGTGTGAGGATGTGATGGGGTGTCCTGAAAAAGAAAGCCTGGCTCTGAGCAAGACGCCCATGGATAAATGCTAGTTGAAGAATTGCGAAGGAAGTCATTAATAGGTCATTCACAAAGTTATCACTAAGTCATCTGAAGTTACAGTACACACATAAGCAGTACGACAGTTTCATTTCTAATTGGAATTCGGTATTTGTGAGGAATGTGAAGTTTGTGTCCCCCTCGTGTCTGTGTACTCATGAGTAGTACTGCTCATGACTCTAGCTAAAACAGAAATTGAAAGCATTTCCAGTTTGGCTTCATTATCACTCCTCAGTATTCCTCACAGTAGTCTCAGAGCAGCGAGGGCAAATGGGAAGTCATTGTGCCCTGAAGTTTGCCTTCTGTATGATTGTATGAAAACGCTCTTCACTGTTTTGATAGGTGATTGCAAAAATGTGGGAACCTCATTCATTTCCCCCTTCATTTAACTGGCCAGAGGTCTCATGAGGACATTTCATCAGTATAGGCTCAGCCTGGTTTGTGAACTGAGCTGACACTCAGATGATGGAAATATGAGTCCTGGCTTCTGATAATCAAATCAGCCTGTAAAAACATGTAACTCACTGTGTGACACTCCAGGAAATGTCCCAGCTAATCACTGGAAGCTTGTTCATCTTACACTTAACGTTTTGTCTCCTTCACATTCCGATAGATTTGGCTCCCAGTGTGCTTTGGAGTCACCGCCTGAACAGGTGTGTGGAAACCTTAGGCTACAAACCTAGTCGACAATGTTTGGAAGGAAGACGTTAATTCCTGACCATTACTTCAAACAAAGGCACACGTTGCTCACAGATCAGAAAACACAGGGAGCACACTAGAAGAGGGCCGATACAAATATTAAGAGTGTTTGGTAGAACTCTGGGCCAATCAGCTGACCAGGCCTAAGAGTGCTTTCCTGCACCAACCTCTGATTAAAAAAGTGTCATTTTACTGATTACTCAGCACATCTTATGGTCATTATGCACTTTTATTGACCGCTTAAGCAGGTACTTAGAATATTTTTTTTGACCACAAACAGTATAAGAGCTCTACTGGACTTTCAGGTCTGGAGCCAATGCAGGAGTGCCTTAAACCTGTCTAATGGCCAGCAGGGGGTGACTCCGCTGGTTGCAAAAACAAAGCCTGATTGTATATGAGCTTATGAGAAAATGACCCTACTTCTCACTTGATTTGTGAGCTCAGTAAAAGTTTTCTAATGACTTTATGGTCTCAATGGCTGGTTTAAAGTCTTCTTCAACGCAGCATGATGTTCACTTAATAAATTATGGTCTCATTAGTGTTAAATAGATGATGAAGTAGGATATGCTTTAGTGCGTAGATACCTTTTGATTGACAAGTCGCCACCACAGCGTATCCTCTGGTTCTCAGTCAGAACCAATACACAGTCGTCTAAATATGCTCACCTCAACCTCAAACAAACTATGTTTAGGACTGTGGACGTGTATATGATTTCATAACGTGCTCACGTTGAGCAGGCCCTGTTCATATCCACCATGTCTGTTTAATTAAAAAAGTATGCCTGTGTATTTATTTATGATGCAGTTGTGTCTGCACTAATGATCTCACAGGCCCTCGGGGAGAGTATCCAAGCACAATGAAAAAACAGGTGTGTTGGGAACAATCCAGCACATACTTCTTAAGCATACTTCTAATTTGCTGCTCAACCACACCGAAGTAACCAGGAGAGTGTACACACACACAAGCACACAGCGGGAAGTACTTTAGTACATTTAGCACTGAAACACTGCTCAGTTCAAAGATTATGAAGATGTTCCTATGTAATTAGTAGGTTAGGGAGTGGTGATTAATACATGGTGGAACATTCAGTTCTCTGTGTGTTGCTGAGGCAGTCGCTCCAGGACATCCCAGGCTGTCTGCGTTAACGTAGCCATACACAAATTCAAAACAAAGACTTGATTTTCAAAAATAGTTTTGTGGATACAACGTTGATGAGATAACTGTAGCCTGCAGGTGTTTATTCATGCTCCATTTGACATGTGTTAGCACCTCGACACATTCACCACGAAGAACTGTAGGATGATTCAAAACATCAGAAAATAAGCTCTATAAGATGTTCTCCTTATCTCGGAAAACCCACCGTAACATGAGAATAACAGTCAAATCATCCATGTTGAAGAAGTGGCCCTGTGTTGGATCTGCTTCCAGAGGCCCTCTGGCTAACAGCATGTTTCACACATGTTCCTCACACTCAACTCATCCAATAAATCTGCGCAGCAATCGTAGACATCTGGAAAACCTGGCACCTTCTCCGTCCATGAAAAGCTGTGCACCATCTTTAACTGCCCACACTACAGGACAGGTGGTCTTTATTGTTCATACGCTCTTCCTTTCATTTGTTAGAATTCCTGCTTCTTCATCTACAAGTCAGACTCATCGTCTGAGGCGTGTTTGATTAAAGCAGAGCGGAAACTTTTGGCAGAAAACAAGATGCGGTTTCTCTCGTGTGAGACAATACAAAACAGTATCGCCAGTTTCAGATGTGATTATTCCATACATTTTGCAAGACAAAGTATGTTAATTAAGCTGTTAATTCATACATGATTTAATAGTTAATTTACAGTAACAACATGATTTGAACTGCACCAGTGCTGAACAGGCCCTCGCCCAGTTCAACTGTTTGACACGCCCCTGAATTTATTGTAAACAAAATAATGATGGCTTACATCCTGTTACCATTTGGTGGAGCAACGGCCTCCTAATTGTACATGTACAAGTGTTTTGTTTGGGACTCTGATCAATTGTGCAATTGTGGAAATGTTTGACCATCTACACAGAAGTTCTAACAACTTCTTGTTAGAATGCGAAAAATTCCTTGCTCAGCATCCAATGAGAACTCGGAACCAAGTGAACCAGACTTACATAGAAGCATAAAAACATGTCATGCGTGATGACTGTAAGCAAATATTGGCATTTGACTGTGTTCATGCTGGGACTCTTATCAAGTGACCATTAAATATTTCATGATTTTCACTGTAAGTTTAATTTGAAAATGAATGAGAAAATAATAATAAGCAAGCTACCTATTGTTTACAGCCCTGGGAAGGCCTGCCCTGGCCCCTGCTCTTTAATGGAGCAAATAGTGGATAATAATGTGTGTGGTTACTGACCTGTTAAAGAACAGTGAGCTTAAGAGAAGGAGGCGAGAGTAAGATACAGCATTTCATGGCCTCTATGATGGGGCTCAGTGCAGAGGGAATATCTTTGATGAAGAGCAGGAACACCCTTTATCCAGTAAGGCTACTTGCAGAGAGCTTTCTGAGGAACTGGACATGCTTAATACACATTATCTCTCTCATTTATCACCAAAGAGCTGGTGAAATGACAAGAGCTGGGCCTCCGAACCTTCCCAGGAGGAGAAACCTCTCACAAAAAGATGGAGAACTTCTTTTATTGAATGGAGCGCCTGAAGAGCCGCCTGCTTCCCGTTGTAGCCGTCTAATTATGACAGCTTGTCTAGAGCTCAAATGAAAACATACAGTGTATTATAAAATCACTTAGTCTTCATTTGAAATGCTTTTAGAGCTAAACAGACAGATGTGCATGGCAACGAGTGGCTTTAATAACACTGGATTGAATCTTTGTGTTCACTGGGATCACACACTGAACAGACTTCAGTGGGTCCTGCCAGCACTCCAGCTAATTTCTATCAGAACATGGCTCTGACTCTGAGGCATGTGGCTTGCGTTTTGTTCTTTGTTGATATATCATTGATTTGAACAGAAACATAAAAGAAAGTCTTTTTGAACGCGTATTACCATTTTTCTTCTTCAGATCTTCAGTTCATGAGAACATCTAGGCTATACATGACAAAGCAGGACGTTGCCATGGTGATTTTATTTAACATAATCACCACATGTATTCAACAGTTTCGTGGCATGATTAACAACATGTTTATAAGTGTTTATAGAAATGTAATTCAGATTCTGAACAGGATTCATTTATCAAAACAAAGTCTATATACATTTATAATAAAGTAAGTTTGATGTTAGGACCTGTTGGCTTGATGATCCCTGAACAAACTGCCTCACTGTTGTGAGCTAGTAATGTATGAATGTGATGATTTCCTGTATTGTTTATATGCATGTTGCCGGGTGTTTGTGTCTCAGGGACAATGAAATAAAAGTCTTGCCAAAATTTGCCATGTTTTCTCTTACTCAGATGAGATGAAACTGAAATCTGACAACCCAGCAAACTCCACCTGCTAATGAAGTTCATGAGATATCATTAAAAGCTCCAGAACTGTCAGTAAATGGAGCTTGGGGTAAGGTTGTTTTTTTCTAACAATCCATGTTGGTTTTTCAAATTGGTTTTATATGAAACTCAATTGTATGTTTCGTGTCTTTATTGGCTATTCACGTTTGGTGCCTTGGTGGATATGTGGCTCCATATATAGGGGTCCTTAAATTGAATTAAATCCAAGGATCTTAGAGGGGTTCCAGAAATCGTTCAGTTTGGTTAGATGCATCACCTTTGTGAACTGTTGTCTCCCATTGTCATAGCAGTTTAAATAAAGCAATGTGTACATATCATCATGGCCTTAGCTGTGAGTTGTAAGAGAGGATCATTTTCTATTTTCAAACTGATTAATTTGAGGGAATTTTAAAGGTTGTATGATGTGACATGTTCGATCATTTTACAAGAAAGTGTGTGAAAGAAATGTTGCTTCTTTTAAGGAGCTAACATCTGTCAGATGGAAATGTGCTGCTGTGGATGGCACACAGTAACTACAAGTAAAGGCAGCTCTGAGAGAGGGTAGCAACAGCACTAGCCAGTGGACAGACCTGCAAACACATGGATAGGAACGCAATGGAAAAATTCAGCCTGATAAGTTGCCTGCTGGCAAGAAGCCAAACCAAACTGATTGCATATTTTAAAATAGGCTCTGTGTTTGAGGAGGACTTGAGCATGTGCTCTGACAAGGTGTCAGAATGTTAAAAATCTGAAAATGGCTCTTTATTACCATTTAACTATTCAGCAAAGCACCGTTACAAGACTTTTTAGACTTTTTATAAGTATCTGCTAAGACAGTGTGGTTTAAAGAAAGATCCGTGACACTCTGCCTTAAGACTGGTTGGAAAAGTATAATATATGTAAACTCCCAAAACCAGAACTCCAGTATTCCTATTCATGCCACACACACATTATCATGCTGTTTGGGTCCAAGTCTCAGTGGTTTATGGACAAATACAAGAAAATAAAAATGAGTGATAATGACAGCAGCAAAGAAATGCCAATCACTATGGAGCCAATAGGAGACCGTTATGATCCAGCACACATAAGAAACGCTTTTGGAGAGATGGGTGTTGTCTCAAAGTTGCAGTGTTGTTTGGGGCTGAGAAAATGTAGTAGTAAAAAGAAAAGGGTTGTCAAAATGCAAAATGTATTGGTGAAAATATAACATACACCTAAACTGATATTCTAATAACCAGGTCATACGCAGACTATGGATAAGAACCTAACACAAACAATCCAGACTGTCCATGTTAGAAATCACCTTGAGAGCGACGACTGTGACTGATTGTTGAAGACCTTTTGGAGGACTGCTTCACAAATGCTCTTGATTCAATTTAAGTCACTTGTTTTCACTTCACTAAAATCCATCTCGATTCTAGCTTCACATTACTCTAGTTTCAATCATTTTCAGTTCAATCAGGAGAGACTCGCAATGTTTTGAGTGGCCATGAAGAATTACTGCCATGTGTACAAAAGACAGTGACAAAGTCTTTGGCTGTTAGACTCCATCATGATGAATTAATACTCGCCACTGGATAAAGAGCTGGAGGAGGACGGGGTGGAGACATGAATGCCTGAAATGACAGCTGACAGCAGAGAGGAGAGCGGTTTTTAAGTTTGACAGCAGAGACATCTAAAAAATTTAGTTAGCTAAATGGAGAGCGAGTACATGAAGACACGCCCTTGTCAGGTGAATGAAAAGATCTTCCTGATTGAACTTATGCTGAGCTTCATTTCATTGACCCCACTTCAGTTTCAGTTCAAAAGACTTCTAATAAGCACCATATAGCCAGATTATTTTGTATATTAGAATTGAATTGAAACATTTCAAAATCTGAGGGGAACAAGGCCTACCTGAGAATCTGCTGAACTAAACATAAATCTGAATCTATCTAAGTACTTTTTGTACCGAAACCAAACCAAACTCCAGTGTTTTCTTTATAATGTTAATAACAAAATATATGCTCTGTTTGTCAGCAAACTTTATTTTGAAAGCCTAACCGAATGTTGCATACGTATTATTGCATGTTATAACATTAAAAGTTTTCATCATAGAGCTGTTGGTTTTGTTGAATAACAGTTTCATCATTTAACAAGATAAAGTTATATGTCATAACATGAGAAAAAAATATCCTGCTATAACTTTTAAATGATTTACCTAAAAAATATATATAGTTTTCATCATAGTGGCAGCAATCCTCTGCAGTAGCCTTTTCCTTTGAAGGTGCGTTGTGTAGGATTAAGTAGCATCTAGAGACAATGTTGATGACTGCAGCAAATGAAAAACACATGCTCCTATATGCTGGCTGCTAAAAATGCAAAAGGCCTTCTGTAGAGCTATGGCCATAGAAACATGGCGTACTCCGTGTTAGAGGACCCGCTCTAAATATCAAAAGCTCATTCTCAGGTAACAGCAACACGATGGCTCTTATTAAAAACATAATTCTTAATATTGTATTCCATTTCCGCCCATAGATCCTCCAAAATCCTACAGTGGACCGTCAAAGCTAAGCACCGGTTGAAAGTGAAATAAACATCTTCATGGCTAAAGTATAACCATTGTTCCAAGAAATGACCATATTTCATCACGTCCTACAGGATCCCGACAACATTTATTTTCAAAAGCTATTAAAGAGTGCAATTAAGGTGTTACTTCAGTGTTACACTTCACATTAAAACAGCAATGGATGTGTAGTTAAGTAATGGCAGTGAGGTCGTGCTTTGAAAATGTATTTCAGCTTATTAAGTGCGGTTGTGTCACTTACCAAATGTTGATTTATTTCAAACTGATGCTTTTGAAGTCAGATCAAAGCAGGCATTTAGTGTCTGTGCAGGGTCAGTAAACTTCTATTCAGAGATGTTGACTTTCTGCCACTGAAACTCAAACATCAAGCGAGTAAAGTGTGAACGCTGCTTGCCTGTCCACGCCCGGCTGAAGCCTTCCCATTATGACCACAAGTGACTCAACTGAGAATAAGTCCCTCAAAGAGCGACACCGAAAAAAAGGATTTCTCAAGCAGGGTTAAAGAGGCCAACAAATCAAGGAGCCAGGCTGTGTGTGTTGGGCTCTTCAGAAGCCATACATCACTGACACTGACAGTGGGTAGAATGGGCTGTCAGATGCACTGGGACTCATTCACTCTGCCAGGGTTTGAGTTCTGTAGTGTTGCCTTTCTTCTGAACAGACATGACAGTACCGCAAACAGAGTCAAAGGACGCTGCCCACAGCAATATCACCTCATCTGTCATGGCGGAACACTGAAGAAGAAATCACTCATTTCACTAACTGGTATGGTCACAGAGGCTGAAGTAATGGAAATTCCTGATGTCAGGAGGTTGGAAATTAAATTGTGTCAACAAACAAGGCCGGTGGCACCCACAAAACTTTAACTAAGTACAGCCACTTTCTAGTGTTTCATGGGAAGCCCTTTACGTGACCTTGTTTTAGTGGTCACTGAGGTGGCCATAGGGCTGATTACTATTTGTCTTTGCCCACAGAGAAGCAATCCATGGTTACGAAGGGTGTAATTTCTAGGAGTAACCTAGGGGGATTTACAATGTTATGAGACATGTATTCAACTTTAATGCAATGGAAAGCAGTGAAACTGCAGTCATAGTGACAGAAACAGGCTAAGACTCACTGTTTCAGCGCCGTTGAATTTCTTCTTTTGGTTACTGGGTTGCATTTTTTTTCTTTGGCTGATATCCGATGGTGATTGATATTTTCCCTTGCACTGCAATCCCAGTCACCGCTTTGTTTCACTGTATGTCGTAAAGGAGTCACTAGCTGCTTCTTCCAGTGAGAAGCTTCGCTGGCAGTATGTTATGCAGCTGGAGGTTCACACCACAAACTGCTTTGGCTAATAGGGTTATCAGTGTGAAAGTGAATGCTTTATCGTCAAATAAGAACATATTTTCCTTAACTTCAGTATGTAATTTTCTCAGGTTCATGTCGCTTTATATCTGTAAATATTTTTACTTTAAATGTATGAATACTGAGCAGTATGCTGTTCAGCAAATAATAGTCTCTGCTTCCAGCCATATTACTGTGTTGCCTTCAGTGTGAATCTACCTTTGACTTCCTATGCCTAGAGTCACCTCCTATGTTTTCTGGCCTAGGTCATGTCAACGAAAAGTAGGGGCCCAAGAACTGAGCCTTGGGGGACACCATGGGAAAGCAGGATGTAGGAGCACTGAAGTGGCTGATAGAGACAAACTGTTGTATATCTGCGAGGTTGGCTTCAAACCAGGATAGGGGAGTACCAGTGAAGCCAAGTTATGATTCAAGACGGATCAGCAGAACACTATGACAGACTGAGTCAAAAGCAGCAGTGGGATTGAGGAGGATAAGTGTGTTTGGGATCACCAGAGTCAGCAGCTTAAAGCAGGTCAAAGATAACCTTTGTAATGGCAGTCTCTGTGCTGTGATTTGCTCTGAAACTAAACTGAAATAGTTTGTATTTGGACATGTGAGACTGGCGCCTGACTGCCGTAGTTTAGTGCCCTCCACTGTCACTGCAGGAAAAGGGCAATCTTTCATCTGCATTGAATTTTTACAATCCTGTCCGACAAGGTAAACGACAATGAGAAAGTCTAACACAGCCCCTGGTTCGCAACAATCAGTGTCCTATGAGAACTAGCAGATATGGCCATGGTTCTGGTGTGATGGCCATGGACGTGGAGACAGTGAGAAGTGAATTGTTTGTTCAAAAACCATAATGGCAGCACATTTAGAGGTTAGCGAGGATGCTGTGGTAGTTATATCAGACCTGGAGAGTTTATTTTATTGACATTTACACAATCAATCAAAGCTTGCCCCGGCTCATTGAGCCCCAAATCTGTTGGCGCTTAAGTTCATTAGCAACAATGCTTAGCTCTATGTGTGAACATGAACATGGACTCCAATTCAGACTCATGTTTAATTGACAGGAAATAGTAATTCTATTAATTTGTGGTTTAAAATAGGGGTGCACCGATCCGATATTAAGATCGGATATCGGCTCCGATATTGACAAAACGGCTGGATCGGGGATCGGTCAAATTAAACAGATCCACCGGCCGATCCAGTTTTTTTTTTTTTTTCGCCGTCGCAGCACATCCTACTTCATTCATCAGTGTGTCGCATACTGCAAGAGCGCAAGTTGTTGTTTGACCAACTCTTTTTTAGTTTATTCTCAGGTTCAGCTGCTATGTTTTATTTTGTATTCCTGTTTGCAGAACGTTACACTTACTCACGTCACATTTCTCCGCTGATTAGCTAGTAGCCCCGCCATCAGTTGTTAGCCTCACCGGTCAGCTGTTAGCCTAGCAACGCTAACTTTCAAACCGACGTACTCAATACTCTGTGGGCTGTCCATCGTTGCTCCGTTGGTCCTCCCTCCACCACAACCTCAGGGTTATTCACCGCTGGGCTGCTTTGTCTCCTCCTCTGCTGCTGCGGTCTCCCTGGCTCGCAGCAATGCTGGATGGTCGCCCCGCTGTGTGCACGGAGCCTCCAGACGCTAGTTTGTTTACAGACGGTGCTACTGACTTCAGTGCTAGTGTTCCCTCCGTGCTGACTGACAGGCGCTAAATTAATTAATTCTTTGTTTTGTTTGTTCCACTTTGTTACGTGTGTCCTTGGGTACCCTGACAGGCGCTATATAAATTAAATGTATTATTATTATAATTATTATTATTATTATTATTATTATTATTATTATTATTATTATTATTATTAATGTTACGCATGTTTACAATGTTCGGTAACTGTTTGATTATTTTGTCTTAGTTAGGAAAGTCTGGTGCCTTTAGTCCGTTTCACATGGTGGAAGGTATACCGTTTATTATTAATTCAACAACGGTATCGGATCGGTATCGGGTATCGGCTGATACGCTCAGTCCAGGTATCGGTATCGGGATTGGATCGGAAAAAACTGGATCGGTGCATCTCTAGTTTAAAACAAACACATACTTGAGGTTTTGGTGTCACTTTTATCAAGGTTTTTGGACCATTTGAGAATAAAAACGTGATGCTGTGAATGATAAAGTAGTATGATGTCAGCATGTGATGGCCTACTACAGAGGCACTGTATATGCAGCATGTCCTTCCAACTGTGTTAGAAATACTGATAATTAACACTGGTACTTCCCTCTCTGATTTTATTAGCTGTTCTGTGGATCATTTCATTCTCTTCTATTGTGAACCATAAATAGCCCCTAGCAGCCCACTCAGGGCATAGCTGACAAATTGACCTCCACAGTGAGGCGTCTGGTGTGGTCAGAGGGCTTGTCGAGCTGCAGTGGGCTCTGGGTACAGCATGTAATTCATATAGTTTGCCGTGGATTTATGAGGTGTGATATAAAAATAAGAACACCATACAATGTATGACTCAACCGTGTCCAACAAAAATGTGAGCTCACAAATCTGTTTTTTTTTTCCTCTCTCTTTTTTGGATTCACATGTCCTAACTGTTTTTAATTAGAAAGATTTGTGTTATATTCTCTGAGGTCTGAGGAGGAGTTTTGTTTTGAATTACATACTGGCTGAAGTACATTATTTGCCTTTGTGTCTTTAATCAAAATCTGACTGATAACCGAAGAATTCCCAATGTTTTCGCCTGCTCGCTGGTGTATTTTATTTAATGTTCATTACGAGGCACTGCAGCTTTGATAAGCCAGGGTGCTCAGCAGATATGTCAACGTCGCTTTACGCTCATGTCCTTCTCACACAATCGTGTCCATACAGAATAAAATTTACTTGTAGGGTCAGTGCAAACAGTAACCACCTGACAACTGCAAGACACACCACGCTCCATACGGTGAACGCAGCCTCTTGAGCCCGTGTGTCAGCAACAGAGGAGTGCAGGCGGTCAGACTCACATTGTGTACACAGTCCCACATTTCAAACAGTGGCTCACAGAAAGAATTTCTTGTCAAAACACAAGGGTTTTGGAGAAGGAAACTGCCGGATGTTCCCCGAGTGTCTTCCTTTGCCAGAAGCTATGTGTGTCAGATCTAAACTGGCCTGTCTCGACAGTGACTGCGTTTACATAACCAAAGGAATAATTCTCTACAGTATATACTCTGCTTGAACACTCAACCTGTAATGATTCTATGTGCCACTGATATCCTGTGATTGAGGCTCTATGTTGTCCTGTGCCTACATTCTGCCTAAAACGTAGAAAAGGCATGGAGAAGCTTTAATTACGAGATGATTCTAACCCTAACCCTTCTGGACAGATCCCAAGTACTCTGAAGCAACTACCTAACAGGACTAATAGTCTCCATCTAGCTGAATAGAATGAGGGCCGTACATTGATTTCTATGACCTTGTATGCATATGTAATCCTTTCTATCTGAACCCACTTCAGAGAGGCCATTTATCTCTGTTTGATCAGATACATATCTGATAGAAAATAAATAAAAAAAAAAAACAACACGCATCAGGGATGGATTTACATCTGATAGCTTTAACCTCTTCTGGAGGTGCATCCCTCTCTTCAAGACATCGCTGTATGAAGTAACAGGGAGAACGCAGCACGGGAAACCTTAACGCAAATGGTCTTACCAACACATCCTAATACATAAACCCTGAATAGGCTGAGGACTCCCAAAACGACATACGGTATATCACTGTTCACCAGCGTCAAGTTTATCGGACCTTCATCATACTTACAAACTGGGCTAAATAAGCACAGGACTTCTATTCAGGGTGATGCTGTTAGTGTCCACTGTGAAACCAGAAGTCAAGATTGAGTTATTGTAGCTTACTAACTTAGTGAAGTATGGTCATATACATATAATATAGTAATGTACACTACCCACATTGATGTAGATGTTACTAGGGCTTTCAATTTGAAATATTTAATTGTGATTAATCGCAAAACATATGCTGAAAACATAACATGGCAAACTCAAATCCATAAAGCAACAACTTATGGACATACTGACCTGAATGAAACGTTCCTAAGTAATGCTGAAACAATGTAGTGTCCAACTGTATACAAGGTTAACTAAACAATGTTAATCAATCTGCATGCTGCAGGCACCCATTTAGCTATCACTGTTGAAAGTTTGTGTCATGTGGAGTTGTTCAGGCGTCTCTGTTGCAAACTATCCAGCATGGTCTGCCTTGAGCGAGTAGGAGGAGGGCTCTCTTCATCAGTTGTGTGCTTGGCCAGCAAGTGGTATTTGATATTCAACGTACTTTGGTGGTAACTCAGTTCACATTGATAGTAAATGCAAATAACTTTGGTCTTGTGGAGAGACCCATCTGGCAGGACTTTGAAGCTGAACTTGCGTTCAAAAGACCCTTTCTTTGATCCATTTCTGCTCAAGGAGGTTTGCTCCTGTTGCCATCCACAATTTTACTGCTGCATCACTTCCCTAATTCCCGAACTACGGCCCATGCCGAGGGTCGTAATGTGTGTACATCAATCGCATTTAAAAAAAAAAGAATGATATCAAGTTGAATTTGCATTAACGTGTTATCGCACTTTGACAGCCTTAGATGTTACATAAGTAAAGTAGTAATTTTATGGTAAAAACACTGTTTTCTTCAACCTAACCAAACTGTGAGCAACAAAGGTCCAGTATGTGTATCGTAGTTACGCTGACAATCAACCTAGTCAGTCATTTTGGTATGAAGATGTGTTGACTCTTTACCAATTCCTCCTTTGCTGCTAGATAAATTACTACAGCCACTAGAGGTTGCCGCCAAGCAAGAAACGTAAACATGAGTCTTGATTAACTGCTTTTACAGTCGACCTTCATGGTCGTTTTCCTGATGAGGACGGGCTGGTCTTACAGACGATGTGACCTGCTGTTGTAGAGTTTATCTGATCCCTGATCAGTCCAACTACTGAATGACTGTTTTGTTGAGGAGGCACTCTTCTGTATGGATGAGGAAATGCAGAGTGAGAAACTGCATGAAGATGTTGTAACTTGTGTCTGGACGTCTTTAGTTTACTCGTTGGTATGCCTTATCAGCAGCCTATCTAAATTGTTACTGTTGTTGTTGTAACAAAAGGTCTGCTGTGTTCACTCTATTCTTGTTTTTTGGTGAATTTTGGCCACAATAAAAAACAACAGCTGGTGCATAACCATCACCCTCTGGCTTTGAGTAGGGTCTGCTATGATTTGCATGTAGCCCGCAAAAACCAAGTTAGATTGCAATTAGATTTGTGATCTGGCCAACAGAAACCTAATAAATCCAACCAAAGTGTCTGAATCTTATCTCGATTTTGTCCACATGTGAGACACATGAAATGACAAGTGTTACTGGGCCAGATAACCTTAGACTTTTTGATTCCTCATTTACCTTTAACTTTCCTGCAGCTCCAAAGTTTCCCCAGCTCCCACACAAATCCTCAACACTCTTCTCAATGAATCCACATAGCTGGGCAGCTGCTGGTTAATAGGCAGTGGTTTCTACTGTAAGTTTCAGAGTAGTAGAGTCATCTCAAATTTGACAAAAACTGCAGCTCTTCTTTAAAGATTCTGCATAATACCGAAACTCTTTAATCTCAATGTGTCCACATAATGCGATACCGCTCCTATACTTCATAATATCTACGTGTTAACACCCAGTAAAAAAAAAAAATAAACGCTTGAAATGCTTCACTGCAGTTCTGAATAAATTCTGAACAATGCTTATCCAAACAGTGTTTGTTATAAAGGAGGCTGTAGTGAATCAGAGTGTCTTTAGCGTTAACCTGACTCTGATTCCATGAGTCAAGCCAGAACCAGGTTACATGACAAAACAGGTTGAGAGCAGAATCCTCCACATATGTAAACAGAGCCAGAAAAGCAGCCTGTCATTAGATCAGGATCCACAAGTTGAATCTAAGCAGCCCCTCCTCTCCCTCCCTGCTCACTGTGGAGCTGTTACACCAAGAAGAGTTGGCCGACTGCCCGCCAAAGCTATCCACTACAAAGGACTACTGATTCAAACTCCTTTTCCTGTTTAGACAACGGCCTGAGGTATGCAACATGGGTCCCAGGACCAAATACATTATGGTGAGAGCGCAGCCCTGGCGGGAACCACATTACTGTACTGTACAGTATATAGTTTACAATGAGTGGAATGAGATGCAGTCACATTTACATTTAGGGCATTTATCAGACGCTTTCGTCCAAAGCGACATACACATTGTTTCATGTTCTTACACTGATGGCAGAGGCTGCCATGTTGCCAACTGCTCGTCAGGAGCAATTTGAGGTTCAGTATCTTGCTCAAGGACACTTTGACATGCAGCTAGGGGGAGCCGAGATTCGAACCAATGACCTTTCAATTACTGGACGACCAGCTCTACCTCCTGAGCTTCAGCCTCCCAATAACATCACAATAACACTCCTCCGTCTCTCTATACAAAAAACTAAAACTGTTTGCAGGAAAACAAGAGCAGTTGCAAGGTTTGCAAAACTTTGCAACGGTTGCATCGTCTGGCTATAAAGAATCCCCCCCAATACATACAGTATGTATCTTAGTGTAAAGCCGTTCTTGCAGTAGAGTTGAAAGGTGACTATTCAACATTTTTATGTCCTTCATGGACAGAAGCAATTCATGTCAGTCACTGTTAAACATTACATGGGAGCTCCAGGTGATATGTGCCTTGAAGTGAAATGTGCATTTTGCTTGGTACACCCGTATAATATGGGGCCCTGAACATTTTCCAAAACGAAGCCATTGTTAAAGTGCCTCAAGGTGGCTAATGGCAGCCATTTTACTTTTTCGCCATAACCAAATTATGAATTTTGCATTTGGGTCATTCCTGAGCATCTGACCAGTCTTTCACATTTTTCTACATGGGGGGCACTTCCATTAGGGAGTTCTTTTGCTAGAATATTGTTGTTATGTGGTCAACATTAGTGTTTGGATGGGTGGTGCATGTCAAGTGGCATCCACATGACTGCCAGGACCCAAGGTTTTGTAGGAGAACGTTGAATTGTAAGGAGATGATCAATGTGATTCACATCACCTGTCAGTGGTTTTAGTGTTGTGGCTGATCGGTGTATAAACCCACACACACACCAACGCATATATTTAATTCCTCTTTGCCTCTTTAAACCCCTTTCAACCAGCTGTATTTCTTCGTTGCCTTATTCCAGGGGCGTGTTTTGTCTGTCTGTCTATTAATTTTCATAGGTGGGTGATATAAATAAATGCAAATTAAAACACCTATAGGCCTGGGGCTGGGCCCGTCAGGCAGTTCATCCAACAAAACAGTGAAACTGGTGCAAGCTGTGCCACCCAGGTTCATAGACAGGAAAACACTACTTACACAAACGTCTTCATTCATTCAAGGGGCAATAATAAACATATGTATCTTAAAATGCAGTGATCGGTAAGTTATCATTTTTTTTATTAAAGTTTTTAATTATTGATATAAATTACAATCATATCACTTTACTAATTGTTCTAGCTAAGAATGGATTACCATTCTTTACAATAAAAATGGCACCATAGCAGTCATTAAGGGCAGCTGTGGCTCAGGGGGTAGAGCCAGCATCTTGCTACCTGAAGGTCGCTTGTTTGATCCCCCTGGTCTGCATGTCAAAGTGTCCTTGGGCAAGATACTGAACCTCAAACTGCTCCTGATGTGCTGGTCGGCACCTTGCATGGCAGCCACCGCCATCAGTGTATGACGTGTAAGTCGCTTTGGACAAAAGTGTCTGCTAAATGGCCTAAAATGTCAAATTTGGAGACACAGCCACACATTGGTCAGTAAATCAGGCATAGGGTCAGCAACCATTAGCTAAGGCCATATGTACTTTTAACATGAAAAGGTTCTTCAAATCATTCAGAGTATTGCAAATGTGGCTTAAAGAACTCATCTTTGCATTCAGTTCCCCATTGAACCATAAAACAATGAGAGAAGATTCTTTAGCATACAAAAGTCAAGAGAATGCTTCAGGAACTAGCTAACTTTTGAATAACTAGCTAGTGTAGCTGGTAGAATTTGTCACAGGTTAGAATAAAGCGATGTAACAAACAGGAACATGAGTGACAAAAGACAGCATGTATTTTTAACAAAAATAAATACATCAAGCAGCGATCTACATATATGAAAGCCTACATTTTTTTAAAACCAACTTTCATGCCTAAAGGGGAAGAGAGACATGCTAATCTAGATGTCTGCAGAATATTCACTTCAAGCTGCAGCTGTATAAAAAGGCTACTCTGTTACGCAGCAAGAGTAACTTTCTTACTATGACCTTTGGATCTGATGTGTCATAAGTTTATGTCCTCATTGGAAAACCTTTTAGTCACATATAACATCATTGTTGAAGATGAATCAGAAGTTCCATGTGGTTTTAGAAGAATCAAAAGGTTCATTATGCTTTAATGAGTGCCCTTCTCTACAACATAATTGTGTTATTCATCCATTTCTCATTGATCAGACATGTCCACCCTAAAAAATGCTCCATTATATTCCAAATACCAGCTGTGTTCCCAGGATGAGCAGACACAGATACAATTGCAGATTATTTTCAAGTAAAATCAATTCTTTAGCCTTTCCATGCCTGATGGTTTTTAGTAACATCATGGTGATGTACAGTGGCTGGCTCAACCATTGGAAATTGTTCAATTCCATGAACTGGGGATATGACAGGATTCATATTCATCTTCATCACAGTTACGACCACGGACAAGCTCAAATACCTGTGTTAACCTTCAGCATTAACAGGATCACTAAGCAGCAGGCATGCATAACTAACAGTTGACCAGTGATCAGTGAGAGGGAAAATGACAGCGAGTGTGTAGACAATCGCTTTAGTGTGAACACAGTGAATAACACAAAAAAAAAAAAAACTACAAAAGCCCTACTAAATGTCCATGGAGGCTGATTTGTTCATTTCACACTACAACATGAAAACATTGGATGGAACATAACTGCTGGGAGAAAAGGATGTGAGGTTATTAAACTAAAGAGATTTTTTTTTCTCTTGTGCTGTGTAAATTTCATCTGGACACAACACTTAGTATTCCTTGTGTCCAAGTGGACATCTCGACCTGGTGGTGGTGGTGCTAGAGAAAAGGTCAGGATTTCACCAAAAAGATTAGGATTTATCCTCTGTAAACCATGAACATCTGCCTTCACAAAGCTGTTAGTCAAATAGGTTTTGGAAGTTACTGTTGTCTGCATTATGTTTAAAAGCTGTTATTTTTTTCAGAAGAGGATGTAGAAGGAGGTCACGGTGTATGGTTGCAGACAAAGCTCATGAATTTGTTCTACCTGGTTTTTGTTAAAACACACAAAAGCCATCGAACGTTTGTTAAGTTTTCCCCTGACTCAACAGTTCTTAAAATTGTGCAATTTGTTACTGGAGTCTGGGGATATTGCACCCTGTTCAATGGGGAGATGAACTCAGTTTGTTCGCAGACATCTGCTGCCAACATGAGGCCCAACACACATACAGAGAAGGCAGTGTGTAATCCCATCTGTCTGTTGTTGTGGCAAATTTTTGTTTCGCACAGGATGTCAGTTGAGTACATGGTCGGTCAGTGCAGCCCAGGACCTGGCATCAGGTCACGATAATAGCCACCACATCGTGATAATGTCATTGTCAGTGACGCATCAGGACACGCTACATTGAACACTGCAAACAACAAGTTGTTTGAGCGACGGGATCACAGAAAAAACTTCCCTCCTTTGTCTTCCTCTTCTTTGGAAGCCTCTCCAGCTGGTGGTGACTGCTTCTTCACAACAAAAAGAAAAAAAAAAAGAAAAAGGAATGAATAAGAAAATATCTGTCGACTTTCACAAGAGGCTCGATTTGCATATTGAACAGATTGTTTCTATCAGTGCTGCACATCGGTGAGAACGTTTTTTTTTCCGGACCACAAATAAAATGTGCTTCCAAAAAAATTAGCAGTCGTCATTATGACACCAGCGATCCTATCTGCCACGAAAACAGGTGGGGGTGTGTTTTCAATTGGCATCGCTCAACAGTACATTCCATCGCAGCGAAACAGCTTAACCACAATACAACTTCTGTTCTTGAGATGAAACAAAGGAGGTTTGTGCTGTCTGTCTGTCAGGGAGGCTGAAGCGCCACAGGCAAATACTCCGCACGGCTGACGCACTGTTATTGTTTATACAAGCATACACACAATTGCTGCAGATATGAAAACTGGCTCGCATGAGTAGATCTGTTGTAGCATGATGCGAATGTCAAAATATATATAAAATACTCGACAATAGAGCAACAGTAAATGCAAATATATATATAAAAAAAAGCCTTTTAGCATTAGCATTGGTATTAGCAAAAAGAAAACAACATGTGAGTTTGCTCGTTCAACCCACATTTATACACATTTGTTAAGGTCACAGCTCACGGAGGTAACTGCCAACACCTGAATCTCATTTAATGGGAGTGTCAGGACAGTTAAGTGCAGACTTGAATGCACTTGCTTGTGATGCTAAGACGTCCTAATGACGCTCACAAACAGGAGAAGGAGGACGCGTATTTATTTTCTCATAGAACTTTTCCACCAATGTTCACACTCACTCCTTGGTCACCACTGTCCTTTGATGATAGCTGTCTTGCCGTCATCAGCATGAAGTCTTCACTGATCAACAAAATACATCATCGTCCCATCTCCTATCAGCAGTATCACAGTCTTTGTCAGTGTTTTCCCAAACTGTAATTTCTACTTCAACTTGACGTATATCCCCCTCTCCTCATCTGCTACTGCTGTGGTCAAAGGTTCCCCGTGAATTCTTAAAAAATAATGTGTAGACCCGTGTTTGTCATCCAAATTAATTGTGTCTGTTCTTGAGACCTGACAGGAGCATTGATCGCGTTTCGTTATGAAGTGTGTGTGTGTTTATATGAAGAAAAGCACTTTGCAAGGCAAATTCTTTGTCCCCTCTTCTTCCCTGCGTTTTCTGTTGCACTTTATGCACCGTGGTATTACTGCCTTGTTGTTCTGTGGCAGAGCCATGGTTTGGGTTTCAGTTTTACAATTTCCTGCTGTATTCTGAATGTATATCATCATGTGTCATGTTTGACCTTCCACTGTTTTTTCTCGCCCTTTTTTCTGACCCCTCAGTGAAAATTTCGTTGTCTAATGCTATGTTTTGATCAGTAAAGCTGACATTGGGCAAGCAGCAGGGTACATCCTGGACAAGATGCCAGCTCATCATAGGGCTGACATATAGAGACAAACAACCATTCACGCTCACATTCACAGCTACAGGCAATTTAGAGTGACTGATTAACCTCACTTGCATGTCTTTTAACTGTGGGGCCTGGGACGGTCTTGCTGTGAACGACAGTGCTAACTACTGCACCGCCCTGCTGCCCCTGTTGAGGGGTTATATGGTTGAAAATAAAGCAATGAAGATTAAAACAGAACCTGTTAAGTACTAATTGAAAAACAGGAAAATTATAGAAAAACTCATTTGTAATTAACAACATATTGAAATATATTTAGAAAATATAAAGCAATCATATGTAACAGCTACATAAAGCTGTGTGTGCCTGATGAACATCACCATCTTGCCAGCAGACAGTGGGAGATGCACACGTAGTGCTAAACACAGTGGGCTACCACACCAACATCACTGATCTGCTAAGTGATACTAACACCTCTCAGGCTCTGAGGCGAGATCCTACCAGTAGTTACAAGGTTAGATCTGCAAAAACTGGAAAATGACAAAGCCATTGACAGGCCATTGTATTACAGACTGTACCCAGAGGAAGCCATCCCATGTATCTATGGACTCCCCAAGATACAAAAGAATTTCGCCAACAAGGTGAGAGAAATAACCCTGTGGCTGATTGCTAATAACCAATAAGAGAGGGTAGGGCACCAGGCTCAGTCTCTCTCTCTCTCTCCATTCCACCTGCCCGGAGATGCAGTCAGTCAGCGTGGTGTTGTGTTTTGTATTATGTTTACCTGATGGGTGCGGTAGTGTAGTTTTCGCTTCACTTCACATTGTTTGGTTGTTGGTCAGTTAATACATTTATCTTCCTTTAAACTGTCACTTGCTTGATTGTTTATGTAAGACATCTTTTGGTGTACCTCCTGTAGGGGCTCGTCCGGTGTGGGTGCTGTTCTCCTCTAAGAGGATTCTGATGGGGTTGAACACCTGATTATTTGCTTTTCGAAGAAGCTAAACTGTCACCAGAAATGGTATTCAACGATTGAAAAAGGGAGCATTTTGAAGTTTATTTTGTATCCTCTAGTAAAGTGATCATTTATTCAGATCATAACCACCTCGTTTTTCTGCATATAATGTGTAACAAAAATAAGAGTTGGCGTTTGCGTCTGCAAGCATTCAATGTGGCTGTCAGACGTGTCCGTGGCAGGGATAATGTTCTTGCTGACTTGACTTTACATTTGAGTTAATGTATCTTAGTGTGTGGGTGTTACATACTTCCCCTCTGCTGGCCAGGGAAAGTCACTGCGGCTGATGCTGATGGTGATAGCGGTTAGGCTGATTACGAATAACCAATAGAGGGGGTACAGCACTGGGCTCGCTATCTCTCTCTCCATTCCACCTGACAGGATACGAAGTCAGTCAGCCAGGAGGCTGGCTGTGGTGTCGTGATTTGTTTAATGTTCATCTGATGGGTGTGTTAGTCTAGTTTTTGTGGCTTTGTTTCAGTTAGGTGTAATTGTTTCTTTGTGTTAGGGTAGACGGTTATTCTCCAGCTCTGACTGCCGGCCCATCAGTTTGTTTGTTCGATTGTCTAGGGTTTTTTTTCTCTTCTGTTTGGTTGTTGTTCGGTTATTATATTTATCTTATAACTGCAACTTACTTGACCCGTTTTGGTGTACCTCCTGTGGGGGGTTGTAACACACAAACACACAGATCAATACTTGCTGTTTGACTCTCATCACCCACTGGATCACAAGCTGGCAGTCATCAGAGCCCTAAACCATCGAGCTGAGACCGTGCCCACAAAGACAGAGAGGAAGGAGAAGGAACAGAAGCACATCAGGGGTGCATTTAAGACATGTGGTTACCCAAAATGGACCTTTGTCAAAACCTCGAAAAGATCCAGAACAGACAGAGGGGGAGATGAGAAAACCTAATAACATCGTCATTCCCTCGGTTGCGGGAACATCTGAATGACTCAAGAGGAATAAACATTATATCCCGCTTCATCTTAAACCTACCAACACGCTGAGGCAGATACTTGTCCATCCTGAGGACAAAACACTAAGAGTAATATAGTTTATGCTGTTCAGTGCAGACAGGACTGTACATATTTGTACATCGTGGAGACAAACGACCTCTCCATAAACCAACGGCACAACACAGGAGGGCCAACTCCTCAGGTCAAGACTCTGCTGTCCACTTACATCTTAGGGAGAAAAATCATTCCTTTGAGAACAACAATGTGAACATCTAGTCCAGAGAAGACAAATGGTTTGAAAGAGGAGTAAAAATATCCATCTATGTCAAACTGGAATGATGGTCTTTGAACAGAGGAGGTGGACTAAGACGTTACTTATCACCCACCTACAATCCAGTACTGAGTTCCCTCCCCAGACAGCTTAACAACCATTCACACCTGTGCTCACCTAGCCTTAGCAACCCATGTGAAGGCCGATTGGGTCAATGACCCACAAGTGGCCCTAAAGTCTCAGAAACTCAGAGCTCACACGTGTCCTTAACGTCTCTGTAAGCACACTCCCACACAGAGTTTAAAAGCCTGCAACTCCCATCCAGTTAGTTAGAACTGAAGAAGCCTCTTGGATGAGAGCTGAAACGTCTTCAAGAAACTGAAACATCTCCAGTTGCCTATGATACAACACTTACAGTTACCATGAGCTGGATGTCTGAGAATCTTCATCAACAATTCTGTGGAAAATACATGCTTATTGTAATTAATAACCCTGACAAGGACCCTGACAGGATTTGTTGAACATCTGTTAGTCAACCATCAGAATGAGTGGAGATGAACAAGAGAGTGTATCTTTAGTAGGTGGAGACAAGCACAAAGAGGCACACTGAGTGTGCACAAAGTCAAACAGCATCTCTGAGAGTTCACATTGCTGCAGCTCCAACAGGTATCAGTGAGTCCAACATTGTGGTAAACCTGCAGCATGCCATCTCCCTGACCTCCACACCAGCCCCTGATGAGAGGAGAGAAACTGAGCTGATGCAAACTGTAACCTAAGAATTACGGCAGCAGCCTCTGAGCGCTAACAGAATAATCTGTCTCAGCTTCATAGAGTGACTTTGAAAATGCCAAATTACGTTCTTTGATGGATTTCGTGTGTTTGTGCTATGAAAGAGTTTTAAATATAGTTTCTATAAGGCTCTGCTTCTCAGCAGACAGATCACGGGCAAGAAACTTGGAAAAGAATATTTGTTTTAATCATTATTAGTACCACAAAAATAGTGCCCTTAAACAGTCAGGTGGGAAAACCAGATGTATACATATCCCTCCGTCTTGCATTTAGCATTGAAATTGAAAGGCCATCTGTGATTACTACCGGTCATCACTTCTTGCCTCAATTAACTACATGTTCAGAGATTTTGATATCATTATAAAACATGGTGAATTTCTCCATTAATAACCCACCATTCTGTTCCCATTCTGATTCCTGACTGCATGTGCACAGGTGACTGACAGGTGATGGGAAGGCTTGGTCTGTTGAAGACGATGACAGAGGAAGGAAAACCTGTATTAGTTGTTGGTTTATAACTGAACACTGTTAGAACATTGACAGTTCTATTGTGCGAGCATTAGCCCACCAGGTCTTATATACACTCAGCATTCGGGTTAAAGTACTTTAAATGATAATACGTTTAACTAGTGTGGACAATAACAAAGAAAAGAGAAAAAAAAAAGATTTTGCATTCAATTCTGGATGGTTAAAATTGTTTTGGGGATGGATCTGAGACAGTGGTGAGAAAAATAAACGTCCAACTGGCACTGGACCATAGCTGTGTAATAGTCTAGTATCGACCTGATTCCCAAGAAGACAAAAAAAGTTAATTTTTTTTAAGGTTTGTATTATTTTATTTAACGTCCTGATAGCAGTAACTTCACTTTGCAAATTACGATCCGACCGAACATTTTATTGAGCGTGACTAATCTCTTTTGTTTTTCTTTCGTTCTTTCACTTCCCTTTCCCCTTATGTTATTCTTTCTATTCTTCCTTTCTTCCTTTCCTACAGCCATTATGTCCTTATTTTAGCGATTGTTTTTCTTTTGCTTCCTCAGATGACCTAAATGCAACAACTAGCCTATACATTAAACACTATACCTCACAATGAGATTCACATTCAATGATAAATAACATCTTAATCTTTAATATGGGTTCACATAGATTAATGTAGAAAGCAGAACCTTTTGTTTGAGTTATAATACAGGGCTTTTAGTTTTATAACTTTCACTGTAGTAAGGTTTTTTTCTTCCATCTCGGTCACCACAGATCCACTGTGAGCCAGGGAGAACTTCCTCATTAAACAACTGAGTTGACCAAAGTGCTTTATTTAAGGTGTCATTATACAGCTTTTCGCTATTTAACCATAGCCCTGGCCTGCACTGATCAGAAGCATCAGGTCTGTGAAGGACCAATGGCAATCTGCTACAGGGTGGAGCAGCTGAAAGTGGCACAATTCGTCAGGCAGAACTCAGCTCCCACAGCAGACCCACGCAGAGCTGGCAGGGAGCAGAGAGACTGAGTCAATGAGAGAAAATGTGTAGCCTATAATGTGTTAAATGTGCAAACATCGTGCAGGACACACACACACACACACACACACACACACACACACACACACACACACGTATACAGTGAGAGAGTTTAAGGCAGGGATTTGGGGAGTTGTCTGACAATGGTAATTCTTAGAATAACAAACACCTGTATGCGTTCCCTCACAGAACGCTGCAGTGTTACAAACCTGTTTTTCATCCAGCTTCTTATTCTGACGGATTTAATGCACGACTGAACATGTCGGGTCCTCCCAGGTACAACACGGAGTGCTGCTGTACAGGCCAGAGGCCCAGTCTGGATAGCTATCTCTGCATACACAGTCAGCATGGATAAACACAAGTGTTGCATTATTATTATTATTATTCATCCTCATATAGTTTTTCTTTTAATGCATCATTGTGTTGTTTATATTTCAATGTATTTATAAAAATACTGAATGTTCCCCTTAATAACTTTATTTTGCGATTTGGATACTGATACCGTTTCAGACTTACTTGGATAAACAATGAAAACTGCGCTGATTACCAGTATGAGTACCAGATGTGTCATTTGCAAATCCTTGCACTCCTTCTATTGATTAGTTGCGGATAAATATAATTCTTAACAGACTCACATTGTTCTTAATACAATACATTAATTTTTCATTTTGCAGTCATATTCTGTATTACCAAGTTGGCTGGTAAGATCATGAAATTACTGCACTATTTTGACATTTGAACGCACAAACTGATGCACTGTTGGGACTCAGTAGTGTTTTTTTTTTTTTACATAGCCAGCTTTAGTTACAATTTGTCCTAAGATATGTTATACGCAATGTCTGCTTAGACTTTAAAAATAAGGCTAGCTGGCAAATAGTGAACTTTTGACAAATTATGACTTTATGACTGTTATTAACATTGTCAAACAGTTGCAGTTTGTTTAGGTTTAGGCAAAAAGAAAACATTGTTTAGTCTCATAACGTAGTAGCTTAAATTATGTGAGTGTTCTTATTCACATAATGAAACATAAGTGACAGCAGTACAGAATGTACATAATGAATGTCACTTACATTCAACAACTTACCTTTGTACATAACTTGAAAACACATTTCTCATGACTCTAAGTCACAAACAGGAGATGAGCCCCAGTCTCTGAAGGTCCAGTGTATGACCAGTCCATCCAATCCTCTGACTCAGACTTTTCTTGCTCTTTATGCTACTGCTCTGGAGACTGGCACTTTAGGAAGTGAAGCTAAAGGGGTAACTACAGCGACAAACCTGGAAGCGTAGGGCCACGGTTGGGAGGCTGTATTTGACACACTGAGAGTGAGAACGGGCTGCACACAAAAAAAAATAACTTGGACTGCTTGGACCAGGTCATTCCTGTGCCGTCTTTATGTGATCGTGTTATGTGCGACCACTCGTCACTGACAAGTCATGTGTTGAGCAAACCACAACAACTGCAGGACTCCTGATTGCAAGACAGAACGTTGTGTAGTGTGAACTAAAGATGGCTCGAAGGAACGACTCTTTAACGCAAACAAACTGACCTGACTCCACGTTTTACTTCTCTCTCATTCGTTCTTTCCTTCTCACAGACTAGTTGCTGTGTTTTGCACTGTTTAGTTATCAGAGTGGTGAGGAGGACTGAGAGCCAGCCAATCATATGCTGAGTCTAGGACACTGTTGTCGAATATTAGCCAATGAGAAACAGGAAAGCGTAGCAACCGTTTCCATGAAAAAAAACCCAAACATTTCATTTCGTTCATAGCTCATCGTTCTCGGTCAGTCAGTCAGTCAGTCACCCTTGGTTTAGTGAGCAAGCGTGAATATACACATTATCCACTGTTGTGTTGTCTAAAAGCACACATAATCATGAAGTTGCAGCTATGTATTTGCCTTGAACTAAAGTGTTATGTTGATCGTTAGCACGATTGTTTGCGAAGGAGGAGCTGAGAACTGTGCATTACATGATTCACCACTAAACGACATTGTACCGGAAATGTGACTGACCGAACGAACGAACGATATGAAAGAATCTTTCTGCCGAACTGACCGACAGGAACTCAATCTTGACATTGAACGATGAAATCCACCTCTAGTATTAACATTACAGCGATTTGACAACCTTGAAAGTAGTGTAATGTGGCTAAGAGCTAAGATAGTAATGATAGCAATAACATAGTTGTTTTACCAAACTGTTTGTCTGCATTTATTTCACAGTAATAGAAATGGTTGAGTTGAGGGTCCCGGATTAACTGAAGAATAAGTGCTTCAGAATGTTACGACACTTCCGTTTAAGTTGGCCTGTAAATGTTTTTCTGGTACAGACGCTGAAGGAAGAGGCTGTATCTTCTTACAGTGACATTTTTAACCTGAGTTTCCTTAAACATGACAGCAAGTATCTACTGTTATACTGTAACTGTATGACTTCCTCATTACTTTTCACCATCTCCGATCCCTTTTCAGATCTTTTGCTGGGAAACACTCACTTGATATTGCTGAGCGTCTGCCTGTGTCTTATTGTTTCATAGTGCATGTGAAACGTATGACAAGGTTGACGTGTGTCCTATGGGCACAGTTTTGTTGGACCATGGATGTGTCAGAGCTCTTTTAATTTACACAAGTTATAGTGTGGTATGATTTGTTTCAATTAACATAATTACAGAGCAGCATGATCAGGTGTTTAATCATAATCAATGTTTAAAGGTGTTTGTAACATTCTGGGAAAGAAATGCTACCCAAATGCTTCACTACAACTGATTTAATCATTTCTCCAGTGAGTGATTGACAGCTGCCTCTGGTGGAATTCGAGCTCATGTAAAACTGTAGTTCATAACTCTTATCATTCCAACATTCATGCACCTACCTCAGTCTGTGCCTGTCCTCTGGCTGTGTCTTATCTCATGTCTCTATCTGAGAGATGAAGAAACAGCGTCAGACAAAAGCTATATTGTCCAACTCTGGCAACTGAAAGTGATCCCAAAATGCAAAAGGTGTTTTCCAAAAGCATCTCTTTCACAAATAAGCATTGTTTGAAAATTGGCAGCTGCAAGGAATCCTCCATGCAAAACATTCCTTCTTATTGTCACCAACACCCAACACCTGACTTGCAGCACCCTTCCTTATTAAACCAATAAATCGCTGATGGCATGACACCCACTCAGTGGTAGAGAAATAGAAACACACGTGCTCTCTGTTTGAATGTTCATCAGTGCTGCTGTTTCGACTGAGACAAACACCACTGTCTGACTTTCACTTTCTTCCTGAACCTCAATTCTGAGTTTAGGATGATGTTTTTCCACTTTGCTATGGCCAAGAAGCTAGCCCAGGGTCAAAGTCACAGGAGAAGCTCCTGTTGTCTCTTAGACATAACCCAGATGACATGGCATCATCAAAATTATCTTTTCAGATCGAACACTGTAAAGGACAGGTATAGTGTATTGTAATGACACATTTTACATGCATTTTCTAGGAGTGCACCAGAGAGAAGTTGAGAGACGAATCCCCCCTTAGCAGATAGCAGTATGCATAATGTTATCTAAATAAAGTATTTGCGAATGAGATTATGATTGATATTGTAATCTGAAGTGTAGTGAACCTGAACATTGTAGTTTGGGTTCAGAAGCAACACTATTGCATACAATGAAATAGAAATGTATTGTGTGCCTGCATGTGTGTGCATGTGATTTGGTGCTGTAGCAAGCTAGCTATATTTGCAGAAGATTGTGAAAGCTAATGTTAGCTAATCGTTTTTTTTCTTGCATGCTACCGAGAGGCCTAGGTTGCAACTACTGAACGTGGGCCAAAGTGAAACAGAAAGCCACAACAGATAAGACGTTAGACATAATCATTACAAGAATATGTGTTGTCACCAGGGATGTAATGATACCAAAAAAAAAAACACGGGACAATATCACCACGATATATAGTACAGCACGATAGCAAACATTATCAATCCTCCCTACGTCTGGGTGTACAGCAGAACTACCAAGGGGGGTGTCAGGGTTAGACAAAACAGACCCAAACATGAGATACACAAGCAGGCAGGTAAGGAACCAAAAGCAAGCTTCATTAAATAAAGCTGAAAGTCTATTAAATCCAGAATGCCAAAAGGCAACAACACAAGGCTGGCAAAGGCAAAAAAACAAAACCAGAGAAATACAGAGAAGAAAAGCAAAGTACAAACCAAGAAAACAAGGGGAATCAAAAGCCAGAAAAACCATGGGGAGATGGGACACTGAGACACAAGAACAGACTCAGGGAACTGACAAAGAGAGCAGGGAGCACATCGATAGGAGAGGTAGGGATAATTGGACGCAAGTGAAACACACCAGGGAGGGGCAAACAATCACTAAGGTGGGAAACGTGGACAAAGGTAGGAAGTAGAAAGTGAGATGTGACACAGGAGAATATATCTTCACAGTAAAACAGGAAATAACAAAGCCACAAAGTGAAACCATGAATGTGGGGTTTGACACTGGGGATAGCCGAGAACAGGCACTCTCCCCCTGTCCGGTGCACGACGAGGGCCGCATAAATCTCTGTCAGGTTAACTGAGGTCATTATTATCCGATAAGGGAATTTTAAGTGGCTGTGGCGTGTTATGGCATTGTGTTTTTCTCTCAGTTGACTTCTAAAAACAAACAGCTATAGGGGGAGCTGATGCAGCGGATTGTGAGCCGTAGTTTCCCCGTTAGGTGAAGCAGACTGGATGGGTGGCGGAGCAGCGGCCCACCAACCCGCCCTAACGAGCCTAGAGTTACTCTTACAGCGAGAAGAGGCTCCAGAGAATGACTGAGGAGATCGGA
This sequence comes from Diplodus puntazzo, assembly GCA_963678695.2. Taxonomy (NCBI): domain Eukaryota; kingdom Metazoa; phylum Chordata; class Actinopteri; order Spariformes; family Sparidae; genus Diplodus; species Diplodus puntazzo. The sequence continues at coordinate 22,094,685 of OZ023175.1, read as the reverse complement.
CTATTACTATAGTTCAAACACCACTGCAAACAGACATCGCCAGAGCATCTGTGTAAGCTAACAGTTTGAGTCAAGCATTGAGAACAAAACCAATGAAGCCAACCAATCGGAGGAGGAGTAGGGCGGGTCTAATGAGAACTCTGTTTTCTTGAGGAGTAATATTGCACCCTCTGCTGCTTGATGGAGTTCAATTCAGGACTAGCAAAGGTCATACCAAAACCTTAATTCTAGTGTAATTTATCTACTCCTTTACCATTTCTGACGTGTGTTTGGGTTCATTGTTCTGTTGGAACACCCAACTGAACCCAAGATCCGGTCTTCTGCTGATGATTTTAGGTTTTCCTGAAGAATTTGGAGATAATCCTGCTTCGTCATTATTCCATTTACTTTCTTTAGAGCAGCGGATCTAATGACGGCAAAAAAGCCCCACTGCATAATACTGTACTACCAGCACCATGCTTGACAGTAGGTAGGGTGTTCTTGCGGTTAAAGGCCTCACCTTCTGTCCTTCAAACATATTGCTGCTCAATGTGGTCAGACAACTTAGTTTCTTATTCATCTGACCACAGAGTTTTCCTCCAGAAGTTTTTTTCTTTGTCCATGCGATCAGCAGCAAACTTCAGTCGAGCTTGAAGGTGCCGTGTCTGAAGCAAAGGCTTCTTTCTTTCACGGCAGCCTCTCAGCTCATGTTGATGTAAAACACAGTCAACTGTGGACAGCGACACCTGTCTTCCAGCAGCTTCTAATTCATTGCAGACTTGCTTTTTGGTGATTTTTGGTTGACTCTTGACCATCCTGACCAGTTTTCTCTCAGCAGCAAGTGATAGTTTGTGTTTTCTGATTGTACCACTGACACAACTGTGCCATGCACTTTATACTTACAAAACGTTGTGTATACAGATGATCTTTGGACCTGTAACTGCTTTTAAATGGCTCCAAATGACTTCCCTGACTTGTTCAAATCAATATTGTGCTCTTTCAAATCAATACTGAGGTCCTTAGACTTTCCCGTTGTAGTGTTTGTGTCTGTGGCTCGTGGGTGTATCAAACAAGCCCTATTAAAATGGGCCCGGAAAAGTGACCAGCTGTTATCAATCAGAATCACTCAGAGGACGTTAAGAGGCCATGCAACAAAGAACATTTGATTCACACAACTTCCTGTAATCACCAAAATTGATCATTCAAGTTGCTGTATGTATATTTATGATCCAGCAGATAAGGTTTCATTTTCAGAAGACTTATAATACATTTAATTATTGAACCAAACTTCATGAATATTTTTGTTCCACTCATTCCATCACAGAAAAATTATAGCTGTAGAAATCATTGGAACTGAAGACTGCCATGATATATATGCTCTTTTATGTATGACTGTATAATGACACACACTGACCTCAAGGTGAGGCTGTGTTAATCAAGTTAACATTTTCACAACTAACTTAAAATGGATTGGCTTCGAGCGTAGACAAAGTCTTAGAGAATGTTTGAGAATAAAAATTGACTGTTGTAGGTATTCCAAGTAAAGATAGGCAAAACTACCCATTTTGCATGACAAATTCTGAACCTATGAGAAGTTATATGGAAAACCATTTCACTCCAGTGACGCAGTCAGCGAGCTGAGTAGCAGAGAGAGGTTTTGAAAAAGAAGAGAATGCATATTGGGTTTGAAGTGTTTGGTGTTTGAGATTACATGGCAAATAACGCAGAACAGGAGCAGCTGCCAAAAATGAGGGGCTGTACTTTCAAATCCACCAAATAGTTTGTTTGCACAGAGTTTGTTAGCCTGATGATGGGCTGCCTCTGAAACAGTGAAGGAGGTTTGGTCTGATAGGGTTCATGATGGAAATTCCTACATTATGATGCTTCATTTAGCGGGGGCTCTTGTTATATGGTCCTTGGCAAGTGCCTGTTTTCATAAGCAATTAATTATTTCTCTCACTGGCTCGAAAGTCTCCTTTAAATATTTTTCAGCTTAGGCACAGATGGCCAACAATCAAGCTAAATACAGATTCAGGCTTATCCAAGGCCACTCAAATGCACCTCTCCTTATTAGTTCCCAAAACTGCAGCTCTGCTCAATGACTTAGTCCAGAAATCTTATCAGCAGTGTTCACTGGACACATCTGTACAGCTTCTACTTGTTTCTCTACTGCTGACACAGAGGTTTGGCTAAAGCATGGCTTCTTACAAGGAATAACATGACATTCTATCTAATCGATCAAACTAATACAAGGCAAAAGTCCAAAATGGCCGTGTTCAGCAAGGATACCAAAAGAGATAACTTGTTAAAGGGCTACACACAGTGTCTTCTGTTGTTACACAAAGCCATTTCACTGTGTTTTTGAATGAAATCCTTCAAACACTGAATATACTTGTCACCATTTATGATATTTAAAGGTAAACCGAGTAAAAGTCAATCTAAACAGTGTTATTGGTTCTCACTTTGATATGTCTGTAGTGTTGATTTAGAGCTTTGGAGATCAAAGAAAACGTGCATCAGCATTCTGACAGGAGAATTTTAGGACCAAATTCTCACAATGTTACTACTGCTACCCCATTTCTACAAGCCAAACATTCATAATATGGTACTAAATGACATCAGGTGCACTGGCAGACCACCAAGTCTATAGTTACCATGTCAAACAAGTTTTGGGAAAGGAATACGGCCACTGCTGTCAGTCAGAGATAACCTTCACTGTAAATAATATAATACTATTACACATTCAGTTTAATGTCATTCATTAGTAGTAGTTTCACTATATATTTAATAAAATACATAATAGATCAAATAATTCCTTATAGTAAGGTTGCTTTACAAATAGAAATATTCAAACCCAAGACACCATGGTTTTAACTGCCTATGATGTCAATTAGAAATGGTACATGTGCTGTTTTTATACATTTCACCAAAGTTCAGACTAACATATAGGATTTTGCAGGTTTTCAAAGTTAAGGATTCACCGCATTTGGTGGATGATACTACAAGAGAATGCGAGGCAAATGCAGGTGAGTATTCCAAGGAGTAAAATCCATGTCGATTCCTCAACAATTTATATCCAATGTCAATGTTCAGAACCAATTCAGGAGGTGATGTGACATTCATGTATTAATGCTGAAAGTAAGGGAGAGGAGGTCGGTGTGGTGGGATGAATATATAGCATGTTTAAAGATCACATCCTCTCACAGACCTGCAATTCATGTTTGCCTTTTCACAAAATGGAACGACAATTGCATCATTCCCTTTAACATTATGTAGTCGCCTTGTAGAAATATTGTAGAAAGTAAGAACTTTAGTAAAGGTGTGATTGGATGGTAAAGGAAAAATACGTAATCTTGTATTTTGTAAAAGAGCTCACATTTTTGTAGAGCTGGAGAAATCAGACCTCAAACACATACTTTTAGGCCTGATGTGAGTTAACACAATGTTTGGCAGTGCAACCCACGGGTGGCTCGGGCATGGTTGAAGAGGTTAGGTGTATAATCTCTGAATTCCATGTGTTGTTTAATTCATTCAGACATTACATCTGAACTGTGTAAGTGCCTGTCTATAAATTACAGCAGTAACTACGAGCCCTCCAGATAATTAGGGTGTTGTTTCAGACTACCTGCAGTGCCAGATAGATTGGCATGTTGGACGCGGCGACGGTTGGTTCAGGAATGTTTGGCTAATAAGGGCTGATATTTATAGCTGGCTGCTTAAATCATCTGCAGGGTTCACCCACCAGCCAATACTAGAAGAAACAGGCCCATAACAGACCTCTTGGTTCAATTGCGTTAGATAATGGTGTTCATGTAGTAATCTTAAATTCTCCATCACAACTTAGTAGGAGAGTGTTTTTTTTTGCATAGAACCAAAATTGACAGACAACAACAAGACAGCAATGTCCTCTGAACACAACCTAGTAATGAGCTTCCTATGCAATGCAACAGTCACAAAGGTGTTCGATGTAACACACACACACACAAAAAGAGCCTTTGTACCTAATCAGAAGTGGAACTTTCTGTGAGAAAAAGCTCTGGGTTCAAACTGGTTCATCTGGCTGTGAGAATGACTATGCTTGTTAAATGTCACTGCAACTGTGGTGTACTGAGATTATAAGATCTCTGGGGAGTATGACCATGCTGGGCAAATTTTATGGCAACTAGCTCATTAGATTTAGAGAATTGTCATGTATTCAAGTGGCTCTACATAAAGGGTAATCAAAACGGATAGTTAGAGGATAAAGGGACAATATTGTTAATGATAATCTGTCCTGCTAGGAAGGCTAAAATGGCAAATATAAGATTACAACTAGTACTAGTACTACAGTGCAACTATTACAACAATATATATATATATATATATATATATATATATATATATATATGTATTTTATTTATTTGCATTTACTATCAATGTGAACTCAGTTACCACTGGAGTACGTTGAGTATCAAATACCACTTGCTGGCCAAGCACACAGCTGATGGAGAGAGCCCTCCTCCCCCTCGCTAATAGTGGGTACAGCTTGCAGGTTGATTAACACTGTTTAGTTAACCTTTACATGTTTTAATAAGGAATTTTTCATTCAGGTCAATATTGTAGACAGTATCTGTCATTGTTTTGGATTGTTGCAATATTAATAAACATACATTTGAATAAAGCGAGCATATTTGGACACTGCACGTATACATGCACTGTCCGAGAAAAGGAGAAGATTAAATGTGTTGCAGTTATCACAGCAGATTTCTTTTTTCAGAATTCGGGAGTGATTCTCATGAACTACTCGGACTGTCCAATCAAAGATGGGGTGTATTTGCTTTGTCTCAAATGTCTAAAATGCTTCCGTTGAGGAATGAACATTTGATTAATCAAAACAAGAGGCTGAAACTGAAGTTGACACATCATAAGCCTTCATGGTCTGTTTCCAACATAAATGTTAGTTTGATAAATGTTATACTTCAAGAAATGAATAAAAATCAGTTAATAATAGTCTCCTGTTAGCACATGACCCAGGTGAAACATAAACAGTGTAGTATTCTGACTTAATGTTGTGCCAGGTGCCAGGGAGTCGAAGGTTGACAATTGTAATTTTTATTGCTGGAGTATTTCTTGAATCAAATCCTACAAAGGAAACATGTTGTTCCAAGTAACTCAGGACTCATGAAAACAAAATAACCCTGTAACCTGTCAGCAAATCATTCCTGCTGGTACCCCTCTGTTGCAAACCACTCCTGACACTCTTCACCACCCACTCCACTAGGGATAAGCGAATGCACCTTGGGTACATCCCATTTCAAATAAATTGCATCTATAGTTCCCTCAATTGCATCTTTTCCTTCCGTCTTAGCTCCTCCCACTGAGGAATCATGAGGAGGCATGAGGGAGCTCTGAGAGAAGAGAGGAAACGAGGATATATGTTAAGAGAAGTGGAACGTGTGTTCCTCAGGTGCGCCATGTGAAGCGACGCCCACAGCTGTCAGTCGACTTTTAATTGCCGTATAGACTTTAATTGAATTCGTATCTGCACATGCCTTTGCCAAAACTGCAAGCTTCATTATGATTATCTCTTTATATCTTTAATAGTAGTGCAGAACTAGTTATTTGAGTGTAAATCCTTAATAATTATAAGAAAAAGGGTAAACTAACTACGTGATTGGGAGGGAGGACACTCTCCAGAGGAAACAACAAAACTTTTATCTTCTGAAGTATCGTTAAACTGCTTTGATGTTGTAAGACGGTTGATTTACTGCAAACTATTTCACAGGAGGAACCTGGACTGTGTGTGCGAAGAACACAGAACATCAGTCAACATTAGATTCTGTTTGATCCCGTCGGCTTGTGGGGACATTTAAAACTACAGTGACTTGCATGTAATTGCACAGAGCTCTCCTAATAGAGAGACACGTTTCTGTTGCAGGTGACGCAATGTTTTCCTCTTTTAACCTAACAAAGACAACATTTCCATGGGACACACTGCCATGCTGCCTTTTACAACATCACCATGACAATTGTTTTGTCTAGAGCTCCACAAAGTGCTGGTTTAATCCAGACACTCTGGGTGGAAGGAGTAAGGAACATACAAGAACATGAGGGGGTTTGTTTGGCTAAGGTTACCCAAGTTGCTCTTGGAGAAGGATCAAACCTTGAGGAGGCCCTCAATCGTCATCCTTCATCCACGCTGCTCTTGTTATGCTTAGGCTTTTAGATAAACTCCCACTCTGGAGGGTGAATGCAGCACTAGGATGGGTTTTTTTTTTTTCCTTTTTTACAGTCACATTTGAAGAAAAAAAAACTTGCATGGAGTTACAGGAGGTGCTGTATGGATGGAAGATAAGAATTGTCATCATGCATTCCCTCGTCCACTCACATGAAACAAATATCCCGGTCCTTGGGCCTTGACAGCCTGTGGAGGGAAGACATTCCTCCTGCATTAATCCAATTACCTAATACCTGCAGACATGCAATAACTGTTAGCTACTGTGCCAAGATACCACCTCCATCCCCACCACCTCAGCCTCAAAAACCACTTCCCCAGGACTGGTCAGACAAACTTTGAATGGCTAGCTAGCAGTTAGCATAAGCAATGTTAGCATTAGCAACGTTAGCTAGAACAAACTGCAACCCCTTGAGGGGGAAGATGATTCGAAGAACAGCAGTTTTGATGTAAATGCAGTGGTGGGGAGAGAAATTACAATATATTATAATTTTCCATATATTGTAATGTATTATTTTGTAATATTTTACTCTTAATCTTGCAAATCATCATTTAACAGCATTTGGATGCATCTCAGCTGGTTATATATCAAGTAAACAGTTTGATTTGTCACTTTTGCTGATAAGCTGAAGTCTTTGGAAACAGTAAAGATGAAGTCAGAAGTCGAATCATGTCCACAGAGTAATACTACAGGATTTTATACAAATATGACTGCATAGTTATATTTATTTTGTCATTAGAGATGAACACAAATACAAAAAGGAAAACAAAAACAATATTACAGAAAGTATTATTTTTGCATATGCAACAAAAGTCAAATTAAACCTAAAATATTCACAAAATGCAAAATAAAAATTCAGATATGTCACAGAATAAACAATCAAGTGAAACTATAATATCACTAAAAGTCCCGAACTTATCTAACATAAGTACATAAGTACATACAATACATATACATAAGAAGGATTTTACACACAGACTTAGTCATGAATTTACAAATAGTTCAAATAGTGCAATCCAAAATGGACTGAGTGATGCATACATCTCCACATACACATAGTGTATAACTTGGCCTTCTGAAGAATACAGCCAGATTCCAAGAAGCTAGTTGGACTCATGTTACACACCTGCCAAGGCCTTAAGCTGAAAACACAACATCCAAATGTTTTGAGGTATTTGAGAAAGGCTTAAAGTAAACTTCAGGTACAAATCCTGTCATCCAGTAAAAACCTGGCTGCTCAGTCACTCTTATCCTTTTTCTTCACCTCAGTTTCCTTTCATGCTCTGAGGCGGAGCAGCGCTGTGTTTACAGTAGGACATGAAAAGAGATCTGCACATTTTGCCGACTCCCATTCGTAAAAAGCCGTAGACGGAGTGAATAGTTTAGGCTTGGCCCGGTGAGGGTGGGATTGAGGGTGGGGGCTGATACAGTATACTCTAGATCAAAGTCTTGAGATTGAGATATATTCATATGCCACACAAAATGAGCTGTTTGCTCAGGCCACAAGTCAACAAGTATGGAACAAGTCAACCCCATACAAGATATTGCAGGAGCATGAATATGTATAAAACTGATGGAAAATTCCACTGTCAGGTCCTCAAACACCCACTCTGTCTCATCAGTGTGTAATGTTCAGTGCCTCCAGGAGTTACTCTGTCATGATGTGTGGTCATTTGTCTTTCTATTGTATGTTCAGTCCCCCAACCTGCCAAGACTATTTCTGCTTCAGTTATGGATTTCTTTCTTTTCCCAGAAACACTGTAGCAACCTTCAGAAAACTTCTCTGGGTTGGTCCATCCAGCTGTGTTTTGCAATATATAATGTTAGTAATGGAGAGACGGTGAGAATATCCAAGAAAAAGAAGGAGTGGTGCCCCTCACTGTGCTGTGGTCTATAAAGGCTCCTGTTGGCACACATGTTGGCATCTTTTCCACTTCCAGTTTGGATGACCCCCAAAATGATTGTTGAATGTATTGAGAAATGGTGAGTCTAGAAAAAAAGGCCCCTGAGAAGGTGAAGGATGATCTTGAACTTTGGGGGCTGGATAATCTCCACAACAGACAGCATTGGCCCTTCATTGAGTTTCTGTGTAGAATCTGCACATTTGAAGAGTCACTGTCTGAGCACAACTTTTGATTTCTGCACACTGCTTATGCAGACACCCAGTGTATACAAAACCGTGTTCATATCAACTGTCTTTGTCGATATCTCTTCCAAAGTATTCAAGGGACTTTTGGCTACACAGACACATCCTCTTTTGAGAAGCCTGTCTGAGGACATATTTGACATTACGCAGGCCTTTGCAGCTATGCAGACACAAAATGTGTCATCTGAGCTGCGGTGTTCTGTGGTGAACTTACCTTTCTTTTTTTATCATTGGAAGTCACAAGCCGTTTTTAGACAGAGCAGCAAGCCGCCAATTTGCCCGTCCTATTGGTGGCTAGGTCCGCAGATTAAGACAGAGGGCGGCAAATTGGGGGTCTGTTTTAGTCCGCCCATTTGCCACCCCAGAGGATACACTTATGTCCGCCTCACCTGCTATCTAAATCTGAGGCGTCAATGTGCCAGCCCGTGCGTAAGATGGGCAGAGGTGTCGATGACCTGCACTGTTGTGCGACCCACAGACCCAACCAAGAAACAGCTGATCACAGCAATCAGTCCATCACTCCATCCGTGGACATTAAGATGAGCAACTGGACAGCCGCTGAGATCCAGGAGATGCTAGTGTCTCCTCTGTCTCTGTAGCTGTTTGGTTGTGTTAGCTTGTTGTTGTAGCGGCAAGCTAGGAACGGTTGCTACTTTCAAATTAAAAGCCCCCCGCTAAGAACCCAGTTCTAAACTTCACTGGGGTGCAATATAAAGCTCTTATTTTGAAGACAAATTTGTTGTCGCTGTTAACAGCCCAACTTCGAGCTTCACGTCACGTCACATGTTTATGCCTACCCCAGTGGCGGCTTTTGGAAAAGGAGGAATATTACGCCTCCGTTTTAGAAAGACAGCGCAGCACATTGCCACCCTTACCTTGGAGCAAATGTGCCGCCTTTTCTATCTAAAAAGGGCTACAGTTACTGAGGCTTTTGTTGTATTGGATTAAACTATCACAGTGCTTGTATAGTTGTGACCCCTCAATATTTTAGTCATGGTTGATTTTGGCGACACCTGTGGTTACTGTTTAGGATAGACAGATTATCAGCTAATGTTGACATTCAACCTCTTCTGAGCGTACATTGCTGTTTGTGAAACACAATAAATGTAATCAGGCTTAAAATGATATGCACAAAATGTGGATTGATATTTTTGAGTCAATTTAGGCCTGTCCTCTATTGGAAGTGTGAGCTAAGAGGTGGTTGAATCCTAACGTTAGTTGCTGTCTAATTGAAACTAACAGGTTATTGAATACATTGTTTTACCTCGAAATATGACCTGATCTTCACATTCCATAGATTTACAGCTGCTAATCAATGACAAGATGTGAAATGATAACAATTTGTCAGATTCCCTACATTTATCATCTATATGAATTCCAATGTGCAACGCATGAGTACAACAATTGAACTTCCCAGCCTTCACATGACATCAGAGGAAAATGGCCGCTGTGTAATTTGGGCATTGTGTTGGTCTGTTGCTCTTGAGCCAATAACCCAAGCTTTAAGAAATGAAACAGCTTAGACCTCTGCAACCCGACCCAATCCCTGTGGGTTCTCACAGTAGTAAATATCATGCCACTCGCTGTTAGTCATATCCAGTAAGTACACACATTTTTCCTTGTGTGTCAGTACAAACTGATTCGCCCAGAGGACAGCTGGACTCAACCAACAATGTAAACTACTATATAGACAGATGAATATTTGCTATCGCTCAAAAACACTTATAGATACATAAACTTTGAGTTTCATATAATGAAGAAGTTGAATTGCCAAATAAAAACCTATACTTGTGTGCTTACATTTAATGTTTTTTTTGTTTTTTTTTTGTTGGTTTGGTTCTGATATACTTCATGCTAAGTATAGACAATGCTTTTTTTATGTTGGTTGTCATTTTCCTTGTACAGTCATTTAAAATATTTTAAAATGTTTTCTTAAATATATTTTGATTTTAACTTTTCATGAAAGTTTGATTTATTGCAAGACTGTCATTATATACTGCATTAGTTTAAGCAAGATTTATCCAATCAAGTTGGTACTGAAGTGTATTAAAAAATGAAAAAAACATGTAATGCTTATTTAAAAGATACTCGTATATAGTCAAGGTATTTTATACTTTGTGATCCAGGCCATAGATTTTATCCGTTCACAGCCATTTCACACTCCAAACTCAACCAAAAAAGTTACAACTTAATGATGTCATCAATCTGTTTAATTGTTTCCGTCCTTAAGTCACTCTCTGCAATTATAAAATAACCTTAAAGAACCAAAACAGAACAAGTGAAACATAGTTTGTTCCATGAGTGGACATGTGAGATATGGCATTAGAGTTGTTCCACATTCATTTGAAAGATGGCTGTAATTATGTTAGGCGTCTGTAACAACTTGATCTTTGACCTCTTTGATCATCTAGAAGCAGGTTTTGAAGTTGTTTTTTTAACACAGGAGTATTTTTGATCTGAACTGTTTCTGTTATATCCAGGATTTTCATGGAGAACCATCACTGTAGTCTCCATATATCAACTTGACAGTGAACAGTTCAGCTGCTGGAGAAGGGAATGTGCTTGTGTAGGACTTGGCAGCCAAACTCTCGACACCGGGAGCTTCAGATGAAAAGAAGAAAATGATCTGTCAGACCTTGGTGCACTCACTAAAGGAGCACTTGACGTGGGCCTGACTGCTGTTGTGCTTGGCTGCGGAAGGTCTGGAGCTGCAGGGCAGCTGAAGCCACCTGTGGCTTCGGTGCAAGAGCTGTTTGGATGGCAGGACAAGACATGGCCACCCCTGGTCATAACATAAAGCAGAGCAGAGAATGATGAAACTTCCCATTCAAGTTGGCACACAGAGTATCAGGAAACACTGCAGAAGGAGGTAAGATCCACCATGGCGGTGCCCAATCTCTGTGGAACAGCAGTAACATTTTGGCGATGACTTTCTTTAAACTAGACCAAGGATCAAGGTCAGTGTGCTACGCAAATCTCTTAATCCATCCATCCTCAATCCATCACTAAAAAACTTGAATTAGTAATAACACTTAATTCATTGAATAAAAGAGCTTCAGTACTTCCTCAACTTCACCCACAACTACATTTAAAAGCCAGAACAGTAAAACAATTCAATCTACTGTAAAAATGCTCACAAAAATAAAATGGACAGTGTCATTAAAGAGCACAGAAAAATGAAAGAAACCACATAAGACATTCAGACTCGAAGCATGCACAACATCATCTTCTTCAGCATTCCCGAACATCCATCCGAAAGATCAGAGACACTGGTTCAGGACTTCCTGACACTCAACTCCCTCCTGACATAGTTAAGCACATAACATGTCACAGTGCCCACTGTGCTCGAAACAGCAAATTACCCGGACCAGTGATTGTCAAACTGGACCAAGTCAAAGGAGCTTATTACGAACTAACCAACAAACTTACATGTGAGATAAATGAATGAGTCCGCTACCCCATCTGGAAACAACAAAGACAAAACGATGAGAACAAAATTGGTTGTGGACAAACTATACATTGAAGGATAGCTTTACCGGGACTCCAAAACCATCCCATGGCTCTTCTAACCCTAAGATTAATCTGGATGCACGTCTGTTGCGTTCCTGCTCCGGTACTTTTTTGCTCGGTCGTCAGACAACCCCCACCGACTCTGTTTTGAGTCTGGCACGGCACAGCCCTGCTCGATAGCTGGAGTTGCGAGACTGAGGAGTTCCCGGGATAATTAGATAATCATGCATGACCACAGTTATAGCGGTGTTATAAACACAACAACACGAAGTGTTACTGACCGAAGGATTAGAAGAAGAGCTTGTATTAATCTCTTTTTTGAGATTTTTGTACTGGCATCAACACAGAGTGTTTTATTTTGAAAATTAACCGGATGTTAAGTTGTTGTTTTGGTGCATGACTTCCTGTGTGAGCTCCGTGTTGAATTTGGCTGAATTGCTGCGTTGTGCTCCGGCATCCAGCAAAAATAGAGGTCCCGTGTATCTGCTCCGCCGGGGTCTGGACTGCTGGAGCTGGGATGGAGCAGATATGCAACTCTGCCTTGGCGGAGCTGTGACAGCACGGAGCTGGACCGGACATGTATCTGGTGTAGAGTTCTCAACGGGCCTGAAAATTACAACCCGACCCGACCCGGCCCGCCGGTTTTAAGCCCGAACCCGCCGCAGCGCGACACACCAGCATGAATTGTCTGCACGAACCCGGCCCGAACCCGACCCCCCGCGCGCCTGAATTGTTTTCCTCATACACTTGTTATCATGATCAGACTGACAGCAGACGGACAGGTGACATGAGCCAGGAGATAGGTGCTGCGTCAACGTCAGCAGCAGCACCCGCTCCCGCTGCAAAGAAGACACCGCGCTGCGACCAGTAGGAACATATATTCGGAGAGACAGAAACAGACGATCTCCTCACTCCTCGAAAAGCAAGGGTAAATTCACCAGTGGCAAGTTTACTTTTAGCCAATTCCATCTTCTCCAGCCAGGCTATAGGCGCGAGTATACGTCACGCAGCGGCATCAGTTCTGCGTCTGCCCCTCTGCATGAAGCAGGCAGCCAGACTCACTCTTCACCACACCTGAACAGCGATGATTCACAACAGGCTATATAATTTACAACCTGCAAAAAATGTGTTTTATGAAATGTGTTTTATAAAAAAGGAAGCCCGAGGCCCCACCCGACCCGGCTCATTTGCGCATCTTTTCGGCCCGAACCCGGCCCAAACCTGCGGGTCCGGTCGGGTTTGTCGGGCCGGCCCGACCCGTTGAGAACTCTACTACACTTCATTGGCCACTTAGTGACTGTGACCCATCCATATGAACACTAAATGAACTTGTCCCATCACTTTACCTGAATTACAAAATATACAATTTTAAGCAATTTCTAAGCTCCATTTGTACTTGTACATACATACAAGATTGGTTTCATATTGTGTGGTTTTGAGTTATTACCTCTAAAATTTCTGCCTCACTACTATCACGATGCAGCAGGATCGGGGAACTCAACAGAGGACTCTGCAATTACTGAACAAAAGACTGGACCTAAATACAAACTATACTAATGAGGGAATGAGGTGCAGGTAGAGTGAGGCGGACAAACACAGGTGAGGGTAATGAATGGGAAAAAACTGCAAACAGGGAAGGAGCTGAAAAAACATAGGGAAGGCAGACTGTGGAGGCACTCGGGTAATAGTGTTGGGCTAATTTAACAGATGAACAGATTAAAGAATGAAAAAGGGCAAAAGACGACTCAAAAACCTTGAAAACACACAAAACACACATACAATGAAAGCAATGACGGGTCTGACAAGTACAATGCAGCTGAATAGACATGCATCAGTTGTTTTGTTAAAAAAATGTAAAAACAAAATAAGCAAGCAACATGAACATGAAGTCCTTAGCACTACGTGTTAAGAAAAAAAAAGTTTATTCCTCTTCAATTCAATAAAAACCAAGCAACTCAATCTGCTGAGGAAGGTCATGTAAAATGATCAAAACCCCTGAAACCCCGTGAGTTGTTTTCTAAATGGCTGTTTCCAAAGTGAACCCTTGTACATGAAGTGCATTGAAAATGCCTTTGCAGTGACCACTCCGTCTCCAGAAACGGTTGTTCAAGTTGTGTCAACAAAAATGAGAGAGAGACCAGGGTCTGCTCTGATCTTTCTCAAAAAAATATAGATTCAGAACTCAAAGATATTTTTCACAGTGGCCCTAAACCTCTGCTGTACAATCAGCTGGTAAGAGGTTTCTTAAATGTATATAGACAGATTTCCTAAAGACACACACACACACACACACATATATATTTCAACACAGATGTGCGTGTGTGTGTGTGTGTGTGTGTGTGTGATTGTGTTTGTGTACACAATTCCAATAAGCTACTCCATATAATATTCCAGATGTACCCATGATACTTATTTGCATGCTTTAAATCAATCACTACACACATCTCTGATAATATGCAAGCCCTTTTTTCATAGCACTTAAAGGTTATGATTAATTGTATCTGTGGGCACTGCCAAATCATTGATTAATATAGTGTGTACATTAAGTGTCAGAAGGAAGGAAAAGCGGTTATAACGAGCACCTGGCAGAGAGGGAAATAAGCGTGCAGATGGAATAACAGATATATGTAACAGACACTGGCTGAGGATGTAGAGCTCATTAGAAATGTCTGACCGAACGTTTTGTGAGAAAATGCACCTAACACGAAATGAGAGGACATGATAGATTGTGAACCTAAACAACAAGCAAAAATGGCGTCTGGAATGTGAATGAATTGTCAACTGATTTGGTCATTAACTCTGGCCATGGCTGCAGACATGATATTTTCAACAAACTGTCATTACAAGTCTGTGATATTCCTCTGGATGTTTGCCACAGTGTGTGATGATGTTTTCCTACTGAATGCAAGTTCCCTTAATATTCCACATTAGCATTCAGCCTTTACTGATTAGCCGAACCAGCCTCAGGCAATGGCAATCAGAAGCCTTTTAGATGTTGAGGAAGATAAAACAATCGAGGGAGTTGGGGGCCATCATAAATCTTACGCAAGGGATCAAATATCAAAAATGGCCTGAGTGGACAAATAACATCATATCGATTTTCCTTTTTTTCTGGCTGTAAATCCCAAAGTTATACCCTGTGTCTCTTCCAACAGGCTTTCCTTCATCTTTACTACATAAATGAAGTTGAAATGAGGAAACACTGCCCTATGGAGCGGGATGACAATGGTGAAACTGAGCGGAGTTTGGATGTTGGTGAAAGACTTTGAGCTATGCTTTCAAGCACGGGAGGGAGCCTAGTGCAAAGTACTCAGGCATAGCAGTTTGATTTCCCAAATGTTCATAATTAAATGTTTTCTATTTGAATAGCCAGCAGGGAACTCCTCGGCTTGTGTTTTTGTAGTGGCTATTGTGTTTGTGGAGCCAAATATTGGAAACTTTGATACCGAATCCCCTGGTGTATGTTAACTTTGGCAGCGGCCAAAGGATTCTGGGGATGCTTTTCCTGCGCATTACTGCGCCTCCACTGTCCACCACCCACCATCTCCTCAGGTCGTGGAGTTCCCTGTAGCCACTGCTCGCTGAGCTGAGGAGGGGGCAGCACAGGGAAGACATTGTGATGCATCTCGGGGTGAAAACTTATCTCAAATGTCTCAGAGGTTTTTAGAGAAAACACTTCAATGTGGGAGCTTTTTTTGAGAGGCCATCTCCTCTTGCTGAACTCTGCTTCATCCTTTCTCAAACCTTCGGTGCTGTCTCTCAGGCTACAGGAAGCCGTCAGCCACCTCCAGAACATACCCTCCCCCTTACAGCATGTATGGTGCATGAACCTCTCAGCCTGCGATCTCTGCCTCCTGCCCGGGGATCAGTAAATATTCAGACTACTGTGGAACAGAGGGCCAGGGCTAGGCTCGTTTGGCCAGTCTCTGAGCAGCACAGGATGAGTCCTGGCTGGATGGGAATGTGAGCTGAGGGCCGCACAGGAGGAAAGGCAGAGTCAGCAAACAAGCGGCAGAGCAAATAAGCCACACATACTGTTTGTTATTAAGTTCAGTTTTCACGTGTGCATGTGCTTACACAGTACCACTGATACAGAGTAATCCATTACTATAGTGGTCTTCTTTTACGAGATCTCTCCTGTTTGAGGTCAGTCATCTTTTTTAATAAATGCATGGTGGGACTATGACCTCCGGTGGCCCCTGGGAGTTCAATTTTCATAGGGCCCATGTGTTCTGTGGCCTCACTCAGGTTCATGTTTCAGACTGACCATTATCATTTTTTAAATAAGTTTTCTTTTTGAACAGTGTCAGTGAACAGTATGAACAGTGATGAATATGAGGGGTCTGTCAGGGCCGAATTAACAATCTGAACCCTTTTGGAGTGGGTCTCAAATGAAAGCTAATTATTCTCTATTTATCTATTTCTTTAAATTTATATTTGTATTATAAAAATATAAATCATATTTGTATTTTTCTTTTATTTTCATTTTAATTCTGGAACATGAGCTGCATCACAGAAAATGCTTCTGAAGGAGAACTGGACATGCTACCAGAAAAGAAAAGATTTTTTTTTTTTTTTAAGTTTTAACCAGTAGGCCATTTCTTAATCCTCAACAGGGGGACACTGTATTCAGAGAAGAAGTAACTCTACACTAGGTAAGAGAAATTTCCTCAGACTTACTTACACAGATTTAATTGACTTAGTAGCCTAAGCAAGTAACAATTGGTCTGGGAATTTCCTTAACAGCTAGTGCCATAAAGACTAGAAAAGCAGCGCTTTTAAAATAGTAATAATAATTTATTAGTTAACGTGTGGTTAAAAAATGTGGTTTTGGAGCAGAATGTACCACAGAAGCAGCTCTGAGAACTTGAGTCCCAGGTGTTTATATGTCCATCTGTATGTGAGCAGACTTTTGTCAGCATGACAGCGTCACAACTGTGTAAGATAAAGACAAAAAAAACTCTTAGGTGTGCATTTGGGATCAAAATGATGGACGAGTTTGAAGATGGCCGTGGTCCGAGGGAGGGCATCAGAAGTAGGGAGGTATTAAGCAGGACAAGGGTCATCAGCCCCCCACTTTCTGCCACTGGCCCACATTTGTTTCAGGTTACTGTAACCTAGTTACAATCATTCTTTACTAGAGTAGTTTAGCTGTTACAGACAGATCTTGTCAACACAGCTGTGCAAGAAACAGCGAAACTTCATAGGTGAGCAGTTGAAATCCAAATGAAGGACACGTCTGAAGATGGGTGTGGTGTGACTCATGAGTATGAGTACTGATGTAGTCATGTGCAGGGGTGGACTGGGACAAAAAATCGGCCCTGGCATTTTTGGCTTAGACCGGCCCCTCATAATTAACGGAGCACAACCGAAAAAAAAACAAAAAACTTTTTGCCTTAAGGCTTATTAGAAATGTACAGTTTATCATTATTTTAGAAGTCTATCAAATAATCATTGTGGAAAGCAAATAAGTAAATTTACTCAACACAGTTCTACCTCCTTAGCTATATTCTATTTCAAGCATAATGCATCATCAACATCCTAAATATCAGAAGTTTAGCGTCTATTGTTATCTCCAAAACAAAACTCCACTTTCGTCTGCTCTGTGTAGTTCAATTGATTCTTTTATACTTTTTATTGAAATCATCTCTAATATGTATTTTCTGAATTTCCCTGATATAGCAGCTCAGTTCTAATTCTTCAGGTTAAAAGGTGCTCCCTGCTTTAAAAAGCTATAACATTGTTATATCAGGCTAAAGACAGGGCTGCTTTATGAACTCATGCAAAGCAACTATGTCTTAAAAGCATTTGACACTGTCTTACTCTTATTCAATGTGGGCATACCTTTTGCTAATAATACTTTTATACTTTTTTTACACTTACTTTAGTAATGCTTAAATTGCAAAGCTTTTACTATCATTTAGCAGTTTTATAATCAGTTTTTTAAAACATGTTTAACCACAGCATAGAGGGTTGATACAAATTCAAACTACTCTGCAGCCTTTCAACACACCTTTATCCTAAATATCTAAAATGCTTTGATGGAGCCTAAAATGGACACTTGCTGCTCATCCAACACTTCTCAGCCTCCCTTGACCATTTGCTGTTTTATCAGAATAAGGTGTCGTGGCTGCCAGATTTTGGGAAGTATGCAACACCAATTAATATTGATACATATCAACCGCCATTGCTCATCATTCTCATGTAATTAGAGTTCTCAGCGGGCCTTAAAATTACAAGCTCGAACCCGACACAGCCCGACACACTCGCATGAACTGTGTGCCGCCCCCCACATTAACTCGGCCCGAGCCCGCGCTCCGGTCGGGTTTGTCCCGTTGAGAACTCTACATGTGATACAGCTAATGTACCTCCATCACCACCATGCTGTCTCAGAGGACGTGGAGGCCACAGCAGCCCCTCCAGCGAACATGTCTGTGATCTTTGCACATTTTCCAACTACAGCGAGAGTCTTCTCTTAGCACGCAACTTCTCCGCACCCAATTTCTTTCTCTTTGATTGCTCCATGTTGTCACTCCTTGCGCTCAACACTTTGAAACTAGCAGAAGTTACAGGTGACCGCGTAGGGAAGGGGCGGGGCCGCTGTCGTACTATATCCTGATTGGCTCAGTCCACTGTCTATATTGAAGATGGGCAAATGGGCCGCCCCCTCTAAACTTTGCACTTAGAAAAAAAAAAAAGAGGAGGGCTGAGAGATTTCATTGGATTAGCCTAATGTCCTTCAAGAAAATCAACCAGTAGGCCGTCGCGGTCGATACTGTTTTGATTAAATTATGACAGCCCGGCCCAAAAACGTGTGTCGGCCCACCGGGCATTGCCCGGTACGCCAGATGGCCAGTCCATGCCTGGTCATGTAGTAATGACTACTGAGTACTCACGGGTCAGCACGTGAACATGTTGATGGGTGTCACGGCTGGTGACACAAGATGGTCTCTAACCTTTGAGCTGTTTTCATCTGAGTGTATGTCAAAATTGATTAGTAAATTTGGTTTCATTTAGGTTTTAAGTCCCAACTTTATTGGAATCAGGACTGTAGTTTAAACATTGCTTGTATTCTCTCTTTGTGTACAGGAGCTGGTGCAGACATGCTGCATTTCTGAGTGAGCACCAGGACAACGTGTTCCTGGGCCAATGTTACTGAAAATTCTGACTTTGGCAAGACTAAGATTTCCGCCTGAAATGAAGAATAAAGAAATCAACTAATATGGGTCGACTTTACACATATTACTTTACTTACTTACTTACTTTACACACACACATTTGTCTGACGTCTTGCACAGCTTACTGAAAGCCGTTCACAAATCTTCTGTGCCGCGGCTTCACTCAGACAGAAAATGGATTCAATTTATTGACCTAAAATAGCTTCTCCTGTATACACTCATAAACAGTGTGACCACATGACCACTGGGCACAGGACATCCACTCAGATGAGAACAGATGAGAAGCTCTGGGGGGAGTTCAGGACCAACAGGATGGACAACCAACAAGGACTAAATGATGGAGATTATTATAACATTGAGAAATAAACAAATGATAAAGATATATACTGATGAAAAAACATACAATACACCATTTATTGTTACAAACAAGTATGAACTTGAAACTGTTCTTAAACTTGAATGCAGCACGAACAATTACAGTGATTATCTGGATGGGTTCACTGTGTAATTTTCTAAGTGTCATAAATATGTCTTGAAACAGCTCCATAATTTTCACTCAATGATACCAACTGCAATCAAGATATTCAGACATTTAATTATAGTCAAACAAACTGTCATGACTGAAGACAGGAATGAAGAAACACATCAATAATCCACAAATCCATGCATGTAATCTCTTATAATTAAAAAGTCATTCTCGTGGGTAGATACTACTGATTCTACTGTGTGTTTGAACCTTTTGAACAGGACACAGCTCTGCATTTTTTGATTGCACCAATGTATTCAACAAGACCAATGCAGTTTCATCTATGGTGTAATATTAATATTGGTAATAATTATGTTTATTCCAACCTGGACCATGTGGATTTGCAATGTAAAATTGGAACGCAGATCTGCAATTAACATATTCAAACAGTAGCCCCATTCAAACGGCCCTTTAAGTGCGAGTAACCTGCACCAATTCTCCGCATCCTCCTCTGTGTGAAAGTTTCGAGGGGTTAGATTACTCTGGAGGCAGTAGCAGAGGCGCAGCATTGGTGGACCGTACCTGTGTGAATGGATAAGAGGCAGCACGGAGCTGGGGGCGTGTTGATCTGATGGTGTTTACAGTCTGACAGATCCTTCACTCACCAAAATAAAGAGAAATGTCGCACAAAGCAACATTACATTACATAACAGTAACCAGCAAAAAACGTTAACTCGCCAAGTGTTTCTTTTCTTCAACTATTGTGTTGAAGTGATATTCAGCCCTTCCGACTTAAGTGAACTTTCCTACAGAAAACATTCTCCCTCCCCGCGAGTGACAGAGTCAGACAGCGTCCAGTTTACCGATGGGGATCATGTAATTATGTAATTTAGAGCGAAAAACGTAACTCTGTCACTTTCAAGGATGTCTGGTGTATCAGGATCTCGATCACAAGACATTATAACATCATCCATATGATTATAAACAGTCAGCAGGTACATGTATAGATCAACAGAACGACATCGGGGAAACATGTTGAAAAAAAATCACACAGACATCATCATCATGACGTGTACTGTCACGCATCTTTTGCATCCAGAGCAGCAGCTTGATGTATGAATTGACACACCAGTGCGTCTTTACGCCGGAGCTGCTTAGTTCTGTGTGAACAAACAAAGGCAGAGAATTGGCGAATCTCCACTACGGAGATAATGCGGAGTCTCTGTGTGAAAAGGGCTGCTGACTACACTGGCATTTGTCAGCATCGGTATGACAATTATGAAACCTGCTACCATCTTACTGAGTTAGTGGTGGCTAATTTTATTATACAATCATTATGGCAGGTTGGCTGAAGCTGAATACCTAATAACACCCAAGCATGGAAGGAAAGCCAAGTCATTAATTTGATTGTATTTGGGACACCTGAAGGGGTCAGAACTTAGAGGTAAGAACTGTAAGAAAAACATTTGGGGAGTAAAAAAATAGAAGTTATTGTCATTTTATTAGTTTAGAATAAACTGTAATTGCATGTGTGAATACAGCCTCAGTGAGTCTTGCAGCATCAAAATGGATACACTGACAGAGAGTTCTGGCAGCACGTCATGTTACAAGATGTGGTTCCCTGGGTGAGAAATCTACCCAGGCACTGGTGAATAATCTGGCTTGTTGCTCTTACAATTACCCTCTCTTTTTTTCCCCCATGTCAATATCCTACTGTAATTTGGCCCGCCCTGCATTAACTCTGACCTCAAAGCCCTCCCATCATGCTCTGGTTGTGAGCTCACCAGCACTGCTGCACAGTATCTGTCAAATATGGCACCATTGTTGACTTATAATATGAGAAAAAGTATATTATCGGAAAATTATGTTTGTGTTGCTTTACTCAGAACAGCACTGGGGCTGATGGCTCGCCAACACTGAAAATGAAATGCTGCTTGTAATGTTGACACTGATTCTAGAAAGAGATGATGTTGATTAATTATTACATCACAACACTTGGACATGTGGAAGCAGACATTCTGTTGGAAAATGAGCAGCTGGAACAATCTGAGTGGTTGATGGGGTAGAGTCAGCCTACGGGGGCCAAATGATTTGACGGAAGTGTCATGCTAATACACTTGTAGTCAGGTTTGTCATGAGGTAAATATGGAGCTATCCTCTTTCTATGACAGTTTTAACATCTATTTTACAGTGATGGGTGAGCTAACCCTTGTGGGGTGTTCATGTTTTTGTTACTCAGCCAGTGTTCACAGGTCTGCTGGACCCACCGCGCTATTCGGTTTTGAAATCAATGCAGCCATAACAATCTAAAATGTAAAAATACTTAAAATATGTTCACTTTATCCCAAACACGAGCAGGTTAGACATCATATGTGGTTATTTTTGCCATTTACCTCTGTTAGATCTCATTTATGAGTAGAAGTACCATTCGTGTTTTGTGATAAAATTTAATAAAAAAGTCAAATGAATTAGAATCATCATATGGACTGAAAAGAAAATGCTTATCTTGAAAAATATGAATGAAATAAGGCTTTTCATGACTACTGATGCTTATTTCTTTGAATTTAATTTGAAATTGAACATGTGCATGTCAGTATATGACACAAGTGTACACTGAACATATTTGGTGTCACAGATGGCGGCTTGCAGACGCACATATACAAACAAACACAGACACACACAGATACACACAGACACACACACACACACACACACACACACACACACACACACACACACACACACACACACACACACAACAGCAGGCCGGGGTAAGAAGAGGACAGAGTGCAGGCTCTGATGATTATGCGCTATAAAGTCAGTTAAACCTCACAAGTTGATGCAGAGAATGCATGGTGACAAAAGTACATCAGGCTTACATGGGCGGCCAGACAGTAGTCTTTCTAAACATCTGCATCACACACAGCCGGAGACTCCACTAAAAACCTTGTCTAACAAAAGGGAACCTGGATTTTAAACTCAAACTTTCAGAATTTAGAACACATCACAGCACAGAGACAGCCCTGCTTCAAATAGTGCACGACATCAAGCCTTCAGTTCTGCTGCTACTTGACCTGAGTGCAGCTTTTGATACTGTGGAGGATCAATTTTAGGACCATTACTTCTAAAGTTATACATGCTACTCCTGGGCAGTGCCATCAGGAGGCCGATGATACTCAGCTCTATGTGTCTCCTGATGACACTGGGCCGATTTACTCTCTTGCCTGGATGTCACAGAATTTCTTAAGCTCAAAACAGAAGTATTGATGATTTGTTAAAAGGCTCAGAGAGAGAATCTGGCCTCCAAACTAAATGCATTAGGACTCAACCCAAGCCAGGTAGCCAGAAATCTAAGAGCGATATTTGATTCAGATGTTAGTTTTAAGGCGCATGCATGATGTGTCACAGAAACAGCATTTTATCATTTAAAAAACATTTCCAACTTGAGTCCAATGTTCTCCTACCTGGTCTACCAAAGACAACAATAAATCATCTGCAATGAATTAAAATTTCTGCTCACCATGAGTGCTGACTGAGACCAGCGGGAGAGTTCACATTACATCTATTTGAAAGTCTTCACACTAATGATAATGGTTTGTAAACTCAGACTACATCACACAAATGAACTGGTTTATGAGAGACGCCCCTCAGATCCTCCAACTCTTCTCTTTTAGCTGTTCCACAGAGCACAACTAAAACATTTGGTGACGCTGCTCCCAGCCTGCCTGGAGATTTTAAATATTGATACTTTTAAACATAAACCAAAAATCGTCTTATTCAGTCTGGCTTTTATGTAGGGTCATTTTATGGTTTTAATGTTCATAACTTTTTGTTTGTTTGTTTTTTATCATAATCTTTTATGCTTTTTTTACTTATATTATATATAGATTTTAAGTTATAGTTCACTATTGTTATTGTAATTGTAATTATAATAATTAATCAAAAGAAATGTAATCAACTTTACGTACAATATTTTTTCATCTCCGTCATTTTTCTTGCTTGTCTTTATTTTTTCATTCTTTATCTTTTGATATTTTTCATTTTTTTGCAGTCGATGTGCATTAGTCCCTAAAACTGTTTTTGTTTTCTTAGTATCCCATGTCACTTGGAAAGCACTTTTAAATAAAGTTTGATTGATTGATAAAATGCACCTGAAATGATAAGATGATACATTCATTTTATTCTGATGATTTAATTTAATGGGTGGCGGGTAGAGGACAACAACTAGCTCCAAGGTTAACATGAGCATTGTCTGCGTTTGGATCTTTCAAATGATCACATTTCCCATAAACCTTACTGCTTCCCGTCTCCTTGTCGTTGTCTTTACATGTTGGAAGTGTTTTTTTTTTTTTTCCACTGAATGTTCATTCCTCCCAAAGGTTGCCAC
This sequence comes from Diplodus puntazzo, assembly GCA_963678695.2. Classification (NCBI taxonomy): domain Eukaryota; kingdom Metazoa; phylum Chordata; class Actinopteri; order Spariformes; family Sparidae; genus Diplodus; species Diplodus puntazzo. The sequence continues at coordinate 22,070,804 of OZ023175.1, read as the reverse complement.
TGCCAGATGTTCTGGAAAGTTTTGGGTGAACATGGCCCTGCTACTGGTTAGTGTCATTCTGTTACTGTCGGGAATGTAGAGAGATGAGGAGGAAGAACAGGAAATCACACAATGACAGGCGGAATAAATGGGACTGTGAAGTATATAATATTTGACTGACTTTGTCCCATGACCTATATATGACAAAGATCCCATTAAAATACCAGGCAAGGTGAAGTCCATCATGTACAGTGTGATGACATTTCAAATCTGTTTTATCCCAGCAAAAACACATCCACTTCATCATGATTTATTTCAACACTATTCTTATTGTTCATCAAGTTTTATTGAGTTATGCAAGTCAAAGTCTTTATATGAACTGCTGCCATATTATTTCAATATATAAATAAGCTTTTGCTATAAATACTTGACCTGCTGTTGCTTTATGTCACTTGCAATCACAATAGATAGCATAGTTAAACCCAGAATATGTCATCTCTGCCACCGGGGGTCTCTCTATCAAAACAAAAGACACTTGCAGAGTGTTGTGTGGGCTGGACCGGGCAGAGACGGGCGGCAGAGCCTCTACTCAGCTAGCCGGCCAACTCAGGAGCAGAATTCAGATATTACTGTTTGTGGAGTTAAAAAGTCTGCTCCATGAACACAGCATAAGACAGGAAGACAGGAGAGGAGGAAAGGAGAGCGAGAACAGGAGTCTCTGGTGAGTGCTGAGTTTAATGAGGGGCTCAACTGAATCCAAACACAAAGACGGAACTTAGCCTGAACAAGACTGATTTGACATTGTTGTGCTTGGCAGCACCATCAGCTGCTCCAGGATCCCTCTCTGATTGGCCATTGTGGTCTTGCTCAGATATTACAGCACTGCACTGATGAGTCTGTGAGCAGATCAGGAGGATCTGTTAACCCTTACATTACCTGGTAACCTGTGCCGAACAGCATAATTTGAAAGGGCACGGCAGTAGTATCTACCACAATGAGACCGTGCTCCATTCTCATTGTGTAAGTCATGTTTACCAAAATAAACCATTGTGGTGGCCGATCAGAGATACCCATATGGATCTTTTAATCTTAATTGTGATTTTTATTTGCATCGGACACAGTCTGAAAGGTGGAGACAGGTTGTGTTGGATGGGGAAAATGTCAGAGAGCTGAACTGATTGTGTAGCTTAAGTCAAAGTTGGAGGCTGAATACATACTCAGAGAAACAGTGTGAAGCAAGAAGAGCTCAGTAAGAGATTAACTCTCCTTTCTCAATTGTAAACAAAAACTAAACAAAAAGACTGAGCACAGATTCAGAACAGAACACATTGTTCTCCACAGGAGTGTTGGGGCCAGTAAATATGGATCTGGGCACAGGATTATGCTCTATTACAATTGAGAGTGACATTTTCCCTTGTAATTGACCACATTTCATTTATGAGCAAGTGCTTAGTGAGTCAACCATGAGTGCAACATGCCCATAAATCATTTGGGTGTTGCCTTTGTTGTGTGACTCTCATTTGAACGGCGAAAGATTGAAACATTTCTTCTGTTATGGCAAAGATTAGTTTTCCATTTAATGTTTGTTTTGTTCCAAAAGAGAACCGTTAATAGGAAAGTTTTACCACCAGCAGCTTGCCTTGGCTGGAAAAATACAGCTGCTGAGACACAAACTCAAAGTCATCTCATACAATGAGACCATGAAATAACAGAGTGACATGAGGTCACGTCTTTTACATTACTGTATTAACGCTATGTTTGTATTGCCATGAAAACGGTAATTGCCTGAAGCACATTATGGAAAACACCAGTACTACTCGTAGTTGTTTGTATTAGTGTTGGTAACACTGGCTGAGGAGATTATTAGCCATGAGGCTCGTCATTTTCTCCGTTCAACTATAACTCATGGACAACTTCTGACTCTGTTGTCATCTCCTGCATCCAACTGAATGTGTGATGTCAAGTGTAAGTATTATTAAAGAGGACAGAGAGGGACAGCAGGTACTGTACAAAATTACATTAGACATTTTTTTAATTGTCACCTCAGTATAAATGCATGTTCTGTTTGTATAGCAGGGGGTGCAGTCTGCTTCACTTAACCAGCCCAGAGACACTGCTGCTGTGACATCTAGTCAGTATGTTCACCGGCAGGGAAGCTACAGCTCACATCTGCTGCATCAGCTCCGTCGTTGTCTGTCTGTCTGTTTTTACAAACAAACCATGAAAAAAAACACAGCACCAACCCATTAACACCAGACAACCACTGAACATACAGTGGGGAAACCATAGTGAAACCATAGTGACGCTAACAGAGAGAGATTTATGCAAATGCTTAAGTCATGGTCGACTACTAATATTCTACTATAGAGGGAAAGCAGAAGTAGCCTGCCTCAAATAAAAGGTAAAACAAATTGTATACCAATAATAAATGCTGTCCAATTGATTATCAAAGGACATTGTTCAAGTCATCTTTTTCTTTTATCTAAACCCATAAATACCGTTTTGTGGAGAATGCATTGTGATGATATTGTACTGAGATTTTTTAGTATTGTTACATCATTGATAGTTATCGTCTGTGATCTATGCTAAAATAATGATTCATGATCATTAAAGCAGTATTTATTGGTATGGCATTATTATTATTATTATTATTATTATTATTATTATTATTATTATTATTATTATTGTTATTATTATTATTATTATTATTATTATTATTATTATTATTATTATTATTTCCCTGATTTGTTTGTCAGAGAATATCTCTGTCTTTTGTGCATGTAATCTTAATCTTTAATCTGGGTTTTATTGATCAACGCCACGCTCATGAATCAGGCAGCTGTACTGTCACCGCACTTTATTTAATCTTTCTTGACAGTGTGAACACACCACACGTCCAAAATGTGACTAGTGTTCATGCTACTGGGACAAAGCAAACTGTATTAAGACATACGTAAAATATTGTAGCGTCACTAACTTCCATAAAATGTGAAACTGCACAACAAATATCAGCAGGGAGTTCCTGCTGCACAGCTCTCGACTGTTGCATGAACAGAGCTGCCCTCCCACCCTCTGGCGCTGACTCACATTTTTTTAGCCTTAGGCATATTGAAATAATTCTGGGACTTATTTTAAGTTGCATTCAATTATATCAAACTTGTTGTACAGCAATAAATGTGTATTTTATGGACTAAACCAGTGTGAAAGACATGACAATATATTTGCTGTGGAGCTGAGCATAATGGGCAGAGCTGCACGAGGATCAGACCCCGATGCAGAGCGTTACATTGGGGATAAATTTATGAGCTTTATAAATATTGCTTGAGTAACCAGAACACTGGGCACTTTCCCATTTCCTGCAGTGAGGTTTCTCTTGATCTTTATTGTAACACACTTTATAGTGCGGCCCAGCGCAGAAAACACTAATGGTACCATGGGGATAGCTAAATGGCTCAGAGTTATTTCAGAGGTTAGAAGGTAAAAAAAAAAAAGAAAACGAAAAAAAAAAAAAAAAAAAACAAGCTTTTCTGTATTTTGATACACATACTCATTTTGGACATTCCGTCATGGGTTTTCCTCCCTTCATTCTGCTTGCAACGTTCCCATGTCCTCGGTCTGCTTAAACAGGCCATTATGTTCAATTCCAGTATTTAACCGAGCTCCCTTTACATTAAACACAATTTATTCTACCAATTACACTGCAGTGACAATGTCTGGGTCTTTACTAGTCTGGAATAATCAAAATTACACAACCATTAAGGGTACTTGTTCAGAGAATGTTTGAACTCTTAACTTAAGTTAAAGGGGCAGAGGTGCATGGCCCAGAAATGAAATGAGAAAATAAATGATTTCTCTTTAAAAAGACACCAACATAGTTTTGTAGGAATTTCCTTTCAAGTGTACTTGAGAAAAACAACTAGTATTTCTGAGCGTCCTTTACCAGGCAGGAGATGTTGTCTCAGTCCTCTCATTTCAGTCTCTCTGTATTTGTGCTTTGTGTGTCTTCTGAGTTTTTGTGGTGTTTTTTGCTATGTTTCCCTCTTGTGTACTTGTGCTCCTCCCCGGTCTGTGTTCCCCTCCACAACTGCGCTGCACCTCCTCTGTTGGCCACGCCCTGCTCCTTTTGTTTTCTCCACTCATTCCCCTCACCTGTGTTTTTCTGCCTCACTCCACCTGCACCTCATTCCCTCATTAGTGTGGTTTGTATTTAAGTCCAGTCATTAATTTAGTCTTCGTGGAGTCATCTGTTGAGTTTTCTTGTTGCTGATGTACCATCACGTTGCCTGTTCCTTGTGTTTCTATGATCCTGAATGAATCTCGCTCCACTGCACTTCCTGCTGTCGTCTCCTACATGTGGGTCCACCTTCTCTGCGAACATCGTGACCGATGTTCGATGGTCCATGGACCCATAAATGGTCACCTGCTCCATTTAAGTTCTAATATTGTAGACAGTGTCTTTAACATTGTTTTACACTTTAACATGTATCCTGATGTTGGTTGTTCAAACATGCATACAAGTATGATCTAATGCAACTTCATTAGAAAGCAGAGGAAAACAAAATGAAAAGGAGACTGGCATGGTGCAATAGCTTACTTTAATAATGCTTTGGAGTGTGACAAAATAAAGGTTCATTCAAATTGGATCCTCATTTTCACAAACACATCCTAAATGATTTTGGTGACCCCCTGACCGTTATTTTAGCACAACCAGGAGGAGACATTCTTTACTTGTATAGTTTGATACAAAGGACAGATAGCCACATAATTTTCTGAATATACTCATCCCCAGAGAACGGCCGTTTTTTTAAAATTTTAATTAAAAATCATCATTCATCATTTAATTAAAAATCATCATTCATCATTCTTCACCCTTCACACCCAATACAATAAAACCCTTGAAATGTGAATGACCTCATGGCCTCTCCTGTAATGACATCTCCTTGACAAACTTTACTTTGCTGTAGTATTGATAAGACAATTGGTTCACAGCAGTAAGCCACTACCATGGCATTATGTTCCACGATGCTGATGCTTCATAAAGCATGCACTCTGAGGAGGACTGGTATGAAAACTTATGGTTCCACTTTATTTTAGAGTACACTAATGAAATGTAATAAGCTGTACTTCATGTAAAATATGATCAAAAACTCGACAAAAATGTGTTAAAAACGCGTTAGACCTGATTTCACACCTGTTAGTGTCGAGCTGGACTAAATGCACACTTGGCTCGCTGAAGTCAGAAGGAGCAGCAACGCACTGCAAGCAGCTGAGCTGACGGCCAACCAGACTGGAGAAACACACTGAGGAGAAGACGGTTGATGATTGATCCTGTTGCCACTTTTCCTGCCAGGCATTTTAAAAGTACATTTTACTGGAGATGTTTGTCAGAAGTGTGGAACTGTAGCCAAGCAGGTAGCGTGTTGCAATGTGTCGCTAATGAACCTCTATGAAAGTAATAGGTTGGAAATAACATGGTTTTGTAAGATGGTTTTATTTTTACAGTACAATTTTCTTCTAATGTGTTGCTAATTAACGTCTAAGAATGTATAATTAGGTAGCATGGTTGTAATTAGCAAGAAATTACCCCATAGTAAAGTGAAAATATATTAAATAAAGTGCAAATTAATGTGTCATCCTCTGACCATTATTAATATAGCACTACATTACAGCCTGTGTTGCCTAATTAAGCCATCATTGGTCTTTGTTGGTAGCATTAAGTATTGTGTCTACAGTATTATTTGGTAATAAGTTTAAAATAGTGTGGGTTATAATGAAGTTATAAATATAACATTATATATATGGTTGAAGGCACACACTCTACCAACTGAGCTACTGGGGTGCTGTAGCTGTAATTATCTTAACAACTGTATGCTATCGTCCCCAGCAGTGGCAGCTGTTACTGTGAGCTCTGTGCTATTCTGGCTGTGTAACCCTGCTGTATTAGGGTGAAAAGGCCATCAAAACCACGTGGAAGTGATTTTCATCAAGACCTGCTTTCACCTTCCTGGCCTTCTCAGATCCTGCTCTATAATTGTTGGAAAGGAGGGGGAGGACTTTTCCTCCCTAGCTGAAGGAAGTCTGAGGGGGAACAACCGGTCCCTGTCGGCTCTGTGTCTGTCATTTCACTGTGCGTCCATCCTGCCACCCTCCAACTCACCCTGCCGGTCGGAAACTATAAATGTGTCAGTGACCCAGAGCAACATCTACTGTGTGAAGCACCACTTTATCCCCTTCATGCCCTCTGCCAGTCCATCCTAAATCATTCAGTTAAGACAGTAGCAGTGAATGACATTTCCCCCAGGCCCAGAGGACACAGAGGTAAAGCCAAGGCCAAGGGGGGAAAGTCATTCCCTCAATGTTCGCTGAGCCTATATGAAAAAGTAAAAATAGTACTTTTTGTCATATACTGTGGATTCACATATGGATTGCTTATGTAGTGTGTGTGGAGCATATATGGATTTTATTGTGTCGTACTTTATAAAACAAATCAAATCACAAGAGGGTTGTCAACTACAGACGCTTCGGGTCGGCAGAGCCACTAATCCTGCATTTGACGACCTGGGAATAAGACTCATCAAATGTTCTTTTTCTCCAGAATTGCTCTAAACGTTACAAAGTCTCGATTTAAAAGGTCCTTTGTGAAAGGGCAATAATTGGAAGGAAGCTCCAAAACTAAAAGGTGCAGCATAGCTGACTGGTGCTGCTCACTATACTCCTCTAACCTAGCTTTAGAAGACATGTTTGCAACACATCTCACTGAAATCTCTGACATAACATCAACACTGCTGTTTTCTTCACATTCTGTTGATGATGTTTGCTTGTTGAATGTGTTCAATTAAAATTCTGGCCATATCTTACAAATTGCCCCTTATTGACAGATAATTAATGCATCATGCTGCACCATTCCACTAAATTTAATGGAAATTTGGCAAGCAATTTTTCTGTCATCCTGTGACCAATCCAACAACATAACCTCCTTGGCAGAGTCCTATATCTACAGTCCTATTCATTTAACATCAATTCAACATTAATTGAACCTTAAAAAGTTACGTTAAAGCAAACATGCTTTCAACCACGGTCAGACAAATCAAGTAGATATCTTCCAATGGGACATTTGAAAAAAAAAACAAAAAAAAAAACTAAACTCTGTCTTTTTAGTTTTGTCCCTTTATCACTGCTTAACAAACTAAAAAGCAACAAAGGAATGTTGTGTCATGAAACAGGGTAACTGAGAGATTCCCACTTTATTTGATGGACTCCGTGACTGTGGATTTTGTCCCCCATCACTGACATTTCAATCCCTTCCAAATGAAATGTAGTCGGTATGTAGAGAATAACAATTTTAGCAACCAATGATGTTTCAGTGCTAACATTTTAACAGTAAAAGGATCATTTATTCAATAATGTTTATACCCTGAAACAATGACGTTGGAGTGTTTCAGGAGTCATATCGTGTAGAGATTGTAAGTGTGCACCACTCACACAGCTGATGGCCAAAGATAGCATATTCTGAGTAGCCCAATCTATCCCCAAACAAACAAAACAAAATACGGCATGGATATATGAGATACGCAGTGATTTAGGCTGCGGAGACTGAACTAACACACATGACCCTGCATTAGGACATGACCCCTGTGGGTACCATTACACCACTGTAATGTTTGTGTTATACACATGTCTGGTAGCTGTGCTCTTTAATCCCCATTGTCTCAGTGCTGTTGTAAAGGTCTGTCATGTTTCCAACAGCACTGAGGACAGAAGGCCATGTAGCAGGAGTAGCGTCTCTCCTGCCACAGGCTCGACAAGCCTTATGTCACGTACACCATCCCCTGCCATCTCAACCTGCCCAGCTGTGTGAGAGTGTGTGTCTGTATGTGTGTATGTGTGTGTGTGTGTCCCTGGCTACTCAGGGAGTTGGTGACAGACTGATGAGTTCCTGAGTACAAGAGAAACGGTGAGCAACAGGCCGGCCATCCGCTCAGCTCTCCTCCTTCCCCTGGACCAGCAGCTCTCTTCCTGCATGACACACTGAAATATGCCAACACACATAAATACACACATGGGCAGAGGGCAGAGGCTAGCTGGTTAGCATGCTAACTTAGGTACAAATCTCTACAAACGTAGACATCTTTGTCAAAACATACAAACTTGATTTTTTTTTTTTTTTACCTTCTGTTGATAATCTTTTTTGGGGTTTTATGTTATAGCCATGAATTCCCCCATATATAAAATGGATGCAGAGGTCTCCACACAGGACATTATGTGAATCATGCGATGGCCTTCAAAGTTACCCGATCTAAACCCAACTGAACACCTTTTTTTTTTTTTTATATATATTTTGGAGCAATGTGTTAGACAGCACTGTCCACCATCATAAAAACACCAAACAAGGGTAAAAAGTTTTGGAAGAACGGTGTTCATTCCTCCAGTAGTCACACACATTATTAACCAGGAAGACTAGAGATCCACTAGAGGCTTGTTGTGGCCCTTTAAAGCCATGACAGAAGACACTACTTTTTCCCCCTGATACAACAGGGATTAAAAAGAAATACACAAATATATTTGGCTTGACCGTCATGAGTAAATTCCTTTAGAATAAATGTTCGAGCAGATTTGCTGAAGTGAAATTTCTGGGTCAAGTCGATCATTGAGACACTCAGATACGATAGAGACTTGCAGAGAAGTAGAAAGATGTCCTCCTTTCATCACTGGTGGACTGATCTGCAGTCCATGGAAGAAAAAAAGTCCTCAATCATTCCTTTACTATTCCCTCTAACACATGCTCAGTAGTTTGCTCTATACTGACCACCACCTCGTCAGAGATTTTTTTTTTTTTTTTTGTCCTCACAGGCAAAACATCACATTGTGATTTAAATAAATTAATAAATACATAAATAAATACTGTGCATGCGATGGATACAACTTTCTCTGTACAAACCTGGGAATGTATTGTGTATACATCTCACACTGGCACATGAAAGAGAAAGACGTAAGGCTCAACTTTACAAATGCTGTGAAGTGCTTTGTTGTAATTTGCATTAAACACAATAGATTAACATGTTTCTGTCTTTGTAAAAAAATGTCAGTTTTTGTTGCGGCCGCCAACGTGTGGCAGACGTCAGCTCTGTATCTAGCAGGCTAAATATCTAGCTGGGCTGCAGGTGGGTCAGGCAGAGAGCAGATCCTCCTTTCCTTTCTCCCCTGCTGCCTTCCGCAGTGGCTCTCTGAACCCAGTCTCATGTGGCAACTCTGTTTATGAAGCAGGCACAATAATAGCATATAGTTTCTATCAGAAGACATACTGTGAATCCATGCTTAACCACGGTAAAAGCAGGCAGTCATATGTTCTGAGTGCAAAAAATAGATGCTGATCATAAAACGTCCTCTCACCCATGTTTTCATTTTTATTTATTTATTCATTTTTCTTCTGTTTTGTTTTTCTGTTTGTTTGTTTTTTTTGCTGCAACTCTTCACCATCATTACCCTCATTATCATGATCATGATGAAAACATTATGCTGTCTGCTGAACTTCATGTAACTTCTGACAACCAGCTGACATAATTCTTACCTCATACAGCCACATTTGACTCTGACAAACAGACAAACACACCCGATAGTTACAGTAAAATACTTTATTTAGAAATGATTATTCATTTTGAAAATAAGTTTAAGAAATCCAGTGATATATGTAAATAATCAATAATCAGGTTAAAGTGCAAAAATACATTTTTTGATATAATGTATCTGTACAAAAATAACATTGGAATGTGATATTGGAAGGGAGGAAAATGTGTCTATGCTAACATGGCTTTGATCATTCTCAGTTTTTTGTAAAAAAAAAAAAAAAAAATTGCATAAGAGTCATGTCCCTTTTATAATGTCTTTGGATTATAAGCTTCTGAGCGATGTATTTGCAGTGAGCACCCACAAGGCTTTTTTTTTTTTTTTTTCTCGATGTCCATTCCACACATCCACTGAGTTCTCAGCCAAGTCGGGCTTTGACAACTAAGCGTACACTTCTCCACTAAGGCTTATTTCGGTATTTACTTCTTTAAGAACTGGCTGGTGAAATTTTTCATCCTTGAAAAGTATTCCCATAGATGCAGAGAGCTCAACCTCCAACAGCTGAGATGAAAAAGTCTTTGGTTGATCTTTGGCTGTTGTTGTTTTTGGTTTTGTTTTTCCAGTGTCCCCATCCCTTCCCTGCTGGCAGAGTGAATCACTTGATCTTGGCTGGCTTCAGTTCCTTGACCTGCATGTGTAATGTTTTGTGGACAGCCAGAGTCCTGGACTGACAGAAGCCCTTCCCACACTCCTGACATTTGAAGGGCTTTTCTTTGGAGTGAATGTACCTGCAGGGGGAACACAACAGTGAAGCCTGTTAGTATTTAAGAAGATTCACGTCAGATTTGAGAACATCATCATTAGTGCTAAACAGATCAATGGGCCTGACATATCCTTCCAATTAAACAACAAAAAAAATATCTTCAGAAACAATCAATGATTTGAGGCTAATGTTTGTTTAGGTAAATACCTACGCATAAATCCCTGATTCATATTGTGGCAGTCAATGTAGGAGCTTTTTCTCATCACAAATACAACCAAGTAGGATGAAACTGAAGGGAGGTTATTATGACCATGATTTGTTTGGGTGATACACGGTATTGATCTGTTTTCTCACATGTCACAGCTTGGCTTGGTAATTCTTATAAGTTCCAACACTACCTGAAAATAGCATAAAAAGCTGCATTACCAGATATTCTTTACCATTATGGTCACTAAAGTGTCTTTCTGGAGCAATGTAAATTAATGACATTGAATCAGGCATTAAGTCATTGATTTGAATTTGGTTCGGTATTGTAACTCTTCTAGTTTTCTATGTTTATTTGTTTGGTTGTATTTGTTTATTTATTAACCACACAAGTAGTTAATGTAACCAGCAAAATATCTCGACATTTGGACATATTCAGCATCTTGTATCTTCTTGTTTCAGTGACAAAAAACCCACCAAAGAAACCAACTCCTAATTGTAACATTCATAACTCTTCACCAATACGCTGATTGACATTCCGTAACCTTTTTTCTAGAATTAGAATTAGAATTAGAAAATGTAATTAATGTGATTGTGATTGGTACCACACCTATGGAACATAATCTTTAAACTCTGCCTGATGGAATATTTTGTTCACCCTGATCCAAGCTCTTTAACCTGCTGCTGCATGTCAGCTTACTGCTGACATAGAGCTGATTTATGACAAAGATGAGGGCAAAATATATTAAGAACATGATTAATCAAAGTCTTTGACAAGCTGGGTACACTGCTAATAAAATGCAGATGGCAATCAAATGATAGAATTATTGTGTTCTTTGCACTATTAGCATTTAACAACTAACCCTTTCTCCATTATTCCTGACAGCATGTCTACACTGGAGGTGTTTCAGTTTTTCATGTGGCTCACGCGCAGCTCATGTAACAGTTGGATAGTGTACGCGGGCTTCGGACGGCTGATGTCTCACTCACGCGACACGCATGGAAACATAACTCTTTTGGCTTTTATTTGACTAACTACAGTGCATTCAGTGGTCGGCTCTGAACATTGGTGTCAATAATGTGACTGAACTCCTCTGCTGGAGGACTGAACTATTCCCTCTCGCTAATGTGCTGTTTATGTGTTGTCTCCGGTGTAGACACGATGTGCACTTTTTTAAAAGATTATCAATAAAGTCAGCATTATACATTTCTGTCTGATGTCGTCCAACTAGAGAATTATCAAAACCATTTTTTAATCCTCGTCAGATAAGCAAGCATACTAGTCTTCTGTAATAGCAGCAGTTTACAACCCGTGTAGGTTACATTTCTTTACCAGCATTTGAAGTATTCAGTTGTTTCAGCCTGAGGATGTTTGGAATTATTAGTTTGTATATAAATAAGGATAATTTCTTACATTTTTTGGCCAGTAGTTGTATGAAGACTGACAAAGTGACAAACCCCAAAAAAACAATAATATAGGTTGATTTTCACAGTTACGTGAAATTACCATTACGTTGTTATTAGGCAGCGACCTCTAGAGGCTGTAGTAATTATTACATAAAAGGTAGCCAGCTAAAGTAGCATAAACGCTACAACATCCGCACAGGGAGGAGGAAGGGTGGAGGATGAGGTGGATGTACATTAGATACTTATATTCGTAACTGAAGTTAGAAAAGGTAATATATTTTAATTACTTTAATCCAAACCACAATATTTCCCTAAACCTAACCAAGTAGCTTCCTTGATTAAATCTAACCGAACTGCGTCTGTTCAACGAAGATATGTTTGTTGCTGCTATGCTGCAGAGGTTATGTTGTTTTGGAAACAGTGATTTGTTGGCAATCAAGCTAATCAGTCATTTAGGTATGAGGATGTTGTGAGAACAGAGTCTGAATCTGTTACCACACCTAGCCGCAGTTTTCAGAAAGCAACCCCTTATTCACACTGAAAAAACTGTGTTTTCACATTGTAATTTGTTCGACAGGCTTTGTTAAAAACCTGGATCTCACCTGTGGTCTCGAAGGTGGTCCTGTCTTCTAAAGGCTTTGTGGCAGATATCACAGGTGTATGGCCTCTCATCCGTGTGCGTCCTCTCATGGATCAAAAGGTTGTAGGATTTGGTAAAATGGCGGCCACAGAACTTGCAGACAAACTCTTTCTTGGTCTTGGAGGGCAGCCGGCCTCGGCTGGACTTGCGCTCAGGAGAGGAGAGCTTGGTCACATCCAGGAGGCATCCCAGGCCAGCTGAGGTTTGGTGGTGAGATGAAGCCTGCGCTGCGGCGGCAGCAGCACCCGACATGCTCAGGTCCTCCGCCTTCAGATGATCCTCCTGGGTGGCTGCTGCTGCCAGGTTCGCAAAGTCAAAGCGGGGCTTGTTCTTGGAGTTCTGCAGCAGCCCTGCTGAGTCCTGCTTGGGCTGCAGTAGGTGAGGGAATATGGGGATGGAGGCCATGGAGGAGAACTGGGCCGGGAGTTTGGAGATGGCGCAGCGGGGCAGGGCCAAAGGTGGGTAGCCGAGGGTCCACTGGTGAAGGTGGATGGCGTGTAAGGCGCTGAAGCTGTAGATGCTGTGAAAATGATCCGCTGGCAGCTGGAGGCCCGTGGAGCTCTGGAGGAGGGAGTAGTTGGCCAGCTGGAGAGACGGGTGCAGAGGGACTGGTGCTGGCAAAGTCTTGCTGCCCATGGCTGCTACACAACTCCAACACGCCTTCTGGTAGAGACAGAAATCATGAGCAGATGAAAACATGCTTTTTGGGCCAAGTCGCGTTGATTTCATAAGTAAATTCAATTTAGACAGCAACTAAGATGAGCAGGTCAATCATACACAAGTTTCTGTTATAAAACACACATGTACACAAACGCATACAGAACATATAGTTTAATTACATCAATAGTACACGGCTACGCTAATGACTGCTCAAACCAAGTTTACAGGAAGGCAGTCAGTTATCATATTTCTCCTCTCCTCTCTCTGTGGAAAAACGGACTCAGTGTTTCATTATTTTTCATGTTTGTTGAAACGTTCAGGTATGGAGCTGGAGCTGAGCTGTTTACTGTCGTTACATAAACACCAGACTATGCCAGTCAATGAATATTTCATCAATTTAATTCCCATTAAAACAACATTTAACCTTTTTTCATTTCTGTTTGCACGCGTGTTAAACAAATGAGTTTTAAAAAAGGTGTTAATTATTGAGCTTTAGAAGTGCTGCTAGGTATTCGTTCCCTTACGTTGAGCCCCCTGCTTTCACTACTTATGCTAAGCTAACTACATCCTCACCCAAAACGGAAAATTGTCATTGTGTATTTCATAGACATGTTTGAAATGTATATTACGGGTCTACCCACTCCCCACCCCCATCTACCCAGATCCCTGCTGCTTCCCCACAGCCCCTTTTGATGTCACACACTTCTATCAGGAGCCAATACACATCCAGTCTGGCTTACTGATAAAGCTGTTGAAGGGGACCTCATTATCAGTTTATTAAGGCTGTGCATGTGAAAGGCCCTTGCTTTTGGATCCTCACTGTAGAGAGCTCTAAAAGTTCCATCAGTCTGCTCTAAGCTGTCCACAGTTTCTTTTTTTTTTTTGCCTAATCTACTCTAAAAATGCTGGTATGGTCCTTTAAAGTTGAGTCATTTTAGAATCAAAGCTGTGATTACAGTAAAGATCAGGATTACCATCATCACACCACCACTGATAGTCCTCACACATGTACTTAGACACTAAGGCAAGCATGTGCATATGTGTGGTAAATGTGTCAGAGAAAGTGAACTCACAACAATTGGCAGCATTAACACACACACACACACACATACAGACACGTCAGACAGAGAAGAAGGCAGTGTGTGTGTGTGTGTGTGTGTGTGTGTGTGTGTGTGTGTGTGTGTGTGTGTGTGTGTGTGTGTGTGTGTGTGTGTGTGAGGGTGTTTCCTGTTCCCAGAAACATGCCTGGGGCTGTTCAGAGCAGAGGAACAGAATGGCAGCATTCAGCCAGAGAAATACCTGTGAGCTGTTAAATCAGGTTTGATAAGCAGGAATAACAATAGACAATAATGTATCTTTGTTTGAGGCTCACGCTGATGGACGGGAGCCACAGCAGCTCCGAGTCCCTGTTCTCACAGGCCGCTCCTCTCGCCTCATCTTCTCATCTGACAGCAGACGGTTTTCTGAGCCACAACTGCTATATCACTGCCGGCACACTCAGTAATAACCCAGGTGCTGCCTTTCGGCGCAGTTTTTTTTTTCTTTTCTTGTTTTTTTTTCCAGTTGAATCTGTCCTCTGAAGGGGACAATATACTTTTTTTTTTTACTTCATTGCAACATTTATCTGATGGCAGTAGTTACTACCCCAGGTGGCAGTAGAACATTTATATAACAGCTCCTTGTCAAATAAAAAAATTGCATCCAAAACTACACAAAATTGTATAAAGTACATCATCAGGCTGCTGTTAATTTATCAATGCATCAATATGAAAATCCAACCACATAATACTTTTTTAAATAAAAACAATGCAGGTGCATTTCTGCAACACAAAGATCGTATTCGGTTCTGGCATGTTCGGTACATGTTGTTTTAGTTAAGGTGCGTATTAGTCTTTATGAATAACTGCTTTTACTTCTTCTACTACTGGTTACCACTGTTTTACACCAATCCTACTACTGTGCATATGAAAAATATGAAATTATGAATTATGAAAGATTGTATAAGATTAAAATTACAAAATCATTAAAGATTAAATTGTAGTTGTAGTTTATGTAACCCAGGTTTGCCACTGTGCATGTATCAAGAACACTGAAGTAGAGGACATTTTTCAAAATTAGTACTTATACTACTTGAATTCAGAGATTTGCAAGTTAATAGAATATGTTTTCCTTGTTGTGTTGCTGTGTCTATATCAGGACAGGGTGTGTTTACTTATTCAACAACCGTTTACAGAGTAAATTATTAGTGAAACATATTTGTAATCATAACCTAGATGAACATAGATATGATGTTCTTCTGTGTTTTAACAAACTCCTTACCATAATTACAGTAATGACTTTTAGGAGTGGTGCCAAGTTAAAATGCATTTCACTGAGCATGTGTCAGCTTGAATATGTCTTTGTAATTGTTTCTTTAATAATGCTGATTAGAAATTAGTATTCAAAACCAGATTCCTGCTAACCCTGCGTTTGAGAAAGAGGCCAGACATGTTGGTCTGAATTTGGGGACATGTCTGTCTTCAGTGAAGGTAAAAACAAGTAGAACATTTCCATTTTCTGTAAAACTGAGCCTTTGAAAACATAGGATTACTACTCAGGGTATTAGTTATTAGCAAATCGATTTTTGTATTCATTATTTTTTTTTTTTTCCTCTGAGAAACAACAGCCAAAAATTAATTATCAATAATACAAATAAAATCGAATAATAATAATAATAATAATAATAATAAGAATAAGAATAAGAATAAGAATAAGAATAATAATGAGAAGAAGAAGAAGAAGAAGAAGAAGAAGAAGAAGAAGAAGAAGACCATGATTATCATAGTGAGTTCTAACTGAATAATCAGTGGACTCGATGATGCATGCCGTAAATTAATTTGTGGGCGCCAGTCACTAAATACAAAAGAGACCAGTGCTGCTTTAATGAACAGTTATGTAAACACAACAAATTGTATTCATGTCAGCGAGGTGAGGTTTTTATCGCTTTGAAGTGACTCATTCTTGTCTGGTTGTTATATTGTTGCCTGAAGTGTTGGTGAAAGAATAAGAGCACCTTACAGGCAGAGAGCGTTCCCTTCCATGTGGCAGCTCCGATGCTACATGCTGCTGTTCAGAAATAAGACATTTAGAGAAGCATTAACCTCGAGCCTGAGGCCGGGCCGCTCATCCAGTAAACTGCAGTGAAGTGGTTGTAATGAGGAGCAGCGGAGCCCAAACAGCCCCCTGTTGTCTCTTCCCCTCTGATCATGACGCAGAAGTAATTGACTTTTACTTAGGAGGTCATTAGAGGAGATAAGTGCAGCGCGGCTGAGCCTCTGCTCACCTTTAACCCTTTGATGTCTGCATACCAGGGGCCTCCACATCCAAACAGCCATGTGGCCCTTCGCTTTGGTAGAGACTGTGAGATTTAGCACCTCGGATGGCCTCGTCGTGAAGACTGAGACGCTGCTTCTCACCTCTGCGTAAACACGATCAGGCCGGGTGTAGTACACACTCCAGAGCCAGGGATGATTAACGGAAGGGAGCTTCTCTTCTTCTACAGAAGTGAGCAGGTCCAACTCTGGCCAAAATATTAAAGACATTGATCATGTCCTCAGATTCTTCTTTTTTTTTTTTTTGTTTTACCGCCCCAGTGAAGTTTATGTTCTATAATTAAAACCTTACACAGGGTGCGTAGTTTGTAAGATGCTTCCAATAATTTGTCCCTCCGTTTATTTCACTTTGACAACTTTTAGGTCAACAGAATTTTAAGAAAAATACAGGCTAGAAAAACCACGGTGAGGAAATATTTAATTATAAGCTCACCACTCCAAACTTGAGAGTTCACAACTAGCAAACCATATCCTCCAGACTGGCTCATGTGGTGGTGGTTAGAACTAACTCAAATACTGTTTCACAGTTTAACAGCCTTTTCGACTTGTGACCCCTTAAAGTCACACATTATGGCCTCGTGGATTTGAGCTGTGAGCAGCTCAGTCATGGTAAGTGTTTCCCTCTCAGACTGATTGATTTGAGGGAAAGAAAAGAAATACTGAATAGTATTATTTAAATTCAATAATTAGATAAAAGTCTGAAAAACTCTCAGCAGTGCTGTCAATCAACAGTAATGTTGATTGACATGGGATTCTTTCTTTTTTTTTTTTTAACATCTGGGGACCTCTCAGATGTGTCTACAGACTCCTCAGGTGTCCTTAACTCAAAGTTGGGAACCACTGGTTTAAACTATGAGCATGGTTTATAAACTTGTGTAGAAAAAAACAAAAAAATAAAATAAACATAAATAATAAAATATGCACACTAGTAACTGTGGATTAGGATCACTGCAACCCTCTGGACGCATGACTCGCGACAGGATTTAACGTGCAAGAACACAACAATATCTGCAAATCCCATTTCCATTTAACTGGTTTACACTTACCTGTCAGGTTAGATACATATATACATACACATAGACACAGCAATATGTCCCTTCTCATACATATATATATGCAACCAACCAATTATGAGTCTCATGGAAGCATGCTTATAATTTTTGCATTGTGTATGTTTCTGGATGAACACTTTACTGATATTAAATATTAGGCATTCTATGTACTGGTATCTCTACTGCTTTGCACTGAAACTGCTGTATAACAATTTTCTGTTTACATAAATAACTTATCTCTTCTTATCTTATCTTATCTACGGCCGTCAGATGAAACAGTCAAAGATCAGTCTAAAGTTGTAAAACGTGACTTAGTTGGAGGAAGTTATTAAATTGTACATATGAAAAGATGTTTTTACTGTAGTTGTGATAACTTTGGTTATTGGCGTAAAGACACACATCATTGTGATGGTAAAATGAGTCCTCCATGATGTCTTTGACATTTGACATTTGACATTGACACACATTTCTGCCGAGTTTTGCACGCTCTCTGTTTGGCTCAAATATAGAGAGCCACACCTTTCGGCCCGTTAGCATGTCGTCTCTTCATTACGCAGTAAATCCATATGATCCTCATTTGTAGCTTGGCATTAATACCACAGAGGGTCACAGGGGTGTGGTTAGATATATCCTGGGGCCCCTGGCCTGTCTATGGCAGAGGGTCTCATTTTACCCTGCTGGTCAGAGTCTTTAATCTGTCCTTCATCAGAATGCAGCAGTGACTCAAGCCTACAGTTTAGTGTTCAACACAGGTGTGTTCACCTGAGAAATAAAGTCCAAGTAACAACAAAGCATCAGCAGGTAAGAGGAGCGGACACATGTAAATGCAAATCGTTTAAATCATTATGTTCCTAATTGAAATCCTTTCAGTTTGATTCTGTCTTCAAATGAGGGAGAAAAAAAATCTGCCAGTCCAGTAAGAATGTTTAACCTGTTTCCAATAAAAATCAAGACTGTGATTTTCGTTTCTGTTTTTCATTCTACAGCAGGGACCTGGTTTGTCTTTTACTGTGATGCTCAGACCAGGAAATGTTCTGTGTAAAAGTTGTATTACTGCTAGATTGCTTTTTTTAATGATTATTTTATTTTATTTATTAAATTACTTCTAGAAATAATTAAAACAATTTAACAGACTTACTTGATTGCAGAAAAAAATGATTTATTAACGTGTATATTTCATGTTAAACAGCCACCTGTAGTTACTCTAAATCTAAAACAAATGCTGGGAGTCATTCACGTAAAGCGGACTGCTGCGAAATCAGTTTGGATTTCCCAGAAATAACTTGTAAAACATTTGTTCCCATTAGTGGTGGAACACTTAAGCACCTTCACTTATTTACTACAATTTAAAAGGAACGTATTGTATCGTTTGGATATGTCCAGGTTAGGATCCTTTGCGCTTGGTTTGTGTGAGAGCGCGCAGCACGGTGTGGCTGCTTCACAGACGGATCCGGATAGTTCTCCAGCACCGGTACCTTCTCAGAAACAACTAAACTGGCAGGAGAGAAGTGAGCGGTCCGGTCTGTCAGCTGGTCCCCCGCAGCCTGCCTCCACAGCGGTGAAGCGCTGAGACGCATCCACCACCGCGGTCTGATCTTTACGCAGAGAGGTGAGGAGGGAAAGGCCACATCTGCACTCAGCACCTCTGATCTCATGCAAATGAACTTCATCAAATGCGGGTCTTCATTAAGCGGAGCAGCGTCATTAATTAGTGACCGGGCTGGCAGAAGGTGAAGAGTCAGAGCTCCAACAGTTCATCCGCTCTATTAACACTGAACGTACATGTTGACGCTGCTCTGGCCTGATCACAGATTAATGAGCGGAGCGAGCAAACATAGTAGGATTAAAACTTCGGTTCTGTCTGACTCTTGTAGAAATATGTAACTAATATATATGTGTTGATAAAATAGAGAAAACTGTCCATGGAGTGTTACTTTAGAGTAGCAAAGCGAAGGAACCAAGGCAGTGCAGCGGGAATACTAGCTGCTGTATTTAAAGACGTTTACATCCTATTTCCATGGGAAGGACACTTGAGCGCAATGCCCCTTTAATCATATACCATAAAATTGAGAAAAAAACAAACAAAAAAAACAAAACAATTTGTGGTGGCTTGATAGCCTCAGTGTAATTTAACAGACAAATGAGAGCTGATAGTGACAGTATGAACGCACTGTGATGGTGCCATGAAGGACTGGATCACACCTGAAGCACAGTCATCAGGTCTAAAATCCTCCAACTCCTGCGGGGTTTTAATTGGTGGAAATAATTGCCATTCACTTTGAATGTTGAGCGGTTGTTAGTCCTCCGCTGACATATTTCATGGAGTTCGTCTCATTAATTTAAAATATATATAAATAGAATATAAAAAAGTGAAGACTTACCAGAAGACACAGATCTTGTGAAATTCTCCTCCTATAGCTCGGGGGGTCCTGGTGTGTGTTCAGGGTGTGGAAGCCCGCTGGGCAGCCGTGTGTGCCGCTGTGGATGAGTTAACGCGTCGGCCGGAGCGGCAGCATGTTCCTCCGCTGCTGCTGCTGCTGCTGCTGTTGCTGCTGGTGGTGTGAGCTCAGACAGGAGGGTGAGCTGCAGCCGCGGCGGTGTGGAGGAGGAGGAGGAGGAGGAGGAGGAGGAGGAGGAGGTGGTGGATGGTGTGATGGTGTGTCTGTGGTGTTGGGACGCCTCTCCGCTGCACTGTCCTGCGCTCTCAGCTGCCGCGGCCTCTTTATTGCAACGCAGAGTCCGACTCCTATTGGCGCGTCACTCAGCCAGCCCACATACAGCACAACACACAGGACTCAACATCACTGCTGCTCTGTGAGCCCAGTGTGTCCGCCGGGAACGCGTCTTATATGTGGAAGAGTTGTTGTGTTTTTAATGGGCGCAAACTCGACCGGACTGAGTCCGTGCAGCAGTGCGCACACGCTCTGCTTACATCTGGAGTACGGATTTTTTTCAGTATATTTGTTTTTACATCATAATTAATTGTAAAGAAAAGTAGTACACTTAAAGCATTCGAAGGCATATGGACACGTCTCCCTCATTATTATTAATATATCAGGCCTTTCAGCTGAGCTTTGCAACTTAAACGGTTTTCTGAGAAAGAAAAGAAAAAGAAGTTCGGTTCATCAGATGAGGGTTTGTGACTTCTCCGAGCATTAAAAACAAAACACAGCAAAAACAACCTCTATCGACCTTTTGTCCTGCAGCTACATGTTCTCTACATGTTCTCCTCAACATCAATTGCACTTATTGGGGAGTTTGTAAAAATGTGCAGTCGTTGATTCCCAAAGCGCAAAGTTTTGTTATCGGATATTAAAATACGAGTCACGTGAATGAAAGAGGTGTCTGAGTGTTCAAACAACCACACTAAATCTCAGTGGAACTAAACTTGAACTTAAGCTGGTGCTGCAGAATATAGGTCACCCTGAGGTTGTTTTGAAGTTTTGAGCAGATGTTTGTCGTTGATGACAGGCGTTAAAGACATATGACATCACATGTGATGACATATCCTGTTTCACAATGGCAGCTAATGGATTTCAGTATCACCAGTAAGAGAAAGACATGTAATATTATAAATTGCTTCACTATTAAGTATCAAGTCATTTCGCCTTTAAGTGAAAACATTAAAACATCTGCAGGTTTGTGGACATGAAGTCAAATCAGTTTAATCATTTTTTTTTTTTTAAAAAGTCCGAAAAAAAATATCAGCAGAGACTATTTTGCATAAACACTAAAATCATATTAGGAAGCGCTGCATTAAAATATATCATGGATGCAGTGAAGACAGCCAGTGTGGGAGGCTCAGCAGGATGACAGCCTGTGGTGCTGTAGTGAACAGCAGCCGGGTGGAGGAGGACGACCGTGTTAGAGTGAACAAAACCTGCCACCTGCTGGAGAGCTGCTCCACTGAGCTGACCGCCGATCACTCAAACCATCATCTCTGACTGTGGTCTGCATGGTCAGCCAAAGCACAAAAGTTACTGTGAGTGTGATGAAGGAAAACAGCCTGATTCTGCATCATTTGACTAAAATACACATGAAGTGGTTTGTCCCGGTGCAGTGTGCCTGATGACAGCCGGATTGGAGTTGAGGCTCTGATAAGCTTGCTCGCATTTTCACGAGGGCTATTGGCACAGCATTTTTTTTAACCTTAATAGACAACAAATACTGAATACAAATACATCACTGAATTGCTCGACATGACCCGACCATGCTGTTACAAGTACTAGATGTTTGTCCATGTTGATGCGAGCTTCCTTCTGCGCAGTGACACAGCTGGCTGGTGTAATAAGAATATAGTTTGTGCATGAATCTGTTCACAGCAAGGTCAAATGTATTCTTATGATCCTTTAAGCATCACATGCTGAGTGTCACTTAGTTGGATTATATTCAAGAAAAAACAATCAGCATCTCCAAAACTCTGCAGCCCCACAGCACAACAACCAAGGATGGATAAAGAGCACTACAGGTATGAGGAAAACATGTATTTCTGATTTTGGGGTGAAAAACAGGTGATTTGATTGGTCTGAACTGATGCCAGCAGCTGTCACTCTTATATTCCTTCACATCCCAGCCTGTTTCCAGATGCAGTTGCATTGCAGAACACATCGGAGGGTAAAATGATGACAGAAAAAAACCCAGAAATGTGTTGCGCTGGAATGTTCCGTCACTTCTTGGATCACAGCGGCTGTCACTCTGGAAACAGCATGATGAGATGAGAGAGCAGCACACCCGGCGCTGCACACCGAGAGGTCTTCAGGCGAGTCACTGAGATGCCCCACTCTGAATTATGATTCATCAGGCCTGTACAAAAAAAATCACTGTTAGCAGGAAATGATGAGAATGTCATGATATTATATTATAGTTTTCTCGTGCCAGTTTCTGGATCCAAGTGGATGTACACTACGCTTAAATATCAAGTTATATAATTATGTCTGATCAGGGAGAAAATTTAATCAAAAATCACTGGGTTACATGGTCTCAGCACTGGGAAAAATGTTCAACACACAGTGCAACGTGATCCGATCCACAGAACAGATCACAAAATCAAACTATGAAGTTAACCATCAGCTCCTCTCTTCTGTATATATACATACGTTTTACACACATGGGTTGGAAGTCACCCACTATGGAATTTTAAGGGAACCTTTGATATCTGGAGAAGTTTGCACTTAGGAACATATTTACTGCAGAAAGCTATTCACCTGCCACACAAGACCCGGCCTAACACGGCTACTTTTGCACATTTTATGTATGCAAGTCTCTTTAACAGGCGTGACAGCATGGCTGGTATTGGTTTCAGCTCATGTGTGTGTGTGTGTGTGTGTGTGTGTGTGTGTGTGGTCCAAGAGACACCTTTTGTAACAAAAACTACCACATTAGTGGATTTAAGTATTTCGCCAGGTGTTTGTCCTTCTGTCTACTGTCTCGAATTTGTGGGCAGATTTAGTCGTAGCGTCACAAACCTGCAGAATGCAGTCAGGAAACTTTAAATGTGTTTACATGTGACATGAATACGGATCATTTCTGACCCATGCTGTGCATTAGTATGCAGAGCTTGTGCATCAAAGGGCTGAAAGTATTCAGAATGAGCTATTAGCAGTCGATAATTGCAATGTGCCCACAGACATACAAACAACTATAACTTTAAGCAATGATACTTAAAGTTCTAAGCCTCTTTTTTTATTAAAGGGTCAGGGTTAGATAAAATAAAAATTGGATTAAAGTTCTGACTGTTTTTCTACAGCGTCTCTCCTTCAATTCAACCCTTTTGGAGGCTTTTGGCTTTTTCCTATGGTTTGTCCACGTCTGTTACCATCCTATTATTTATCGATGTTTAAAATTCTGTTGAGAACGATGACTTAAATTAGCGAGGAACTGACTGAGTGTCATCACCTCCCGCTTTAATGTTAATGGTGTCCCAATGGGGTTTTATTTAGATTAACATTTTTGTTTCTGTGTCATAAAACGCTTTGCTGTTGCAGTGACTCAGTGTAGCTATGGGCGTCAATTACGTTTTATCTCGTCTAATCTTTCTTGTTGTTTGGGGTCCTAGTTAGTTGGAGCTGAGCTCAAACAGCAGGACATGATTAGAGCTAAACACAACACCGTGGGGCCAGAGCTCAATCCTTCATTCTGCTCTCTCTCTCTCTCTCTCTTTGTCTCCATCTGTCTCTCTCCCTCCTACTGATCATTTCTTTTGTTTTCCTCCGTAAGTGCATGTAATGCTCTTCACCTTGTGACAGTATACTTGAGGCATTTTAGCACTTGCCTTTGGGTGAGATCCAGTGGACTATAAAGGAATGTACAATTTTATGATCACAGAGGGTGGTTGTTCAAAGAAACCAACACACTGTTGACTCACACTGGAACTATTTGTGGTTGGAGCTGCTTTTGATTTGGACAAATTTAGGACTACATGCAGGTGCGCTACACACATACACACACATGCACACACACACACACACACACACACACACACACACACACACACACACACACACACACACACACACACACACACAGAAAGTGAGGCCCAGCTTCTATGACTTCAGCATGCCTGTCCTAACTGCTGCTGGTGCAGAGGAGATTTTTATTGCTTCAGAACTATTTTACATTGTTCTCTGTGCTGCCACTATAACAGAGGATTTGCTATGGGTGTATTTCTGATCACGCTTTTTCAAGGCACAGCCACATACCATCCAACCAATTTAAACACCAAAGGAATAAAGAGAAAAGAAAAAGCAGATTCATCAAATTCATCAAGGTGCAAAGTTACGCAGTACAAACAGAGCAGTGATTAATATATGGATATGTTTTGACAGGGCCGTGTCTCATTTTAAATGACAGTTTCATCACCACACTCTCACCTTTTGCATAACTGGCCAGGACAATTTCCTCCCATTTATCTTTAGCCTTGCTGCTAAGTCTGATCAGTTCTCATTGGTATAAATGTTTTACATCGACATTGGGGTGGCTGGAGCTCAGGAGGTAGAGTGCCAATAAAGGCTCCTCGTTCAAATCCCTGGTTCCCCCAGTTGCATGTCAAAGTATCTTTGAGCAAGATACTGAACCCCAAATCGCACCCGATGAGCAGTTACATCAAAGTATGGAATGTGTTGATATGACAGTTTTTTAAAGAGCAGTCAGTAGACTGGAAAAGTGCTATAGAAGTCCATTTATACTCACAAATACCATCTTCTGACTTTGATAAGTGGGAATGAGAATAAACTGAATACCATCCCAAAAACCAGACAGGCGACCGCTGATCACCATCTGTTTTTTCTACTACAAAGTGAGTGAAGAGTGCTGATGTCATTATTGTTCATGCAGTGTGACCAGCACACAACAGAAAATGCTCAGAGTTAAGAATGTGAGAAAACATATAAACATAATTAAAGACACAGTACAGTACAGGGTACAGTAAGTTCACATGCTGAGCAGTCACGTTCCCTTGTTTGTAGACACATCACAGCGTACGAATCCTTACACACACAGCAGAGTTTAAAAGCCTTACATGAAAATCTCTGAAATCCCTGTGAGTAATGCCTTAAGATGTGCAAGATCAAATTAATCATTGTGCGGACAGTTTGTGTGAAAGTATTTTTTCACAGAGGCAGAATAATAAATGAAGAGTGTTTGGCTCGAGCAGGGATTATAAATCAAGCTGTCGGATGCACTGTGTCTTGTTACCAGACCAAAAGATGAAAGTATGGATTTCAGCGATACGTAAAATCTGGCTAGAAGCTGATCCTCAATCTTCAACTGCCTACCTTCATCCAGTGCAGGAGGTTCCCCCCTGCCTCTCTCTGCCTAGCATGGAAGCTGGGCGTATAATTTACCAAAGAGAAGATCTGGCTTTGATGGAGAATGTGTATTACCTGGGTAGCACAGTCATATTTCCAGTGATGAAATCCACATGGAGAGAAGACTACAGCCTGGCCTGTGTCAGGACACAGAACACGCTCCAGCCATACAGGAGGCTAATTACTGTAAGTGTGTGTGTGTGTGTGTGTGTGTGTGTGTGTGTGTGTGTGTGTGTGTTCATAATTTGTGGATATCACATGTGTGTATCCATGTAGACTGTGGCCATTCTTGCGTGCTTGTAAATATGTGTCAACTCCAGGTCCTGTCGGAACATCAGAAATACTTCAAAGTGAAGGTCTAACCGAAGATCGCAATGTTCAGTGCCTCTCCAGTGGCATTACAATATGCAGCATCACCAAAGGGGATATTCATCTTTTCTGCGCAAGACTTATGTAGGTTACAGTATTCAGTCTGCAGCATTGGCTACACCCTATACATCTAGATAAACAGCTTAATATTACATATTCTAACTGACCGGCCTGACTCAGAAGACTGCAAGGCATTTCAATAGACTACTGCAGGGGTGATGCATTTCTTTAAGGTAACCTGGAAGATAGCACCAGCTTGGTTCCCTCAACCAAAAGCTGCTGCTGCCTCAGCTCCACCGCTGGCTGTTTGTTTTAAACAACCACGAGAAAAATACAACCACAGTGCATTGACACCAAAGAGCCACCGAACATACAGTTAGGCAACAATAACGTGTCAGTTAGGCTGACAGAGATTTTCGTGGCCCTGGTCATCCACTGGACAAGAGCGAGGAAGTTGACTGGGATCTACGGCACCGTGTCTGTTCTCGGCTGTCCTCCTGTGTCCACATCCCCCTGGGTGACCTGGTTGTCGGATGTACAACCAGAGAGAGGGAGGGAGATCAGTGGGCAACAGCGACTTTACTGTTTAACCAGACTACAGAAGAGACGAGAATTATCTAACATGCTTTTTCCTAACTGTATGTTTAGTTCGGTGTTAATGGGTTGACATTGAGCTTTATGAGGGGTGGGTGTTAGCCAGGGTTAGTTATTTAAACCATTATAAATTAGTCCCTGAATCAATTTGCATAGCTTTTTTACATAGCTTCTTAATATATTCAAATATATGGGGCACTTCCTCTGGATGAAATTGTAAAATGTAGGCCTACCGATTAATAATAAATCACCTGTTAAAATGCACCAGAATACATGATATGATAAATACACTTTAAACAAATACACAAAAATGATCGGGGGAACCTGGAAACCTCTGATATAATTGTCCCAACGGCATTTTGAATATTTCTACACCCATGAAAAAGCCTATTGGTTTACTCCAAAAAATAAGCTCTTTGGAGAACACGGACACTTGCAGTATGATACTTAAACATTCCAGGGCCCCTCTTTCTTTCTCTTCAGTTCCTGTCACCTCACCCCTATCGACTATCACTAGGGCAGAGGGGTGTGGACAGTTTAAGGGCTAATTCTGCTGACACCACGAAAAGTATAACTTGCCACAATGTGTCCTTCGTGATTTTCATGGAGCAGACCTACTCCTGTATGCTATGTGCCAGCGCAACATGACCTCTGTCGATCTTTCGTTCTCTCTCTTGAAGTGCAAGAGATGGCTGCAGAAACCAATGAAATGCAAGTGATAACTTTCACTGTCCCTGATCCACTTTGTGTTCGTGACACAGCAGAAAGCGATGTTAACGACGGAAGAGGATTTCAAAAGTCAGAAATGGAGACAGTGTGGGTGGACCATCCTCTGGACAGTCAGTTTTATGCGGGGATGCGTTACTCCTCTGGAATGTGTTCAGCATTAATACGGTCCTCCTGAGCTGCTGCATAAACCAAGAATGTCTCTGTGCATACTTGGAGCCATCTGTCATCACTTGAGAGCCTTAGTGGTATCACACTGTTTATATTAGCTGCTACTTATTGCGCTGGCATTACAAGTGAATTGCACTTCACACATAATAAATACTCATCTTTCGAAATTATTATTGTTTTCATGTCTCTGGAAGTCCAGTATGGACTGTGGCCTAATAGTGATGAGTAGCTTAAGTACTGAGAAAACATTTTCTAAACCAACTACATAAGCTAGAAGCTAAATGAATCTGAAGTACTACACCCGAATATTGAAGTCCTTTCATAATTCACGACATATTCTTTAAAAACGAAAGGTGTATTGTATTGTAAATGTGTTAACTTCTATGCTACATCGTTAGATTGTCATTAATGAGATACTTTGTGCAAGTTGTTTTATGTATCCATACATTCATTATGTATCATTTTATATCAACAAAGAGCTAGATTTTTCTAGAAAATACATAAACGATTACAAGGTTGTACTGAATGATCATGTTGCTTCTATTTCCCAACTCCCTTTCACCATCAACAAACACACACACACACACACACACACACACACACACACACACACACACACACACACACACACTTGTTGAGCTGTACAGTTGATCTCCCTGGCCTCCATCATATTATATCTTGCCCTAGATAAAATGCGCTACGGGCTGTAACTTTTTCTTAGGCCAAGTCTTGTAAATGTTATATTATTTGGACATGGGAAAAAACCGTGGAGAACTCAGAGGTCTAACACATGATTTAAATTTTCTTCTCCTTAGATTGTAAAACACATCTAAAATGCTTCTATTTCTGGTGGGAAAAGAGAAACATGGAAATATTTTTCACTGTCCATTCCTGTCCAGCTCATTTTTTGAGGAATGTCCGTCACACCCTTTACTACTGTTCTCAGGACAGAAGGCTGCTCTTGAGCAATAGGTTATTCATCGTTCAGCATATATTAGAACACATGGATCAGATTCAGCTGCTGCAAAATATTTCTGTGAGTGTGAGAGGGCAGATTGGAATGAACTCATGGCACCAGTTTCAGGTTAAGGTTTCCTTATATCCCAGTATTTGCACACAAAGAGACATAACCTGTCATTCGTATCCATACTGACATGACTTGCATCCCAATTCTAAGTAAGACTTACTCCCCACAATATCTAAAATGGTCTCACTGACCGAAAATTAGTCAAATTAAGTTGTTTTGTTTTGTAGATTCATTTCACATTGATAACATTGGTCGGGGCTAACTTTAAAAGCCACCCTATTTGCTAGTTAATGCTAAATGCTTAATGTGAAGCAGAAGTATTGGGAAATGTTGGTTTTGTAAGTAATTTATGCTGTCATGGTCTTAGTCAAAACAAAACAGGAGCTGTTATGTTGATTGTTAAATCAACATCATTGCTGATGAAAATGTGTCTACATGGTTCAGGCAGAAATGGTCATGAGTAATGTTTTAAAGCTTTATTCTCATCATGTTACCTTGAATAAAAGTGCACATTTCTCTTGGTATAAACATTGGTGGAAACATTTAGGATAGATAGATGATTCAAGCATCACAAAGGTTTTAGTAATTGTTAGGTATTTTAATGCAGAAATCTTAAAACAGTATACCTTTGATACAGCTCTCTCTTCACCTATCATTCTGGTATCCGGATAAAAATGAGGGGTAATCCAATAGGGACCAAATACTGGTGCCACAATCTTAAGTACACAAGTTCATAAAAATCAAATCATTCATTCTTAAAATACTTCATGAACTATAACTGTTGGTAAAGTAGACACTTTGACCTGATAGCACCAGATAGTTTGTTATCGGACGAAGGTCAGGAGGTGACCCATACACCACACACCATGTATGCATGCCAAATAGACAGACTGGACATAATGACAGACTGAGTGACACCTTTTAGGCAACAACTAACAAAGGAAACCTATAAGTGAGTTAGAAAAGCTTCCTGTGTCAGTGGATTTTAGTATCTTTGAATACTGTCCAGGTGAACAAATCACAGCAGTTAGTCAGCAGTTTCAGGGAATCTGATTCTATTACATCAAATTTATCTCCCTCTTGTGCAACCAAGCCAACTGACCTACAGCTCCCACAGGATCGGATGTAACTAATTTATTAAACCTTCCCATTCGTATAAAAGTACAGGTTTGAATTGGGAAGTAGAACAGTATATCAATCAGGCACCAAACATCCACTACAATAGTAATTTGTATTTACATATGTACTGCCTCTCTACAGACTTCACAAAGTGCTTCACATTGATTTTTCAATAACCGTTATTTACTTTGAGGGATGGAAGATAGATTCAGTAAACTGCCTGTACCTTGTCACACAGGCTTCATGAGCCAACATGTAGGTCATTCTTAGGATACTGGGTTGGCAGATTGTATATTGAGTATGTTTCTATGTTACCTGGACTAGTGAGGATGTGTAATATAGAGCTGCATATTAAGACTCACGTGACAAGATTATCAGTATCACTTTATTTTCATTTTCAACCTCCTTTTTTTATTTTTCACATGACTATTGCCCGATTGTCTTTTATATATTGTCTTGCCGGTAAGTCATGTTATAAGACATTTGTCAAGCTGCTGCAGCTGCTCAGAGCCATCCAGCTACGGAGGAATAATCACTTGGAGTGACATCACATTCTGCTCTGATCTGGAGCCAGAGATTTCTTCTGAACTTTTGGAATCAAAAAGTGTATTTATTGACCTGACTGCATCAGCAATCCGCAGAGGTGACCAATGCCGGGTGGTCATGTACTGTAACGTTGACTGCTGACTGGAGCTGGAGGGGGATTTACTTTACTTCCTGAATGTAACAATAAAGAGAGGAGAGAGGGAAAGAAGAGTGTCCAACGAGTGTTGAGTTGAGAAAGAGGTCGACCTGAATTCAAACACACATACACACATACCCTTGGTTTCGCTACCTTATGGCAAATATATTGTACAAGAATCTGGCTGTTTGGCATGAGTAAATCCTCAATCTATGCGAATAAACACAAATTATCCAGCGGTGTAACTGACATAATTAACGCAAGGCAAAAATTTGCTTTGCTTATAAACACACCATGACTAATCCACCACTGCTGATGAAAATCAACCTGAAGTGACTCAGTCACTTTGTTGAATATTTGAATCTTTTTATTGAACAGCCAAATCTTTGAACAGCCAAATTGTCACAAGACAATACAGAATCGTTATCAATCAGCGCTGATTATTCTTGACAGTGTCCCAATGAGTTTATTCACCAATACCAAGTTTGTCGCTTAGATTGTTGAAATCTGTGTGTCGAGGATTGGTCACATTGATCACGGTGATTCAGAGAATGCTCACTGTGTGCAGATGGTCAGAGATGGTGACCAGACCATCACAATGTAGCATTATAAGGCATACAATATACTGTGTCTCCTGACCACATGGATAGTGAGTTCACTGCATCCTTTTGGATTCCGATGCAAGGCGCATACCTAGTAACATCACTGATGTGTACATTAACGCATGAAAAATTGCACCACATTCAAAAGCATCGGCGTAGGAAGCATTTGAAACATGGGTTGAACAATTTCATCAGAGGTTTCTGGGGTCATCCCCTAGAATGTTTGTGTATTTGTATCGAGTGAACTTGTCATATCATGTTTTAGTTTAATATTAAAACTTACATTTCATCTGATACACACACATTTGAAGTTTATATTGTCTTTAAATACCGTTTTATTGATGAGCAATGATTTCCTCAAAATTGACATTTTTGGCCTAAATGCAAAACACTATGTGTGGCAGAAAACTAACACTGCACATGACCCTGACCACACCATCCCCACCGTGAAACATGGTGGTGGCAGCATGCTGTGGGGATGCTTTTCTTCAGCAGGTACAGGGAAGTTGGTCTGAGTTGATGGGAAGATGGATGGAGCCAAATACAGGACTATCTGTAAACCTGTTAGAGTCTACAAAAGACTTGAGACTGGGGCGGAGGTTCACCTTCCAGCAGGACAACGAGCCTAAACATACAGCCAGAGCTACAATGGAATGGTTTAGATCAAAGCATATTCATGTTTTAGAACGGCCCAGTCAAAGTCCAGACCTAAATCAACTTGAGAAACTCTGGCAAGACTTGAAAATTGCTCTTCACAGACACTCTCCATCCAATCCGACTAAGCTTGAGCTATTTTGCAAGGAAGAATGGGCAAATATTTCAGTCTCTATATGTGCAGCACTGGTAGAGACTTACCCCAAAAGACAGCTGTCTTGCAGCGAAAGGTGGTTCTACAACGTATTGACTCAGGGGGGTGAATAGTGTGTGGGACTACTGCCAACCAGTTACAATGGGTGCAGTACCCATGTTCAAAAGACATATATGTATACTATTAGTTACATCTCAACAGTTCCATAGTGACAGACTGAAAGAAGTGAGTGGCAACTTCCTCTACATGACAAGCTCTGGTTGTCTCACTGTAGTATCACATTTCTCTGTGCAGAACTGAGTGACTTAGCACAGAACGCTGTTACTGTCACGTCTAATTTCACAGACGAGCGCAGTCTCCTCCTTTGGGCTCTAGCTCCTGTACTCTTTACTGTGAGCCAGGTGTCTAAGCTAACATTTGATTCCAACGGGTAATTTCCTACATTATTGTAATCAATGAGCTAATAACTGACATGGGCATAGAGATTTGTTCCTCCTCTGAATAACTTTAATCACTGACAGCAGCTCAATTTAGCACAATTAGACAAATTGTCCTAAGTTGAGGCAGATGGGGATAGGCTCAGATGACAGAGGCCGCTTCCTTAGTGAAGGGATGGAACAACATATTTTCTTCGCTTTCTGTAAAGCAGAAGTGGCTGTCAGCTTCCTCTCAATAATACCTCATAAAACATGATAAAGGCAGATAGATGCATGTATTTGGTGAAACAATAAAAAAATATACACAAATAAGGATGAGATTGGTGTTCCTTGATTCCTGTCTTGCTGTCAATGCATGTAGATGTAAATTTAATCTAAAGTTGCTATAGCCCTGATGTTTCGCAACATTCTGTAGGAGGTGGGTGTAGCCTATGCTTAGCAGTTACTTTGTGAATTCACATTTGGGACTCTGTAAAATGAGAAAATGAATGTCCTCCCCAGAGAAGCTGGGGTCCTGCTCCATTGGGTGGGTATGGTTTTGCTTTAAAAAAAAAAAAAAAAAGAGAGAGAGAGAGAAAGGTGAAGTGATTGATCACGACCCCATTCAGAATGTGAATAATGGAAACCAGGAACAAACTCCACTTTTAGCTCCTGGTAGCAGCCTTGATTTGCTAGTCAGATAACAGATGTGCAAAAGTTGCAAACATTTGCAAAAGTTCAGTCAGGCAGATCATTTCTTTAAGCATCCCTCCTAAGTCAGAAACACAGTGTCCTTCAGCTCATTCTCCTCTTGATCCAATCAGAACCTGCCACTTTCCTCTCTAGCCAATCATTTGTAAGCCATCAAACTTAAAAACTGTTCTCTCTCTGTGCTATTATTTAGCTCTCACTTCAAGTACACGTGTCATGATGATCCTTCATGGATCTGGTGGCTGACCTGAGAGGTAGAACATGGACAGGTTTCCTCCTAACATCTCCCTATCATTAAGTGCAAATCATATGACTCCCTCCACTATTCTTTTGAGTCCTATTGCCACATTCACTATCACTGACAATACTGTCTCTCCACTAGTAAATACTAGTGTAAGTTGCATAGTTACTACATAACATTCATGCATAAATATATATGAAAATGCAAAAGATTTCAAGTTAGTACAAAAATAAACATTGCTACATTATTTAAAATTTGATGGTCTTCCTCCTTACCTGCTTTACCTGTCATCCACATAGATAATCAAGGTGATTATTGCTGCCATTATTACTATTGATGGCAGTGATTATATTATATTATATTATATTATATTATATTATATTATATTATATTATTATAAATCATTTACAATATCTATTCTCTTCTTCTTCTTCTTCCTCTTCTTCTTCTTCTTCTTCTTATTATTATTATTATTATTATTATTATTATTCTTGTTGTTGTTGTTGTTGTTGTTGTTGTTGTTGTTGTTGTGACTCTTTCTGACTTTTTGTTGTGACCCTGGTAGGGATCACAACATGATTGGCATGTCTACTTCCATCCCTCTGAGCAGGCCAATGGGAAGGAAAAGACAACAAATAAATAAAGTGTATGTATGTATGTATGTATGTATGTATGTATGTATGCATGTATGTATGTATGTATGTATATGAGTGTGTGTGTGTGTGTGTGTGTGTGTGTGTGTGTGTGTGTGTGTGTCTGTGTGTGTGTGTGTGTGTACCAGGTCTATATTCAGAAGTCTTTAGTCATCTGCCTTCATCATGTTTAAGCTACTGTGGAATCTAAAGAGAAAGTGTTCAGTAGGCATCACAGAGCATGATTGATCTGTGTTATCTTTGTATCATTTATAAATCTGTTATTTATTTTGCAATTTATTAATTGATTTACTGTTTGATTTAATGGAGGGGAGCATTAATTTACTGCTGTACATCTGCATTTTATTCCATGGGTTCCTCCTCTTGATCAGAGTGGGAACACGTTGGGGAAAATGACTGGCTGAGCGAGCCAGGGGACTGAAACCAGATCCCCTTTTACAGCCATTTGCAAAACAAGTTCTCTTTATAATATAATGCAGTGTTGATCAGAGCCCTGCTGAGCCAGCAAGCTGCAAAGGCATTTTTAATTGTTGCAGGTGGTCTGGCTCAGGGAACATAGCTGTGATGCTAAGGGATCTGCAAATAAAACTCCAAAGCATGCATGTGCGAACGGGTACGAAAACAAGAGAGCTGGGTCCAAGACAGCTGTGGCTGGGATCGCTGTGCCAAGGTTCAAGGCCCGAGGTAACAGCATGGCCTCCTTTTCCTTATGTCACTGATTCAGTCTGCAGAAAGCCACTGTGGATTCAGACTGTCTGCTTCATCATCAGCTCCTCTGAGACTCCACTGAAGGGTTCTTCACTGTGACATTCTCTGAAGACGTCATATACTTTTTGTTTCTTTTGTGTTGTTTAGATGGAAACTGCTGACTTGATTGAGAAATTGCAAGCTGAAAGTTGCACCAAATCAAGTAGATTAACTTGATGGCAGTGCAGCCATGTATGCGGCCCTTGCAAAGCCTTTGCCTTTGCCTCTGTGAAGAAGAGTCTCTACTGCAAGCTCTATTTCCAGAAAGGCAGCTTCTCATGCTGGCAAGCGCTTCATGCAAGTTTTGATTCAGACAGTGGTAAATCCACAGAGTTCTCACCTTCCTTGTTGATTGCTCATTACTTTCAAGGTGTGAATGTTTGGGCTCTTTTTTGTCGAAACACATCCACATTGTAGTTCCACATCTGGTAGTGTGGCCGAGTGGTCTAAGGCGCTGGATTTAGGCTCCAGTCTCTCAGCAGGCGTGGGATCAAATCCCACCACTGCCATTTGACAGCGCTTGATTTGCTCTCATCTATTATGTGATGGTGTTACACAATTCAAACATGTACTGTACTTCCAAAGCCTTAGTCTATGGAGAAGATTGTATGCCGCAACCTCTATTTCCACAAAGACTTTGGCAGCTCATTATGATGGCAAGTGGTTCATGCAAGTTTTGATTCAAACAGTGGCACAACAAGAATGTCGGCACAATTTTTTCTTGCCACAACGTTTAAAAATTTGTCAACGATTTTCTGTTAGCGCAACCTTTTACAAATCGTGAATGAGCAACATTTGAGATAGCTCCACGTTTGTCCCAGGTTCAGATCTTGCACATGCAAAGCAGAGTGGCGCAGCGGAAGCGTGCTGGGCCCATAACCCAGAGGCCGATGGATCGAAACCATCCTCTGCTACGGCTCTCGGACATTAAGGTCATGGTCATTCCAGGTGCCGTGTTGTTGGCAACTGGACTTGTTTGTTGAAGATGTTTCACCTCTCGTCCAAGAGGCTTCTTCACTTCTAATTAACTGGAGAGAAGTTGCCAGGCTTTTAAACTCTGTGTGGGTGTGACCTTACAGAGTCCTCAAGGACACGTGTGAGCTCCAAGTTTCAGAGTCGTTCGGGCCACTTGTGGGTCGTTGGTCCAACCGGCCTTCGTGTGGGTTGCAAAGGCTAGGTGAGCCCGGGTGTGAATGCTTGTTAAGCTGCCTGGGGAGAGAGCTCAGTACAGCATTGTAGGTGGGTCAAAAGTAATGTCATTGGCACACGTACAAAAAGGATGTGTCTTCTGAGAGTAACCAACAGAGTTTTCACCTTCCCTCTAGGATGCTCATTCATTTCAAGTGGTGAATGTTTTGGCTGTCTTTCTGCTGGAAACTGCTGACTTGATTGAGAAATTGCAAGCTTAAAGTTGCAGCAAATCAAGTAGATTAACTTGATGGCAGTGCAGCCATGTATGCGGCCCTTGCAAAGCCTTTGCGTTTGCTTCTGTGAAGAAGAGTCTCTACTGCAAGCTCTATTTCCAGAAAGGCAGCTTCTCATGCTGGCAAGCTCTTCACGCAAGTTTTGATTCAGACAGTGGTAAATCCACAGAGTTCTCACCTTCCTTGTTGATTGCTCATTCCTTTCAAGGTGTGAATGTTTGGGCTCTTTTTTTGTCGAAACACATCCACATTGTAGTTCCACATCTGGTAGTGTGGCCGAGTGGTCTAAGGCGCTGGATTTAGGCTCCAGTCTCTCAGGAGGCGTGGGTTCAAATCCCACCACTGCCATTTGACGGCGCTTGATCTGCGCTCATCTGTTATGTGATGGTGTTACACAATTCAAACATGTACTGGGTTCTTCCAAAGCCTTAGTCTATGGAGAAGATTGTATGCCGCCACCTCTATTTCCACAAAGACTTTTGCAGCTTATTATGATGGCAAGTGGTTCATGCAAGTTTTGGTTCATGCAAGTTTTGATTCAAACAGTGGCACAACAAGAATGTCGGCACAATTTTTTCTTGCCACAACGTTTAAAAATTTGTCAACGATTTTCTGTTAGCGCAACCTTTTACAAATCTTGAATGAGCAACATTTGAGATAGCTCCACATTTGTCCCAGGTTCAGATCTTGCACACGCAGAGCAGAGTGGCGCAGCGGAAGCGTGCTGGGCCCATAACCCAGAGGCCGATGGATCGAAACCATCCTCTGCTACGGCTCTCAGACATTGAGGTCATGGTCATTCCAGGTGCCGTGTTGTTGGCAACTGGACTTGTTTGTTGACGATGTTTCACCTCTCGTCCAAGAGGCTTCTTCACTTCTAATTAACTGGAGAGAAGTTGCCAGGCTTTTAAACTCTGTGTGGGTGTGACCTTACAGAGTCCTCAAGGACATGTGTGAGCTCCAAGTTTCAGAGTCGTTCGGGCCACTTGTGGGTCGTTGTCTAACTGGCCTTTGTGTGGGTTGCAAAGGCTAGGTGAGCCCGGGTGTGAATGGTTGTTAAGCTGCCTGGGGAGAGAGCTCAGTACAGCATTGTAGGTGGGTGATAAGTAATGTCATTGGCACACGTACAAGACGGATGTGTCTTCTGAGAGTAACCAACAGAGTTTTCACCTTCCTTCTAGGATGCTCATTCATTTCAAGTTGTGAATGTTTTGGCTGTCTTTCTGCTGGAATCATGTCCACGTTTTCGTGCATATCCGCGTACCGCACTTCATTTTTGACTGCAGAAACTAAAGGAATGCAGGTAGTGTGGCCGAGTGGTCAAAGGCGCTGGATTAAGGCTCCAGTCTCTCAGGAGGCGTGCGTTCAAATCCCACCACTGCCATTTCCCAGTGTTAATTGTCTGTTAATGTGATGGCGTTACACAATTCAAACATGTACTGGGCTTGTCCAAAGCCTTAGTCTGTAGAGAAGAGTGTATACAGCAACCTCCATTTCCACAACAACATTGGCAGCTGGTTGTCCTGGCAAATGATTCACGCATTTTGGTTGAAACAGTGGCCACTGGCAAAGAATCTCTGCAATCTTGTTTTTTTTTCATAAATTTTTATTTGTTTTTTACTTTTTGAAAGTGTATCAATGATTATTTGTTACCGCCACTTTTTCCATTCAGGTTGTTACACCTTTGTCCCAGCCTCAAAAACCTTTCAATGCAGAGTGATGAAGCGGAAGCGTGCTGGGCCCATAACCCAGAGGTTGTTGGATCGAAATCCTCCTCTTCTAATTATACATTATCTGGACCAGTTTATGGAAGATAAATAGGTGCAAGACAGATATATCTTCTGAGTGTGATATACAGAATTTCCATCTCTCTTGTAGGTTACTCACTACTTTCAAGTGAGCCATCTGTTAAGGAATGAATGTCTCCTTAAAGTGAAAGTTGTCAGCCCTCTCAATAAAACGACCTAATATAAATGTGCATTTGATATTTTACAATAAAGACAATACTGCATACTCTCTTAAGAGCCGTAGAGACAACAATCTCCATCCAACCACAATACAGATGTGTGTCATGGTACAAACAAGATGCTGACACAACATACCATTAGTGAAGCTTGTCCTGAGGGTAAAGACCATGAGGTCATTAAAGTCTAAAAGGATTATCTGCTTAGAAGCGTGAATGTGATCCAGAAATGCCATGGCCAGGACAAAAAAACATCTGAGGGAGTCTTTGCAAAAATATCTGAAGTTAAGATGCTTTCAGCTGCTTCATGTGCAAATTATGTTGGCTCTATTTCAGTCACCTGATAACAGGTGGCTGTTGACAGGTATAGGAGGAGTTGAGAACCTCTGTCTCTGTTCGATGATGTTCTCTGGTATCAGATGTGATGTCCCCCCACTGAGTTCTGGGGCCTCATTTATAAAAGTTGCAAATGCCCAAAAGAAGGCGTATGCCACTTTGTAAGGAAAGTTTAAGATTTATAGAAAACAAACTTGATGGGAGAAGTGCGATCCTCTGTGGAAACTCTGACTCATGCCTACGCACATAACCTGAAGAAATGAGAAACTGCGACTCCAATGGCAGACGGATAAATGGTCCATGAACTCCTGCCTGGTTTCTGTTTTTCTGTTTTGTTGGTTTGAGCAGCAAGTCTTCCAAAAAAAAAACTTAAACCAGCACTCAAGAATCCTGGAAAAAAACAACCTTCATCTCAACTATCAAAGTATTATGTTTATTATGTCAATAAACATTTAGTTTAAAATACCAATGCTGTTGACTAGCTGTACTGATTGCTGACTTGTGTAATTCGCCAGCACAGCATGATATCTGCTTGCTTTCACTAAATCATCAAAAATTTTGTGTGAATATATTCATTTTGTAGCTTTCCATTATGTGTATTGGAGAAAAGGAATTACAGCCAATTGCTGAGTTATTTCTGTACCCATTTTCACTTTGTACAAGTCTTGCAACCAGAATGTAGTTCACTATAGCCTATAACTTTAGCTTTCTACTTCAGGCGATTTAATTTAGGCTTAAATAATCATCAAAGGGGTGTTAATCTTGGAAGACTATCTTGCTGAACAAAACGTGTAAGTATCAAAAACTTGTGTTTAGCCCAAAGCTTATTTTCTGCAATAAACCAAAATCCCATAGGCTTTTTAGCAAGGAAACCAAGGCAATGCTAACTTACAGGTTAGACTACATTTAAAAAAAAAAATGTCGTCCCTGCAGCATTATGAAGACACATACAAGTCACCCCCTGTGCTATCATACCTGCTGTATGCTGAAACAATTGGGATACATCTGAGTTATTGTGATGATTCATTATTGATTACTCTTTTATCAATGGGAGTATGTACTCATTGGAAAGCAAACCTATCGTATATGCTGCTGTGTTCATTTGATGATGTAAAAAAAAAACTGAGCTGAGAGTTTTGAACTGTAATAATGATTTAGGTTCACCGGTGACATTTACTGTGCTCCCCAAATGCAGCGCACTTCCGGATGTGCATGAGAGATGTGTTCCGACTTGACAACACACTGTATGGAAATGATTTGAAAGAGCTAAACCAAATGCATTAGTTCCACTGTGCATGTCCCGTACTGACACTGCAGACTCACATGTGCATGAGAGCTCAACATGTCAACAGATTCTGCTCTGTGAAAAGGGAGAAAAAATAACCGTTCTAGCATATATCTGTCCCATGTCCCATCTAAATACTAAACAGTGAAACTAATTCATCATTTTCAGGATGTACATTCACGTCTCCCATCCATAAATACACACACTGGCTGCATGACAGGATCCTGTTTAGGCAAGAAGCAGGATTTAGATCAGTACCTCCCAACATTTGATAATAATCAATAATTCCCTAATAAACTAACATGTTCTCCTGTTCGTCTTCACATTGGTGTGTGGGGTCAATCATGTCAACCCCCCCAGTGCAGACTCAGGCCAGAAGTAGTCATCACTGTACTGCTCTGTAACCCTGAACTGATCCATTTCGCTGCTGGCTCGTCCCATGGCCCCACCTTCTCTCCAAACTGTTCATCACCACCTCCTACAAACATTCCCGTTGTGCAGAACAAATTCTATTGGACTCACAGATGGAATATAGGAATTTAACATGCTAGCTAAAGCAGAAAAAAAGGTATATAATGAAAAAAAAGTACTTTGTAGGCTTAATGTAAGTATTCCAGGGGAAGGGTTTATTAGATGTAATTTGTAACAAAAAGGGCAGGCACTATTTTGCCACCTGTCATTTAGGTGAAGTTCAATGGTCTGGCATCCACTAGAAGCTCTTGCTGGTGTAATGCACACTGCGTGATGAACAACTTCCCTTTCCTGCCGCTCTGCAGCTGTAGCCCGGCCCGCAGCTCCTCTGGGCTGTAAATCAGACCCTTTGTACTCCAGAAGGATCCTATCAGCCACAGGTGTGGGCTCTGCCTGGGGATTAGACAGCGCCGTGCTGGAAACACTGAAAACTGGAGAGCTAGCCTCAGCCAAACATAGGAGGAGAGGAGGATAGTGAGACAACTGAGGCAGGAGTGCAAATTCCAAGATGAATACAGTGTCAGGCAGTTTGTAAGTGTTAACTGATTGTCTGTGGTGAAGTTAGGTAGAGTTTAAGTAACTAAAACTATGAAGGGAAACATCATTGTTATGTTATTGTCATTGTCAAACAGTTTTTGCAGATGATTTTCTGTGAATGTTAAATATGTCAATTTGTGTAAACATCATATTGTTTCAATTTAGAGCTGAAGCAGCATGATGCACACACAGTGGTTTACAATGACTTCAACAACCTCAAACAGGGATTCAACGCTACCTTGAAATCTTTGAAATGCGACTTTTAGGGAAACACCTAAAAAATGTCTTGAAAGTTTCTGAAAACAGACATACATAGATATGGTTCACTGAATTGGGTGGTAGAATTCATATATTTTGTACAAAAATAGAACTTGAAGTTAATTGGATATTACAGTATATATATTACAGGCTCCATTCCACAGAGCATGTGTGTACAGTTGGGCTGCACAATTAATCGTAGAAAAGCTCAAAATCTCAATTTATACATTTATGGGATCTATTGCCCATTCTCTTGCTCCTATTGCCCTGTGTGTTCAGGTGACTCTGGATTTACTTGTTGAAAT
Organism: Diplodus puntazzo; assembly: GCA_963678695.2. Classification (NCBI taxonomy): domain Eukaryota; kingdom Metazoa; phylum Chordata; class Actinopteri; order Spariformes; family Sparidae; genus Diplodus; species Diplodus puntazzo. The sequence continues at coordinate 22,029,914 of OZ023175.1, read as the reverse complement.
GTTTGCATCACAACAATCCCAGTTGCTATATTATGAGCTGTGGCTCAAGAGGTAGAGTGGTTGTCCACCAATCAGAGGGTTGGTAGTATGATTCCCAGTCCCTATAGTCTATGTTTTAAAATATCATACTGAACACCAATTTGCTTCCGGTGGCTCTTCCATCGGTGTATGAACGCATATGAATGGTTATCGTTATCCCTCCGGATGAGCAGGTGGCATGCATGGCAGCCTGTGCCAGCTGCGTATGAATGTGTGTGTGAATGTGTGAATGCTGACTTGTGTTGTAAAGTGCTTTGAATGGTCACTAAGATGCAATACAAGCTTGACATAACTGTAGTCCATTTACAGGGTGTAAAGCAAAAACAGTAATTAAACATTTACGCATATGACTCAATCACCTCTCTCACTTCTTATTCACAGCGTTCCGCTGTCACCCGAACCAGTGTTGCCAGAAGCATGTGTAGTACAAGCGGGTAGCAGGTAGTCAGGCACGGATTAGCCAGCCTACATGTTTTGGCTAACATGAGCGTCTAGGACTGCAGTAAACATTTTTTATTGAAAAAAAACAAACAATAAGAATCATGTGAGAGAATCGCAATCTTAATTCTCAGGGAAAAAAAATTGTGATTCACATTTTAGCATCTGTTATTGCGTAAGTCCATCCCCGAAGAGGGTCATAAGAGAGAGGAAATGATTCCGACCCCTTGTAAATGTTACATGTTTTACGCTGGTTTATTTAAGAGATTTGGAACCATAGTACGGCTTCATCTTTGTACCAAAGGTAAACTGTACTGTAGAAGAAGTAGGCAATTATCAGCTTTGGAAAACCACTGGCTTATATTTTTACAGTTCCTAATCAAACTATTGAATTGATCTAAATATCAATTGATTTTAGTATACTGACCTTAAAAAGTAATTTTAGTACTTACTGTAAAATAGATAAGTTGAATGTACAAACATAATTAACCTGAAATTAGGAAACATAATTGTTGCACTCAACTTAAAAAAGTGTGTAATTATATTTAGTTTTATATACATTTAAAAAAAAAATTGTCCAACCACCTGACATCATAACATGAATACAAATAAGTTCAACATTTTTTTCAGTGTTGTTGGTATACTCCTTTTAAGACAAACTCTCACCCCCTGGAAGGCCCCATATGACGCCCCTTTTCACGCTCCATTGTTGCAGCACATCTATTCATCCTGCCTGAACGCTCTGTGTTAATTTGCAGTGCCTGTCTGTTAACCCTCCCAGTGTTTCCACATCATCTAGTGGCATGGCTGAGGGTGGCAACGGGGCTCAGTCTTAAAGGCACAGTTTCTGAATGTGGGCTATGTTGTGTATTTTTTTTGTGAAATGAGCATTGTGAGAAGTTTTTATATAGCAAAAAGACCCTCATTAAAAGAAAAAAGAAGACATGGAAATCCCTCTTTCTACAATATGTGACCTTTAAGCCCCCGCTCACACAAAATTCTATGAGAGTCAGTCACTTCCTTTAAAAAACATTTAAATATATGAATTAATTTGGGAAGTTTGTTGCATAACATGACACCACAGAAGCACCATGAATTGCAGAACTTTCGAGATAAGAGATTTATGCTGGATCAGATATTGTTCTAATGAAGAATAGGCCATTTTAAATCATCAGTAAACTAACCGTTTTTTCTGAAAACAGCAGGTTTAACTTAACCATTATATCTCCCCCCAGAGCTGCATTGCCTCAAACAAATGTTTGTAGAAGTAAAAACTTCAACCTGCATGCCAATTAGTGAGGGGAGGGTGGGGATCTGTGGCAGGGGTGGGGGGTTTTGGACACCAGCGAGGGGAAAATTCACTGATGAAATGTGGCACAGGCCCACGGAATGCAATTTCAAGCTTCCACATCTGCAGGAAAGATGAAACCAGGTTCCTAATTTTACAATGATGATGTCAGTGAGAATACATGACAGCACTGAGTTGGGGTGCCAAGTCCCCCTCCACATGTTTCCTCCTCCTCTTTTCCTTTTTTTTCAGCTTATTTATTTATTTCAGTTAAAAGTGGTTTCTTGGGAAGTATTACAACATGCAGTATTTTCCTCCCATGAAAGATGATGTTGCACGAGAGATTGATTGCTGCTTTTAAATACATTTGTAAGCAGGGGGAAGACATTTAACTTTCACGGCCAACTAATGTAACCTAAAAATGTTAACATAAAACAGAAATTGAAATAAATGTACTTGTTTTATCATGTGTAAATGTGACCATAATTGTAACCTCCAAAGAAAAGGTTCTTTCTTTTTCTCCAGCACCTGGTATGTTCTTGATGTTCTCCAGTAGTGATGACTATTTATCATCCAACATCCACCCCTAGATGGAAAGAAAGCGAATGCTATCTAGACCTTTTTTAAAAAATAAATATGATTTACTTATGCTAGCCAAACCCCATCCTTTCTAAAATGTGGTGTAAACACGGGCCTGAGTGTTCAGGAGCTGTCGATGACTCAGCAAACCTAACAACACAATGGGTATTCCAATTGGAGAATATCCTAATAACAGAAAGGTCAATGAAACCAAAAGTGCTGATGATTCACCATCCACTTGGAATAATGTTCCCAATGTTTGTTCATTTCTTGAGCATGAAAGCCTGTTTCTTTTGCATAAATCATACATTTATAAGAAACAGCTTTCCCTGGCTTTTATGAGGGACAAAAGCACCAGCATTTGTCCAATTTGTATCTTTCCAACTGTGTCTGATATATTCAGATCTGTCAGCATCTATAGAACACCAACAATTATTTGTATCCAATGGTAAAGACGGTAACAGTATGAACCAATTAACTGCTGCTATATGTGGATTCCCATTATATCCCCTAGATGGCATGATGTCCCTTTCGCCTAAGTCTTCATATTCCACATTACTGTAAATGGAACAAAGATGGAAACATTTTCCCCACAGTGTGCCAGTAGCAATGCCTTTAACATTTTAGAGAATGAGGTGAGGGGAAAACCACAAAGAGACCAAGGAGCTCTTGCTGAAGAAAATGCTGCACAAATACATCTTGCCTACCTGAGGATCAGATCCATTTAGCCATATGCTTTGATCAGATGAAAAGCACTTTCCCCTATGTCTGTCATGGTCCTGAATTTCAGACAAAACTCACAGTGGACAAGTTCACATTCAAAAGTAATTTTGAAAGAGCCCAAATGGAACCACTTTGTAGCTCTCAAAAGCTGTGCTACTATCAACTGCTTTCAATCAAGGCGTGCACACGCGCGCACACACAAAAACACACGCACAGAGACACTCATTTTTTCAATCTGATCTGTTAGGTAGGATTAGATGTTAACAGTGTTGGGCACATTACTTTTAAAAAGTAATTAGTTATAGTTACTAGTTACTTCTCCCAACAAGTAACTGCGTTAGTAACTGAATTGCTCCACTACAAAAGTAACTACTTACCAGAGAAGGTAACTATTGCGTAACTTTTTTTTCTACCCCCTTTTGAGCTCAGCATTCATTTTAGAATACTCAGCATCTATGTATTTAGAAAATGTCTTTCTTGCATGGCGGACCGGCACCTGCTCTCCCTGCTATTTTGCCAATGAGGGCTCTGAAGGAGTCTGAGTCAAGTGTTGATAACGGGAGCATGTTCTCAACAACATACCTGCCTATCACTGAATTCAGCTCAGTCTGTGTCACAAGTTTTTGTGAAGCTGGAGGAGAAAAATCCAGCTGTAGCTGCTTGGACGGCTCCGTGTCCTTCTTTGTTAGCAGAGCTCACGTTAGCCACACCTGGCCTGCTATCATCATCAACAGTGTTAACAACGGTGTTTTTGGCCACAAGTTTTGTAGAAGCGTGTGCCGTTGAGGGACGCTTCATTAGACTAGTGTTGCTTACAATGGATGTGGACAAACACTTCGCTCTGGGACATAATGTACACTTCACATATACGTTGCCTTTTACCTCAAGGAGATTAAAGTAGTGTCTGTACTTCCACTTTGAAAATGTCAACTTTACCTCCGGACTCACCATTGCCACACCTTACCTCTTCTAGTTTCTGTGTGAGAGGCTGCTGTGTGCGTGTGTGGTTTGTGTTTCTAAACTGAACACTGCCTCTGATTGGCTTACGAACTCTTACGCTATCTTAGCCAATCATCATCACTTCTGTGGTTGTCTCGCCTTTCCCTCCTCCCTCACCAAAGACTCCGCACCTCACTCCGCATTATCTCTGTAGTGGAGGTTCGCCAATTCTCTGCCTTTGTTTGTTCACACAGAACCAAGCAGCTCTGGCGTAAAGACGCACTGGTGTGTCAATTCATACAGCAAGCCGGCACTGTGGATCCAAAAGATGCGTGACAGTACACGTCATGATGATGATGTCTGTGTTATTTTTTCAACATGTTTCCCCAGGTGTCCTTCTGTTGATCTAAACATGTACCTGCTGACTGTTTATAATCATATGGATGATGTTATAATGTGTTGTGATTGAGATCCTGACACGCACACCACACCATGTTTTTTGCTGTAAATTACAAAATTACATGATCCCCATCAGTAAACTGGACCCTATCTGACTCTCTCACTCGCGGGGAGGGAGGATGTTTTCTGGGGTAAAGTTCACTGAAGTCTCGGTTGGGAGGGCTGACCATTGCGGTGAGACAGTCACTAAATCAACACAATAATGAAAAGAGACAAATACTTGGTGAGTGAAAGTTTTTTGCCAGGGACAGACGCTATTTTTCGGGCAGACAAAGAGTGACAAAGAGTCGGTAGGACAGATGACAGACACTTCTCCAAGTACAACTGCGGTATTTTTTTTTCTCATATAAGTTGCCAACGACACTACCAGTTACCGCGTTACAGTTGTTTGGTCATGTAACTTTGCATTGTTTGACATTTCTTTTTATTTTGTTGCGTGAAGGATCTGTTCAGTTATTAGACTGTAAACATCATCAGATCAACACGCCCCTGCTCTCCACCGCCGGCACTCCCATCTCCCAGAGTAGCCTTGATGTATATGTGGCTATAAACCTTCTGCAGCCTACTTTAACTGGTCAGACACAGCTTTCCAGGCACATTGTTGTGGTTTGGCCGCAAGGGTGATGTTGGAATGAAACGGAGTGAGGCTGACATTAGAACAAAGTTTAGTCTGAGGTTGGTTGACGAGATCTCAGCTGGGAAGCAGAGCCTCTGTGCACCACCATCTTCCAGTCACGTGCCATGCCTAGTCACCCAGTGTCAGATCTTAATGTGAGAGTTTGGCCTGACCCACACCTTCCTGGACAAATCAAGGATGAAGGGGAAAGAAGGGCATTGATGAACATCTGCTGACTTTCAAGCACTGCTGCAAAACATTGCAGCACCTGGTTGTGCCACCAGGTGTATCGGCCTTTAGGCTAGTCTTGCAGCCCACCAGAATGTGTTTTTAGGTGGTCTGACGGCATCCCTGCTGAGCTGCTCTTTTTGCTCAGTGGCCTTGAGGGATGCACTTTCCCACCATCAACTTAGGCTTTTTTCCGGATTGTCAGAGACTGTTGAAATTGCCTCGCAACTTCCCTTCCCTAGCCATTTCAGTGTTTTCTTGGTACTTTCTCAACACCCGTAGAGTACAAGTCTTGGTTCTGGTGAGTGTGAGGTCATCCATGTGTGCTCTGACGGTCGGATCCTTAGGCCAAGCCTTATACGCTGTCCCCTAACCAACCTTTGGGATGCTCGGATGATCACCTCAATGGCCATGGTGAAGGCTATCAGGTAGACAGTACATTCAGCCATGATTCTCAACTCCAAACATTGCCACACAGAGTCAAGCATATCTGAACATCCTAGCACTAGGTCTTAATGAGGTTTGTGAGGGCCAATGGGACTCTGAAGAAATGGATGACAATTCAGAGCAGGTTATGAAGGACCTTGCCAGAGGTGTTGGCGAGGTCCAGGAACACCACATGGAGATCTGTTCCTTCCTTCTTGGCTAACTGGATCTGATGCAGGTTGGTGCTAGCTTGCAACAGACAACCAGAGAAGCCTGAGATCCCTGTTTTCTGGTTCGATGTGTCAATCATGTGGTTCCTTTGTAAGTAACTTGACAGTCTTTGAGCCACCACACAAGGTTTTGCCCTCAATGTTTAGGAAGCTGATCTGGTGGAACTGGCTGATCTCCAATATGTCCCTTTCCTTGGTGATCAGGATCCCTCCAGCTCTCTGCCGGGATGTTGTTATCTCTTGTTTGGGCCATACCACCTCGATGAGCCTCCACAGGAATTGCAGAGTATTTGGTGTATTCTTCTAGAGCCTGTATCAAACTCTGTTGGGTCCTGGAGCTGATGAAGCCCCTGATTTATGCATGGTTTCCATTTATCTAGTTCATGCTCAAGTGGATACTGTAATTTGAAAAATTTATGGAGTAAATATTATAAAATAAAAAAAGAGGTTCTTAACTAGACTAGGTCATATTTGCAACCATTATCCAAAGTTATTGTTTTCTTTATCTCTACAGATACGTAAATATCAAACATGTTTGATATTATTTTGTAGGCCAGGATGAATCTGTGAGCAGTTTGGGAGGTTTAAGACTGAATCTGTAAACCCCTCACATTATTAGATTGTCTGTGCCAAAAATCTGTCACAACTGAGGACCCAGACCAGATTTCTCCTCTGATTGCCAGGAGGGGCAAATCAGGATCAAATCTGCCCAAACCCCTGTTGTCTGAGCCCAACATTAGTCAGTGTGGTGGTCCATACAACATGCTCCAGAGCAACCTACGTCAAACTGGGCTCAGACAGTTTTGTCCGATTTAATCCTGATTTGCCCCTCTTGATAGTCAGAGGAGACAGAGAGGAGAATCGGTGGAATCTCGATTAGAAATAAGAGTAAGAAACATATGAATATTTTAAATCTTTCCATTTTAGCCAAAGCATGACTTTTTCCATGAAATGTGCCTTGTGGCATGGTGGCTATTATGTCATATCCCCCAAAATGAAATAGATAATTGCCACTGTAATAGCATTTCCATTAATCTGTCACTCAAAATGGACTTCCTGGATTGTATTTTATTGTCTCAGCAGTGCACATCCCCACAAACGCATCCCCATGCGTAGTTTTAACACAGGGCTGTTTTGGTTTGAATCCCTGGTGTATCTATGTTTGATAACCTTGACAGGCTGGGATTTGTTCTCATAGATTATGTCCAGCACCAATGCCTCAATAAACAGAAGACAGAGAGCTGTAGCATATTTCCTCCTGGAGAATGGATAGAACAGCTGGCCGGCAGAGTTTTCACATAATATGGAAATAGAATCAAAATGTATTTACCTCCTCTGAGGAGATTTTCTGGAATGTCCATCTGCATTTATGCAGACTAATGGTTTCCATATTGCTGGTGGGAGATGTAAGGAGGTTGGGTTGTGGGGAGGAACACCTGTAACAAATATTGTGTGCTGCCACTGTTCATCAAACCATTAAAATCACCACAGACCTACATTTGTGAGCAAATTTTGCCCAGAAGAAAATATTTCAAAAGCAAAGTCCTATAGTTTCCACTTTAGAGGGGCACAATTTATCCTTCACAATTTATGGATTGTTCCTACTTGCTTGTACTGCACTTTGTCTGTCTGAGAAGCTATATTGTAATATTGTCTGTTTTTTAAAAATTTTGTGTCTGTTTATAATCACCTCTCGTGGTTCACAAAAGGTAATCAGCACCATGCCAGTGTAGCTCTACTGTGCAACCAGCAATGGAAAAACCTCTGAGGCTCTACAATAGTCTTGTTAATAATTCAGTTAAAGTTGCCCAAAATTTTATTCAATTAAATCTTTTCCAGCTGCTTTCTGTGGCACACAAGCTTGTTTCTTGGGCTGGAAAATTAGATATATCTATTGAAAAGTATACCCCCGTATCCCTGAACATTAATGAATGTTTGCTCTGTAGTGGTCGTGTAGTGGTGTAATGCTTCATCTGCATTGTAACCTTATGTGGTCATATCTTCTAATGGCCACCCTACTGTGATGAACATCCAGACAGTACTGTTCATTAGGTGATTCATCAGGAGAGGGTAATGAGCTTTCTGTTTGAAGTATCTTAGTGTTGCTATATCAGGCCCGTCTTTGTGGTTTTTAAACCACTGTGAGACAGCATGAAATCCTGAAGAAACACAATGATAAACTACAATATATTCACTCGATAAACAAGATTCATGAAATAAATGTGACCTGTCTAATAGACTAATGTTTGCTGACCTGTCACGGTATGTATGTCATGGTTTTGGTTCATTTGGAGAATACATCTACCTGTAACACCTTAGCTAGAGCATAGGACAATGGGCATAGCTATAACCATTCTGATTCACATTCCAATCCAGTAAGTGGCCTAAAATCTGTTCCAACTGCTCCTGTTCCACTTCCAAGTGTCATTTAACAACAAAAGCAGAAGAAGAGAGAAGAAGATCCTGTGACTGACTATACACCATGACTTAGTTAAAATAAGACAACAGAGATATCAGACCAGCCCGCTTCTTTCAAATCAGTTGGGTGGGAAAGTATTGCAGAGCAATGTTTGGAATGGTTGAAGGCAGTGCGTTGATGTTGCTCAACAGAAAACCCACGGAACAACTTAACACATGTATGGATTCACCTAGGTGTGTCCATCATCGGGTTAATACATTAATGAAGAATAAGAATAACTTGCATACTTCACCGTGATTCGTCACTGCACTGATGGTGTCTTGGTTACTGCTGGCTACCACCTGTATTAGTCTAGGCCACTAAATACTTGAGAGCTGAGAATAGAACAAAACACAGTACCGCTGGTTGACATATGCTTTTAGTTGTTCCCCTCCAAAACTTCCCAATAATTAAAAGCACTAGTGTCATGATTCTGTTTGTGTTTTGGTGATTTCCTGTTTCGTTTTGAAGTTTTGCCTTCATGGGTTACGTGTTGCTTTTCAGTTCCTCCCTTGTGTGAATTTCCCACCTTTTTTCTGTGTTCACCTGTGTGTTGTTTGTCAATCAGCGCTGTGGGTATAGTCTGTGTGCTCCCTGATGTCTTCGTCAGGTCGTCCTGTGGTATCCACCTTTGTTTCACCTGAGCCCGTTGTGTTCCATAAGTCTGTTCCAGTGTCCTCCACTGTCTACCTATCCTGCTGTGGGTCTGTTTTTTTGCTCATCGTGTTTTTCAACTTGTTTCTTAACTTTACTTTTGGTTGTACATTGTCTTAGCTTTGTGTGTTGCCACTTTGATGTTAGATTTTACTTTCTAGGTCTTCGGCTTGTTCATTATAGCTTGTCTTTAGTTCACAATCCTGTTTACCGCCTGGGTTTTTTCTGCATTTGGGTCCTCACTACCATTTATGGCTAAACAAAACATGACAGACCCAGAAGACACCAGCACTGAGTTTAAGAATATTTGGGACAATCTGGTTTCATGTTTAAAGGTTAACAGAGACATTGTTGAGATGCTAAAAGCCATTTCTATATCTAATATAAAGTTGGTCTTTAAAGCTTTGTTTATGGGTAGGGGCGCCGCCAGGGATTTTGGGCCCCATGAAAAGAAATCTAATTGGGCCCTTCTTTAGGCCAGCAAAATAATTTGATGCCGTTTTATATAGAACTATGCATTTTAGTGATATTTTTGACTATCATTCCCATAGTTGTGCAAAGAACAACATGACAGTTACTTGGTTACTGCTCACTGTCTCCCTTGTAGTCCCACATGCAGGTCTAATTTATCTCCACAACTGCAGACTCACGGGTGGTCGCATTGGATTAGAGGTGAATAAATACATAAATAAGGGCTATATGGTCGTTGCGATTTAATCTTCTGATTTCCAGAAAATATAAACATTTCTTTGATTTTACTGAGAGTTGTATTGAGTCACACAGTCTGCATGCACCAGAAATGTTCTCCTCTGTTCCTACTGCAAAGCAGAGGGGTGAGAGTCCCAAACTACTGACCAAACATTCTATTTTAGTGATAGCTGAATTTGAACTTTATTATATACACACATACATATGCTCTTATTATTTCAGAACTGTTTTTAATACATGAAAATCATTCTGAAATAAGTATGGATTATAGGCTATTTTTATTTTATAGGGGGCTGACAGACAGCTGCTGCTGCTGCTGCTGCTGATGATGATGATGATGCACTTGACGTATCTGTTCAAACAACATTCTTATTTTAATTATACTCTGCCTCATTGAACATTATGTGAGAAAATAATTTGTGTTTGAATTTCTGTCATTAATAAATATTTCATTTTCTTTTTTGTAATGGTACATAGACCAAGAGAGACAGAGAACTCCCCACAGACTCCCTGCAATGATGCTAACTGGCATGTCATTGAACATAATGTTGCTCACCTTCTTCACTGGGACAGGGAGGGACAGGTATGGACAGACTGGGCTGCTGCTGACTCATCTGTTGTTAAGTCTGCTAAAAGGAGCAGGGACAATGATTTAATATGAATATCTTGCTAAACGTTTCCCTGCACTGATTAAATGTTGATGAAATGTAGGCTAACACTAGTCTGTAGCTAGCTAGCTTGTTTCACTATGGACATTAAGCCAGCAGGTTAATACCACTCACAGACTGAAGGCTACCCACATTCTTGGTGAAAAACTGGATTACAGATTGACACCCTTTCCTTTGTCTTTCCTCTCTCTCTTTCCTCTCTTTCCTTTTTTGAAAACCAGATTTTGATTCAGGCAACATTGTGATCACTGTAGTTCTGGCGAATCTACTGACTGCAATTAAACACCGTCACTGATAAGTGCACTAAGGCAGAACAAAACCATTTCATGCAGATACAGGGGGGGTGGTCGGTCGATATGATTATTTACTTTTTGGTCAAATGGGATATTTAACTTTTACTGCCAAAAGCAAGTAAAAACAAAGAGATCATTAATTGTATTATTATATTTAAAATATATACTCAATGATGATGGTTTAATCATTTTGTATTAGTTTTTACCTATTTTCTGGGGCCCCTGTCAGTCAGGGGCCCTTGGAATTGTCCAAACTTTCCCCCCCTATACAGCACCCCTGGTTATGGGAGGCTCCAAGTGCAGCAGAGCTCTTTTCCAGATTGGCTATCCTTAAAAAGACTTTGTGAGACAAATTATATTCCAGCATTTCTCCGTCGGGCGGTCCGGCCGACATCAACCATGGTTCTCTGTCGGCGGTCCGGCCTACTCAAGCACCTGCTCTTCCTCTAGAGGGCTTCCGCTTTTGCTGCTGGCCTCCGGCTTGGCCTCTGCTCACCACCTTCGGATCATCCCTTGGCCCGGTTCTGATCCCTGCACCAACTTCCTGCTCACTCCCGGACTGACTCTTTGCACACGTTTTAGGATTTTACTTTCGGGATTTCTGTCTTTCTGGTTTTCTTATTGAGATAAAGCTCATTTTTAATTCCCAATCCCGTTTCCCTCCTGTGTGTTTCTGCATTTGGGATTCACCAAGCTTTTGTCTTAAACGTGACACACTGGTGTGTTCCCTTTAAATACTAATAGAACAAGGCAATAAAACCACCAGGCTCATTTGCTGAGAAGCTCAAAGATGACTGCATTGTTATTCCACAGTGTATCATTACAAACTACAACAAAGTAGAACAAGATGGCCAACAACAATCTATAACAATATAACACAGATGCAAATGAGTCATGGCTTAAGCAAACAAGCAGGTGCTATACCATAAAATCCCTGCTTGAATACAAACAGCAGCAGGACCACAAGCCGAGACCTTCAATCTCGATAAACCATGACCTCAGACTGATGGAAGTTTCACATACTGAGTCATGTCACTGCAAATTTGCTGTTACAAACACAGGCTTTCAGTGGACAAACCACATCTGTCCACCCATGAAGTTAGGTATCCAAACAACAGCAAGAGAGGTTGATGTCATTGAAATGTTGTTTTACAACAGGAAACAATGCTCATTATATGTCATCACCTATGAAAGAGCGTTGACTCTGGTTAATGACCCCAGAAAGGTTAATACATCAAAATGTGTGAATAAACTGTAATGGAAACTGAGGACCTGGTAAACCCTAAGGTATGACACATGCTCTATAAAAGTATTTGCAGCCCAGTCGCTGGAAAAGTTTGGCATTGTAATGTAACCCACAGGTACGTTAATTGGTACGTTTCATACAGATCATATAAACATTTCATTAAAACAATACACACTGTCATATCACATTCAGACACATGTATATGAGCTGACCTCCATGTCACGAGGGTAAGGAGATGGGCAATATGGCTGCCAAGCCAGTGACCACTGCTCAACATGGCCTTGAAATGTTTATAGGTGTGAAACCATGGATATTTAGAAGGCACCACTGTTCAGAAATGGCTGCCAACCAAGAGCCCAATGTTTAACATAGTGATTCAAGATTTGTAAGCACTAAACCACTGGATATTTTAACAAAACCAGTTTGCAGATGACTGCTTAGAGGAAGGCCACTGTTTAAATCAACATTTTGACATTTGTAATTCTGAAACCATAGATTTATTTAAGAAGAGACCAGTGTTCAGAGAAGGCTACCAAGCAAGAGACCACTGTTTAAGATGGTCATTGAAGATTTGTAAGCATGAAAGCACTGGATATTTTTGACGATGCATCAGGACATTTTCAAGCTTTGTTAGTGAGAGAAAAAAAAACTGATATATTTGATCTGATGTCAGCACAACATACTGCTGAAAACTGGATATTTTTAACAAAACAATATCTAGCCGTGTCTATGATAAATCCTCAGGTCTGAAAAAACAGAAAAGGTTTTAGGGGCTGTAACCCTAAAAAAAAAAGATTTTTCTGACTGTTTTATTCAGCTGCAATCTGATGTTGAAGATGGGTTGGGTTTAGGCTGGTACAATTACTTGGATAAGGCTGGGTATTTTGAGTAAGATGGGTAAGACTGGGTAAGATTGTAATCACATGATCTAAGATAAGGTAAAGGGCCAAAAAAGCAATGTAGACTAATTATGAAAAGAAAAGAGAGAGACAAATGTCTGACCTTTTCATTTAGCCTGACCTCTCTAAGGCAACACAAATACTTCTTGGCCATTTTGAATGGCGACAGCTAGATGTCTAACCTATTACATGCAGGAAAAAAAGATTACATCACTATTCTTAGCCCTGCCAATAACAGCCTAATTGGTCAATCTGAACTGGGGGCAGCAGTTGTCGATGGGAACAACAACGGAACTATGTGCATCGCTAACCAAATTAGAGATGTTGGCAGTGATTTAAAGGTTTGGAATCAGGCTCCACGGTGTTTTCTGTTTAGTTTGTTTTGAAGTACCACTTCACGAGAGTCACTAATTCTGTACATGGCCTTAAAGAAAGGTTTTATGTCAAAGTCAGTCATTGTCTGTTTTTAAGCTCAAGACTTCACGTCTGGATACCCTGCATGATCTGGCTTATGCTGTCTCCTTTCTATTGGAGGGTCAGAGCTCCCTCAGAGCATTGCGATGGTCATTCCACTACAGGGCAGTGTATATATAATATATTTAATAGTTTTTATAGTATTTCTGTACAACATGTTTGTTTGTACACTGAATTAATAGAGAAATCCCCCCCTGTGTTTGCTACCCTATAAAGCATTCCTCCCTCTCGCTGACATTACCACCACAGGACTTGAAAACAGATGCAGTCATAAAGGCATTTATTAGGGAGGCCTTAGCGCTTGCTTTAATGTGAAGGTTGCACCTGCTAGCCTGCCAGCCTAATGTGATCCCTCCTCTGCTTTGTGGGAGAGGGCTCCTGGTGCTTTAACACCTTCTGGGAGTCCCAGGTGCATATTCCCTCATTTGGGCCAAGTTTTTTGTCTCTCTCCATGTCTGTTTTATTCTTAGACAAAAGAGAATAGCAATACACGGGTAAAGGAAAGAAGTGGATTACCAATATGCTAAATGCTCACAGCTTTCTTTTGTGTTCCTTTACTGCAAGTTGATCCAGTGTGATATTGTTGTGCTATTGGAGGGTTGCAGTGTTTACAAATCAAATTCCTTAGTTAGTAACATACCTCTTCAAAGACAGTTTTTTTTAAACTCTGGCTTGATGATCCAGGGGGTCACCAAGATCACTCGATATCAACCTCTTACAATGTCTACAGTGTCTTTTCCAATTTTAATTTCGTGGCAATCAAAAATTCACCCATCCATGTTCTGCCACATATTTAAGTCCAGGTCATGGGGGTAGCAGGCTTAATTACCTGACACACCCCTGTGTGTAGCGGCTTTGTCCAGCTCATGGGGCAAACCCAGGCCAGATGGGATATGTATTTTTCCTGCATGTTCTTGGTCTAGGTGGAGGTGCCTTGATTCCTCCACCTGCAGATCTCCAAAACTAACTCAACTAGCTCCTTTAATCGGAGAATCAGCAATTGTAGTAAACAGTCATCCCATCCCAAATGTCAAAGCTCATCACCCTATCCAACCCTACAAAAAAACAAAACAAAAAAAAACTCACGTTGGTTGTTTGTATTTATGATCTCATACCACAAGCTCACGGCCACAACACAGGTGAGATGTGGTAATGGAGATCTTTGCCTACTGGGCAGCCTGGACATATAAGAGTGACTGCATGGCATGTTAACAGCATATCACAGCATCAATGCTCATTTCACCACAGAAAGTGTTTTATGGGAATTATAATGATGTGCATGGATGTTGTTAATTGATAGGTAGTGGAGCCAAAGGAGCATGTGGACAGAAGACGGGGTTGTTAGATAAGAGTTTAATAATAACTGTTATGGTGGAAACTACAAGCTCAAGGATGTGGTTTAAGGACCACATTTAACCCTGTTACACCTGTTTTCTCAAAGTAAACAATGCTGTTACTATTTTATGAGTCTGACTCATAGCTCACTTGAAAAGCCTTCACTGTGTACTTTAATCCATAACTTCAGCCGAGCCATCTGGGATGGTTCGATGCTAATCATCTTTCAAACACTCATCAGAGACAGTACATTTTTTTTCTGTAGTGCAGGCAGAAACACTGGAAAACACAAGAGACAAAGTGAATTTGTGTTATACATTTTGCATTTTTGTCCCACACTAAATGATCCTCAAGACAGCCTGTTTTTTTTTTTTTTTTTTTTACTTGACTTGTTTTCTGTCATAGGACATGAATATTTTTCTCCAAAGAGACAACGTTCAGAAAAAAAATAAAAATAAAGACAGAAACTAATTCCCTCCCCAAGTGAAGTGTTACATAACCCTGCCCCCTCTGACCCCGTAATAATTATCAGTGTCTTAATTCATCTGTTTTACAATAGTTATGAATTTATTTTAGGGATAAGCATTTTGGTTGATAAAGATGAATTAGCATTTATATTGAAAATAGAATTTGTCTTTACTGTTAATGTGACTCACATTTGAGCTGTGGTTAAGCTGAGTTATAGAAGTTATTACAGGCCAAAGACAACAAGTTTTGTGAATGAATGAAAGAAAAAGAAAAAAAAAAAACCTCAGGAAGTCTTTTTCAAACATCACACCAACATGTATAATTAACATTTATGGATTGTTATTTATGGACTAAAGTTCATATGTGAAAGACACATTTACTCCAATGGCCTCATTACTACTTTCAATCTCACTGTTAATATAATGTACATTTTAATCTGAATCTCATTGTCATGAGAGGTTCTTGTGTTACAGATTCATTCTAAGGTGATACGGTGTCACCTAGTGAGCAAGATGAAGTAATGCAGCCATCACAGATGAGGCTGCAATGGTGACTCTGGCATTTTTTCTGAACAACTTATACACTGACAGTGAACTCATAGAAAACAAATCAAATATTAAGCACTTCTATTGATATGTTGCTGATTGAGAAAGAACTAGTGGCTTACCACAATAGACAGTTATAACAAAATACTTTGCATTTAGATATAAACTATAGCCTGATAATTAGATTGAATCAACATTTATTTTAATTGAATTAGATCCCAGTAACTTTTGGTGTGGATCTGGAATAGATCAGAGTGAAGAAGCATCAAATTTGGAAGAAACACAGATATAAGGAAAACCTAAAACAAGAGAGAGCAATGATCCAGTGAGCCCAGGGTATGACAATCCATAAGCATCAGTATGTGAGGCAGCAGGAAACAGGAGAGGCTGATGCTTTATCAGAAGAAAGCCTGAATGAAAAGAGAGGAGAGGAGGAAGAGAAAGCTATAGAGAATGGACAGTGAGAGAGCCACACAGCTTGCAGGTTACGAAACAGAGAAAAACAAAAAGTTAGAGAAATGCGACATTAATCAGAATGAACGCATTGTATCTCATCTGCAGGACTATGTAAATTCTAATACTATAGGTAAGAGACTCATTGAGACTGAGACCGACCCACTGAAGAAGCTTGCAATCAAAGTCAAGGACTAACTAAAGGCTAAATCAAAGAAGTACGTTTTGAGTTCAGATTTAAAGGCATCGATAGTGCCAGATGGGAGGTTATTCAGAGGAAGGGAAGGAGGCCCCATAGGAAAAAGCCCTGCAGCCAGCTGACGTCTTCTTAACCCTGGGAACCATCAGGAGCCCTGAGTTCTGATAGTGTAATGTGCGAGGTGGAAGATATGTTTTAATGACAACGGACATGTGCGATGGGGCAACGTTGTGTATATTTTCCATCAGATTTTCTTGTACGTGTTAAGACTGCAGCCTTCTGAACCATTTGAAGACTTTTAGCGTTCTCAAGTGGCAGACCGGAAAATAAAGCATTGTAATAATCCAGCCTAACAAAGGCATGACCCAGGATATGTGCACCAACCGTGGACAGGAATTATGTCATTTTAGCTATGTAGCGCAGGTGGTAAAATTTGATCTTGGTAATTTCTTTGATGTGCTGATGGTATGAGAGGGTAGAATCAAATGTTGTCAAGAGTAATGAATTTAGGAGCAGGAAGTTTTCTGACATCCAGGCCCTATGACTAATGAGGCCCTGGACATGTCCAACGACTGTTGTCCACTGTTCTTCATTTAGTACTGGTTGTCCAACTACATGCAGAAGCAGTAGTACAATGGTGGTTACTATTGTTGCTTTTTTATTGTCGTCCTTGCTCTGATGTGAAGTCACAACTACCTGACTAATCATGATCTATTGATCATGACTGGTCAGGCGTTGGTCAGGCAGTGCTAATGCACTGCTGCTAATGCCTGAAGTACTTGAAAGCTTTCCAGCAACTGGTGATGGGCCATGAGTGAGCTCCACAGAAGATTGTACAAGAAACAAAAAATAACTACACTGTTGAAACAATGTGTAATTTTTCAGAACTTTACCATTTCATTTGACAGACTATTCCTGTATTTTTGAAATACACAAAAAACATATCCTAATATAATTAATGCTGCTGGACAGTGGTTTTCGTTGTGAAGGACTCGGGTCTGATTTCATGCTCCAATGTGACTTGCACAATCTTAAGTGCCTCATATCAGTTCCTCTCTCCACTCTGACAACAGCCAGCAACAGTAGCAACATTACTGTAGAAATGGAGTCCACTAAAATAAATGAATAGCTGCCAGCATAACACAGAAGTTCCACAGAGCCCCCAGTTGTGACTAATTCCTTTTTAACAACTTGTCATGTTATTTTGTTGCTTCCATTCCTCTATGAGAGTCTTTTGACTGATGCCTCTTGTTTTTTAACTCACAAGTATTTTTATCATGACATTTGGGTGACTTCACCTCTCAGAGGGGAGGGTGTGTGCAGCAGCTGACAGGGAGGAGCTTGAGGTTACAGAGAGCACAAATGATTGTGCAACCTGTTGCAAAGCTCAGATTGCATGTGGACTGAGGGACAAGTCTGACCCGATGCAGCACACACTCAGGGACAGAAACCTACTCTGTTGCTCAGCAAAGGTCTCGTTAGCAGAGCTAAATTTAACCAGTCATCTGCATTGCTGTCATGGCTGAGAGGGCCAGTCAGGCTGATCATGAAGGGGAAGAGGAACTGGGACAAGACAAAGATACAAGCTCTCCTGATGATCAACATAGAGACACTGTCACTGTTGGGGAATCCCCAGATGTAGATTCTATTGAGGACCAGCAGCGTCCGGCCCAACCTGAAGAAGACTCAGAGTGTCCAGGTTGCCAGTCGCTGGGCATACTGACCCTGCCATGTGGCCACAAACTGTGCCCAACATGTATCGAGCTGAGCCAGGGCGAGCTGGGCCAGGCCGGCTGCACCATCTGCTACGGATCACAGCTGATGGACTCAGTCCTGCAGACACTGCTGGAAGCCCTGTTCCACGACCAACCCAGAAGACCTGAGGTCCTGCCTGGAGCTGTAGAGGAGAGACTCAGGGCGGCAGAGGATGGAGGGCAAGCTGTGGGTAGATACAGAGGAGTGGAGAAAGACGAGCTGTGTGTGGAGCATGGAGAAATGCTCACTGTGTTCTGTCTAGAAGAAGGGGAGCCACTCTGCCAACAGTGTCAGCAAGACGAGCATGAAGAGCACCAGTGCTGCTCCATTCAGGAGGCTGTCCTTGACTGTAAGGTCAGACACCAGATCCAGCACACAAACTGCACTCCACTCAATAGTTAGGCTGGGATGCAACAACATGTGTTAACGGGACACTTCACCTATTAAAGACATGAACATCACTTCACTTTTCGTGAGAAGTAGAGTCGCCTCCAAAGCTATTGGAACAGTAAAGCCAATTCCTTTATTTTGGCTGTACACTGAAAACAATTGGGTTTGATATCAAAAGATGAATACGGCACAAGAGATCAGCTTTTCAGCTTTAATTTCCAGGTATTTACATTTAGATCTGTTATAGGTTTAAATCTGGAGATTGACTTGGCCAGTCCAAAACCTTCCGCTTACCCCTGACGAACTCCTTGGTAGTTTTGGTAGTATGTTTGGGGTCGTTGTCTTGCTGCATGATGAAGGGTCACCAGATCAGTTTGTTCCACCTCTCTTTAAATTGGCAGACTAAATGTTTCTGTAGAGTTCTGAGTTTATTTTGCTGCTGCCATCATGTGATGATCATGATCATCATCAATGAGATCAATGAGCCCATTCCAGAAGAAGCCACGCAAGCCCAAGCCATGATATTACCTCCAACTTTCACAGAATAGTGTGTTTGGGATCATTAGCAGATTCTTTCTTTCTCCACACATTAGCCTTTCCATCGCTTTGGTAAAGGTTTATCTTTGTCTCATTAATCCATACAACTTTGTCCCAGAATTTATGAGCCTCATCTCTGTACTTTAGTAGTACAGTAGTTTGCATCTTCTGGTGTAACCTTCGTACTTTTGTTCCCGAAGTCTTCTGCAAACGGTGGATTGTGATACCTTCACTCCTCTCCTTGTAGGTGATGTCACTGACAGTTGTTTAAGGGGTTTTCTTTACAGCAAATTGAAACCCCAAGACTGAAACTGTAAGTAGACAACAGTGCTATTTATTGTTTGAATAATCACAACTGTCAGCAAAAAACACCTGTGAGTTACATGTTCTAATAATTTTGCTCACTTGAAAAATGGGTGGGTTCAAACAAAAGGTGCTATCTTTTAAATTCTCATGTTCATCTTTTGTTGTCAAACCCAAATGATTTAAGTGTACAGCAAAAATAAAGGGAATGGTCAAATGTTTTGGAGGTGACTGTGTGTGGTGTACATGGTAATGTACAGTATGTCATCAGGTACCTCATCAGATATTCTGTCTGCAGAGAGAGCTGCGATCGGGCATCAGAAGTCTCCAGGAGCAGATAGAGAGTTTAACCTCCATCAGACAAACCTACGAGGATACTTCGGCTCACATCAAGGTACTGATGGAAAAAGGATTCAAGACTCTATTGTTTATGTACAAACCAGTCTTAGAGAGCCTTTTATTGACATAGCTACGCTGGAGTTCCTGAGCCATGTGTTTTGGAAGAACAGTTAGGAGTGACATCAAAACTTAAAATAGTTATTTTCATAATAAAATGTCAATTATGTCATCTTATTGGAATTGCTTGATTGTATATCATCATCAGAGAGTTAGTTGTTGTATAAGTCGCTTGTGACTAAAAGGTAACACAATAACTTAATTGCAAGGAGATCAAAGAGAGAATGAAAGTATTTGCTGTCAGTCTCTGATAATGCTAACTGTGTACATTTGCTTGTACAACCCTGGTTATCATTTAAACATGCCTCTCAAATTTCCACTCAAAGAAACCTGTTGAATATGTTTCCCATTAATCTTAAGGTTTAACTCATTAGCATCTATTGATGACTGAGGCCTGGAAGAAAAACAAATTGACACAGTTTTATTAACATTGAATGTGAGACAAGAATTTTCAAACCATGCTGCTATGCACTGTAAAAAAGATAAAAGCTGTGTGGAAACTGACAGAGTAGTTTTACCAGTTTAGCTGTGTATTACTGTGTCATCTGCATACATCTGAATACCTGCTTGATAAGATGAGTAAGAGGGTTTACTAAAAATGTTTTAGTTTTTTTTTAAATAAGGCAGTTTCAAAGTGAAAAAGATCTTTTGAGTGACTGTTAGAAGGTTTCCATTTGGACTACAGCTGTTAATCATTTCTAATTACAACACTTTTAACCTCATCTGCTTTGTGTTAAGGAAAGATTATTCAGCAGTTTCAGTGATGTGTCTTGTACTAACCCTAAGTATCCTCAGCTTTAATGTTGCTCACCTACCACAGAAGCTGTAGCTAGATGTTGTTGTTAAGGCTTTTCCACAAAATCTTGGAATATTCACAAATTTTTCTAAGTCTTAAATACATATAGGCTCAAAATTGCCATTGTTCGCAATTGTACCATACTTGATAAATTAGAATATTACTTTGAAAAGTCAGATTCAATATGAAAGTTATCTTCTAACAAGACGTTTCATTACCTAATTGTCAGAGCCAATCAGTTCAAACAGCCCAGGTCCTGAGAGAGGAGTTTGAGAAGATGCAACAGTACCTCCGTGATGAGGAGGCTGCTCTGATGTCACAGCTGAAACAGGAAGAGGAGGAGAAGAGTCAGAGGATGAAAGAAAAGATTGACAGGATCAACAATGACATACAAGTGCTGACCAGCAGTATCAGAGAGACAGAGGAGGCCATGGGATTGGATGACTTCGTCTTCCTAAAGGTTATTCCAATCCCCAGGAAGCAGGATGCTTCTAACTGCAAGATATCGTCTATGTATCCCATAGTACAGTTTTGTATCCCAGGGACCAGGACTTTATGCAATTCAGTTCAGACAATTCATGAGAAATATGAGAAATATATATACTTTTACCTCACAGCAAATTAATTGCACTTGGTCATTAGTCTTCTAAATAAGTGTAATATTGGGGGAAAAAAAGGCAGTCTCACCACAGGGCCCATTTAGTAGCTGTTCTGGAGCTCTCAATAATACGCCATGATCTGCTGTTAATCAATAAATAGGCTTTGCCCAGTTGTGATGAATCATTTCATGAAAAAAGGTAATCTCATCTCAACATAATGAGAAAGTATTTTTAGTGATGTGCTGCTTTAGATAACCATTAATGCCTACTCAGTTTTCAAGGTAAACATGTGGAAATATGACAGTTTGATTTGATGGTCGTAGTAGATTAAATTTAGGCATATCTGGTGTCCAAGAAAAACTTTTGACCAGGTAACAGGTCACTTGTGCTTGGATTAAAAAGCTTTCTTAGTTTATTTCTGCTCTGTTTCCATGTGAAGATGTGAATTTATAGTGCATCACTTTCTCTGTCTCTGCCTCTGTCCCCACAGAGCTACAAGAAAGCCTCTGAAAGGTGAGTTCATTTAACTAATGTGTTCTACAATAGATTATTTCAACAATTTATGTTGGAAATGTAGTGTAGACAAAATATTAACATAAACTACATTTAAATCTTATTATGTCAGGCTGCCAATTTAAAAATGATACAGTTTTTTTTAAAAGAAAAAAAAAAAACAAGGGAATACTAATGTATGAGCTTCATACTAATACACAGATTATGCCATTTTCCATTTCTACTTTTCTATAACTTTACACTAAACAAAATGTACCACTTTTTTTGGCCCTCATTTTTCACAAGTGGAAATAATAGATGTAAGACTTTTTAATGTGCACACAATCATTTTTTCTCTTAGATTATTAGCACACATTTCTTAAAATTGTGTTAGTGAGCACTTTTACATTTACCAGATAATCAATCCACCTGAGTGTGACATATTGAGATACTGACTAAACAACATGATTAATGCATAGGTGGACTTAGAGATGGTCACAATGAAAGGCCACTCCAGAATGTACAGTTTTAGCACACAACACAATTAACGCAGCAATCCACACGGAGCTGTTTCCTGTGAACTGAATGTTCCTTTCACTATCATAAGTCATCTCCAGTGTGGTTTCTGATCATTTGACAGTACATCCAACCAGCCACGCAAATGCTAATGATGTGCAACCATGCCAGCGTAAGACCGCCACATCCAGCTGCTTTGCTTGCAATACCAAAGAATTTCTGCACATGCTGTCAGACAGCGCCACAGGAAGCTCATTGTCATCCTCTCCAGGGTCTTGACCTTACCGCATCTCAGTTGCGTCTGGCACTTTGGAGAATGTTCTCTTCACAGATTAATCCCTGTTCTCACTGTACTGGACAGATGGCTGACAGCATGTATGGCATGCCCAATAATGGCAGTGGGGTTACGGTATGGGCAGGCATAAGAAACAGACACCAAACACATCAGCATTTGTTGATGGCAGTTTGAATGTTGAGAGATACTGTGATGAGATCTTGGGGCTCATTGTGGTGCCATCCATGAACAGCCATAGACACACCAGTGGACTAAAAACGCTCTTAAATCGGCATCTTGATATGCCACACTAGGTAGATGTATTGTCGTAGCAAAGAAGAAATGTTTACCAACACAGATGCAAAAAAATAGTCTTACATTTTATACTTGACTTGAACCCATGACTAATGGGTGTGAATAGAAAAGTTTTTCCTTCATATTGTGTGTAATGTACTTACAAAACCTGTAAGTGTTCCACGAAATGCATAGAATGCAGACTGTATAGATGTTGTGGTGTTTCTTCTTTAGTTCCTGTGGTTTATTTCAGGGCTCAGTGCAGAGTAAAGGAACCTGATGACGAATCAGGAACTCTGATTGATGTGGCCAAACACCAGAGCTGTGTGCAGCACGAAGTCTGGGACAAGATGCTAAGGATCATCCAGTACTGTAAGCAAAGCTTCACCCTGTGAACATACAGAATAGTAAATGATGTGTAGTTCAGATCTTTTGTCAGAGGCCAATATAATTTACTTACCAGTGTTATAGCACAGATAGTAATGATGGTAAAAATGCTAAATAATTTGATGTTAAGTCTGGGGAATTTAATTATCACTAATTATTTTTCGCTCTACTAGGTACAGGCTAAATCTTTAAATGCTTCTGGTTGCCAACAACAGGAAAGGATGAAGGCCTACTGATGCCGCCGTAACAAGAAATCTAATTTGGTTAACTAAGAATACTTAGAACACTTTAAGACTATGAACTATAGGAAAATAATCAGAATTTTAAAAACATCACCTGTCAGCAGAAAATGCTATTCAATTAAGTTTACTGCAAAAAGTTGGCTCAAAACTGTTCAGGAGTAAAATATGCAAATAGCTAACATTAACAACTCGCGCTCCTACCCTTCCAGTCTGTACTGATATGAGAGGTACAGTACCAACTGCAGCAACTTCACTGCTGTATTCAAGTTTAAATTCAGGCATCATATGCCGTCAAAGGGGCATGTGATAGCCTGCCCAACTAGCAAACTAGAAGCTATTGTTTTATGCTTGTAAAAAAAGGGACCATAACATAACAACAGAACAACAGAGTTCTGATAACCCTCAGCTTTAAGTGTGCCTTTGAAAGGCCTCCATTGGAAGCGTCAACACTTCGACCTACCCCTCTATCTCAACAAGAATCGGGATGCCCTACCCTGTGGCATAAACAGCCAAAATGGAGGGGAATAGCTAAGTGGTAGGGGCTGGGGGGGTAATGGGATTTGACCATATATGCGTGCATTTTCAATTTGTGTGGATTTTTGGAATTGATTTCTGTGTCTGTTTCATTGTCACTCACTTATGTCCCTTAGTTCCGGTGACCATGGACCCAAACACAGGCTCAGTGTGTTTAGGTGTGTCTCCTGACCTGTCCAGTGTGTTTGTGTGTGAGGAGCAGCCTCTTCCTGACAACCCAGAGAGGTTTGTGAGTCCACCGAGCATCTTGGGTTCAGAAGACTTAAGCTCTGGGAGGCACACCTGGGAGGTGGAGGTGGGAGATAACAGTCACTGGTCTCTTGGTGTGGCTAGTGAGTCGGTCCACCGAAAGGACTGGTCCAATTCTGATCTAAACCTCAGTCCTGCCTTTGATTCAGACATAGACCCTGGTGGTGGCCTGTGGACTGTGTCCCTCTCTTCTGGGGAGTTTTGGGCCTCCCCTGGTCACATCGGCCCCCTCAGACTGAGACGAAAACCAACCAAAGTCAGAATTCAGCTGGACTGGGAGAGGGGGTGTCTGACTTTTTCTGATGGCAATGACAACACCCTGATCTATCGTTTTAAAAAGCAGTGGAGCAGCATTCTAAAACCCTACTTCTCTACAACATGTTCAAAACACCCACTGAAAATCACAGCAGGCAGAGTGACTGTTAACATAGAGTAGTATCACACTGTCACTATTCTAAAGGAACAATATAAGTATCAAGAAACAAACATGATTGTCAACCCAACAGATTTTAAAAAAGTTAATCTCAAATTCATCTCAACAATGATTGGCCTTAAATGTATTGGTGTATTGCATAAGACTTGATTACAGGGATGCTGCTAGCTCAATAAAAGTCACAAAACTATGCCTTCATACAGCTCCAAAGCTCTGTTATTACATTTGTCAGACTCTTTTGTCCAGCATGCCTTACAGTATTTCATACACTGATGGCGGTGGCTGCCATGCAAGGTGCTGACCAGCACATCAGGAGCAGTTTGGGGTTCATTATCTTGCCCAAAAATACTTCGACATGCAGACAAAAGGAACTGAACCAGTGACCATCCGACAGCAAGACGCTGGCTCTACCCCTGATCCATAGCCTCCCAAGAAGAACGTGTTATATCTTCTTAACAAGGAAGTATGTTACCACAGCTGTAACAATCTGCTTAGTACCCCCCTGGCAACACATACTCATATCTAAACAAATTAACAGTTCCATTGCCAGTAACTCCCAAAACGAATCAATGTTCCCAGCAGAACACGGCTTTTGCAGCACACCAGAGACAGGAACACTGCATATTTGTGTCATGCAGTTGCAGTTTGGTAAGATTAAGCCAAGAGAACTTTTTGGTTAAGTTTAGGAAAATGTTTGGGTATGGGTTAAAATGACTTGGAGAAGTGTTTAAATTGTGTTACATATTGTACGTGATGAAAGTATTTGAGTTAAGTACGTAAGTGATTTATAATAACTCACTGTTAACTTTTCATTCCACATGGTACACAAACAGCAGTCTCCCCCTGACCTTCACCCCATATAGCCTTTATTGTTCTTTTTACTGCTTCCCCCTGACTTTCTCTTAGTTACCGTGGTTATTACTACAGCCACTATATGGTCAATTTCCTGACTATGATAGGCTGATTCTCGACGTGTATGTAACGTGTGTGTTTATCAAAGCCTGATATATCTTCTTATTCTGTGCCAAAGAGCTCCATTGCTGTCTTAAAACTATTAAAACACATCAGTGAGCCACAGTGTTGCACTGGGTGACATGTTCCTTCATTATCATGAACACACACTGCAGTTCGTTTGGACTGTCTTCTGCCTTCTCATGTGCTCACACAGGCAGAAAATTCAATGTTATGCACTGATAAGCTTGCAATGCTGACTCAGACATAGACACTTGATTGTCTTGAGACATATTCTGAAACATACTTTTGTGAAACTGAAATGAAGGTAAAGAATACAAAACGTGAATAATTAGAAATTACTATTCATTTTTTTATATGCACCGTTAGATGATGAGTAAATGAATAAGGAAGGCAGTTCTAAGGCCTATGCTCCATACAGCATCTACATGTATTCAAGATAAAGATAGCCTAAAATAAATTGGTCACGTTTGGAAAATGGTAAAAACAAGCAAGAGGCACTTTCCTAAAGAGACGTTACTTCCAGCAGGAGGTGCTAAACATGTCACAAATTACTAGAATTACTAGAAAACATGTTATCCTCAACAGGTAAGGAATAAAAGTGTTAAAGGTGCCATGAAGTGGCTAGGGCTTAATATTCAGTCCAACCAGGACTTTATTTTCCAGGTTTGCAACGACATGGCTGGGATGTCTCGAATGTAGAATAGATTGCTACAGTTAACCCACATTTTTGAAATGGTTAACAGCCTGATCCTCCATCTACTATATATGTGTGAAAAGAAGAGCTTTAGGAGGAGTGCCATTGTAAGGCTGGACATATTTTGCAGGATTTGGAGTCTGATCAGATTGGGTCAACCAGATCTGATGCTGTTTGATGCAGTGTCCACACAGTAGATCCCCGTGGGACTGTAAAACCCACAGTTAAAATGGAAAGCACTGTAACGCTCCTCCCTACAACATCAAGCAGGGTTCTCCTCAGATTAGAACAAATGGAGATGAGACAGCACTGAACTGAGAATGAAAGAAAAATTGTCTTAGTTCCTAACTGTAAAGCTGTAGATGAGGACACATTATGATCTGACAGCTGTCAAAGGTCCAACAACACTGTATTCGAAATTCATTGCCCCAAACCCATCCGTGGTCCTGAACTTCAGCTGTCTAAAAGTCACTCAAGTGAGCTCTACTGAGAGCAGGCTGTTTCTGTGCCTGCACCTTTAAATGCTAATGAGCTCCGTCTGTCAACGCCTGCCTTGCCTGCTACACGCCCCTCTCAGGGAGAGGATGCCGCTAGCGGTAGCATGCACTAATGTTTTACGGAGGATGTATCGCTATGGCTCGCCGAGATGCTGTCGTTCAACCATACCAGTTTGACCCACAATCTGACCCAGAAGGAGAGGCTCCTGAAGAAATACAGACTCTGCGGCTGCAGAAGGACGTTTAAGAATGGTTAGTGTGTCTAGTTTATTCATATGTGTTGTTACAGTTACTACCATGTAGCTAATGGCTAACAGCTAGCAAAAGCTGTGTTTGTCTCCAACACAGTCTCCAAACTCTTGGACACTTGCACAGTCTCTGTCTCCAGTCTGCACATATTTCCAGACTTTTTTACTGTGACAACCAAGCTCCCTCGTAATATTAATAACATTAAACTCGGAGGAGCTAACTAGTTAGCCAATTTCCAGCTGACTTCCCCATACTCGTAAGCAACTGTAAATACTATCGAAATGTGGCGATACTTGCCTGTGGCTCGGGTGCAGTTGCTGGGTCCAGTATGGGTGGGACAGATCCTTTTATGAGGGTCAGTGTCGAGGAAAAGCCAGCTTTGTACTGACCCTCGTTACTGAAGCGGTCCGATGTGAAGTGGTTAGCACACACATGCAAGCTAACATGAACTGCAGCCGGCACGTTGTCGTGAAAAATGAACCACTGTCTCTTCTGTTCTTCTGTAGCTGGGACAGAATTAGGCACTTATGTTGATTTTTACAACCAACAACAGAGCAATTTTCGTGTCTAGCTCTGAGCGACGACATTGCTAAACACTGCTATCTTACTGCTGGACACACCAAACTTCGCCTCAGGCATGAACGTCCCCCTCTCGGATAAATCCTATCACCACGCAGAGGAGGTCGGCCTATGAGCATCTCTCCTTTCGTTACGTAACGACAGGAGCTGAATCTGAACAGCCTGTAGGAGCGCTGTTTTACCAGTGGGTGGGCTGCAGAGACCATGCAGGAATCGTTTGCTTTCCTCATTCTGGGAGTTGGCAGGCTCAGGTAGGACCAGTTTATATATGTAGAGACCAGAGAAAAAGTGTTATTCATAATATGAGACCTTTAATGTAGCAAATATAACTTCTGTCTGCAGCCAGAATCAACAACAAATGAAAGTTCCTTGTTGCAGCTTTAAACACAGCCTACAAATACAATACACATGAGCAAGGAATGAATAAACGATTGATACATACATGAAACACAATTAAAATGCATCAGCAAATTAAACAATAAAAACATGAGCATGTAATTATCAGTCTATATTCAAAGCTGAATGGGTGTTGACAGCTGTACAGTACTGCAAATCTTTTCATTCAAGACATGATAACTTTTTGTTTCACAGTCTATTAACCACAACTGGGGTTAACAAGCAAACCTATATGACAGGTTCATGGAAGTTGTAGGAAAGGCCTCACAGCAGCAATGTCTACTTTTTACAAATGGCCTTTCTGAGGTTTTTTTTTTTTCTGCTGGGACAACACCTGCTGCTGTTTGTCTGTTGATCTGTTCGTCACAAGCGCCTCTCCATGTTTTTGTCTGAGGGAGAAAAATCACCTGACCTCTTCTGGAAGTGACACTCACATACAAACACTCAGAAGCATTTGGCACATGTACATGTATCTGACCTTTAGACTCAGCCAACATACGCACATTCACTAACACCAGTGACCTTCTTTCCTAAAATATGCTACCAAGACATCACATGACAAATCACAACAACCAGTTCAGACGACACTTGAGGGACATTATAGCTGAGTCGCCTACAGTGCATTGAAGGACAAGGTAGTTGCATCACAGAAAAACAAAATCCAAACTGGATGAATATTGAGGACAATGGTGTTCATCTGAATGTTCTTGAAATAATGACAAGAAAAAGTGTAACCAATATATTTGTTAAACCTACGTTTGCCAAATCAGCTATAAATGGACTGGAGATTGTCTGTAGCATCCACACAACTAAATTGTTGTTATCAAGGTTAATATTGTTGAATTTACTCCTTTTTACTTTTAAATAAATCGACTGACTTATTAAAATACTAAGATTCAACTAAAGAAACATTTGCCCTGTAAACTTCTCAAATGGTTTCAGTTGAATACCTTTTCAAGCCCCAAAGGGCTCAAACTCAATCATAATTGCAGTAATTTACAAATATTAAAGGTAAAAGAAAAGAAAAGAAAAGAAAAGAAAAGAAAGGAAAAGAAAAGAAAAGAAAAGAAAAGAAAAGAAAAGAAAAGAAAAGAAACAGCCTGGGTTTACTGTCCTTATAATTGTCTCATGACCCCTTACATTTGTCATGTTATACTTTTGGGGGAGCTACACTCTCTCATTGTATTTATATACACATAACATATACACAGTAACACTAACACATGACACTGCCACTCAAACAAATAACCAGACATATTTAAACACACTCCGTATACTCTACCTAATGACTATAATCACTCCCTCTGGACACTGACAGACCACATTGTGTTTGACTGCATATGTTGCACTCTTGAACATTTTAGTGACTATGTCTGAAATTATAATTGTATTACTTATCATTAATATTACATTTTATGATTGTTGATTATTCAACAATGATTATTATTTAAAACACCTCATCATTTCACTTAAAACTGTAGAAAACCCACCTGCTTTCACCTAAACTGGCTCTAGTGTGATATTGTGTTGTCCAGTAGGTGGCAGTAGCGGCTAGAGTATGTTACGACCAAGTAGGATTTATGTTCATGGCTGCCCTGACTATTGGTAGTACACAAACATGTATAAACACAGTAATGTCACAAGTAGGGAATGATCAACAAACTGAACAGCCAATCAAACTGTAAATGTAAATTCACTTGACCTGAGGAACTTGATGTCCACATTTACCAAACCAGATATGAATGGAAAGACATTTCCTGACGCTTAAAATCCTTGTCTCATAGTGGCATCCTAATAGAGATGGGCTTGCAAAAGGATCTCAATCCAGCGTGCAAAAAGAGAAACAGCCTAACCAAGAGAAAAAAGTAGGGTAATGATTGTATTCTTGAATGCTCTTGAACACAGGGAACTTGGTCACATGTGACTAACTGCTGTTTAATGGTTCCACACAAATGGCAAGTGGACAGTGATTCCTTTTGTATTGGCTCATTCACAAAACATGGGTACAAATTAGCCTCATTTTCAGTTCATGCATGAAGCCCTGGGGCAGAGGCACTCAATGAAGCTCTAGTTAAAATTCAGACAGGATTACTACTCTATTGCACGCTTCAGCCTTGAGTTCATTACTCATACCATTATGTCATTCACTCCTCTATCGGGCACTCACAATGTACTAATTTGCTGCCTCATTATCTGGGGCTGTCAATTGATTTCAGCTGTTCACATCAGCCGGTCAGATCTATCCAATAGCACAGTGACACACCGTTACTGTTAGCCTATCGTCTTGCTGCTGTCTTTTTTTAAACCCTGCCTTTAGTTCATTCATGCTGCCGTTTTGCCAACCCCTTCACTTCCCCATTACCAGCTAGGCATCCCAGATTCAAGAGCTTCATCCTCTCATCAGCCTTCACTTTCAGAAGAGATCTGCTACCGCCACCACCACCGGTATCTGGACTCCATAGAATGATTTTTCTTGCTGCCGCCCAGGGCAGACACCCCTTGATCACATAATCTCCCTGTCACTGGTGGACTCGGGGGGGGTGCAGGGTGACAGAATGTGGCAAAGTGCTATCTCTGCCACTGCTCCCTGTAGAGTCCAATCACCAAAGACTTTCTGACAAGACTCATTGCATTATCTGCTGTAATAAACATGTTCTTTACTTAACACACTTGTCTCTCCATATTGAAGTAAGGACTCTAAATGTAATAGTCAACTCAGACCAATAGAGGGTCTGTAGGTTGGGTCTGCAGTTCCTCCGTTACATAGGCCTAGGTCTCTCTCACGAAACATCTTCTCAGAGGCTTCTCAGACACGTTCCTCCAGCGCCCCAGTGCAGAGTTACCCAGTGCTTCAGCGACAGCTGCAACATGTCTATCAGCGCGATGAGAGGATGGTCAGTACATCTGTTCTCACTGCCTTAAAAACACTCTGCTTTGGTGGTAATGGCTATAGGATAATGGACATTCTCAGCTTTGTGCCATCAAAAGTTATTCCCCACCGTTTGTCATCCTGTCTCATTGCCAAACCAAGAACAATTTGTCAAATCGAATGAGCCTGAAGCTCTGCCTGGAGCCATGTCCACACATGTTTTGCACTATATCCTGTTGTAGGCAAAAGAGTTCTTGACATGTTATCACAAGCTTATTTGACTGCCAGCATACAGGTGAAAATCTTCAATTATTTCTCATCAGAATAACCAGGTCTCTGCCTTAACTGCAGAAGGCCTCCCTTTGAGCAATCACTGAACACTGAATTGATTTCAGGGAGCTGTCTTTTCCCTGGGTGCTGAAACCTCTAGGTCACCTATCCTGATTTAGTTTTTCTGATAAGTTTGTTTACACAGTGCAGAGTCTGAACAGTGGTATACTTTGAACAGGATGCCAGGATGGATGGGTCAGACATTATCTCAGACATTGCCTTGCCACCCACAATATTAGTCCCATTTTCCAACTTTAACAAGTCACTATCAGTCTGTTATTAGAGCATCACTGCATGGCTCTGGTGTGGTCCAGTGGAATAGGCTGTGTAGAAGCTTCATCACACCTGTATCTCATCCTACATTCCAATGTGGCTGAAGCTGTTGTGTTCTTCACATGCCCATTGAAAAGCATCCTTCAAGTGAGTGGTGACTGCTGTGGAGACTGTTTCTGAAACATCACAGATGAGGTCATCTACATGAAGCAAGGACTTCCATAAAATTGCAAGAGTCATGCAACTAATAGGACACAGCTGAATTGACTTGTGACATAGTAGCTCCAAATAGCTTTGTCCTCAACCCTCAACCCTTGTCCCCAAGAGGAAAAAGAGACCGTGAACAAGCAAGAGACAAGAGTAAATCTTAGACTGGATTATAGTCTTTGGCGACAGCTTTGCTTAATAAAAGGCTGCAGACAGACGCCCAGCTGAACTTGTTGCTGTTGTACACTGGCTCATATTAGTTGGTTTGCTCAGTTATATTTATCTTGAGTTGATGCAGTTGCTCGATGTTTGGCTGTGGCAACACAATGATCAAATTTCCAGTTTTTGATCATAAGCCACATCAGCCCATTTCGATAAAGGTTTAGGTGGTAGCATGTTACAGCCATGTGTTATTTCTCTGGTTCAGGTTATGTTAGCTGGTCATGTTGTTACTGCTCTGAGTTTTGTGCAGCACTTGAACTAACTCCAATTACGGCATGCTAGAAATGCCTGAGCATGCATATTAACTCTAAGGCATAATATTTAAGACAAAACATTGTTGTGACGTCTTGTTTGCTGTTGAAAGCATGAAACATGAAACATTCCATGACATCTGACCAAATGCTTAAACCTGGGGTTTGTATTCATGACAATTGCAGACTCACGTAACATGCTACTGTAACCACTAGTTACTGGAAGCAGAAATATTTTATATTTTATAAATATTTATATTTAAAGTGAACTGTTAGCCCTGAGCATCCTTGTTTTGAGACTGTTTTACTGTTTGGTTGTTCCAGGGTGGTGCTCCATAATGATTAATTTATATTAATAATTAATCGATAGATAGATAGATAGATAGATAGATAGATAGATAGATAGATAGATAGATAGATAGATAGATAGATAGATAGATAGATAGATAGATGAGGATTGATTTCTGTGGCGTTCCTAAAGGCAGCAGGTTGAATGAGTCTGTTGCTGAAGCTGCTCTCAAGTAGTCTCAAGTGAGAGACATCGTCCATGATCGCCAGCAGTGTTCCCAGCATCCTGTCCTTCACCACCTCCTCCATCACCTCCTCCACTACCTCCTCCAGGGTGACAAGCTCAGAGCCAACAACAGACTCTGCCTTCTTAATGAATTTGATCGGTCTGTTGACGTCCTTCTCTTTGATGCCCGCACCCCAGGACACCACAGCCAAGAAGATGGTGCTCACAACAACAGACTGATAAAACATCTGGAGCATCCAGTTGCAGACATTGTATTGTTGTCGTTCTTAATAACTATTAGTAATTATTCATTTCTACTAACCAAACTTGCCCTACCAATGAACCCATCATGGAAATTTAAGTGTTTACCTTGTAGATATTGTCTACACATGTAGGAGTCTTTTGGTTTCTTCACAACCTCATGTAACTAGCCAGCTTTAGGTACACCCACCTCATACTGATGCATTTCAGGCCTTCATCTTCAACAGCTACTACCGCATTGTTCTTGAAAAGTAAATCCATTTTGTGCCAACACAAGGATCAAAAACTCTGTTTGGCTAGGTCACTGGCACAGAGTATGAAAAGAGTATTGACCTGTCTGACAGGACAGACAGACAGCAAACAACTAACATCCAGCAGTGAGCTGCATGGCAAACAGGAAATCAGCAGGAGTGATTTAGTTATTTATTTTGTGTGAATGAAATTTATTTGATTTTGCGTCTGGTCGACATGTCCTTTCAAGGTTATCTTTTGCAATGGCCTACAGTTACTGGCATCTGAGCTCCACACAAACACAAACAAAATAATGATGAATGTGAGCAAGCAAGCTGGTTAGTGGATCTTTGTCACATTCATTCATTTATTAGACATATTGTTACATTTTGACTATGTTTGTGTTTTTTTCTGTGTTTTTCTGTTTGTGTGTTTCAGGGGTACTTTGGGCTTTCTGGTGGCCTGAGCTGAAGCTTATCAGACATACCTGCAGCAAATTGAGGCAACCAGTGCCAGGCTAGAAGCCCTGGTCTCCTCTACTCAACGCTGCCAGATTATTTCATCAACCAGGCAAGGTACATGGCCTCCTAGTGCTAACCTTGTGTCTTCTAGAGCAACTAGTGTTTTTTTCTTTTTGTCCCTGAGTTCTTCTCTTGTACGGGTCACATGGCTTGTGTCACGGGTCATCATTCATGTGCAAACGCGCTAGCTACTGCAAAACTCAAGCAAGGTAAGTGACCTGGTTAGCGGCTTCAATTGATATCAACAAAAGAAGGGATATAAAAACTGAGTGGGGCAGCGGGACCATGTAATAAAACCCAAAACATACCACTGCCATGCAGAATGGGAGGAGGAGTCTTTTTCGAATTGCATTTGTCTGATTTGTCAAACTACGCTATTCCGAAGAAGGGGAATGTTGAGAGGAACACTGACTTCCCTCGGAAAAGCAAGCTGAGAAAGAGAAAGGTGAAGGAACTAAAATCACGGAACTGTTGTTAATTGGACAACAGTCGTTTTTCACACAGCGGAATTCACAAGCTCTATTATTAAGTATAAGAAGTCCTTCCAAGATGGAGAGATGATAAAAGAGGCCTTTGTTGAGGCAACTGACTCCTTTTTTCGGGATTTTAAAAATAAACTAGAAATATTATCATCAATAAGTAGTTACGCAGCGCTGTGAAGTAATGGCCAAGCATCTGACACAGCAGCTTCGGAGAGACATCGCAGACTGCAAGTGTTTCTCACTGCAGTTAGAAGAGTTTACAGACACCAGTGATACAGCCCAGTTGTGCATTTTCATTTGGATGGTGTTTACAGATATGACTGCAAAAGAGGATCCCCACCGGGAAATCGCGAGAGTGGGCTGTGCGCTTTGCCCGGTGACGAAAAACTATGAAAGCTAAAGCAAAAGTTGAATCCCACATTGATAATGTGGACTTGTATCCGCATTTTAAAGTTTGAATGGTGTGTCTAGGTCAAAGTATACCAGAGATGTCGATGTTTGAAAATCTTTTTTTTGATGTTTTCACCTGGTCTCGTTCACTTTGTGTGTGTGTTTGTGTGCATGTGAGTGTGTGTGTGTGTGTTTCTGCCTGTGTCTCTGTGTGTGTGTGTGTGTGTGTGTGTGTGTGTGTGTGTGTGTGTCTGCGACTTTTTTGACCTTGTCCCATTCATTCCTTTTATTCATTCCGCAGTCTTTCGCATGTCTGTCTGTGTCTGTTTGTGTCTGTGTCTGTGTGTGTCTGGTGTGTCTGTCTGTGTCTGTTTGTGTCTGTGTCTGTGTGTGTCTGGTGTGTCTGTCTGTGTGTGTCTGTCTATCAGTGCGTGTCTGTCTGTGCGTGTCTGTCTTTGTGTGTCTGTCTGTGTGTGTGCATCTGTCTTTGTGTGTGTGTGTGTGTGTGTGTGTGTCTGTGTGTGTGTGTGTGTGTGTGTGTGTGTGTGTGTGTGTGTGTGTGTGTGAGTGTGTGTGTATAGCTTTGCTATAGAGGTGTCCATAGTGGGCTGGCGAGCACGGCCCACTAATTACTGCCCATGAAAGAATGCACGCAGGAAAAACTTTATGGAGAAAACCACCAGCTCCCGGTTTGTAAATTGTGTGCAATATTGATGGCTGTTTGTCACCTATGTGCCTTACTGCTGTCAATTTTTATGTGCAATACCAAGGTTTACAATACTCTCTATATATCAGTTATGTATTGTACTATATAAAGTATACAATAGATGTTTAGTATTTTTTATGGAGGTAGATCATTTTGACCTGGTCCTTTTAGAAGTAGCTCCCAAGCTAAAAAAGTGTGGGCACCCCTGCTCTAGCCTGTGCCACCATGAAACACTCATCTCCCTGTTGGAGCTTCCAGTCTGCTCCTTAGCCCTCCTCACTTGCCAGCTTCTCAGTGGTTCGAAGAAAATACCCTCTAAACCAATTCCCTGTTTCTGGGGTCCTACTACCTCTACCTGCTGAGCGTAACACATATATTCATAATACAAGGGATTATAAGAGATCAGTTGTACCTAAAATCTAACTTCCCTTCACTGAAATGTGGCAAAATAAAACCGTCTGCCTGTGTGCATTACCCATATAGGAATATATTTAAGAGGATGTTTCATGATTACATCAAGCACCAATATTTACCAATAATACCAATAATTATTGCATTCCACGGCTGCTGCAAACTTAAGACTTTGCCTGGTACCTTGGGGTGTTTTTAAATAAGTTAATATAACTAAGGTTTATGAACAAGACCATGCAACTCTTACTAATTCATTCACCAGTTCAATCACCTGAGGGGACCTATATAGTTGATTCTGATCCCTTTTTATCCTGTTTGTCTCAAATTGTCAAAACTTTCCCCCAAACCCTGGTTTTCTACTCTCTCCTCCACCATAAGATATCAGCAGTTGGCTCCACTGCCTCAGGGCAAGAAGGTCCAAGATTTGAACACCTGACAGTCCAGGGTCCTTTGAACATGGAGTTTACATGTTTATCCCTTGCTTGAGTGGGTTGCGACTTGTGCTCCGGAAAAAACTAAAAAAGATGGAAGAAACCTCAGGAAGAGCCACAGATGAGGATCCCTCTCCCAGAACAGACACACATGCAATAGATGCCACACGTACAGAACAGAACAACAAAATGACAGTTTACCAGTTGCATTGACAAAATATCTGATACAAATTATATAATAAATGTAAGGTGTGTTGATCCAGGAGACAACTGAGCAATCCCAGGGCATCCCCAAGTGGTGCCCGGGCCACAAAACCTCCTCTCCACTGGCTGATTACCACATTTTATATTCAATAGGAACAGGAAGACTCATATTTAATCATGTGGTCAGTTATAATTGACCAATGTATGGAAACTTGCCACTGTGATTTCTTGACCTTTGAAACAAGCCACAATGTAACCGTGTGTGCAAATACCCACGTGCAACCCACGTGTGCATGCATATGCACGTCCTTGGGTGGCAGTTAGTCTGTCTGCCCCCTTGTTGTTGGACAGTGACCTGTGTGAACATTATTTATCCCACACTTTAATAAAGCAGAAATAATAACAATTTCTTCTGTAACAAACAGTCCCTTCATAATATAAAACAGCAGATTCACATGTTGAGTCTTTCCGCTAAGTGTCTTTACAATGAAGGTTTCTGAAACTCTCCCAGCTCCAGTTATGTTGGCTGATTTTCTGTGGAACTGATGATTTAAAGAATCTGAAAAAGGAATTTGGAGGTGCTGGTTTATGTTTCTCACATTTCACTGAGAGCTAAATAAAGCTCCAGAATGAACTCTGAACTGACAAAAGACTGCAAAGATTCCTAAAAGCCACAAACAAAGCTTGCTGTTTGCTTAATAAACATGTTATCTGCTTTTTCTACGGAGTTACCTTTTTGACTTCTTAATACTTTTTGGCTCCATGCATCCCAGCTCTGCAGTCTGTCACTGAGCGTAACAAGACTGGAGAACACGTGCTGTATGACTCCTCAGTGGCCTTAGATAGGCCTTGTCTTGGCCTGGATTCATCTATCTCTACACTGTAAACCTGAATAAGTTACCAGAAGTCAAAACAATTGAGGCAATCGATTGCCTCAATTTTTTTGAGTTGATGAACTCAAAAGTCAAAATTGTCCAGAACTTAAAAGGTTGGATGACTTGCTACATGTACGTTTTGATAACCGTTAAAGTGCTCATTTAGCTCAACTCAAAAATGTGCAGTTAATATGACTTAAAGTTTTCTGTTAAGGCAACTCAATTATTTTCAGTTAATATGACTTACAGTTTCCAGTTTTCAAAACCACTGGAATAAGTTCACAGAACTTTAATAAATAAGTACACAACCACACCATTTTATGTTAAGCAAACTCAATGTTTATTAGTTTGTGTTGTCATTGTTTTAAGTACACATTAGCTGGGACAGACTGGTCATTGGGCAATGTGGGCAAATGCCACTGCGGACGCCTGGTGATGCGGCCGCATCACCACTGACGGACTGGTAATCTGGATTTTGGCCAGATGCCAGGGGGGCCATTGGCCCTACCGACCAATCACAGAGCAGCCCCTAGCTCATATCTACCGGCCGTTTCAAGAATCAATAAAGTTCCGATGGCAACGGCAAGCCAAATTTCTCCAAGTTCTTTTCACTGCAGAGCTTTATAAGCTAAGCTGTATTTATAGGCCACATACGTGTGTCTATATCACAGTCATGGTTACCTTTTACAGTCGCAAACTTTTGTATCACTCTGCATTCTTTTGCAGCGAAATGTCTTATTCAGATGTTCAAAAACGTGCATGGTTTGAAATAAAACAAATCTACCTGCATTTTTTTTTATTTGAATAGTTGTTTGCAAAAGTTAAAACGAAGCAATGCCTTTTGGGAATTTCAAGACTGAATCGAGTAGACCGTCTGAGTGTGGTTGTTGGAAGTTGGAGGTTGGAAGTTGACTGAGTTTAAGCTAGCAAAACAATGAATCGAGGCATCAAGCGCCACAAGGGGAGAGCGGAGAAAAAGAGAGAAATCTCAGAGAGCACTGTTGGCTGACCAAGAAAAATGCTGCAAACCGACTGATTTGTTTTTAAAATCAAGTGCAGCTTCAGCTAACACTAGCGCTAATACTGCTAGTACCAGCACAGCAGGGAGAAAGACAGGACAGTGAGGAATATGAGCGAGAGGATGATGAAGAGGTAGATATGGATGACTGCGTGACGGTAAGACACGTTTTTATTATGGAGCGGCTGGCTCTGATGATTTATTAATGTGTTTTATGTATTGGGTGTAGTTGTTTATAGCCTGGGAATTTACGTTTACTATCACCGGGGCTATCAAAAGTGCCTGTTCTTTATGTGCGCGCAACCCCCCTCCGTGGGCCGCTGTTGGGTGAACATGCCAGGGCCGTTTTTTGTTCCCAGTCCGTCACTGCACATTAGTCACATACGTTGAGTTTGTTTACTTAAAAACATGTGATTCAAAACTGAACATTTTTTAGGCAATTGATTGCTTCAGTTACATTCATATAACTCAAAATACTCTGATTCTAGCCTTCCAAATGTGTTCCTGGTCACTTAAGGCCCTAGGAAATAGATATTTTTCACAACTTTCTGATATTGACCAAACAACTCATGAGATAGTCAGGAAAATAATTGGAGTAATCAAAAACAATAATAAATAATAATAAATAATACACAAATTAAATTAGCTCTAGTTGTCAGCTATAAAGGTGCTTTTGGCGACCTGGCTAATTCCTTTCAATGACGACAGAGATTCTCACGGGGTGGTAGTGAACTGGACTTGTATCATGGTCACTGATGACAGTAAGGAGGCCGATGGCAACACCATCAAGCTCTGGCTCATCAGACTCGTCCTGAATGGATGAAGAAGAGACACTAATCACAAACTAACACATGGAACAGAACAGATGACTTATCATTTATCTTTATCACATCTCCAGTTATATCTTCCTCAACTCTTAAGTCTTAACTTCTTGAAACTGGAAGAGAGAGATGCAATGATGGCAATGATGACATTCATCACATATTAAAATATACTGTTTGTGAGCTTGGATCCTCTGAAAGATCAAGTTGTAACATAGGTTAGCTAATGTTAGCTCACTAGTTCTAGCAGCTAACCATTACATTCGTTGTAATTGGTTGGCTAGTTAGCACCATGGTGACCAGTGGACTTTTGCCTCGGCTGTAAACTTAGTTTATTACAATCCATGGCGTTAAATAAGTAAAAGTGAATAAATATTCAACTTCAAAACTTACAGTAAGCCTTGACTGCTGCCGCATAGGTCGAACTTTCTGCCTTCTGTTGCTTCCGGCCGCCAACCATCTCTGCAGTTCAAACTTTTCTTCTTCTGCTTTTTTTCAAAGAGTGGTAAGGAATCAGTGTAGTATGCACATTAGTGCCGCCTTCTGCTTTGGAGGGTGAATCAGAGATTAACTCGAAATAAAACATTATCCCTGCAGCTGCTCAGCACTTTAGTAAAAATAAAAAAAAAAAACATAAACTGATGCTTAATTAAAATACATTTTGTCCTCCACTAATGTCAGATGCATTGTAGACCATTTGTCCCAATCGAATTGCTACTGTTTTTTTTTTCTTGTTTGTTTTTTTTACTGATTTTATTTATTTGGAGAAGCACTTTGAGATTTTGTTGTATTTTAGCATGTGCTATATAAATTACATTTATTTTTAAATCATCCCTATTTAAAACCATAGAAATAACAGGACTTTATCATTCTTAGCATGTAATAACTTAATTCTATTAAGTTGTGCTTAAGTGATGTTTCTAAGTTATGCTCACTTAAATAGAAAATAGCTCAATTTAATCAAAAATTATTAGTCAAAATTACTCAAAAAGGAACAACATGTTACACCAACTTGACATAATTAAGTAAGTAGAACTTTTTCTAAAACTTTGAGTATATACTACTTAATCTATTTAATTACTTGTAATTGAAAATAATAGATAGATAGATAGATAGATAGATAGATAGATAGATAGATAGATAGATAGATAGATAGATAGATAGATAGATAGATAGATAGATAGATAGATAGATAGATAGATAGATAAATCACTGTGAGCCTTACAGTTCTATGGAGTGTCT
Source organism: Diplodus puntazzo (assembly GCA_963678695.2). Classification (NCBI taxonomy): domain Eukaryota; kingdom Metazoa; phylum Chordata; class Actinopteri; order Spariformes; family Sparidae; genus Diplodus; species Diplodus puntazzo. The sequence continues at coordinate 21,989,643 of OZ023175.1, read as the reverse complement.
CTTTGGTAACTTTTTTGTTTAATTCTTGCTGAATTGAAACCAAAGTGGTGCTTCCAGTCGACCCCTTCAAAAGATATGTTTTGTGCTCAAAATGGAAGTTAGGGTCAGTATGATACTTTACTTTCATTGGTTAGATGTTTTTTTTTTTTTTTTTTTTGTTTATTTTAGAAATCAGTGTTCTTTGATTCATTTTGATAGTTATAATCTGAGATCTGAGATGATGTAAATCGTTTCATTCCCACTGAAAGTGCCCCCAACCAAGTGACACTACCTACATGTGGTTGTATATATATATATATATATAAATATATATATATATATAAATATATATATATATATATATATATATATATATATATATATATATATGTATATATGTATATATATATATATATATATATATATATATATATATCGCTGCTGTAAAATCTTGGAGCACTTACCAATAAGGTCAAACTGTGGCCAAACACACCACACACTTAACATGGATGATCTCTTTAACCCTTTGATGCATAACATATGCACACCCCTTCTAATGCACAACATGGGTCAAAAATGACCCGCATTCATTTCCCAGGTTATTTTATGCTGGCTGAGTTTTTCTTTGTTCTGTCTTTTGAAATCAATTCATTTTATGATTTAATAGTCCAAGTATTCTTTACATATCTTGTTTTTGATTACCACTGATACTTTATGAGAAAAAAAAATGTATATTACTACATCAAATTTACACACATGGGTCAAAAATGACCCATTCATCCAAGTGTGATTTTAAATTAAATGACTTAATACTATAATAATAATAATAATTTGTTTCAAGTAATTACTTTAGCAGTGAGTGGGGCCAAACACCTATTTACTTACTGTATATGATATTTGCAACATTGTCATTTTGTCACACATACACATACTGTCAGGTTTTGGGGGTGGTAAAGTGGGTGGACCCAAATGCAGAGACCATAGGCCGAGACAGTTTGAACATGACACTAGGAGGCAGGGATCAACAAACGATACAACAAGACACAGGTGTGGCACAAAAGGACAGGTGTGAGCAAAGACAAAGACAGTAAGTAAACATGAAACAGAGAACAACTACTACAAAATAAAACAGGAACTAAATAACATAACCATGACACATACCTCTGATAACAGATAACACGGCTATTGAACTAAACTGTAAACTGGTGAAATGTGACCTAACAAAATACGATACAACTTAACACATAACTAGAGCGAGAATTGCCAACTGGGCCTGGGCAGCTCCTCAGCATTATGGCTTCTTGTTCTGCCATGAGTGGGAGGATTCTAATTCTAGTAAGACCCGCTTTTACTCAGTCTACTGGACTGAGTCTGACTTTCTTCCTCTGAGGACTCATCAGACGAGTCGTCTTTATCATCAGAGGAGTCTTCATGTAGGAGAGCTGGATCCCCAGACACACCCACAACTCCAGCTTGACCCTGTGGTGAATATTCTGAGTCATCATCATCAAAATTTTCCGACTCAGATTCAGAACAAACTGCCTCTACATCATGATTTCAGTTGTTCTGTCATTAGTTTCAGTCAGGGGCTTTTCTTGCAATTTTTAGCTTTTCAGAGCGAAAGAAGCATGTTTTTGCCCTTTGTGACAGATTAAGTAGGAATATTTAACTCCAAAATGCTTTTTCAAGTTAGATTCTACTCAAAATGTATGAACTTTATCTAAATGTAGCATTGCAAACATGATTTCAGTTGTTCTGTCATTAGTTTCAGTCAGACGTCTTTGCTTGTCAATTTGAGGTTTTCAGAGCAATCGGAGCCTGTTTCTGCCACTTACAGTGCAGTAAGCTGTATTTGAATGAGAACTGCTTTTTCAAGCGAGCTCGGACTCAAAGTGTCTGAAATTAATCTAGTTAGCTGGACAAACTACAACAGTTAGCTAACTATGGTAGAATTAGCTAACTAAAATAGAATATGTCAACAGCTAGCTAACTAGCTCATAGTAATAACTTTTGACTTTGAGTAATGTACTCACTCTCAAGGTAGCCTAAACCTAATCAAATATTATGTACAGTTATCTTTCACAGTTGTCATCAAATATTTTACAAGGTAATGTTAGAACAATTGAAAAATACTTACAATATTTGTCACAAATGTCACAAACACAGTTGACACCAAATGATATAGCAAGTATATGTGGGTCATTTCTGACCCATGTGTGTGAAGTTGATGTAGAAATACAAAAGCTGCGCTTGTTCATAAAGAAAGAAAGAACAAGAAAAATGATAATTTGTGCGGAACAAAAACAATATATTTACTGCATACTTAGAATAATAAATGATAAAATATATTTTTTTTTCAAAGACATATCATAGAAACACTCAGCAATAGATGAAATAGGATATAAAATGAATATGGGTCATTTTTGACCCATGTTGTGCATTAGAGGGGTATTGATACAAAAAGGGTTTTTATTCAAAAAGTAAGAAAGGAAAAAATAAAATGAAGATGTATGATGATCAAAAACAAGCTAATTGAGGAATACCTTGAATACTGAATGATGAAAGTAACTCATTGCAAAGATACAGAAAATAAAAACTCAGCCGGGTCACTTTTGACCGATGTTGTGCATCAAAGGGTTAAATCTAACCAATCTCTTTCGTAACATTACATAAGGTTATGCCAACCGCCCAGACTTACTCATTGTTACATATTTACTCAGTTGAGGGTTAGGGTGATGGGAGTAATAGAGTCCAACACTCCCCGTCACATTTATTGATCCTTCCAATCACAATCTCCTTTATACACACTCGGGTCCCCTTTCCACAGTAGACAAAATAAAACACAATACAGATATTTGTTATTCAAAAAAATACTCTTGCAATAACCATACTTCATGAATATAGATTTCATAAATAGTTAATATACATATTTTTTAAAAATCTCTACCTATCTATGTTATAATCTTGAAATGTTTTGAATGGATTAAGCTATGAGTCATTTACCACTGCACCTGATTTAGAGTTCATTGGTATCTGCTAGAGTTGAACCAATACATCTGCGTGTTCAAGGATAACTCCATCTAACATTGCATAATCTCACTCTGTAAACAAATCCTGCATGTTTCCCCTGGCTCTTGTAAGTAAAGACCAGTCAGTTGTACCCCACTTAATAAAAATGAACTTAAAGCTACTTGACTAGTTGGACAACTTTGCTGGTCTTCATTTTGTAAATTCATTTCACAAACATCAAACCAGCTTTTTAATATATCATTTAGGGATATCATTAAGAATTAAGAATACCTGTTTATAGTTACTGACATTTCGAGGAGAACAATTAATAGTGACAGTCAAGATTGTTTTGTACTAAAATTCAGGTGGGGGTAATTTTAGCTAAAATGTTAATGGTCCTGCAGTGCTTAAACAAAAAAAAAGCTTAAACTGTGTGAGTTGTTTGTTGCTGCTGGAAGCCTGGTCTTCCTGATAATCCCATCCAGCTGTTTCTTGCTGTATTTAGTTTGAGCTCAAAGGAGCTATCAATTAATAATCAACCCTTAATAAAAAAAACATTTCATAACAGATTTTTACTGGTATTGTGTTTCTCCATATTGAGACCACATTTAAAAAGCCTTTGCTTAATGTGCAAAAAAAAAAAGTTTCACAATATTTGACTTTATGGCACATTATGTAACAATTAGCTAAGATGCTGGCAGACAATGCCAGTATTCTTAGTGATGGTACTCTTCACATCAACACACTCATGTCTGTTTTTAGACTGATACAGCCTGTTTACTGAGTACACATCTGGCACTGGTATAGAAGCTTGCACTGTGGAAAATTCCTGTTAATCCATTCACAGAATATTTGGCATACTGAGAAGTTAAGGCATACCTGGAAAAGAAAGTTGGCACAGTGTAAAAGGATTTTCATCTGTGATATAGGGGGTAAATTTAAGGACCTGCTACAGGCAGGTGTGCCATTTATTTTGTTTGATCGGTTTATATACATTACATGACTGTGTGTGTGTTTGTTTGTGTGTGTGTGTATATATATATATATATATATATATATATATATATATATATATATATATATATATGTATATATATATATATATATAGAGAGAGAGAGAGAGAGAGAGATCACTCAGTTTGGCATAGTGCACCACTTTAACACAACACAAGCAAGTTTGACCTATTGTGGCAGGGGCATGACAGCAGATCAGAGGCAGAGCAGAATGGGTCATGTTATTTAGCAAGGCTAAATGCTCCAGAGGGAACGCAACAGACTTTTCTGGGTGATGTTTTGCTTGCGATCACTCCGTTTGGTGTTGTATCCCAGTTTTAAACACACGGCAATGATCACATTCTGGTTGTTTGCTGCTATTAATCCATCAATGAGGACAAACAATCACAAGTAGGACAAGCATAGCAGCATAATAACATAACAGCTTCACCTTTTGGCAAACTGATAGCAGGGGTTACTAAGACGTCATACACACGGACCACAGAGTGACACTCCCACACCGCCACATAAGCCTGCAACATTTTGCCGTACCACTTGATTTCATGTAAATGTACCCATACATGTGCTCAAGACAACTGAATATTTCAAGATAGCTCTACTCAGATTAAAACAAATATGTGGACACACGTAAGAGAGGGAAACTGAAACTAATCCCTTTATATTGATTCGATTGCACTTGAATCCATTTTCAAAAGGCGTGCAGAGTTTTGGTAGTATTGATATTTTGAGATCGATCAGCCCATCCCTAACCTGAGGTTGCATGCTTTCACGCATCAGTCAAGTTGCAATTTACAACTATTTCTCGCCAGACTCTGTGAGAAATTAAATAGATTTGAATTCAGTAATCAATGTACAGAAAAGAACATATCAGGATGTGAGAAGGGGGAGATTCCCCTTCCCCCTTAGGTTTAAGGGTCAGAAAGTCATATGATCACATCACAAAAACAGCGTCATTAATGCTGCAAAAATGGAAGAAGTTCCCTACCTAAACAGTCAACGATATCGAGTCCCTATGAATGGTGCCTTATGCATTCAAGCTGCAGTTTGCATATGACTATGACAGGCAGAAGGAGAAGTAATTCCAATACACCAGGCATTATTTGAACTAGATTCTGCTGATAGTGTAGGCTACATAGTTACTTTCTACTATGTCCCTGTTGATAATAAAGCACAAATTTACCCCAAATACTGAGTTTAAATATTGATTTCTGCATATGAAAGTCGATTCTTCATAATTTCTCATTAAATAACAAAATTAGCATATCAAAAAAAAAACCAAAAAACAAACATGTTGTGATGTCAAATCGACATGATATGAGGCATGAGTTATCACATTCACGTGAACTGGAAGGAGTGGAGGTAACAGTGATCTTTGGCCCAAATTCAAGTTTATACTTGAATCCAAGAAGACACTCGTGCCAACAAGTGTGTACAAAAGGATTATCATTTTTCAACACAAGATATGGCATTTAACATTGCCCAGAACCAGGAATAATCAGGTCATAAATAAAGGTAAAAAGAAAAAAAGTACAATAAAACAAACAACCATATAATGTAGAATGATAATCTATAAAAAAAAATGTTTCATTTAAAATGCAAAAGCTGAAATTAAACTGTTGTAACTGAAAGCATTATGTAAAGATGCAATTGTAAATGGGAAATGAATAAGGCAAGGGACAAGGGGAAACATGAAATGTACAACTCAAAATGGGGAATAGTTGAATTTAAATTGAAAACAGGAATCAATCAGTTTACATATCTTTAGGCTATAGCTGTCTTAACAATGAGTGAAATATATTAAAAAGAGGAAATCTATGAATGTAACTTGTGAGTGTAATACTAACTCAACTCATTCCTATATTAGCCGGTGCTGACAAAGGAATATTCTGCCTTTTTTATTTTTTTTTTCACATGAACATTATATATCCAGGAATTCATATTTTAAACTCTACCTCTGACAACCGCAGTAACGAGTCAGCTACATTTTCACATCTTGACTACACGGTCCTGCCATAGGTTTTAACCTTGTCTCGCTTAAAAGACATATACTAAAAGCACACTTGAATACATTTATTTGTTGTAAGAGGCGGCAGGTTGTCACTCCAACATGTGCCTCACTCTCTTAGTGGGAAAAAGAAAAAAAAAGAAAAAACGTCTGTGAAATAGGCAGCTGTGGTGTTTCCTTGAAATGCACACGTTGCTGCTTCTGTAGCTTTCCAGTAACATGTTGGCCCATCCTTACAGAAACACAGATACTTGAGTTATTCCTGTGGTATCTACTTGGAAAAAAGGTAAGACAGCGGAAAAACTCTTTGCGTGGTTTTACCGTGGAGTCAAGCTCTTCTGCTTTGCGTTGGAGACAGTGCTCTGCAGTTAACAGCTACTGCTCCACACATGTTTGGCATCCAACCAGGGACTTGCAGCATGTGGAAAACATAGGCTCTGCCATTACAGCTGCACGGTTTCAAACAAAGGAAAAATTGATGCATAAGATTACATTTAACTTCTCACAATACATAAACAGAACATTAAGTGAAGTCTGTACAAATACCTGCTGTTCTGGCGTGAAGGTGTCCTTTATAGACAGGCTTCCATGCTTAGACAGTGGGCAGTTGAGTCATTTAGCTAGTCAATTTGCCAATGAACTCTTGTAGGCTCAAACTGACTTTGGCCATTCAGCTTAGTCAAAATGTAGCTTTTCCCAATGCTTCTGAACATGATCAGATACAAACGTCAAATATAAATGCAGCTCATTTTGATCGCTGGCAATATACTACATCTAAAAAATACAGAGATTGAATGCTTCAGGTTTGCCTTCAGCTAACAAAGATATTCTGAAACTGCCCCGCTGTGTTTGACATAGTATGTGAAAATAAGGAAATAACACACAATTATCAAGGTAAATCAGATAATGGATTTTTACTAAGGAGGGCAGCAGCTGGTAATGTTTTCACCTTGTATGTGTGTGTGTGTGTGTGTGTATGTGTGTGTGTGTGTCATCATGGCACAGTGTGGTTAAGTGAAGTGACATTATAACCACATCCCTAATATCATGTCAAGACAAGGAGTTTTCAAGACCGCTGCAGTACCTGGCACCAGGATGCTAGCAGCAGGTCAGAGGTTAGAGGTGGGGCTCCAGGCATCACACTGGCTCTGCTGGCTTGCCTTCCTCTGTTGTCCTGGTGTCTCATCTCTTTCTCAGGTAAACAAATTAGTTTGTTATATTATTAGTGGCAGTGGCAGCACTGACACAGTGACCATTGATACACACACAAAACATGACTTCATCACCTTTATTGCTAAAGAAAACCTCTGACTCTAAGTTTTGTGTTTTGCTTTGTCAATCGCTGTCGGCTTTATAACTGGCCACTTGTGTTTTTTTTTTGTTTTGTTTTGTTTTGTTTTGTTTTCCAATAGCTTTAAAACAATTACAGATTCCCGACAGCACGACCTTCAGCTCCGTTCAGTCTGCGAGCAGAGCCGTTGGTGGAGAGGAAGGGGAAGGAGGGGACAGAGGGTATACACTACATCTGACGTCACAATCTTGACACAATGATAAGGCCGTAGACTTAATATTAAGTACAATGTTCGACCTTTAACAGAGTCTGATCGCGCTCCGGCGGCCTCTCTCTCCTCCTAACCCACTCAACACTTGCAGAGTTACGGGACAGACGAGGCCGCTTGACAGAATACACCTGATCCACCTCCTCATTCTGTGCACTGAAGTCTGGAGCAGCCAACGGGGTAGAGTACAAACTATGAAGGGAGCAGCTGAGACCTCCGGCACCGCGTCGCGCGTAATGAAAGGCAGTCTGAAATAAGTTGTCCAAACGCGGAACGAGAATACGATGGGAATGGCGAGCGAGGATCTGCTCGTGACACTCCAGATACTGCCTGGTTTCTTTTCAAACTGTCTCTTCCTCGCCCTGTACGACTCTGTGGTTCTCGTGAAGCGCGCCGTGTCGCTGCTCAGCTGCTCCAGGTCCGCCGGCTCCGGAGAGTGGCGCCGCATGCTGACCTCAGCGGGGCTGCGCGCCATCTGGAACAGCTTCCTTCTAGACGCTTACAAGCAGGTAAAGTGGTCGCAGCCACTTCATTCGGATCACAGTGTCTCAGTTTTTTTTTTTGTACTTTGTCATCGTTACCACTCCGCTGCAAAGTTTCAACTCGACACCTCTGAGTCGCGTCTAACCGAGGCAGCACTGGAGTCCGATCTCTGAGTCCTGCGTGTCGCCTTGTCTTCTAGTTGTTTTAACACACTGAGAAAAACAATGTGTTTTGTTTGTGTGTGTTTATGTGTGTGTGTGTGTGTGTGTGTGTGTGTGTGTGTGAGAGAGAGAGAGAGAGAGAGAGAGAGAGAGAGAGAGAGGGAGAGAGGAAGGCGGCAGCCGTCAAACTCTGCTCTGCTCGCTCCTGCTCTCTGTAATCATCGGTACACTGATTTAATGCTGCCAAAACCGTGACTTTGTTCTCATTTACATAATCTCGTGTGTCTGTCATCAGACATCTGAATGAGTTTGAAATGTGCGGTTCATACATGTTGACACGCGCTCCCAAGCTCCTGAGCTGCAGTGAGTCAGCCTACTGAGACAAAATCAACTTAAAATGACCTCAGCTGTAGTGTACATACTGATCTCCACACCCTCCTCATGGTTTACTTCTGAGTTGGCTGAGGTCATTAAGTTGAATGGAAAGACACAGTTTGCACATGTCTGTTTCATATATTATGTATATTATATATTCATATATGTTTTCTTCCATATGGTGAGCTGCATGAAACATTGTGTACTACTATCCTGATTATGGGTTTGAAGTCTTGAATTTAAAGTAACTGTCTCTGGAATAGTATTGTAATTATTAGTTGATTAACTGATGAGTTGACAAATATTTTTGATAATTGATAATAATCGTCTATGTCGTGTTTTGGACCCTGGTTGGACAAAAGAAGCAATTCAAAGATGTCACTTAATGTTCTTGGAAACAGTGATGGCCATTTTCCGAGAGCCCAACAGATATATTAGGTTGGCAGATATTATCTGGCCTATCACAGATGTAGTTGTAAATGCTGTCTGATGTTTAATGTTGTTAAATTCCCAGTGAAGTTGACTGTTTCAGTGCACTGATGTCTTTTTTTATAAAGCTGAACTGTAAAATATCCTGCCTCAGTTACATGTTTGATCACCACTTGGCAGAGAGCAAAAAAAAAAATGTTTTATCTGTGCGTAATTTGGAATATCTGCAAAATTTCAAAATCTATCTCTACCCTAATATTGGTATTGGCATCAGCTCATTGTTTTGCCTTAAAATGGTTAGTGGATTAAAAATGAAAATATTGTGCATTCCTATGCATTTATATTTATGATTCAAAATTGATGTTAAGTTTTAAGCTGTGTAAATTATTGTATTTACACCTCCAAAGTTTACACCTTTAACAAGCTGCGGAAACGTCTTCAGGAATTACTAAACTCTGAAGCAATGTACACTCATTCATTATTATTACCACTGATATTATTATAGCATTGTGAATTATGTTTTAAGCGTAATACACTTCTTAGGTTGTGTTCTTGTCATTGTACAAGCACTATAGCTGAGCATTCTGTTGTGAAAAATTAGAAGCATTGGAAAAACAGGCTAAAAAATTAACAGACTGATATTGATTGGTTAAAACAGTAATAATGAATATACACTGATACAATAAGCATGTATTACTGGGTCACAATAGGGATTCTCCCTCAAGAGGCCGACCTTTCCCTCAGTCTCACAGTACAGTTTTGCGAGGAGCAAAATAAAGAGTCTAAAAAGAGTTAAGGCAAAGACAAATAAATTGATTTAAATGTCTTTGTTTGAGCATTCATGAATGTTTTTTTTTTTTTTTTTTTTATCTCCTTAGGTGAAACTTGGCTGTGAGGCACCTAACTCCAAACTGGTGAAGGTGCCTGATGGTCCTTGGTGGAGCAGCAATATCAGCAACATGACTAATGTGCCACCTGGTGCCAGAATTCGAAATGGAGATGAGTGCAACCTCCTGGATTTCGAGTCATCAGATCGCCCTCTGGTGGTCAACTTTGGCTCAGCCACCTGACCCCCCTTCATCAGCCACCTGCCAGCGTTCCGGCAGTTGGTTGAGGACTTCAGTGACGTCGCTGATTTCCTGTTAGTGTACATTGATGAGGCTCACCCATCTGATGGCTGGGTGGCCCCTCCCATGGGCTCTTGCTCTTTCAATGTCCGGAAACATCAGAACCTGGAAGAGAGGCTAGGAGCAGCGCGTAATCTCATCGAGCAATTTTCCCTGCCACCGCAGTGTCAGCTGGTGGCTGACTGCATGGACAACAATGCTAACGTGGCTTACGGTGTGTCCAATGAACGTGTGTGTATAGTGCAACATAAAAAGATTGCTTACCTGGGTGGTAAAGGTCCTTTCTTTTACAATTTGAAGGATGTGCGGCAGTGGCTGGAACAGAACTATGGTAAGCGGTAGGACTAAAGAAGGACAAGAAAAGAGGAGGACATGTTCCACGTTTAAGTTGGAAAATAAGAGATTGTTTGGTTTTGTATGGGCACAAAAGGCAAAAACAAAAGGTGTATTGTCCATGGTGGAAAGTAACTGTTTGTACTCGAATAATGTACTTAAGTACTGATGTACTAGTACTTTATTTCAGTATTTTCTTTTATGCTACTCTATACTTCTGCTCCCCTACTATTTTGAGGGAAATATTGAGCCTTTTACTCCACTTCATTTATTTGATACCTTTGAGCAATAGTTGCAGTTTCACATAATAATAAAACAAAAGATGAAATTAGTCATGATGTATTATAGATAAAGATAACACTTTAATGATCCAATGGTGAAATTCCAAGTAAAGTGATGACACATTAAAGGTGCAGCATGTAAGAACTTGCTACCTGTCAAATGCATATTTAAAGAAAATGGGGGGCAGCATATTACCAGAGTAACCACTAATTAAACTACTTAAATGCCGTTAGCTAGCGAGCTCAGTTAGCCATGCAGCTAGTGGTCCGGATCTTCCCCAGGGCTTGGGGCACCGGTGTTGGTGCTTATGTCGCTAGCACAGGTGCTTTGTTCTGGGACGGGCCAGGGCTATCTGGGGTCACAAGCTAGCTTCAGCAACATAACATAACATTAAAACTGTTGTTCCTTTACATTCTCTGGATAATTGTAGTTATTTTTAACATGTTTTCAACTACAATTCTTAAATTTTGCACCTTCATATGCATCAGTTGAGCTGAACAAGTGTAAAGACCAACAATCCAATAATATAATATGCCCACTTTTGCTGCTCAGTCATGTTTTAAGTGATTTCCATATAAAACCAAATCACTAAAATGGGGAAAGTAAAGGGAAGAAATCACAATTTTTCCATTTTTAAAATGTGTTCCATAAAACATGTACTATGCACTATGTCAAAATTTTAATCATATGTATTATCTTTAGGACCCTCCTTTCTCTTTGGATAAATGTTCATTTGTATTGCACATACTGACCACAAGTCTCTAATTTTCCTCTCCGTGAAGTCTTTCTAAAAAGCTTTTACCCCTGTGGAAGTTTTTATGTTTACAGTTTTGAATCAAAGTAGATTTAATGTGGCTTCTTCCAACAGAAAACCCAGAAAATAAAAACATTAACATTAAAATAAAACAGATCTTTCCAATGTAAGAAAGTATGTCCATAGTAAGTATTCACCCCCTCCAAGTTTCTTGCATCCTCCAAGTTTTCAATGTATTTTGCAACATTGTTTTCACCCTCTATTCTCACTACCCTGCGGCAGAGACGTAAATCCCACAGCATGATGGTATCAACTCCATGTATCACAGTGGTTTACAGCTGATGTTGTGCCGACCATCATCATAAAAATATCATGGTTAGTTTGATTGACACAAAGCATTAGACCTAATAAGGCCAGCTGACCACAGAGCCTTATGTACCTTTTGGCAACTTGTATCCTAGAATAGTTAATTGCAGGTGTAGAATGTAGAATCGTTTACTTCCTTCACTTGCCTCCTTCTACGCTTTCCCAGTTTCCGAGGACAGTCTCAGAAAGATTTAGAGCTGTGCCATGCCCCCTTCCATTTCCAGTGTCAGGATAATGGGCTTGCCAAGAGAGTGTAGCTCCCTCAAAACAGACCTGACAGCAACCAAATTTTGACTGTCAAAAAATAATATTCATCAGCATTTCTAACGCCGCAATGAATGATCCTATTAAGAAATAAGATGTCAAATGTTGTGTCATTTGTAATCTAATGTTGTGTCATCTGTAATTTGAAATATGTGTGCGGCACTGTCCCGATTGCCGTGTTGTAGTTAAAATTAGGCCAGACCCCGAATCTCTAGATTACGTGCTGAAGCAACCTGAAGTGCACTTGTCTTGGTCTAACCTGTTAACATAGATGCTTAAAGCAAAAGAAAAAAGTCCTGCCGCACACCAGCGTTGCAAAAGCAGGCAGTTTGTGCAGTCCGCAACAGATGTACTCCAACATATATATGGTGACTTGCAGTTTTTCTTCTATCCCGCCTTTTACTTGGGCTTTTCAATGACCTTCCCTTTCTACCTCCCTTTCTTCTTGATTTGACTTGAGTTTTTTTGTCTTAATGGCAGATATGTTGCCACGTTACTGCCTAATTGAAACTTCTTGACTAGACACAGGGTAATTAATTCACTTGTAATCAATGGGAGACACAAACCTTGCAGAGGTACCATATTAAATCTACATGTTTAAAAACATACAATCCTGTAAGAAACGTTTATAGGCACTGTAAATGACTGTGTGCATAGAGCTTATGACAATTAATCATAGTTGCATATTATGTCCCAATTAATGAAGAGAAACATATATGCATTCTGTTACTTATATAGTGATTGAAGTACGACAGCTCTGTCTCGCAGACATCATCAATTTTATGGATTGAGATTGCTTATTTTCTTGGGATTCTTCTGGATTTTTGTTTTTTTGGTTTATCATTTGGTTTATCAATGCTGAGAGAGAGGACGATGAGTTGGTAAAAAATGTTGATTAAAATATTGTTATTTTCATCAGAGTCATTTTCAGTTATAACCATGTGCACCAAGTGAGTGTCTTGCTGGGTCCGGCTTCTCAGGCTATGTATGGACTGATGTGATTTGTGTGTGGAGGTTGTTTGAGTTGTATGCAGAATGTTTTCAGTAAAAAAAAAAAAAAAAAAAAAAGTCAAGTAATCTCAAATTTTACTTTTATTCCTAAAAGGACAGTTTGAACATGGTCAGATATTGGATACAGTCAAGTACGTCTCCTTGTTCTTAAGATGCAAATACAGTATTATTTATCGTTTCTATTGCTATCATCAGTATTGTTATTTACTAGGGTTCCTGAGTTTAGTTGAGGTTAGCGGACCTGTGAAGATCTCTGCTTGTCATGTTATTGTTCAATTAAGATGAATTCCACTTTTATTTTACATTTTAATGTACATGACAGCTCAGATTTCAATCTTTTTGGATGGTATGAAACCTTTCAACATTCTTAAATATTTAAATATCTGAATGTTTTAAGGACAGAAACTGTTGAGAGTCTGGGTGTCTGTGTGGGTGTGTGGTTGAGATGGCTATAGAATGTGTCAGGGGGATGTGTCAGTCATTATGCTGAAATGACTGAAGCATTGAAGCTCTGTAGGGCTGACAGATGGTTTGCTCTGGTCACAGTGAAAGAGGTGTGCAAATGAAAACCTTTGACGAAAGAGTTTCTGACTCGGTCTCTGGTTGGATCGTGAATTACACCTTGTCAACATGACCCAGAACCATTACATCTGTTTTCATTGTCTATCTGCTAAAACATTTTGTTGTCTGAGTAACTGATATAAAACTCTGCTTTCCATTTCATCTACTGCACTGTTTCCTGACGCTTTGTGCAATGTTTTGTTTTTCTAATATGTCAAAGGATAGAAATGACAAAGTGGAAAATAAAGGAGAATTTTGCTGCTGAAACGGTTGTATTTGTTGTCTTTATGTCCCAGAGGGATTTTGGATGCCACAAAGGAAAAGGCTTACTAAAAAAGAAAATAATCTGAACAATTGTTGATCCTCTTTTACAAAGGTATTTAAGGATATATGAGGGTTGTTTTCCTCACTCAAACTACATACTGACATAGTCCTATTCTTAGTCTAAGGCTCATTAAAGCTCAACACTACATAGGCATAATGTCACAGACGGAGATTTCTGTCTGCACTCAGTGTTCATTTCATCTGTATGTCTGTGGACCAAAGGAGCCGTACCTCAGGTAGTCGTGGGGGGCAGTGTAGCAGTGAAGCCAATAGCTCAAGCAAAACACAACCACAGTACAAGTGTTTTTGAGGAGAGGTTATGTGAGTTATTGGGGTCCTAGTAGAATAGGTTTAGATACTTACATTTTCAAAAAAACACATTATTTTTCTCATATAGTGCAACGCTGAAGCAGCGCTTTACACACTGTGTCTTGAATGCTCCATTTTAGCTATGGAGTGAAACATCTCGCCTCAGTTCAATCCTTGATGAGCACATTACACAGGATGTAGCCAATCAGAGGCTAGAGTAGGGAGAGTCATGCTGAGCAAGGTAGTGTGATCTAAAATAACACTGCCACAGCTGATAACCATGGCTGCGGTATAGCCGTATATGTAATATATAATAATATCTAAATATGTATATTTATATGAGGCCTGTTACATAGTAACGCACATAAGTTATCAGAGTAAAGGCTTCACTCCAAACTAGGCGTTTCAGGCAGTACAGGAGCAGTGTTTTCTGTGGGAGAGTGTAACTCCTTTTACCGTGGACTTTTCACTTTTTCACAACTTTTACATGCACAAAAATGCTACATAACATAATAAAGGATAGGCAACCCGCCCTCAAAAAAAACAAAAAAAACATTCTATGACTTCTTTAAATATCTGCATGATGTTACTTTTCCTGGGCACATAGACAGTTGCCTCAGAACAGCTGGAAGGATATTTAATTCAAATTAAATATGAGTTGGATGCTGGTAAAGGAACAGTGGAGATACATGCAGCGCCTTTTTGCGTTTGTATTACTTAACATTCATGCCAACGTGAAGGATGCATGGTAGTATGTGAAGGACGAGTGGAAGCATAATTTGAAATGGACAAATCTATTTGAATAAAATATTAAATTAGTCATCCTTAAGTACACTAGATTGGTGGCTGACGCACGCTCTGCCTTCTCTAGGCACATCACTTGGCATGCCTTTACCACCAGCACATATTGATGGTGTAAATCATCAAAGTCTGTAAATAAAGCCAGTGACAATCATTACACTCAGCATCCTCATTGGGAGTCCGTATCATAATACAGGTGTTATTCTTTTCATCAAACTTCAAATGATATCCTAGGGTGGGCGATACAACCTGATTGTCAAGATCATTTTGGCAATTGTATGAATCAGCTAGACTTAATCGCTATAGAAATATAAATACTGTGGTGACACTTGTACATAAATCTACATGATGGATGCACTGGCACTGTTAGTGGACGACATATATAAGGAGTTTTCACATGCTCTCTAGCCTGTACCTCTTTCAACAGCGTCTTGCTTACTGTGTCAGAAAATTCCCATTCACTGATTAGAAGGCTCATTTCTTTGCATCACCATTCATGAGGTGCTTTGCATCGAAGAAAAAGAAGAATTTCATTTTATCACATACAATCATACAGTGTACCGGTGTTCATGTTTCTGATGGTGGGGGAAACTACCTGGTTTCCAGTACTTGTAATGATTACAACAGGAAATTGCTGAGATGAGTCATAGTAGTCAAATGGTTAATCAGCAATCCAGTGGCAGTACTGAACACAAGAGGAGATTTCTGATTTAAGGTATATTTACTGAATGAGGAACTGTTTAAGTAAAAGAACCAGCAGGAAGTTTCTGCAGTATGCCAAGAATATTCAATTGAGTAACCAGCCACCTGGTGCCAGTGACAGAAACAGTACAAGGGTGCTGAGAAGAGGCGGAAATAGCTGAATGAATAACTGGCAACCTGTGCTGGAACTGGAAAACAGTGTGGTTGCTGAAATGAAAAGAGAATAACCCAACAAGTCAACCTGCAACTCAGTGCCAACAATGGAACCAGAAAGAAGTGAGGCAAGAAAAGCTGCATGTATAACTGGTTACTAAAATGATAATTGGTGCTTTACTGTACAGCATCCCGTACCACTAAAGTATGTCTTAATCAATATTTCATATAGTGAAGTAACTGACCTGCTGTCTGAAATGTGGCTTGAATATCAATGTCCAGCTTTGTGGTTTCTAGAAGCCCTTAGGTGCATTGTATGGATGGTGGTGGAATTCAAATAAAAATCGTTCACATTGGACAAAATCTCGGGTTTACTCTCTCTTGCACCCCGGGCTTTGTAAGGACATGGTGGCCTGAGGGTTCATGTTACATAGAGGCTTCTGAAAGTCTATTCTGGCTGACCCTCTCTTCATCCAGGGTGAACTTTTGTTCATTCACATTTACCGAATAATCCAAGGAGAAAGAGCAGGGCTGAAGTAGGACAGAGAGTCGTAAAGAATGAAGGAAAGGGAGGAAGTAGGGTGGTTGCATTTAATACACTTGCCTTATACACCTACCCTTCTCTGCCAATCATTCCAGTTTTTCAGCTGAGCAATTATCTCTCATCTACTGTAATCTATGTTTCCACACCCTCATCTCACCTTTAAAACAGTACATTTCCCTTTGGATACCAGCGTGAAAAAAGACGTTTTTGTGGCACACTCTGGGCAATTACCCTCAAAATGTTTCCAAAGAAATGGCAGCCGTGCATTCACGTGTCCTCTTACACACAAAGTCCAGCCAGACACTTAGTAATGCTGGAAAGTGTGACAAAATACGGAAAAGGAAAGGAAGAGACTAATTAGCTACACAAGTTCAAGCACCAAAGACCAGAAAATGGGCTGGTTTGTGTGTGTGTGTGTGTGTGTGTGTGTGTGTGTGTGTGTGTGTGTGTGTGTGTGTGTGTGTGTGTGTGTGTGTGTGTGTGTGTGTGTGTGTGTGTGTGTGTGTGTGTGTGTGTGTGTGTGTGTGTGTGTGTGTGTGTGTGTTAGAGAGCCTTAAAAGAAAGGGGGACTAGCAGTTAATCGGGTCTGTATAGAATCATAACAGGAACCCCCTTTTCTCATGTACTTATATACATAGGCTACGTCTCAGGTTTTTTCCCTTTAAGTGACTCAAACACAGACATGAGAGTGAGAGAAGACAGTTTTTGTTGGACTTTGATGCACTACTGACAATTTGCTGGTAAGTTGGCAAAACTTTGTACATGCTAGTTTGTTTGCTTTTAAGTTTGTCGTTTGTACCTTGCTGATATGGTTTTATCTTGAGATGATTTTCATGAATAGAATCACTTATTTAAGCTTTCTAACGATGTGCATGACTGTACACCTAAAGTTTTCAATTAGTTGTAATCTGCAGCATAACCACTAGATGCTTATTAATCTTACACACTTTTGGAAGAAACTCTGGATTTTCTGTTTCATAGACTTCTATAATTTTAGCTCAGTCTAACAGTTTAATTTCCTATTGATCAACCAAGTTCGTTCTCTCAAACAGTTTCGTCTTTTGGACAAAACTTCCCAGAAAAAAACAACACTTGTGTGAGACGTGCTAGTGAAAAAAGCCTCTGACATGCTTGCAGCTTAGACGCTGGGTAAGGTGGACCGTGAACTTATAAGGGGTAAAATGCAGTAAAATATAGTCTATATTAAGGAAGTTCTACCTGCCGTGGTTAAGAGACTACTGTACCCTAAGGTGAAGCTGCAAGTTCACAAGTTAATTTTCATCAAAATCCTCACACGTAGTCGAGCTTAAGGTCAGAAGTGTAAAAACTGTATCACTAACACACACAGCCAAAATTATGTTCCTTCATGTGGTGGCAGGGCTGACCCTTAGCTATAGGGTGAAATGTTGAGACAGGAATACGAGTGACTTTAACCAGTATTCACATCCTGTTTTAATCTTCTCAAACAGTAGCCCACAATGTGCAATGGGGTTCTTAATCGAGTCAGAATAGTTCTCTGGTGTCTGGTGTTTAATTCAGTGATTTATTTGAATTTATTTTGATCATATGCTAGATTTATATTGGACTGGAGCTTCTGATTGATTAACCTAGCTAAATTACTGTATAAAAACTAGGATAAGTTTAGCAACTAAACTAACTCTAAACCCTTTAGCTAAGTAATGTAATCTACAGTTTTTGATATGGTGACTAGGCGACTAGCTATGTGTGGATTTGATCACAGCAGAGATGCATCATTCATAATTATTTGCGGATGATCAAGGTTGTTGTTTAAAGTTTTTTTATACATTTATTATAGCCATAATGTATACCTTTGTTGTTTTATACCTAAAGAATATGTGATATTCCCTTTACATTAGTTATTATTAACCCTGCAAAACACTGTAAAACAGCCTCTGATCAAAATAAAAGGAAGCAAGGGATGAAAAATACAGTTTGTAACAATCTACAGGGACAATTCATTTGCAACTGAGCATTTTAATACGACTCAATCGTGTTGAGCCCTGTAAATTATGATGCCTGTAGTCATGTTTGGTATTTGGAGACCAAGAGCAAATAAACTCATGCAACATTAATCTGTCCTCTGAAGTGTGTTCTTTTATTATATCGAGGCATTTCTTCATCAGAGGTCATACAACATTCAAATGTTGGGTTTTAATCTGCTTGGCTATGCATTTCCCATAGACTTCAATACACCTGGCACCAAAATCTGGCACCATGAAAGTTGGTCATAATGACATCATGTCTTTCCTTCCTTAAAATTTTCCCTTGATTTCTAGAGTCTAGATGGTTCTATGCTGAGAATGGGGGATATATATTTACCATGAGTAATTGCATAATTGTGTTTACCCAAGGACTACAATATAATTCAGAGAAAAAAAGGAAATTTTATTTATCAAAGTGATGAAAAAAGTTATGAAAAGTAACAGTTATAACACAAAAATGTGAATTCCAGGCAAGAAAAAAGACTGCACCTCCACATTATTAAATGATAATGGCAGATAATGGAAACATAAATGGACTGCAAAAATATTTTCATGATGTTAACTAATGATAAGGAGGTGAAAAGACAATGATTTGAGGTGACCAGTTCCAACAAACGTCCCACCCACCTGTAATTGTTGCTCTTTAAAACTATGAACCCCCATCCATTATAGTCTCTTTGTCTTTCTGTCTTGTCATAACTCTGACTTTATTCTCTTTCAAAAAGAAATAACACTGGTGTAACCCAGAACAAAAAGATCATGATACAGAATGAAGGGCACCTTGTATTTGTTGGACAACTGCAAGTAGTTAAATATTCATGCAACTTTAGAAACATCTCTGGTTAGATCTCTAGGCTAACAATACATTTTTATTCTTTATGAAATATCAATATGATTCTCCACATTCTGATTAAAGTTTTTCTCCATGTAAATTAACAGTTAATAGATTTTGTCATGAAATACGCTGATAAACCATATGTTCAGTCTGTACAATAGAGGTACTAAAAATTACAACTGTCATGGTATATGTACAATTTCCTACCTACAAAGTACAACAGCTAGCATGTAATAAAATATGTAAACAAATTTCTTGTTTTTTGACACAGTTGACTGTGACAGCAGATAGAATTCACACTTTCAACATTTGATTTATTTCTGTATACACATTTGTTAACAGTTATGTAGTACTGCATTTGTTTCCTGACACCTCCATAAAAAAAGAGAACGATAGGCAATGAACCAACATACAGTTTTGCAAAAAGATAAAACCACCACTGGCTGTGCATCAGTAATAGACCTTTTCTTTAACAGATTGTTTTTTCCATAGTTAATATTTTTAGGGATTCAAAAAGAGGAGAGGGGCTAAGTTCTGAATGAATAATTATTTGGTATCAAAGAGAACATGGTCCAAGTTGAACACTGTATACTGGACTTTTACTGTACTGTACTTTACTGTAGAATCAGGATGGCATGCATTTTACAATCAGTTGCTTTTTACCAATATAAACAGCCACTTCTTTCCACAGTGAGTCACTCTGTCTTTCAGACAATGAGGATAATTGTGGTGAACCAGACCCAGAGCGAACAGATTCTTTGAGATCTGCCCATGGCAGTTCGCTCTGTTGGTATCTTGTTGCACACAGAAATTGTTTTCTTTTCTTGTTGTTCTTTTGTTTCTTGTGCTCAAAGCAAAAATAAGTTAGACACCACACTTGTATTATGTATAAACCATAAAAATCTGTCATATTCTGATATAACAAGAGTCCTTTTTTAGTTTTACAATAATGGTGTGCCTGACCCCCTCTTGTTAAGCACTACATGTTGCTTACATGCTGAAAATGTATAAGATTATGAGCCATTTGTAATTAACAATTTTACAAAAAGTTTTTTGTTCAATGTCAAGGATCACATAGCTCTAAAAGTCACTTAGGAGAATGATGTAGCTGTGAAATAAATCTATACTGATAACGTCTCTGACCAGATAGAAGAGTTAGGTCTCTAAAGTTGCTATTTAGCCTTGTCATTATGCTTACAATAGTAAGTGTGCTTTATATTACAGTACATATCATCAGTTCAACTACTCAGCACAGTATAGGATTATTCAAGTTCCACGTTTTACCATCATTTGTCATAGCTCCTCACTAGGAAACTGAAAAGTAAATGTTCTCTTAGTGCTTTCTTTCTTCACTTTCTCGTGTTCACGAAAGTCTCACAGTCACACATAATACTCCTTATCCTTATTTTTCTGTTTCTTGTTGCTGCCTTTCATGCTCTGCTGTTTGTCCTTCATGACAGCGCCATTGCTTTGAACAGCTGAATTGGTTATGTAGTTCCTGCTCTCGTCCACCTGGTAGGAACCTTCATCCCTGTTCCTGTACTTATACATGGCATACAGAAGGATGAGGATGCACAGGGCAGCGGCCGCCACTATTCCGATGACCATCCCGGTGGTGCTGCTAGATTCACGGACCACTTCCGAGGGCCCTGGAACTCGCCTGACGCCCGGCTCTGTGGGGAGTGCTGTGGGTATATTACGGAACATTGGGGAGGTTATTAATGGGCCCCTCAGCTTGGTGCTGTCTACCTCAAAGGATGTGGGCAATGGAAGCAACACTACGTCGGGCTGGGGTTTTAGCTCGCGGTTATTCATTTTGCCAGCCGGCTGTTTGGCCGGAGCATTGTGGAGGGTTGCGGTGGAGGCAAAGGTGGCGGTGGTGCGGCTCTGGTCGGCGGTTAGTGGTATGGCGGTAGTGGTAGCCCTACCGCGTCTGGAGATTGAAGGTTTGTTAGGTCTAAAAGTCTTGGGCGCATGAGCTTTGTAGCCACCTTCAAAGCCTGACGTGGACAAGGTCTTATCTGTTACCAAGGAGAAGGCCGTGTAAAAATCTTCATCATCAGTAGGGGGCAGGTTAGACTTGAACGCTTCCCCAGAGCCATACCCCGATATCACCAAGCCATCATCATCACAATCATCGCTGCCTCGGTCCGACAAGCAAGGTACCCCCGCCTCAGTGGCCTTGGACAGGGACTCTTTGGTGGTCTCAATAATGGTGAGGAGTGGGTGGTGGGTTGAGGGAGAGGGAATGAAGGGTGCACGAGGAGCTACAGAGGGGTGCGCTAATGGATCCTCAAGTACTGGGATGACTAACTCAGCTCCTGGGGTTGGAGACAGACAGGTAGTCATGTTAGAGCGCAGCATGTTTTTTAATGAAAAATACTTAATTAGATACATCTGGACAGAAAGAAACAAAACAGGCTACAACTAAATTGAAATCCACAAAAAACAAACTTGACATCAGTTTAAGACTGCTAAAAAAGCAAAAGTGTCATATTTCTGATAAAACAATTGTGATAGAAAGTTCAAAAGGCTTAAGAGGTGTACAATGATGAGCCATCAAAATAAGCAGCATGTGCTTTAAATTTAGTGAGCTCACTGCAGTTGGATTTATGTAGCGCTTTCACAATACTTATTGAGTACGATTCTTCAAATGTAAACCAATAAACTTTATGTGTGCTAAATACAGATGAATGAAAACGTATAAGTAGTTTTCCTTCACTTCATTGGACTAATTTGACATATATGCATTAACATTTATTTAGTTCACTATCAAAATAGAAGTGGCTAACTGACAGCAGTGTCACTGCTCAGTGGCTCTCTCAGAATCTTAAACCTCTTGCTTCTATATGCCAATACAGAACATGTAGTTATAGTTTTACAACGGTTTCTCAGTTTCAGAGCTGTTCTGGAGGTACAAGTGATCTCAATCTTAAAGTCAAATTTCAGTCATAACATTTTAGGATACAAACCGCACTTTGGTTCTGTAGCCACCTTAAATAATGAAGATAGAACTGGAACTAGGATTAATCCTCCATCAACCAATTGGATGTAAGTCATTGATTTCTTGAATACTCAAGAAACATTTTGGTGAAGGGGGACTGCTAGGAAATAGGATGCACATTGCAGGTAATGTGTCATCAGAGTAATTTAGCACCCAAATAAATATATGTATGGTCAACAGTCCTTTATGCTATGTGCAAAGCCTTTCTAACTAAACATCAGAAATATGTATATCATGACCACTGCTACAAAATTGTGCATATTCACTAATTTGTGCATTCTGTGTGGACAAGTCAGGATCAAATCTCTGCAAACCTCATGAATGAGGACCAGTGGCTTTTAAACCCTCAACCAAGGCATTCCAGGCAGTGAAAGGTCAAACAGATAGCCTGATATACAGATATAGCCTTTTGCACATATGAACTATGGACATTGTCATGAGAATCAGGACCTGATGCCAACATCACAGTGTTTCGTTTGCTGCACACTGACAATGGTGAAAAAAGCCACCAACTTATCAATATTCTTGACTGTTTTTTTGCAGTGATCAGTGTTACATGTATTTTAAGGTATCCGACTTCCTTTTTTTGCCATTATGTTTTTGTTTTTCCTTGTGTGTCACATTCATCATCACAAATGTGCCAAATAGAGTCTTAATAACACTTCAATAAGACACATTTTTTTCTGGAACGTAGCTAAGGAGTGAAATATCTAACTTATTTATCATGTCTTTTGCACGTGCACAAAGTAAGGCAGCTCTTTACTTATCTCTCTGCCTTCTTAACTTGGATGTGTGTTACAGCATCACTCTTGACAAGAGGCAAACATTTGTGTTTCCACCTGGGTGTTATGTTTCCATCACAGCCAATCAGAGCTGGAGATGATAAACAGCCGTGCCCACTGCAGAGTCATTTAAACCAGGAATGACTATAACCATTAAAGACAAAGGCCAGATGTTAGTGGGCGTTAAGGTTTTTTTGTCCAGTGTGAAAGGGGTATGAGATTGGATTGCAGACAGGCCTTGTCCCATAACTTGGAACACTGATCATGTTACTTTCATTGCCGTCATCTGGCATCTGATGGCATTAGGAACCTCCTTTCTATTGTTTTTTACTGGGATTCATTGGACCGTTCCCTGATGAGACGCCCTATTTACTTTTTATCTGAAAGCTGAAAATGGTTCCTTTCTTATAGCAGCTCTGTAACCAAGAAAAGCTGTGTAACTATAACTTCAATTTTAAGTTTATACAATGTCAATGGCAGAGCAAGGCCACATGAATGTTCACCCTTGTGAAATACTTGCCTGAATGAAAGATGTGTAACATGTGCGTTCATCCAATGTGTGTTTGTAGTTAGCCTCTTGCTCACCAGAAGAACAGAAGACAGAGTCCCCAAACAAATCAGCTTAAATATGTACATGCTCTTACTATACACTAATATAAAACATTATTATTCATTTCTCTTCAACACAAGTAGGTATAAAATATAAAATTAGAGCAGTTTTATTCTCACTGCACACACAAAGACTGAACTCACATCTCAACTGTTTGATGAAAATGGTCTAAAGGACAGCTGCCTCGGCCTCTGCTGTTGGTTTTCAATATTACTTTATCTCAGCCTTGCTTGACGTTTGTTTATGTACACACCATGAACATACATGACATTTTGTTCCATTTACCAGTCTTGATAAGTGTGACTATGAAGTGACACATTTCACGTGTTTCTACTATTTCAAGTTTCATATTTCAGTTTGAAGTTGTGCCATGGTAATTATTTATTACTGAAGGTGTTGTTTCTGTTCCTAACAACCAATAATTGGCAAACACCTTACACACATTACTTTAACATATGCAGCCGTGTCCTGAATAATAGTAATTTCTGGCTTATCGTGGTGCAGTACATGAGCATGTGTGGCTGTGTGTGGTCACAGTGCAGCACATTCTTCCTCCCAATGCATCAAATACAGCTTGGTCAGTGACCCTATGCTTCTGAGTTTAACACTGTAGTCACCCTTTTTTGTGTCACTTCTTGATGTGCATGTTAACGTTAACGTTCGTAAATGGCGTCACTTATGTTACATGACGTAAGTTACATCACTTGTATAACTTAAGTTATGAGACTGAAGGTAGTTATTTTAACCCAATGCATGACATTTTCCTGAACCTAGCCAAGTCATTTTGGTGCCTGACAGTTTGAAAGGTATAATATGTCATAACATGTGAAGTATTTGTCAACAAGCTTTATTTTGAAAGTCAAATAAGATGTTATTAGTGCTACCTTGACCATGGAGCTCCAAGCAAAACAACACTAGAGGGGTTGGTAAAGCTTCACAGATTGAAGCCTAAGGCCACTGACCAAGCTGCCGTGTTTAACGGGATGGGAGTGAGAACACATTGCACATTGGCAACACTAGCTGCCGGCTGCTGTGGAGCAGTTGAAATGAGTGTTGACAGAGCGGGACTCTCCAACACAGGAATTCAATACCAACAAAATATACGAAACAAATGACCACATGTCTAACACTGTAATTATGTTGTTGTGTATAAATTTCTTTAGTCCTAACAGATTCTGTATGAAGTGTGGAATGACAATGTTTAAATGCAATTTTCTTATCCTTCTGTGACATCTGATTATTCCCTTCAATGTGGAACAACAAAAAAGAGCAGACTTTCTGGTGACAAGCTTTGACAGGTGCTAACGACTCATTTTTGATGAGAAGTACAAAGAAGTTTGATTTCCCTATCATGGAAATGTAATCTCAAGCAGTTATCATCGGAGTGAACATTCAAAGTGCCATTGACATGATAAGTATTCGCTGTCATCAAGCATGTGCATACAGACTCTTTGAAGCACATTCTAAGTTCAATATCAGTTCAAGCAAACGTTTATATTACTCACAAATTATCACAAACACCAACATATACATTCACAAGCACACAACTCTGTAGATCAAACAAAGGGCATTTTATTCTATAATTTCAAACAATAAGACATTCACTCAGTTATTTATGTTCACAGCTTTATCAGAGATGCAGTTTGCAAGCTTTTAAATAAGTGTTGCCACAAATAGATGTTTGCAGGATCATCTCAGGTGAATTCAAAATGACTTACAGGTGGAACATGTAGCATGTTGTTGCTAAATGCTGAATAGTTATATTTACTTTATAACATATTAACATCCCCCTAATTGTACTGTAGGATTTGAGCTTATTGAATAATATGGTGCAGCCATAGGATATACATAACAACCAGCTACCCACCATTAGCAAATAGCTCAGTTAGCAGTGGAGCTTAGTGGCCCTATTAGCTGATAGGAGTCGGCCTGAACTGTGACCTTGGATCACAGTAGGAATAACTGTGGGCAGTGGGGTTCAGATCAACCTGGCTCAGCAGCTGGACACCAGAATGGGACTGAATGCATCCTCTGAGACGAGATATTCTTTCCACATAGAAAATTGTTGACAACTGTTAAGTTCCCCAACAAAACACAACCAACACCTACCTGTCATTGAATTATTGGTGCTTCATATAACTTCCACCATTCAGTGATGTTTAATTGGTAAAAATGCTACATGTAACACCTGTTTTTAGTGTGAGTTACACAAGAATAAACTTTTCTTTTTTTTTTTTTTTTTTTTTTTGACAAACTGCATCTTTAAAAAGAAACAAATTAAAGAGAGAGATACATTCTGGATATTGTCAACTTACATCAACAAATTGCCCGCATGATTTAGGCATGAAAAAGGAATTTACAAAGGAAAAGTTGTGTAAGAATGTTGGATAGCCGCTTGGTACCGTTAAAGATCATTTTTATCCATTGTAGATTGTGTTCTATCTTATAACACGACGGTACAGGGAGGCAACAACACATACATCCACACCACATAACATAAAAAATAAACACCATAATTCTGTTTTTTATGTTTTGTTTTTTCCTGTTAAATAATTTGTTTTTACAAAAAATGTGTATCTACATTTTTTTCCATTGCAATAGACTTCAATAGTATCTAAAATCTATTCATGTTACAGTTTTTTGCTTAAATTGTCATTTGTTCTTTAGTGTAGAATGGATGGATGACTTTATATTTTAATATTTCTAAAGAAAAGGGAGAAGGTGAAGAAGGGGTGGGACCTATGAACATACTACATAGGAAATGAGGGTGATGAGGGTGACAGTGTAAGTCAGTTGCCATGTCCATGTAAAGGCAGTACGAAGCGGTCGGGCGGCATTAGAGCTTTTGGCTGTAAGGAAGGGATGGGGATATACAAACAATGAGCAATATACATGCCCATCTACAGAAAAGAACAGAAGAACTCTAACACTGACAAGTCTGACAAACCCTAAACTGCAACTTCTTAGCCATGCAATTCATTTGTTTTTTGTCTTACAGTCAAAATATTATTCAGCAAAGATTAATTTGTTTTGTCAAAATAGATTTAAAAAAATCTGAAAAATGGAAGATATGTGAGAAGGGGATCTGGAACTGCTTCACCTACTAATTTGTGGGCCTGGTTATACCTTTATAAAATGCCTGACGTTAAATCTATTGTGTAATTGTTGTTTTGATTTTTTTTTTTTTGGTAATTAAAAATGTGTTAGGAAAGCAAACTATGGGAAATCAATCGCACAAGTTAGTCACTGAGGCAGTTCCAAATCCAAAAAAGTCAAATTATATAAAAAGAATATTTCACACTGTGATCTAAATATTATTTGATTGACAAAAAAACAAACCAAACATATTTAATAAGCCAAAAACCATAATCAGAACCAAAATGCCAGTGATCAATTGGATAAATACAAAAAAATATGACCAGTCAAAACTATCAAATGAAAAATGTTAAGATGAAAGAACAAAGCCATTTAAAATTTTGCACACATTGCAACCAGATGCACACAATAGAAAACAGACACTGCTGAGAGAGGCACTCGACTGAAAGACGGGCTCCTCTCTCATGTGTTTCTCGATGACAAATCTGTAATGTTAGTCTTTAAACATGAAGCGGCCGTGCAGTCTGGGTGTACATCAGAGAGAGACGGTACTGGCTGAGAAGGGGTTACTTTTATTATGTTTTGGTTTTGTTTTAGTCGTACTGCAGGATGTTGATGCATGCTTAAAGTAAGTTGCATTTAGGGAAAGTAGAAAAGAAACAACACAGCAAACTGGGGGCAGGTAAGACTGACCAATGTTAGAAAAATAGGAGACAGACACTGTGTCCCAATCCCTTACTATGAATGAATAGTTAATTCATTAAATGTAACAGTCCTCACTGGCAAGAAGCAACATGAGTGCAGATGTCAGTTGAACTGCAACATAAATTATAAAGCTACAGCCAATTCCCCCCATATCTTGTTAGTCATTGTATCGTGATACATCATCACCACAGTCAACATTAAATAAATTCATCTATTACATATTTGTCACTTCTCTTGTCACTTCTCCAGTGTGATGCACTGCATAGCCCCACCCTCCAAAAATAAATGAACAAATATAGCCAAACAAGTGTACTAGTATGCAATTGGGACACAGCTCAAGTTTAACTAATAGCAGTGGGGAAAAGGAAAGAAAAAAAACACAAAACATATATTAATAATTTGTTGTCATGTACTGTATATGAAATGCAATTTATTAAGGATTCCAGTAAGATATAGACTCAAAAGACAGGTTCAAAGCTGATAACCATAACACTATGCAGTGGTGGGAGGTGTGTCTATCTGACCCTGCCACATCATTTTACAGGTCTTTAAATTTATGTTTAATAGTACGATTTTAACCATTTACATTCTCACTAATTCAGCAATCAACAATCAGGCATTATCTCTCTCTGTCACACAGTTATCTTACACAGGTACATACATGATTGTTCATTTTAGTTGTAGTAGTTTTTTCCCTTTTTAATGCTAATGTAATGCCTCAAAATATAGAGAGTGACATTTTGTTTATTAATCAGACATTATTAGTAGGTCTCAATAGGCAAACAAAGAATTCATCTTAATGGGAAATTAGTTACCAGTTACTAGTTATGTTTGTCAGTAATTAGTCATTTACGGTGGCTTTAAAAACAACTTCAAAAAATGACATTTAAGACAATTCTTGCAAAGTTAAACTTCTCTGTTGAAATTGGTGTAAATGTAAATGGTTTAAAAAATGTACTTCAATTTACTGATCAGCAGAACCTGTAAAATTAAGTGTTACCAAAATTAGACACTGGGGGACTAATGCTGTTGAAGATTCATGAAAACAAACAAGTTATACGTAATGACTTGATTGTTGTGTCAGGAAGAAACCTGAATCCCAAATTGTTGCCATACGGTATATTTTTTTGGCATTTGCTTTACAATCATTCAGACTGAGGGGTAAGTTGTGATCACATTGCTCTCAATGTAGACATAAGACACAACATTGTTTCATAGCAAATCCACTATACAGATGTATATCATCCTGCTATCATAGGGGAAGGTCAACAGTCAAACTCTTTAAATTCAAATGAACAAACTTAGTCACGTAAATACAATTACTCCACCACTTATAGGATATAAAGATATAATATTCAAACATTTATTGACTGAAGAATGTTATGGATACCAGCTTTAATCCCATAGTGTCTTTTGACAATGATTCAATATTTTGCCTAATGGAACCTACATGGTTTTTCCATGTCGGTAAAATATATTCGGAGAGGAATTCCATAAGATGGCAGATATCTGACTAGTCTTTGTGCAAGTGTAAATGGATGGAGACCATTGGTTGCCTAAAGGGCAGGAACATGTTTTGAAACACATATGGTTTGCTTTATAAAATGCTTAACAAAACTGTAGGTGGGATTCTTGATTCACTGCAGTTTCCATATGTGGTCTGTGAAAGCAGATTTAATGAAAACCCTTTGACTCTTCAAAAGGTTCCCTCAACAGTGTCCCCTTTTTTACCAAAACGAACCCACATTTTAAATAAAATGACTTCCACACTTGTTTAAGGTGGTTATTCATATCTTTTAACTTCTACCTATTACTTTTATTACTATTATGGAAGTGTATCAGTAGTGTCCACTTTGTGACAATGTGCCTTATTAATTGTTTTGTTCATTTTCCAATCTCAATAATTTTAAATGTATTATTAATCATCATATATCATCATATATGATGCTGACACACCATGGAATAACACCTGGCAAGCACACTGACAAATCCACAAATTATTTCAAGTTTGAACGCAAAAGTCAATGGTGAGTTATTTTAACTGATGGCTGAGGTGAAGGGGTTTGTTTATACGTTTTTATACTTTAAGCAACATTCTATTATTGTTTAAATTTTGTAAACTGTTTTGTTTTCTCTTTTTGCGATAGATTGCCAGCAGAGAAACAAATGCGGTTTTGACACATCTATATAAAAGCCCAATCTCCACCAAAATACCAACAGCTGCTGTGTGCTGCCTCAATTGAGTGAATCTCACACCTGTTTGCACCTCTGTTCCCAGCTGTGCAAATCACTCCCATGTTTTCCTCTTTTTTAGCATCAGCTCTACTCTGTATGCTTGTTTCAAGTTATGTTTGCTAATTTGTGTTCACTATGCTGGCCAACTATCCAGCTGTTCAATTTGAACTCATACATATTGACAAGATTAATTGGTGCCTGTAACAGAGTCAGGATCCTGTCCTACATTGCACCACAGGCATGCACATCACAAACTCATCTCATTATTGCAGTTTGTCTTTGAATATTCTCTCTTAACATGGATGTTAATAAGGCACTGTGATTGATTACAACACTATAACTTATTTGCTTAATAAGAGCAGAATAAAGATCCAGTGTATGAGACCAAGGGGAAACAAAGGACAACATTACAAACATTGCCAGATGATGACTAATCGTGTGATGTGTTAGGAAATCACTGCTATACGCCTGGTATTTATTTGCTCTCAAATTTTTGCAGATGTTTTCAATTTTTGTTGGTCAGGCATATTTTTCTCATGGCTTGTCAATATCTCTTAATGAGGTGTGATTTTTTTTTTACTGAAATATTTTTTGAGCAGTCATCCGTGGGAGTGGCATATATTCATGAATATCTTATTAACAACACGAACACAGAGGTGGTCAGTTATTAAAATGTTTTTGTTCTGGCTGATAACTCATGAACTGTTTGGAGTAGAATAGAGCACACATGATACATGGTAGCTATCACCAGCACTACTGTAAAATGTGATGTCTACAGGAAATGCAAACATTTACAACATTACAAGTTTGTAATTGTAATCTGTTTATCAGATTTCAAAACTATTCTTCCGTTTTTAGCATTTTTGTGGTCAGAAATCTTCATGAAAAAAAAAACTGAAATTCAAATCTGGATATGCTTTATCCTGTTAAGTGTGGGCATCATTTTATCAAGCTTAAAGTTCAGTACATTTGGATCAAAAACCTGGTAAACATTGCCCTCCTTCATATGGCATAGTATTTTGAAACAGCATTGTGAATCATATAAGATGTAGTTGTACAATTTACATGTGTACTCTGTATGTACGTATTTGTATCAGTGATACTGACAGTACTATCATTAATCGTGTTTGTTCCAGCATCATATTGTATAAGTCAAAATATCTATGGTCTCCAAGAAAAATATAGAACCTGTTAGTTTGTTCGTCAAATATCTAGAAGTTTACTGTGTGAACTATTTAAGGACCTTTCTGAATTGCCATCTTATGAAATTGATTGCAAGGAAAGGAGAAGACGACAGATTTACAACAGAGAACAGAATCACTTGATAACTTCTATGGGCAAACCACACAAACAACAGCCACACTGACAAAATAAAGACAGTGTGGGGTAAGATAGACG
Source organism: Diplodus puntazzo (assembly GCA_963678695.2). Taxonomy (NCBI): domain Eukaryota; kingdom Metazoa; phylum Chordata; class Actinopteri; order Spariformes; family Sparidae; genus Diplodus; species Diplodus puntazzo. The sequence goes on along the minus strand of OZ023175.1, from coordinate 21,958,430 downwards.
AGATTCAATGTTGCTGCGACCGCAAAAAATTTCAACTTAAACACAAATGCAGACAAAGCAACCAAGTTAGCCTAAAGGCTCAATGGATTCAAGGATCAATCAAAAAGCATGCAAATCAATGATCGAAGGTCACTTAAAAGAAAAAAAAATAAGTGGAAAATATTAATGTTTCTGGCAAAAGAAATCATTTTTTGCCATCTATACCACAGTATGTTCAAATGCACAGTAGAATTAGAGAAGAAGTGGAAGGTTGGAAAGTGACTGACCGAATGAGGAGGGTACAAATTTTAAATAAACCTGCCTTCAACTACTTATGGGACTTTCCCTGATCAGGACAAAAAAGTTGATGGCAAGAATAGATTTTTTTTGCCTTCTTTATTTGCTTTAAAAACAGAAAAAAAGGGATGTCTTCATTAAAAGCTGCATGGTACAAAGCCTTATGGTAGCCCAGAATATATGTGGAAACAATTATCACCCACCAAAACGTCATGCCACACATGATGAGGCCAAAATACAAGAATGAGTTTTTGGATAAGTGGTGAATAGACGGGAATGATGGTCTGGTAAACAAAAGATTTTAAAAGAAAGAAAACAGGAAATAGCATTGACTTCCAAAATGATACAACAAAGGAAATCTCAAATCAAAGCATGCTGCTGTCAACGTCAAAACGTGATGTTAGGGTTAGAATGTTGTGAATTTCTGTGTAAACACATGACTGGATGACTGGGGCCCTGTCTTTGTCTTTCTTCACAAATCCCCATGAATCTCAGGCTATACAGCAAAGCTTTAAACCCATTTACACCACAGCCTTACACATACATTTTGAAAAAAATTGGGAATGACCTTCAGAGGTAGAACCTACTGGTGGCCAGCAGAACAGTACTACAATCCTCACCAATCATGTGTCCGAATGTTACAATGTGATGCTAATGCTTAACATAAAGCAACAATACTTCTTTTAGTGTGAAACATCACGGAATTAAACTCCATCAAACTCAGTTCAATCAGCTTCTGATTTGCAGAATGGATCAACATCATTTCAAATGGAAATATTGTTGAGCTAAAAGTCTTGCTGTATGGTGAAAAGTTCCTGATTAGTAGTCCAAGAATCATAAGCAAGTTTGCTTCACTGTTTTAATAATAATTTGCATAACATACTTTATTGTTTTATGTCATCTGTGACAAACTGAGGAGAAGAGTGTGTGTTTACACTTGTCTTCATGCCATGTACACCCAAAAGCACCAATTTAAATTACGGCTTGGCAATATGGCCTTAAAATGATATTAGGAAATTTTTAGACTATATTGGAATACACATTATATTTCAATATTTTTAAGAACTCCTTAAAACAGGCGTAGGAGGGCCAGTTCAGCAACATTTCTGAAAATGTATGTGTTATTACTATTAGCAACATATTAATAAAATAATACAAACAGCAGTTTGTATACATTTTGAGTGATTACTTCTTAACAGTTAGTGACAAAGTGAGTTAGTTACTGACCTAATAAAAGAAATACATTTGTACATTATTTCTTGCCAGACAGCTGGGAGCACTTCGGCTAGATTGTCCTCATATATAACAAACATTACAAACACACAGAGGTATACATCTGTATGCACATTCGTTTTTTTTGGTCAGTGTAAATCTTTTTTCCTTATAAATAATCTATTTAAATCTTGCACTAGGCTGGCCACAGTAGCCGGTGTTCCCAGTGTTACCCGGTGGTCAGACTTACACCATAACATGCAGTAAACTGCACTTTAATGATATAACACAAGTGTACGTCTTCCATTTTTACTTTATCCAGTCATAATGGTAGCTGGCAAACCATCTTATAGGTGCATTACCACCACCTACTGAACTTGAGTGTAGCAGTAGATTAGCAGAAAAAACAAACACAAATTTGTTAGCAGATACTACAATGTAATATTGTGTTTTCCATAATCTATTAATAATAAAAATTCCATTCTTTCTTCATCAAACCTGATGAATGATGACCATCTATCAGCATATGTTTGACAGTAAATAAATGTACTGAAGTACTAAGTACAGTGCTAAGTACAGTCTGGAGGTAAAGGACCTTTAATGCTAGTACTTTTGGCTAAGAATTACTGATGATAAAGTAAAGAAACAACATTTTGATGTCGGAACCGTTAAAATAATTTGAGGAGATTGCAGTGAAAAAACATTTGTCTGGAGCCCTGCATATCAGAATACATAGCCTCATATCACAAAAACGATACAATATTTGTTTTGCCGAGCCATAATTTAAAGCTTTGTTGTCCGGATGGCTGTCATGGATTCAAATACGCATTATTTTGGAAAGTTGCATTGCATTTTCTTTTAAACATGAAATATGTTATGAATACGTTACAAAACTAGAAAAGTGATTTATTTTGTAGGGAATTGACAACATGACTGCTTGCTGTTTCCATCAAAAATAATTGTGTTTCTAAAATATGGAAATTCCCAAATTCTTTCAAACTGATTCTCTCAGTTGTCACAATGCTTAAACATTTTAGAAATTGTTATATTTAGATACAAAAAAGACAGAATAACAAGTACACCTAAAAGCAAAAGAATGACCCAAAAAAAGGAAAAACTTGTACACAGAAATTCAATGATATCTGTTCTCTATTACATGTACCAATGCAAGCCTCTAAATATGGAAAAACACAAATGATAAGAAAAAATGTAACACATGGATGTAGTCTGGACAACACACTGCATTTCAGCAGAAAACAAGCTTGAAAAAATGTAAAAATGTGCTGTTTCAAAATGAAAATCAGTTGAGCAGTGAATGGCAGGAGCAGTGGACTCAAACACAATGTGAGACATTTTGCCGCATCAGTGCAGAGAACATAGTTCACCATCATACAAATTTTGCACATTTGGGATGACATGTTAACTCTTATTATTTCTCTCAGCAGACAAAATTTGTATGTTCATTGGTGACCATGTTAACTACTTTGGAAGACCCCATGTGCAAGTGTAGCTTGTGATATTAATGTGTCACTGTCATCTACTAGCCACACACTCAATGAAAATTCTGTATGATTGATGTACCAGTTCAAATATTTTCAATTTGAATTTGAACTTTGCATTTGACAATCCAGCTTGCCTTGGATTGGGTAATGTGTGGTACAGCTTGCTGTCACTACATTGGCTGCTGTATGAAGTTACACTTTGACGAACCATGGGGGTGTGATGCTTTGAGGATACCTCGATCCTCAGGTGCAAATGAGTGAAAGCACAAAGAAAGCAAGCAAATGCAAACTAACCTAGCCCACCTGCATGGCTAGTTTCACACTCCTCCAGGTCTTCGTCATCGCTCGAACACTCTGCAGATGACACAATTTCATCTGGTGTGTGCTTCTTGGGCAGAGCGTTGGTCATTAGAGGTCACAGCAAAGGAAGCCAAATGCAGCCACAAAAACAAGACATAGAAAGACATGAAAAACATAGAAAACAAGTTAAAAGGTATCATGAGAGTTCTTGTTTGACCATGGAAACAGTCGTCTAATGAAAAGATCTTAACTTAAGGTTAACTTGGCTTTCTGTCTAGAGCTTTCATCTACATCTCATTCTCTCTCCAGATTAGTGGCTACAATTCAGTATCCACCCAAATGAGACATATGGTCACAATCTGCCCTCTGTGCTATGGTGTTCAATAATGGCCAGTAAAGTGTTTTGCAGAATATTATGATGTCACAATGGAGTTGGGATTTTAATTTTTTCAACTTTTTTTTAACATCTTTCAATATGTTATCCTTTTAGACATACATGTAAAATGTAGTCAATAATGTTTGGGTCATGGCAGAAAACGAGTTTTGTGAGGTCTCAGAGAGCATTTTCATCTTTTTCTAAAACTCATACGGCAGCCTAAACTCTAACAATGATGTAAGCAAAACTGTGAGGACTGGTACAATGTTACCCTGTTTTAATCAACTTTTTGGGTTGCACTGATAATTGATCAATTGTTTTCATTTCATGCATATGATGACTTTGTCCTCTGTCATATGTGTAATTCCCTCTATGTATATTATAAAAGTCCCTCCATACCTGTACAGTTGAGGAGGATCTATGTTTCCGTGTGGTAGTGGTGGACATCATGGTGGTAGTCTCAATGAAGGTAGTGGACATCTCTGGAGGCATGGCCGTGGTCCTGGCGGAACCTGCCACACTGGGTACATCACCTACCAACCTCACACTGCCATTAATCTTGATGTTAGGGTTGCCCTCGGCGGCCATGTTCAACACCTTGAGGCCATTGTAATAAAGGCCGGACAGTTGACCTTGAAAGGGCCGGCTGCGATCACTACCACCAATCGCGACTGTTGCTTGGGTGTTGAAAATTGTTAGCTGCCGTCCTAGAGGAGACATCCAAATGTAAGATATTTGCAACAGAGCACACTTTTCATTTACAACAGGCTCTTTTTGTGGTGGCAGTATGACCAGCTAAAGCAGTGATTCAGTTTAGTATTTAACTGATCTTTTAATTATCGTTTGCCTGTCTGTACGGAGAGGTTAATTCAAATGAGGAAATCAGTTGTTAATATTTTGTCAAAAATGTGGCCAAAATAGCAAGTAGGCTAAGTCTGGGTAAACGTAACTATTCAGGTAAGCCCACACAGTCTGTGTGCCCAGGACCAACCACTTTGCATTGGTTGTTGCACTTGCACAATTAAAATAGGACCCTTAAAGTCATGATGAGACATTTTCCTCCCAACTCATTAATATAATCCATATTATTTTTTTTTGTGTTTATTTTCATTTATTTTACAAGATATGCATGTATTTATTTACTATAAATTAGTTTCTTTGTTAGTTAAGTATTTAGCACTTTTAGACCACATAAAGTTCAACATAATGACGTATGCATTGGTTTACATTGACGTTCACTAAGCTTAATGGTAATCTGTCAGACATGAAAAACATCACTTTGGTCAAAGATTCTAAAAAGACAACTTGTATGAATATGTTATGACCTGAATAAATCACAGAAAACAAATCTAATATAAACGTCATTGTTTTGGAAATTAAAACATAGTTCATTTAAGCCTTAATTGGATACATGGACAAACATTCAATCCTCTTATTATAGAAGAACAGTAAAGTAAACACACATAAGCAGAGAAACATGTTTTTTTGAAATTACCTTTCTCTTGTAGCCACTCCTCTACTGGTCTGGCGTATTTGAAAGGAATTTTCTTATTGGCCATTTGATAGCGTTCAATGTCGCTGTTCCCTTTAAAGTTTAAGAAGACATTTATAAAAACATTTATTGATCGTCAGTGTCATGTCACCACTTTCTTTCTCACATTTACAATATGTTTAAATGATTTTATCTGAAGGTTACAATTGGATTAAACTTGTTTAAGTTGCAGCTGTGTACCTTTATGTTTTCTTTCAAAAACAAACAACCAAAAAGCAGGTCATCACTGTATTCTCCAAATGTTCCTTTTCACTTCACACAGAGTATGCGCTGATGTTACAAAACCACCATAACAAACTCTAAAGTTGCTGTAAATGGGTGGAGCAGCAAACAGTCTCTTCATGAAGCATGGTGAAATTAAAAGTCAATCAAAATCATCCTAAACTGTTCTTTTTTTTTGCTTTTCTACTATATATTCAGTAAACATATGACCAAATAAAGAAAAGATGTCTGTGGCAAAACTGAAAAAATATAATATATATAAATATTTGAAACATCATTTGCTACTGTACTGTTGTTTGCGTGCATCACAAGATTCAGAGTGGATTATCAGCTAAACTTTTCTGGGCTTAATTTATTATAAAATGACAGAGGCATAACAGGACATGACACCATGCAATGCAAGGCAGGGTAGAGCTAAATATTACTTATAGTTCAATGAACAGCATGTGCAACTGTTATTGAAAAAGGAGGATCTGAAATGAGGAATCCTCGCAGTTAATATAGCTGATGGGTATAATCTGTCAGTGAACGTTCTGAGCCTTCATACACTCTTATTATTCAGGAACTTGAACCTGCATGGCTCTACTTTGGTTGCACTAAAATGCAACGTCACTCACCATGGCACAATTTAAGTGTCAGTTAAGTTTTAGCACTGATTTGAAACAGTGGATATGTCTTTTGGGAAACCTAAAGATACTTGAATTGCATCAACATAATGAGAAACCATCTTTCTATCAGTTGGACCCATTCCCTCTAAAACCTTGTTGACATACCAAAACGATTGTTTTATTTCAGTTCTGTCAACTATTTGACCACAGTATACCATGTCAATTAGTCGTGAGGGAAGTGAAGTAGCCCGACATGCAGCTAAAACTGTGTCAGGTCAGAAGAGGTACAGAGAAAAGAATGTTAATCAAATACATAAAGCATTACCCATACAATTCAAGCACTTTGTTCAGGTTCTCCAGGTGGATAAGCCTAAACATCTTCTGGAAACATGAACAGAGGAGGAGCCTATACTCCTAAATCTGGTGAAGGTCTAGGAGGATACCCAGACAGCTCCAATACATCTATCTTTCGTGAGCACCCGCTGAAAAAGAGCCCACGGAGTGGACAACCTTGGGTTGGAGTGTCACAAACTCTGAACTCAGCACCTCTGTACTAATTTGCTGGACGATCGCGTAAGCTATCCTACCTCAAAATGGGCTTGAAACATAGGTCCCCCACATGAGACATTGAGCTTGTTTAAAGGAGAAGGACCAGGTGCAGTATAAATTTGTGAAGCATCTCATGCGTCATAGAAAGCTAAGGAGTGAGATAGAACACCAGTGTTCTGAAAAAAGTTCTTTCCCTGAACTGAATATCTGGTTAGGAGTTGTCCACAATGCAACCACTGAGATATCACTCAACTCACAGACTCTTCTCACCTCTGCTGCGTCCATTCCTGACAAACAGACTGCAGATTGTCAATAAGCCATATGGGTTGACACACAGTCTATAAGATTGTTTTTTTTTTCTTTTTTTTTTTTTTTATAGCAGCTGGTGTAGCAGTAGGCATTATAAAGTCAGTTTGACTGCTTTGTAGTGTATTGAGATTTCCACCAGGTGGCAGCATAATCTCTGCTATAAATGCTGTGTGACTGTACGGTATGGAGTAAATAACTGAAAAATCTTATTGGTTCTTCTGTCAACACCTTGCTTTTACTCTTGTACATTGTGTTAAGAGAGCAGTGCTAATAACTACCAAGAATTGATTCGCTCTTTCCAGCTCTCTGAACATTCACAACAGAGCTGTCTGTGAATAGTCCCTCCTCTTTGTGCACACTCTGAAGCAAAACATGATCACACATGCGGTGTTGCCAATTTGGCAACATTCTTGCTAGATTTAGCAAGTTTTCAGACCCTCTCAGTGGCTTTGATTCTAAAAAGCAACTACTGACGTTGCAAATCCACCATTCTTCTGCCAACAACACTGGGGGGAGTCTGTGTGTGTGATATGTGAGGCAGGCAGGAGGACAAAACAGATAACCTACCCAGTGCTTGGAAAGTTATGAAAACACTAGCAGGAACTGAGTATTTTATGAAAAATTGATCAGCTGCCGATCGATCTGGGCATCCCTAGTTTGTGGAGCTCTGGCTACCACAACGACTTTTTTCACCAGCGACAACATGTTCTGTCTGATTGTGGGATACCCTCTGCTACCGAACAGCACCTCCTGGATCTTTGTGATGTATGGCCTCTGTAGCCAGTTTGCAGCCACCAATAGTGCCAGTGTACAGCGTCATGAAACAGGACATGAAAGGCTAAAGGCATCCCTCCACCTGTAGGCTCCTTGACTGATCTGCTCCACCACCTGCAGGTGTAGGTGCTATTTGACTGGGTAGGGACAATCAATTCTGTTTCTGTTCTGTTCCATTCCACCATTCTGACACCTGACTCATAGGGACCTACACTGGCATTATGATACCTTTGCGTACTGGAATTTATATGGATGCACCACCCATCCAAACACCACTGCAGACCACTCCATACCCCCTATGGCAACAGCATTCCTGACACTCATAAAGTTGCTCAAAAATTACCAAAGAATGACAAGGAGATGTAGGTGTTGACCTGGCCTCCAAATTCTCCACATCCCGATCCAATTGAGGATCTGTTAGACATGCAAGAACAAGTCCAATCCACGGGGGCCCCAGCTCGCCACCCACAGGACTGAAAATATCCACCCCCAACACTCTGGTGCCAGGCAGGTCTTGTGTCCTTGCCCTGGGTCAGAGACAAGTTTGATCCACAGTGGGACCTCCATAGATAGGACTTGTTCCGACATGTCCCACTGGTGTTGCATTGGATTAGGATTTGGGGAATTGGGAGTTCTTCGTCATGTGCCTTGGGCCAATCCTGAGCAGTGTTCGTCAGAGAGCAGGGTACACTGTCCTGCTGGGTGGCCACTGCCATCAGCAAATGTTGTTGCCAGTACTTTGTCTGCAACAGCTTTAAGGTGGGTGGTGCGTGTCAAGTGGCTAACATGCCAGGGATCGAAGGGTTCCCAGTAGAACATTGCATTGTAACAAGCTGGTCAGTGTTATTACTATTGCTAAAAGACTTGAACTGGCTTCATATTTACACACAGCCACTTTCACAGTACTGTAGGATCATCACCATGGTTCAAGGACATGCCCTCCTGTTTTCTCCCCTTCTCCTCTGTCTACAGTCCCTTATTCACTGACACTGGAAGCCGTCTTTGCTGTGTCAGTGTGCAAAAAAATATGACTTTATTACATCCACAATGTTTTCTTTTAATCACTCAGGATTAAATGGCAAAGTATCTGTGAGCTTCTTATCTGTCTCACTGCCACCTCCAAACATGCACACACAGCACTAAGCAGCTCCACAAAGGTTTTATATGGTGTCAAGATTGGGTCTGATAGTGGTAGTGTTGCGATATATATTGTGCAACAGTCAATCCTCCCCTATTTCCTGTGGTCTCTGTGCCCAAGTGGAATGTTACTCACACTCATTACAAGAGTTTATCTTTTACCATCTCTATTTACATTTTCATTTAATGTTCCTTCCCATTCCACACTCTCTTCACTCTGTTTGAATACATTAGTTAAAGACCTATTTCATATTTATGAATTATGTTCTTTCCTTTAACATTGCTTCCCAATTGCTCTTTTACATGCTTTATGTCCCATTAACAAGGTGTCACAGGAGCTGGACTATCTTGAATTAAGCTATCCATCAATTCTATCTGAATGGATTATGAAGGCCAGGTCTTCCTACCTTGTCAGGCAGCTGGACTTGCTAGATTATGTGATCATGCAATCTCACAAATCTATTTTGCTGGGCTTCAAGCTATGCGCTAGTGGCCAAACCACAGGGGTTGAGCCAATCAGTGTCCAATGAGGAACTTCTGCCAGTAGCAGAGTGGTGTAGATGTGATAACCAGCGAGAAGGGACTGAAGCAACAATGGAGGCTCCTCAAGAGGGGAGCATGCTGCTATAACATCTGACATAGACATCAGAAGATAGTTTGTCCAATCACAGGTATTCTTTGAAACGGCCTGCCTTTTTCCCGCAAAATTCTACTGGCACCTTTTCAAATAGATTTTTTGTTTCAAACCATCTGGGGTGTCAGGTTACTGGTCATCTAGAGAAATGGTGACTTAATTTTTATACATATATTTGCTGGTCAGAGGCTAATTTCACCGACTCACTGAACAACTACTGCAGAAAGCAGTTGTGGTTGTAACTAATTAGATTTACTCACATACTGTACTTGTGTACAATTTTGACCATCTTTATTTTCTGCTTATACCCCCTACTGCTTCATTTTGGAGGCATATACTTTAGTTTTACAATGTTACCATGTGATAGTTAAGGTCCGGTCCAGTTTGCCTGGTGCTGGTAATCTCTAACAGTCATCGTCATAGTTTTTCGTCATTCTGGGAACAGTTAAATAAGTAGGTTTGGAAGTCGCTGGCAATGGACCTATTCTGTTGTTCAGATATGAGGATTCATTGTATATTGTACTCTATGCCTCTGAGGGAAAGCTAGAAGTTAAGCTCCCTTCAATGATCACACGGTCTCCGCTGTCTCTCATCAAAAGTCACATTGAAAACATAAAAAAACAAAGAAACTGAAGCAATGCATCTGCCTGTACAGCATGAATATAAAGTGTAAAACGGGGGAGAGTGTGGAGGCTAGGAGAGGCTGCACAAATTAATCATCAAAGCAATTGTCCACTGACAAGCTGTGCTGTTTCTAAATGCTACTATTAAGGAAAAGGCTGGATTGTCACATGCAACTTACAGCAACATTTCCCTTTTATTCTCTCTCATTTATAAACACACATCATCCATTACAAGGAGTAAATGCTTGTTCTTTGCATGTGTATGTCAGACTGTGAAAGCAGTGCTCATACAAACGCGGTCCACCATAACTCTTTCTCTGAACGCCCATGTTTAAAAGCAATCAGTGACTAGACCTGATGACCGAATTTTTGTGTCCCGCGATTCTACCATGGGACACAGGTCAGCCTGTCAACCATCATCGATCCTACACCAACCTCTACAATGCACATTATTAATTGTTTTAGAGGGACATTTTCTAATAAAAGATATGGAGATGAACCAGCAACTTATGCATATAAGTGTGCTTTTCTTTAAATAATGTTTAATTGCAGCTTACATTACTGGCTGAATTACACAAAGCTCTGATGATCCTTTGATAGAATACTTCAAATAATGCACAACCAGCACTGCTCCCAATAGACCTAGCATAAGCGCAATGTCATAAAAGAACCCTTTTACTCTGTTTTTTGCACAAATTGGTCAATTTCACATACCCAAATCCGCTACAATTACACTGTTAATAGTGTAAAACATTATTCATATGCTGTGTTAGAGTTGTATTTCTTACTTCTTACTTTTTTATTGCATTGTTTATTCTTTTAATACTATTGTTGTTTATTACAATACCCTGTCGTTTGGCTGCTGTGATGCAGAAATGTCCTCGTTTGTGGGACAAATAAAGGAAATTCTGATTCTGATTCTGATAATATAATGTAATACATGTATGAATAAGGGAATCTGCATCAGTCACTGTGTAGTTCAAACCAGTCCCTAACAGTGATGCCAGTTAGACAAAGTCTGGAGCAACTCTCGAGTTAGAGCTGCTACAGAAAGTGCAACAACTACAAGTTTCGACAAACTGCATGAAAGACTGCTGCATGCTGCATCACTCCAAATTCATAAACATAGCATCAGTGTGAGTTTGAAGTTAACATGCTTCCGAGTAAGTGTAGGTCTTTTCCATGGTTTGGCATGATGCCGTGTTGAATATTGTCAGGCACTTTTTAGGAAACACTGTGTCTGATTGTGCAAATAGCTAAATCTGGCAGCAGTTGAGAAGCACTTCACTTAACAAAAGTGCTATAAAGAAGATACGTCTGCAATGTTCCTAATGAAGACCAGCACAACAAATGGTTGTTCATTTTTTATTGCATATGTGTACTGTATATTTTAGTTACTTCATAGCTCAGAAAGTAAAAGCGCAGTAGTTAATGCCTTAGAAGGGACAGTGGTTGTGTAGACAGGGTTTTTGTTTTTGTCATTTTAGGAGTGACAGGAAGGTATACAGTAGGTGCACTGCAGTTCAACAAATTAAAGAAAAAAACAGACGTTGGTAGGGAACTGAATGTTATTCCTTTTTTTGCTGGAAGCACATGCTGCCTAGTGACCATCTGAACTGTATCATCACGGCATGATCATATTGTCTTATCACACCTTGTAACAGTAGGTTTTCAATGTTAACTGATACTGTCAGATTTGCCAACAATTATGATTACAAACATCTTTGTACAGCAAAGATTAAAGAAAGATGATTTGATTGACTAGTGTTGTACCTGTTGGGAAGTGTTCATTGATGGACCAGTTATCCACCTGCAGGGTAGCATTGCCGCCATTCCTGGTGAAGCGGACAACATGATACTTCCCATCATTCACTGCAGTGCTGCTCTCCTCCACACTGATATCCACTGTGCCAATGTTGAACGTCACTCCTATTTTGCCTTGTTGCTGAAATGAGAAAACACAATTATTTATCATAAACAGAAATATTACTTTCCCGGATCTTATCCTTGTGGAATAATACTTATATTGCCTTTAATATTAAATTCTATTGCTGGTGACTTGTCTGCTTTCTGTAATGAAATATCAACACAATGCATGGACACAGTTGTGGTCAGGTCATCATTGCATTTTAGGTCTGACAACTTTATTGAATAAAATAAGCCAAACACACCTAGCTATAATTATGTAATGCATTGTGTTTCATTGATTGATGATTTTATTGTTAAACCATGATTAGTACGCATTGGGACTGTTTGATGTTTTACATCACAGATTATTATCATATTAGATGCCAGTTTGAATTGATGACTTATCTCGAACAAACCAAGGGTCTTTGTGTCAAGACAAACCAAAGCTGTTTTGGTGAGTTTTATTTTGGTTATGTTGAGTTTGAATTACTGTGTTTTACAATGACTTAATGAGGCAATTAAGCTTGTCTTAGTTCAGTAAAAGAGATCAACTTCAAATTCAGAAAGCCTACAGTTGAGGTGCACACAATTATCTCCTTTCTTGACATTTGTGAGTTATATTTGTTGATTTATTATACTAAAGTGTAATGCTTTTCCAGTATACCTTTCCCAGGTGAAACGACTTGGTGCTATACAATCAGACACCACATGAGGCGCAAATTGGTATTACCAGCAGTGTTGGGCAAGTTACATTAAAAATACAGTATATTACATATTACTAGTTACTTTCATTTTAAATCAATATATTATGTTACAATGTCATTGTCTGCATATAGTAATGTATTACTTATTACACTACTTTTTAGGATCTTTCAAAATGCCCAAACAACCTATATAGGGCAATAAATAGCCTAGATCTTAGGCTTAGTTATATGAAACACAATAGAGCTATTCCTTCTATAGCCTATAATGACAAGACAAGACAAAAATCTATTTTCCTATTTCTTTTTATTTTAGTCCACAGAACAAGAAATGTATGGACATATGTGATTCAAGAATGTAAATAAACACCTCACTTCAGTCAGTAACACTAATTGTAATGTATTACATGACAAAACTGTAGTAATATATTATGAAAATATTATTAGAAACGCATTATGCTACTCCATTACCACTAAAAGAAACATATTTCTATTACCACCAACACTGATCACCAGACTGGATGGCCTCGGGCTAGCTGTCTGTCATGTAAACTTCACTACACATCTAGGCAACCTGGTACAATAATGTATTCTTTCTTCTTAAATTCTGGGTTTATCTTACAAGTTTAATGAAATTTTAATGAATCTAGGGTGGCTGCTGTCTCAGTGAGCTGGGGCCTAATTTATTCATGTATAAACAGTTATTTATAAAACCTTTTTTTGATATTGAAATGATCTTTGATCTTTTTCGAAACTTAACCGAGTAGTTTTGTGTCTAAACTTAACTCAGAATTTAAACCCAACCTAAACCAAACAAAATTGCAACTGCGCAGCAAAGGTCCGGTTGGTCTGTCGTTGTTAGCTGACAATCATGTCATGGTGATACCTGTCATTTTAGGAGCCACTGGCAATCAACCTTTTCAGTAATTTAGGTAAAAACGATGTGTTGGGGTTTGTAAAAGACTTCCTAAAGGTTTGGCTTCATGTGTCCCATATTTCCATTTCCTCTCTAGCTTGTGCGCAACTCACAGAAGCAGCATGGCACAGTCGTTAGAAAACTAAACAAATTAAAGCAAACAGTAACCATGCAGAGTGTGTGTGAGAACTTACTATGTGTAGCATGAGGTAGTCACCCAGACCAGGTGCACTGTCAATCCTGACCAAGATTCCGTCTTTCAGGGAAGTGCTGAAGCCCACAGTTAACCTGTCTGTCCTGGTACTCGGTCTCTCATTGGCTGGCCATTTGAATGTAATGAGGCCTCCTCCTTTGCCAAAGATGTACGTCGTCCCAGCTGAACAGAGCAGGAGAAGGAGGTAGACATAATGAGCTCATCTCTTCACTACAACAAGGACCACATCCTAAGTCTAAATATAGACTGAGAACTATAACAACAATGCATGTCAAGTTAATGAATGCCGGTGCTGGTAAGATGTTCATCGCATAAGTAAAATAACATAAGAATATACCATGGATATTGTAATAAAAGCAACAATAACTAAACCTATAAGCAACAGGGTCCAATCACGGTAATGCATTTGGACCTGGAGACCATGCAGTTAACTTCAGACTCGACTATTGTTAAGGTGTCTTTACAGGACTCTCTAAAAACTCCATCAGACAGCTGCAGCTGATTCAGAACGCTGCTGCTCGAGTTCTAACAAGAAGCAAAAAGTGGATCTCATCACTCTGGTTCTTAGATCTTTACGCTGGCTGTCAGTCAAATAATAGATTTCAAAATCCTGATGTTGGTTTATAAAGGACTGAATGGTTACGGGCCAAAATACATTTGTGATCTGCTGCCATGTTCTGAACCATCCAGATCTTTGAGGTCGTCAGGTTCAGGTCTGCTCTCAGTCAGAACTAAACATGGAGAAGCAGCGTTCAGTTATTATGAGCCACATATCTGGAACAAACTCCCTGAAAACTGCAGGTCTGCTCCAACTCTCACCTCTTTTAAATCAAGACTGAAGATCTTTCTGTTTGACACAGCTTTTCACTGAAGACATGTCAAGGCTTTGAGCTGCACTGTGACCTTTATTCTTTAGTTTTGTCTCTTTTAAACCTTTTCTATTTTAGAATTCCTATTTCTTCACTTGTTTTAATGTTTTGTTTTTTGATGTCTTCCTATTTTTTTTGTGTGTATTTTTAGTGCAATTTGAATGTATTTTAATGTAAGTTGTATGCCTCTATAAAGCACTTTGAGTTGCCTTGTCTGAATTGTGCTATACAAATAAACTTGCCTTTCCTGGAGGCCAGCCAAGCCAAGGAGAGTTAAAAGCCAAGAGCAGGCACAGGCAATGAAATGTTGGTGACAAATATGCTAAGTGAAGTTAGTATAGTTAATACATTATTGAAAGGTTGTTCTGTCTCATTGAAGCAACAGCTGTAGCCTCTTAAAATTGGTACAAACTACTTTTTCACAAGCTACTCTTTAAAACAAGCTTTATAATTTTTCAGAGTACAATAAGTACAATACAATAATATTTACATTATGCATGGTATACAACCTTAACATTAACCTACCCTTACACTTTTCACATGTGAAAAAAAAAATCACATGTGAATTGGACATTTTCACAAGTGAATTAAATAAATACAAATTTAATCACATGTGGACAAGTATATGTTGGAACAAAACATGGCACATGAAATTACATTAACCTTTCTTCTTCACATCTGAATTCACATTTACGCATGTAATTGGCTATTTGTGCATATAAGTAAAACATTTTACATGTGAAAAGAAAATAAGGTCTCATGTGAATCGGACGTTTTCCCAAGTAATTGGCTTCCGTCACATCTGAATGAAAATATTGACTTGAGAAATTAGATGTTTTCCTTGGGAATGGGATACATTAATAGGCAATTAGCTTTTTTCACATAAAAAACACGGAAAAACATCTGATACACATGAGTTTCAAATGTTTTATTCTCCCTGAACTATGTTTTTCGACCATGCACGGGTCTTGCTGTTATTACGAAAGCCATACTTTTCTGGATCGTATTAAACAAATATACCATAGGATCATCATATTATCGTGTCCTGTATAAATTCATGAAATAAAAGAAAAAATATTAATTGACAGTCAGACGGGAGCTGATTCATTCACAAACAACACTTCACAACTATGAAACTCCATAAAGCTGTGGGGAGCTGCAGATCATTATCTGCCAGTTCATCACTGTGAGTGACAACTTTGATATTATTACACTGTTTTCACACTGATATTAGTCAGTATTTAAGTATTTAAGTACAGCTTTAAATTATAGCTCTGATATGTTATGCATGCTCAAAAGAGTCTTCCCTTCTCTGTTCTCCTTCCTGAGATTTCCTCTATTTTTATCATAGTTTTCTTTTAAGCTGTCTTGTGAGATGTTCCTTGTTTGTATCAAGGGTCTACTGACAGAAGGGGTGGTATGGCGTACAAATTTACCCTGACTGAAATTTGTGGCATTGGACCTTTGTTTGGATGAATTGTCAGACAAAACGAGGCATTTAAATACACAATCTCTGAGAATGAAAATTAATGATTTTATAATGGACACCAACTCCTGAATGCTTATAAAATGCATACAAGCTTTTACAGGAGAGCTTCACTGTGTTCTCCTACACACACTCAAACACAAACAAATACACACTCAAACAGGATGCTTTCATGTCCGCCACCCACACACCTTTCAGTTTGGAGCAGGATCAACATGCCTTACCATCTGGGTACAGTAACAACATAGTAACAGCGCTCAGCACTGTGCCAAAACACAGCACGGCGCTGTGCAACAGATGAAACCACTAGGCTCCGCTCCAGAAGATATTTCTCCAATCAGCAGCATAAAAAGCACAGTCACAATGTCTGAAGACTTTGGAGAATACATTTATGTACATTTTGGTTTGATTACATCTTCCAGGATAATGAATCATTGTCATTTTAACGTATTATGTTGCGCTCTTACAACCTGCTGGTCAAATGACATTAAATTATACAGGATATTTAGATTTGATCTGACAGAAGCTTTCAATCACAGACATTGGAGTGGAAGATTTGCCAAACACACAATGCACAGGGCATCCAGGGGCTGACATTTGTTTATAGTCGCAGTCACTGAATAATATAGTATAATCAGTGCAATTGTCTATGAACAGAGACTGATGTGTCTGATCGTGCATGTGGCCTTTACTGTGTCATGTAGCTCCTCTGCTCTGCTTCACTAAAGGTTACTACAGTAAAACCACTTTCACACACAAGTTGCTCTGCTTTGTGAGCACAACTCCACAGCAGTCTGCAGCAATGTTACCGCTGCTTTCAGCTTGTTTCTGCTGTATAAATAGTTATGACCTAAACGTGCCAACACATCGTAATATCTTTAATATAATTATATCAGGTCAATTTCATGACATTTTTAATATATTATATATAATATCATTTTATCGTGAGTTATATGATATCACACTGTCCCATTCTAATTCACTGTTACTGTGTACACAAGTCTGATTCCCCGCAGCGAGCTGCAAATAGACATAACTAAACAGATTATCTGCTTACGTGGAAAAAAGTCTTTGTTCTGAAAATGTTCTGCCTCTGTGACTAAAAGGCTTCAGATGTCATCTTTTAGCAGGAACATGTTTTCTTTGTGAAAATGTGAAAAACTTTACATAATAACTTCTCTCTTGTGTTTCACAGAACAGCCTCAGCTCAGCTGTCACCGCTCACTGTCTGTCTCAATCACTTCAGACGTCGGCTGAAGAGGAACTACGGTACTGTCTGTGTGAGTGTGTGTGTGTATTCAAAGCATCTGCGCTGTTGCTTGTAGCTTCAACAAACAATAATACTGAGGATGTGATAAAGAAGACAACTGTGTGTGAGTGACTTTGATTCATCACGGTCTGCTGTGGCTGACTGGCAGCAAGGTCAGTGAGGACGGGTCGGTCAGACAACTTATTGATTGAGGGGACAAATGCTTGTTTAATAAACATGATATTGACTCAGAACAGAGCTCTGAGTATACTTTTCAAATACCTATAAAGGAGGAGAGAGCACCATTTTAATGTTCATCATTTTACAGTGGGGTAGTTTATCATCAGAGTTTGGGTCAATAGAAATACGAGCTTGTACTTAACTCCCTGCATTGAAACACAATGTTACAGTGACAATGTTTGGACAGAAATTCCGAGAGAGAGATAAAAGAGAAGATTCTGCAGTGAAAGTGGAGTTTGTCCTTTTGCTTGTAATTCAAATGTCCTGACAGATGGAACTCAGGACTCGTCCTGAGGACACCCACAAATTATTTTACTGCTAAACTTGGAGTCTGTGAGTAACAAATCTTTAGTGTGATGCTTATAAAACATAAGATCCTGACAGATCCATTTGGTGTGTGAACATAATTCATTAACTTACAGCTCCTGTACCATCTCTGCATGGCTCATCAGCAGTAAGACGAAACCTGTGGCACTCATCCCATCTCGGTGCAAACACATATGGGTCTAGAGCCAGGAATTCATATGCACAAATAAAGCACTGTTTTTATTCCACCGTTCAGGCTTTGGACCTAAAGGATTGTATGATATAGCAGCATTTTAATCTATTCTGAATTTGCAATAAGCCAACTCACACAGCTCAGTGAGCTATGGGGTTAGTCCATGGCCTACAGGTGTTGGTTGTTTTACCATATGGCTTCGTATGACTATGAGGCACTGATGATATATGCTCATGTATTTGCGTGTGGAAGTGACAGTGTGTGTGACAGTATGCCTTTGCATGCTATTAGACTGTACAGCCCACAACTTCACCAGAAGCTCACACAACCACCGCTCTCACACAAATCTGACACATACAGGTTTGCTAATTCTAATGAACCGGCCCAGGCTGATGAGGTTCTTTGCGGCAGCAGATAACGGCAGCCACAATGGCTTTGTTGCCTCTCTACCAAAGCCGATTTGGACTTATAAAGTAGTGGCCTATGAAAACATTGCCTCCAGCTTTTGCCTGCTGAAAACCTATTGAATCATCTCCTAATACAATATGCTAATACCATGTGCAGGTGCATGCCCCAAAACTCACGCCCCCCCTTAACTGTTCTCTATGTGGGACCCACCTGAAAAATAGAAACAGGAATATGGAAATTGAGTGATGCCGTTGGCCCTGAGGGCCTGGAACACGGTGCTGCTTGGTTGGTGCTCTTTGTTCCTACACACATTGTTATTTATTAATTTATTCCTATATATATATATATATATATACATGTGTGTGTATACACAGCATCATGCCTGGGCTGTGATACATAGAGTACTACAATTAAACAACAGGGTTAGGCTACTGATGCCTTAATTGTCTAATAATCATTTGACTAACTTCATTGTGTTTAGCCCACCATTACCAGCATGATCATGATTGCACATCACAGCAAGAATCAAAGGTGTCCAATTGCAATCACCAAAACAAGCCATTTTATATCTACTCACACTTTTCTTGAGCCATATTTGTTCCAAAGGCACCTATCAATTGTAAAATATGTGAGCAAAGCCAGATCTCAATCAAGAGGAGAGCTCAGAGATTACTTTTTAACTTCTGGGATTAAAAAGTGGATTAATTTTCACTCCTGTTCATCAACCTGACTGCAGCAGTGATCCATGGAGGAGAGCTGCTCTCTGGAGCTAGAGGGAAAATGTACTTTACTTTATGAGTGTAACGTTACAGCGAGAAGAGGGCAATAGAAAACAGAGAACTGGAGTCACCCAGAGTGACTCCGGTTCTATCTTGAGTGCTGAATTTATTGAGGATGGACCTGAATTCAAAGATACAGAATCAAAGCTATTGTACATAAAAGTATTTGGCTGTTTGGGGCGAGTAAACATGATCCTACTGGTGGTGAACATACCATCAAATGCCTCAGATGAAGACCTGTCTGACTGATCCAGGCACAAATGGTTTATTCACATTCTCTAAAGTATCATCAGTCGACTTCCGTTTCCACGCTCTGATCCTCTCACAGAGGTTAAAGCAACAGGCACCCACATGAAACGCATCGTTACCTTTAGAAGACCTGTGGATTTTTCTGGGTTTTAACCTTGTTTAAAACAAAATACATAACAAAGGTCTGGTTGTTTTTAGACATTTGAATTCAGAAATCTGACATTAAATCTCTGATAAAGTACACTCCTGCTGAGACCTTCTCGTAGCTCATGTACTTCACCATACCTCCAGTTCATTGGTGGTACACAGCTATTTCACTGCTAATGACATAATGGATTTGAAGAAGACTGTACAATTAGACACAATTAAGACTGAGGCACTAATCAAACCTGAGAGAAAAAAAAGGAGAGAGCTGGAAATAGAGAGACAAGTAATGTGCCTCTCTCTCTTATGAATAGCTGGAACAAAAAGCTAAACAGCACTCACCATGACCCCCCTTCAGTGATGCTGGAGACCTGTATATGGAGATAGGTGGAGAGGAGCGGTGCCTCATCACGCGCAGGTGATGCTGTTCAGGGTGAGCATATGATGCCCCTGCTATCTGCGGTCTGGTGGCAATCACAGAGTTCAGCAGACTCCCTGATGGGGGTGCAGCGATACATCCCAGAATCAGCCACCCCATCCAGGCAGTCTGATAGAGGACAATGAAGCCAAGGGCTTGGCAGGAACCCCCTTTCATGAGCACCCGTAGAGGTGAGACACCCATGGGACACATGGTGAGACAATTCAAACAGACAGCAGAGTGTCTCATGACAAGAGTCTCATGATTAATAAAACCCCATGATGATAAAGACAAGAAGTTTGTCAGTCCCCGATACTTTCGGACACCTCACACACATACTGCTTAGTGAGTTAAATAAAAACAGATTGTCAGCGAAAAATTATGTCTAATTGAATATCTTCTAACACACACAGTTGCCCTCTGCTCTGCATGAAACACTATTACAAAGAGTGAGGATGGATGGACACCTCCTGCCTCCTCTGCACAAGACTCGTGGCTCAGCTTGTCCTTCCATTTGCCAGCACAACTGGCTGCTTCTCTTGTGCTACACTGTCTCTGAATATCGCTCTGTCTCCGTTTTGCTCCTTAAAAATACTTCTACAGGCAATCTTGCCAAGATAAAAATTTCAAAGCCACAGAGAGAGGTCTTGTTGTCTGGTCCGATGAAACTTGCACAGTGACTTCCCAGAGAAGTCAAGAAACCACAAATGATATATCCAGTAGCCCTCTTCCCGTCCACTTCTGCATGCTCTGCTTGATTCGTTTCAATTTCGCTTCTTGAAGATTTGAGAAGTATCCGTTAAAATCACAGCAAGAGAAATCCTTTGTTTGGTTAGCTTCTGGTCTCCGTTTCAGTAACAGAGCATCCTTTGATGTGCGCAAAATTTTGCCCCATGCACTCCAACAGAAGACAGCAGCAATGATCCCAGAGCAGAGAGAGGGAGGGGGAAGAGAGAGAGAGAGAGAGAGAGAGAGAGAGAGAGAGAGAGAGAGAGAGAGAGAGAGAGAGGGAGAGAGAGGGAGGGGGGGTGATTATGAAGTGCAGAGAGAGGTAGCAAAGGTAAAAGAAGGTGACACACTGGTGGTGGGGATACCAGAATGCAGAGAAGTACAGAGAAAGATAGAAATTACCAGCCTGGTTTTCATATCAACAGACGGCTAAGAGAGAGAGAAGACCAGATGGATGGGTCGCAAAAATGAGAATGCTACTAAAAAGGCAGTGAGTGATCATTAAGCAGAATGCAACAGAAAGAAGAAACAAAGTAGTAAGTAGTAAAAGAAGCAATGCAAAGAGGATGGAGGTTGGTGACGAGGCTAGCAGGCCAGTGAGTGCAGTTTGAGACATGTAAGTGGTTTTGCAAATATGTACATTGCCAACATTTATTCTGATGATCGGGTTGAACCCAGATGTAAACAGATGGCTTTCAAGTATCTTTAAAACCCATGTTAGTTCTTGAAATCTGCTATATCTTGTGTCAAGAACAGTCTCTGTTTATAGGCCCGTAAAAAAGTTGCGTAGTGCACCTTTAAAATGTGAAATTCATTAAAATATGCAAGATTATATTTTGGTTGTGATAAAATTTAGATGAATCCTAAAGACGATGGGTGGACAGGACTCGGGTAATGCAAGATGAGCCTTGCCAAATCAATAAAACTAGGTTCTACTAATTACTAATTGAGTAGTAGTAAGAAAGTACAGCACATATTTGCATGTTGAGATTGTTCAATTCATGCTGTGACACTCGCAATGCTTTCTATTTGTAGTTTCCCTATTCTACCACTAGATGCTGAGCGTAAGCACGGTCAGAGCTGTGCTTTTATTTACACACACTCCTTAGCTCAAGGACAAGTTGATTAATACCACACTTGTGGAGGAATGATCGTACACACACATTAAACACACATCTGTGCGTACTCTGTTGATTAATGAGAGTCCTGGGCTTTGAGTGCCTGTCATCCACCACAACCTTCTCCCTGTGTTTCATTCGGTCAAAGAAACAGTTCAGGCACAAACAGGAGTTGTGCTGTCCATGTCCAAATCCATGTCCATGTTCACAAACTCATTTGACTAAATTCGATACTGTTTTGTCAACAAAAAGTAGCAGAGAAAACACTTCTTGCTACACTGTAGCCTTAAAGACGGAGAAAAGAAATCTGACTCAAATACCAGGAAGTCCACACACCCAGTCCCATAAAAAAATGTGCTTGCTGCAAAAACTTAAATTGGACTATTAGCAAAATCTGTCAGAGCATGTCACAGTCTGAGTTCAGTACTGCTCTTGAAAAACAGCAGCTGACAGGTAAATGTATAAACAAAACATTGTCGAACATTATGACCTTCAGGATTTTTTTGTGGGCTGTTTTAGACTCTATGATTTAACGAAGGGCCCATTAAAACAGCATACACTGCACATTTTGTGCAACCTACTTTAGCAGTGCCGGACCTACTTATGCTCATGCCAGTGCTGCTCATTATCAATTTGAATTGGACAACCACAAAGAGAGGAAAATGTCTCTGCTAGAAAAAGAAGAGAGCTAAACTGGTGTCCAGGGGTGTCAGAGAGAGCAGCAGGGAGCCGACGGGAGAATAATCGGAAGTGAAAACCTTTTGATTTTACTGCTTTGACTGAGCTTCTGTCTGCTTACCATCACATTAGACACCACCGTGTCTCAGTGCCTCCAAAAATAGTAAATTACCAGAGCTAAAAAGCTTAATGGCTGCTGATACTGGTGCCAGTAATAGAACAAGGGCTGAAAATTAAATTAGGACAGTTGCTGTTGCTATTTCGAGGGAGCTTTTGTGAGTGTTTCCAACAGGAGAGCAGCAGCCACCAAATCAGACAGAGAGGGCCAGAAGCACTGATGCTCAAAATCTGGAGCTAATGCAATTCAGTACTGGTGTCTGCCTGTTATTCAGCCATTAGTGTCAATGTGTAATTCAACATGTATCTCTTATTAATGATAAAAAACAGAACTGTCTGTCTGTTCAACATCCTGCCAGTGTAGAGTGAGTCTGCTGAGATGGGCAGGCTGCAAATCACTTCTTTACTATTCGTCCAATTTTAAGGTGGACGGGATTGCATTTGCCTCATTTATTTTTTCAATAATTACATTAAAATGTACGGCATTTATCAGATGCTTTTGTCCAAAGCGACTTAATGCAATAATGATATTAAAAATAATAGGGACAGTAATTCACACATACATACATACACTGATGGCCGTGGCTGCCATGCAAGATGCCGACCAGCACATCAGGAGCAGTTTGGGGTTCAGTATCTTGCCCAAGGACACCTTGACATGCAGACCAGGGGAATCGAACCAACCACAGCCGCCACTTCAATAACTAAGTGGATGTGTCTTAGTCAGACCATCATATGGTGGACCTGTGATTAATAGTTTTGTTTTTTTTTTCTTACCACAAATAGACTATCTGTGTAAATATCATCAGTGAGGTGGACACAGTTTGGACAGACAGTCTATTTCAGAGGAAAGCAAGCATTCCTACACCCAAAAGAGATTGTTGGCATTCATTCTGATAGTCAAGATGCAGTGCCACAACACATGGTGATAGAAAGGCAAAGAATAATAGCACATCTAGAAAGGGCTGAGAGCCAATAACTTTTCCAGTTAAGTATCTTGAGAATAAACCAGCAGAGTGAAAAAGGTGCTCATTTATCAAAATGCTTGTTTCACTTCCATTAATCCCAGAGAGACCTGCTTCACTGAACCGTTTCAATTCAGGCATAAAGGATTCTGTGCTATCGTAAATAGACAAACATTTTCATTCTTTAAAAAAATTAATTAAGTCCTGTCATGACCGTGAAAGCATCTTTGTGCTAACCCATGACCTAAATCATTCATGTACATTAAAATGCAAACCTTTGTTGTTTATATGGCAGTTATGGAAAATGATTTTGATGATATTCCAGAAATCAAATTCCGCTTTCACCCAATTTGAGTGTTAAAATGTCATTTTAGATGTAGCAGAATGTAACAAATTGCAGTGAAACTGAGCTATATGATTTTTTGTTTTGAATATAACAGTTTTTGTAATAGTACAAAAACGTGTATGAGAGAACACTACCAAGTGATTCGCACTGTGATCTGAACAGACTTGTTGTGGAGGAGCTTTCAAAAAGTGAAATCATTCATCTCAGTACTGAGAAATACATGGTAGCAGTTATAAAAAAGAGAAACTGTAACACACTCACTAGTCAAGAACACTGTTTATGTGGTAAAATAACAAAATCTAACTAAAACTATATTTCACATCTCAAGGTTATTTATCTGCCATTCTACAACAATGAAATGTAACTTGTAGTCACTATGTTAGAATTAGATGCTCAGAACTTCTGCTCCAACATCATCAGGCAATCAGTACGCCTGCATAAACACCGACAAAGGCATTAATGGAAACTCCAGGTTCTTTCTAGAAATGACAGCCTGCAGCCACCTGTGTTGTTATTGCTCAATTAACTGTGTTATCAGCAATGATTACTTTTAAAAGTAAGTCGTTATGTTACATATTTAAAAAACTTTAAACTTCAAACCTCAAAGCATACACATACAACATTCTTATCCACTAATAGTCGGTAAAGCATTCATAATACCTAGCTATACAACCGCAGAACAGCTATCATGTCAACACTCATGTCACAACACCTTAAAACTTTGGAGTGTACCTGAAAGCACCTGGCTGCAGGTTTGGAAGAGAGCCAAATTGCTCTTGGACTGGAGAAGTCTGGAGTTCTCCTGCAACATTATTCCTATCCATATAAATACATGACGAGGGCCTCCTGAACCAACTATTTAGTGAAGTAGGCCTCTTCTCTCCCATATCTATGTGACTGATAATCACTGAAACATATTTAGCTGAGTGAGAGTTGACAGTAATAAATGAGCAGTAGCTCTGAGGATCTAATACTGCCATCCTGAATGGGTTTACATTAGAGTCACTTGAAAGCTGGATGTGTCTGAAAAAGATGCTAAGAAGGACCTTGTGTGTCAAAACTGACACCAAAGGCTCACCGGAAGTGAGACTGTGCTAGCTGCAGAGCCCTCTGGTCCTGGGTCATGGACAAACCATGCCAGTTTGTGTTGTTTCCAGTCAGGATGCCTTCTTTTGCTCCTCTGTAAAAGTTGACTAGAACTTGGCACTGACAATTAAACCACCAGGGTAATGGTGTGTTTTGACCATGATAGTTTCTCTGTGATGTTGATTCCCAGGACCCTCAAGGCCCCCACACACAGCACAGACTCAAACCAACAGCCAACTGCCTTTATCCGACCACTCCGTTGCCTCTGGTCTGACCCGTTCGGCAGAAAAGTTGCATTGAAGCATACCGCCTTGGCGGCTGCCAATTACACAGTAGCATGCACGTTCTGCGCTTGCACGAGATCGGGTGGCGCTAGTGTCGTGCCAGTAATCCAAAACATGAAAACAGGAAACGACGAAACAGAGTGCATAGAAAAACAAAGCGCGCATCACAGAGTTCAGTGGCGTACACAGTATTCCGCCCCTCCCACACACTGCGCTGATTCGCTAGCACACCACCAATCAGAATAATCATACAGCTAGCACACAACCAATCAGAGTATCCAATGAATTGAATTGATCCAGTTGAATTGGAGCAGATGCTGTCCACGCGGTCCCAAAAGCTTTCAACGCAGCTTAACACACCGAACAGATTTGTTCCCGAACTCGTACAAGTCTCCCCAAACGCTTCAGATGGCCAATGGTTGGCCTCGTGTGTTTCAGGCTTAAAACTGTTCACCTGTCCCACCTCAGCTCCAATGATGGAAAAAGAGGTGTGTATCCTTTAGTCTAAAATCAGCAATCAGCCCCTGGGCTTCTCTGCCACTGAGCTGTAGATTGTTCTTTGTGCACCAGTCTGCAAGACTTTTGATTCTCTCCGGATATGAACTCTCATTGCTGTTTTTAATGTGGCTGATGATGGCGGTGTCGTCCTCATAATAGAGTTCTCTTGATGTCTGGGAGTGCAGTCATGGGTGTGCAGTGTGAACAGGAGGTGGCTGAGCACACAGCCCTGGGGGCTCTCCGGTGTTGAGCACTCACTTAACTTGCAAGGTTTAAAATAACTTCTGATCTGAGATCTGAGTTACACCAGTAAAGCTTTGTTTAACATAAATTAAATTAGTGGTTCGTTTTACAATGTGTTTGGGGAGCTCAGGGAAGACTCCCCTTCTGCTCATGAGGTACATTGTAGCTAACTTGGGGTTAAATCTGTGTTTCTATTATCTGATGGTAGTAAAAAAGCAGGAAGTATTAAAATAATGCAGATGTTAAAAGATTCATCAGAAATGTTTTTAAAAATGTTTCTTTTTTAACTAAAAACATGTCGTCTGTATAGTATATTTGCAGCAAAATAATGATGATCTGGTGTGCTTTTGGTGGTGTGTCACTGCTAAACATCAATTTATATGAATGTATATATCTATGAATAATTTAGTTTATAGGGTTTTCAAACTTTTGAGTTGACTCCTGAGGTGGAGGAAATGTTGCTGTGAAACTTTGCTGGCTGTGGCCAGAATTGCCCCTGATTCATCTTCTTTAGCCTGAGGGGATAAAACGGAGTAGCTGGATGTCATACTGGCTACATGAAAAAAACTGACCACCCTGTTCTCGATTGTGAAACAGGACTGAAAACCACCGTGTGATATTCTCACACGACAGGTGCAGCCTGACAAATACAGCTGTTTTCCCGAGTGCTTGTTTTTAGGCAGCATCTGTTGCAGCAAATCCTTTTTCTTTTTTTTTTTAAAGAAACTTCATATGGAATTTGACAATATGAGAATATGTGGGAAATAAAAGAGGAACAACTTGTTTGACACCATTGCAAGATGTTGCATCACTTCATTTTGCTTTGGTCAACTCACTGGGCTGCAGAGCGATTGAAGTCCTTTCATGAGAGCAAGTTCAACACAGTAATACAGTTGTGCATGTATGCATGTTCGTACATTTCTGCGCTTGTATTTAAACAAGATAATGCTTGATAAATGCTGAAAAAGTTGTAATGATGATTACCAGGGTCAACAACTGCATGTGTCATCCGCTCTCCATCAAGTGGGGAGACAGTACCACTGTGTTAATTGGAATGTAACTAGACCCATGTGTGCAGCAACCAACATGACGTGGAGTGCACAATCCTGTGTTGTATAAGTTTGTTCATATTGTTTAAGGGGTAGCGCCAGTTTGTCATAGAAAGATTGAGTTTACGCTCAAATGCATAACACAAGCAAACAGAGCAAAAACATTTTCCTGTACTGTGCAGGGAGAGCAAGGCAGAGCAGGGGGAAAGCTTTAGAGGGGACACCCAGACCTTATCTGCTCTAGTTCAGAGTCATTTACCCATAGAAGCAGAGCTCAGAGATTAGGTTGTAACGTTAGTTAAAAAGTAGATTCATCTTCACTACCATTTACCAACCTAAATGAAGCAGCTGGACTGCTGACTGGAGCTATATAGCTAGATGGTGGTGAGAGGAAAAGGAATAGAGGGAACCAGATTCTCAGATTTTTTACAGAAACATACAGTTTGAACATTGTCAAAGTTGCTCCTCCCTCGAACTATCAATGTCCTTGCAGGAACCTAATGTCTCCATCCCCAAGTCATGGGAAATAGCATTGGTTCTCGCACTACTACAGGTGCAGTCAGGTAGGTGTATATACTACTGAAACAATGTTGCGATTGTTTGTGAGACAAACCAATAGGTGTGGTTCCCGTGGGGGTTTTGTGTGTGTGTGTGTGTGTGTGTGTGTGTGTGTGTGTGTGTGTGTGTGTGTGTGTGTGTGTGTGTGTGTGTGTGTGTGTGTGTGTGTGTGTGGTTAATTGCATCTTTCAGAGACAAACTTTTGAATATTATCGTGACCTTAACGTCATCCTAAACAACCACAACAAATGTGTGTAAAATGTTTATACTTGTTGTGTGTTTTACAAAGTTTAAACAGCCTGGGGTTGAACTGACACCAAGGGACACTGATGCAACAAATATGTGTACAGGATAATGAAAACATATAATCATGTCAATGTTAGGTTGTCCTGGTTGTCCTCACAAAATAAGGAAAAGTCATTAAATATCAAGCAAAAAAAAATGATGTCAGCCATTTATCTAGAGATGTTAAACATTGAATGTGGTCAAATTGACCTAAAGGACAACAGGAGGGTTAAAGTCTACACATCTCCAGCTTCAAATGGTCCATTTAACTGTGTCTCCTTTTCCCCTCTCCTCTCTGTAATGTTCCATACAGTTAAGTTCAGTACATTTCTCCCCCAGCTACATTCAACATTACACCGGATAAACACCGGACAATCTGACACTCTTTACTACATGCATGCAACTGACATGATATTAAAAGTTCTCACCTAGCTTCTCAGATACTGTTATTGCCTTCTCACAATGTGGTGAACAAAACCCAATATAGTAAAGTAAAGAAAATAGTCAAGACATCTCTATTGAAAACCTTAAACAAATAACTTTTAACTTTTTGTATTAAGTTGGTTTAAATTTGCCAGTGAAGTATAGCCTCACAGAACTATAGATTGACAAATAATAGCATACCATTACTGACTGCTCCTTTCTTTCTCTCCATGGCTGTAACAATCACTCACTCA
The DNA here is from genome assembly GCA_963678695.2 of Diplodus puntazzo. Lineage (NCBI taxonomy): Eukaryota > Metazoa > Chordata > Actinopteri > Spariformes > Sparidae > Diplodus > Diplodus puntazzo. The sequence goes on along the minus strand of OZ023175.1, from coordinate 21,929,643 downwards.
TCATCACAGGAGTGTTGCCTCAGCTGACCAGTATATCCGGAGCTGGAATAAATTGAACACATTTATTCCTAATCAAAGGTGAACTCATTTGTAGCACTGTCATGAGATAAATATGTAGCCTCTGATTTGACAGGTGCTGCATCAGCGTAGTGCCACGTTTACCTGCATTAAATCATGTGCTAATGACACTGTGCTGCTACATAGTAACCCCGTATACCTCTACACTCATCAGAAGAGTCGGTATCAACTCGCTGGGTAGTAAGGGAGTAGTCTGATAACTGCCCAAAGCACAGGATAATTATCTTCCTTATGTGATGAGTCCCTTATGTGATGAGTTGGACAGTTTTTTGCTCCACCTGGACAGTTTCTACACAAAGTGTTCAGGAGGTGCTTCTCTGTCAAAATCCTAAAAATCATAAAGACAGCTTTTTTTTTTTTTAGGCAAGAGACAAACACATTTCCTTGTTCAGAAGGTTATTTTAAAAGTCCCATATTATGAAATGTTTTCTCTGGTCTCTACATAGCTGGTCCTCCTGAGCCTGCCAACTCCTAGAATGAGAAAACCAACGATTCCTGAATGGTCTCTGCAGCCCACCCACAGGTAAAACGGCGTTCCTACAGGCTGTTCAGACTCAGCCTCTTTAGTTACGTAATGAAAATCGTAAATCAACATAAGTGCCTATATTCTGTCCCAGCTACAGAACAACAGAAGAGACAGTGGTTGCGTTTCATTTTTTTAACGACAACGTGCCGGCTGCGGTTCATGTAAGTTTGTGTTTGTGTGCTAACCACTCCACTTCAAGTTCGGACTGCTTCAGTAACGAGGGTCAGTATAAATCTGGCTTTGCCTCGATACTGGCCCTCATAAAAGGATCAGCCCACCCATACTGGACCCAGCAACTGCACCCAAGCCACAGGTAAGTGTCGCCACGTTTTGATAGTATTTACAGTTGCCTACGAGTATGGTGAAGTCAGCTGGAAATTGGCTAACTAGCTAGCTCCACTTCGGTCCGCTATGCAATGGTGTTTGGCGAGTTCAATGTAATATTACGCTGGAGCTTGGTTGTCACAGGAAAAAGTCTGGAAACGTGCAGACTGGAGACAGAGACAATGCGAACAATGTCCAAGAGTTTGGAGCTTTCGGTAGCTGTTAGCCATTAGCTACATGGTAGTAACTGTACCAACACATAGAACAAACTAACATTATTCAGACACACTAACCATTCTGAAACGTCCTGTATCAAATTAGCATTAATTTGTATTACCAAGGTCCTTATATGCAAGTCTTGCCACATGACAGCCATCTTGGCAAAAAACAACCCCAGACAGTTTTTTTTCAGGCTAACAAGACCAGGCCCCTATCTAAATGAATGGGGAGAGGGCCACAATGTAACTTTAGTAGTTACCTGGACATAAAAACTGCATGTATAGTATCAACAGTCAAATCTAATTTAAAAAAAAAAAAAAAAAAATTGCTTGAATAGTTCTGTGACTTTGCCCAAAATAAGATTCTTGTGCACAGTTTCACAGCATCAGCATCTGTTACATCTTGGTACAAAGCGTGATGTTGTCAACTTAGCCCACCAGAGCACTTGAACAAATGTAAGTTTAATGTGTAATCTTTTAATAACCTCACCTTTCTTGGTTATTCTGTGCAATAACATGAAAGCCTCCTCTTCCATGCCCATTAGAAGTCCATCTGCAGCTACACCAAATTGTTTGAAACTGTCACTGAAACTGGATCTTGCTCATGTTGGTGCAACAATTCGATTGGCTGATATCTATCCAAGTTCAGCTGCTATAAAGCATACAATTTGCTTTTGGGGAGAAGGGGCGGGATATGTGTCATACAAGTGCCATCTCTGGTGTTACAGACTTTGTTCTATTGAAATTGATTCAAGTTGTCTGTCTCTTTCAAGTGACATAATTCAAAGAACACATTTGTACATTTACTTACTTATGTTAACATAACTTCAAAACAAATCATTCTTTATTCTGGATCGCAAACAGGATGCGGGATGCAAACGATGTTCTATGGAGGGCAAAGTCCTGTGTATTACCCACCCAACCAAACAAACCCCCCGAACTTGGATTTCTCTTATTTTTTATACTTGAGAGGGACTCTTCGAGAAGTGACACTTGAGGGGTGACGCTACAGCTTCAAACACAACATGTTGGGAGGCGCTTGGTCATGTGGGGTACTTCATTTACATACTTACATATTCAAATATCGCAATTTTTCCATTTGTTTTTGATTTATCTTTCAAATACTACATAAATCATATCATGAATAATTGTTTGAAATAGTGTGCCCTGTGATAAACTGGCAACTTTTCCAGGGTTTACACTGATTGTACCCTGGTACATCTGACCTACTCCACCTTTGACTGGTTGGATTCATTGGTTATGTTCTCTCTGCTTGACTCAAACTGTTAAGTCAAACAGTACCTGTAGCAATGTCTGTTTAAAGCTGGTTTATAAGCTGTAGTGTTTATAGGCAAGCACACTCGTCATATGTCTTTGGCCTCTCTCCCCATCTTCTGCAGCACCTGTCTGAATCACTTATCCTCTTCCTGGCAATTCTATGGTGATGGATAGCTGAGGATGAGGCAGATTCCTGGAAAGCACCAAGCATGCAGAGCAGACTCTGGGAATGTCTGGAGCCAAGATCATAACCACTGTACAGTAGGTTTAGTGAAGCAGCTGGTCTCACTTCTTCAGATTGATAAATCCAGGCTCACACAAGGCCTCTCTGAGGACACAGAGGAGACACACAGCATGTGTTCTCTGGTTGTGCTGCGTTCAGTAACAGAGTTGGAATGCATAGAGCCAAAAAGTCAACTGATAACTGAAAAAAGTTCCTAATCTGTACTTTTTTTCACATCAGAGTGTAAGAAATGCTCAGCTGTATTGAGCAAAGGTGATTTGTTGTGTTTAACTTGAAGACTTTTCCCTCCACTCTGTACCCATGCATGTACTACACATTATAATCATGTTGTTTAAAAATGCATCCACAGCAGCAATGCCATGTGTGGCGCTCTCCACATTGTGTGGCTCTACACAGATGCAGCAGTTCGACATCATGAGGGCGACAACAGGGTTTTTGTTGTTATTCCTTTTCACTGTCTTTATTGGTCACTCACAAATGAACAGGCTGTGGCAGAGCTGATGGAGCACACCGTGAGCTGTAGTGGCCCCAGCAAACACCCCTCCATGACTGCTCCTCCTCCTCAGTTAAATATCAGTTTATTTTTTTTTCATATGCAGTCAAACAGAGTTGTTGATGAGACGGATGGTTGTGAAATGGTTGGGGAGAGGGTCCAGCAGCGGAGGACCACATCCCTTTCCCTCAGCGATGATGAGTGCTACTGTTTAATATGTGCCGGGCCAAACTGTCAATTATAAGTCATCATTTGTGTTCTGGGAACTTCTGATGGACGTTTTATAAACTCAAGCATAACATTAATTAATCTAATGGATTGATGGACTAATTTGCAATTCAGTAATTAAAATAATTACTTCTAACCTTTTTTGAAAATGCAAGCTATGGCTACATACAATAACATACAATGTTACCGATAACCTTATACAAAGCAGTGACATATAACATTTGGGATCTTAACTGAATATACAGCATACTTTTGATACTGTGTCATTTATTAAAAATGCTGTACCTGCTCTCTCGTACACTTAGTTTTATGAAGATTTAAATAATCTCAAAAATAAATCAGCCACAGTGAGGACCCACATTGACTGACAACTAATTGCTGAGGCATAATTAGAGCTTTTACCAACTTTTAAGTGTCAGAAGGTCAAATCATAATCACTGTCTTTGTGTCCAGTCCTGAAATCTAAACAGTGCAGAACATTTTGTTAAATAACACAGTGACCTGATAAGGGACTGATGACTCAAAAAAAAACATTTTGTGCTTTGTAAATGTATCAGAGATTACACCAAATTGAGGCATCATGCGAGGAGGAGGAAAATTAAGGCCAAGTGCACTCTACATCAGCCAGGCCTGCCATGTCACTCATAGTGAGGACAATAGAAGAGAAATCACCTCATTCATCTCTCACATAGATCCCAGACTCATTTCAGCAAGATGGTCCAGAAGTCTCTTTTAATGGTACAATCTCAGACACTGTTCTCCCTCTTCTCAACGTATCTGTTGCTGTAACTTTCTGGTCATGGTGCTCTCATCTTACCCACAAGGCCTCTCCGTGCTGAGAATCATTTCATTCATCACCACAGAGTCTCTGGCAAACAAAGTCTGCAAAGAGGCACAAGATTATCCAAACAAGTGCTGTGGAAATTGATTGGGCCACCGAACCATGAAAGCCTGATTCTGCCTCACTGTGAGCTTGGGGACCATAGTGATTCAAGATAAAACCCGAAAGCAAAGGGCAAACTGCATTAAGACTGTGTAGACTGTGTGAAAGACAAGTGAAAATGAAATGAAGTACTCTACATTATACTGCTTTATACTACTTTGTATTATGCATCCTCTTATTGATCCCTCACCCAAAACACTTTGCAGTTCAAGTAGTACAAAAAAGTGATTGTTAATGGAGCAGGACTTATATAGTTTAAAACCCATTTATTTGAACATCCTAAGTTTGGTGTTTGAAATATAAATGTGGTGCATGACCTTAAAGCAACACTATGTAACTATTACCTTGAAATGACAGCTTAAAAATCATTTTGGTGTTATAGGAGTGTAGGATCACAGTGCATAATGCTAAAACTGAATCACATGTTATAGAAAAAGTTTTTGTGGTTTGCCCTCTGATGTCCTCCAGCTGCTCCACTTCAACTCTTTGTGATTTATGCTGTGAAAGCACGGCCGGAGATTGTACATGTTTAAACCACTATCATAGCTGCTTTGAACCACCTGGTTGAGGAAGTTTTGAGGTCAGGGGCTGAAAAGGGCACCAGGGCGAGTGGGCGACAGAACCGCATTCTGTGAACGTGATGACAGAGGTAAAGAAACTTCAAAGGATGTTGACAGATGAAATCAAGGAGTGAAAGAAGAGACAGTGACCAAGTGAGAGGCAAGACACTAGACTAAATCTCAGACTGGAAGTATTTAGAGTGCGGTTTAAGTTTAAGTAACTCCATAGCTCAGACAAAAGAAAGAAACACAGCAAATCTTAACATCTGATAAACTGGACCTATAAAATGCTTGGATATTTGTTTTCTTTGATTAGAAAAACAGTCTTTCAATCACTTATCAAAATTATTCAATTCATTTTCTGCCAATTGACTGATTGATTCATTGCATCAGTGCCAATGAAGCCACTTATACTTTTATCATAGGAGGTAAAGGCAACTCAGAGATTTGATTTTCAGAGTCTTGGTGCAGAACAACAATTTTAGTCATAAAATTAAGAAAACAATTGAGGAGAGCTTTTTGATTCAGCACTGCTAATCTAATTAAATGCCCAACTTCCAAACGACCCAATGCCTCTGGGAACTACTATAGTCATTAATGATTTCTATTGTGGCTTAATTTTCATTTTTTTTCCTTTAAGCATGATGTGTAAGATGTCATTTGTCTGATGTTCGGTTGTTTGAATTTTTGAGTATTTTAAGTAGCTGGCTGAACATCTGGGTTTTTGAGAAAGGGGCTGCTGCCAGTGAAACAGGTGCACACTGTGATACAGCAAATGTAATCAGTATAATGAGTCATTTAAAAGTATGCAGCTTTTTTTCGTGATGCTTTTCTTTTCATTTTCATTTGAAAAAGGCAGCTAGCTCTGCTGTCTTTAAACAAAACACAGGTGTAGTTTAGTGTATTACATTTATTTGTCAGGGACCATGTACAAACATAATGACATTTTTTGTACCAGATTTAGCTACTAGCTAATTTCCATCTGCAGTCCCTGGGAATTCACTTTTCTGTTTGCATAGCCTTCATGTTTGTCTCTCTGTAGCCAAACAGTGATTTATTTTTAGAGCTTTTGGAGAGAGACCTAGCTGAGAAGAAAGACTATTAAGACCACAAGAGTGGTGAGAAAAATGAGTGACTGAAAATCTGTTCTTTTAAAGAAAAACATCTTAAACTAAGAAAGAATGATTCTTTTAACCCTCCAGAAAAAAAAAAAAAAAAAAAAAAAAACAGTACAAAGTGGCTGTGAAAGTTGGGCTCTTTCAATGTCAAAGACACATCTTAAAATGATACTCCTTCTTTTCCGTGAAGAAAGTTGGTGTGTCTGGAATGTCCTTGTCCGTGTCTCTTCACACGTGAGAAATAATCAGAGGACATCCTCTGCCATAAAAGCAAGTTAATTCAGAGGCAGTCTAAATCTCTGAGGTGGCTGTTGATACTAACACAACAGTTCCATTAAAGTAAAAATTAAGCACCACAGAGACGGTGCCTCAGCAGAAATATACAGCGAGGCCTGTCACATTAACATAAAACATGGTCCTCAGAAATTATTAGCCTCCCTAATCTCAGGAACACTCAGATGCAGCATTGCACTGTTCAAATGACCTGTCCAGCATGATGCATGACTGTTTTTCGCCCACCTACGGAAGAACGCCAGCTTCTCCTTCTAACCCAACCCCCACCTTATTTCTTGCTCTTTTGTTTTTTTTTTTTTACCTCTTGCACCAGGTTTATGCAAGGCGGACCGCTGAGGTGCAAAGCTTTCATAAACAACAGCCAAGGCAGACGGGCAAGGTGAAGGTCAACAAACACATTATCCTCCACTTATCAACTGTGTGTTAGCACAGCTCATTCTCCTCTTGCATTACACAGAGACAACCCAGGTCGCGTCAGCCTATGCCTTCTCAAGCCTCACCTATCTGCACCACCAGGGAGGGAGTATGAAGCTGAGAACGATATAATGACATTAAGCTTTATCTCCTGCCTCTTTTCAATCTCCTGCCACCCAGAGACCTATCACAAACACCTAGAGTGGATGAAGAGAGCCAGGCCAGGATTAAAGTTGAGGCTGCTGTGCATAAAGACACAGCTTTATGGCATGCACTTGGTGCTAATGGTCAGAGGAGGAATGTGGAGGTTGAGGGATCAATAGGAATGATCTAGCACACAGCAGGACAGATATAAAGTTCAGTGAAGGAGAAAATAGACTCTCTGTCACCCCGCCGATTGCTCTGATTGCCTGCCAGCCTGCTCACTGTTGACCAGATGGCTCGTCCCCAACAATGCCCAGTAAATACCTGAAGGACCTCCTGTGAGACCCCCACTGCAGTCCTGGCATGACAATACACAGATTGTCAATTCAATTCAATTCAATTCAAGTGGCTTTATTGGCATGACTGCATACAATACAATGTTGCCAAAGCATCTTAATACAAACTATAACAGTAATAATAAACATAAATAGGCAAAATAAACAATGAAAGAATAAGAAATAAACAATGACAAAAGAAAATGACATGGCGAACAAGAGGGGCTATGGAAGGTAGGTAAGAATAAAGTAAGACATAAATATATATAACAAATTGATTATTGGTTAATGAACATTAATTTTCAGCCATGTGTGATGGGGGGCTCATAGAGTTTCTCCGGGTCACTTAGATACAGCAAATCTGGGAATATTTGTATTATTTTTGAAACATATTGGTCTCTGAGACTTTCATATTGGCTGCAGTGAGTTAGGAAGTGCAGCTCTGTCTCTACTGTTCCCTGGTCACAGTAATTACACAACCTCTCCTCTCTGGGCAGCCAGGTCTGTCTGTGCCGGCCTACGTCCACTGCCAGGTTGTGCTCACTCAGCCTGTACTTAGTCAGTGTTCTCCTCAGTTTGGTAACAGACACTGTGGTCAGGTAAGCTGCCACAGTGTACTGTCTGTTGAGGGCTACATATGTTTCCATTTTGCTCTGGGATTCTATTAGTTCTGTCCAATAATTTATGTATTTTTCTTGTTCTTTCATCATAATTTGGTTGGTCTGAGTGCTTTTGTCCTGAAGCTGAAGTGGACGTGGTGTAATGACCTGAGTACTTGATCGTTTGCTCAGCCTCAGGGCCAGTAGGCAGAGGGGACTCCTTTGTGGGTTTGACTCCTGACAGCAATGGGGCTTTGTAAGAAAAGGAGAGTGGGTCACTTGTTTTAATATGATTCCAGAAATTTAGGGCTTGTTATTGAATATTTAACAGTAGAGGATATTGGCCTAATTCAGCTCTTGGGAGCTATTCTCTGCACCTGGAGGATATTTTTGTCCCATTTTGTCCAGTCTTGTTGAGTTTGTGGACCCCACACCTCGATGCCATATAATGCAATGGGTTCAATGATTGATTTGAATATTTTGAGCCAGGTTCTAATTGGTAAGTCAATGTTTATTGATTTTTTTAATGGTATAGAAAGCCCTTTTTGCTTTGTCTTTTAGTTAATTTACAGCCAAGCTAACGTTTCGTGTGTTTGAGATTTTTAGTCCTAAATATGTGTAATGATTTGTTTGTTCGACAGGGTTGTTTCCTAGTGTGAAACTGGTGTTGTTTCTCTGTAGTCTGGATCTTTTCTGAAAAATGAGCTCTTTGGTTTTGGGTTGGTTGACTGTCAGGGCCCAGGTTTGGCAGTATTTTTCCAGTTGTGATAAGTGTTGCAGTAACCCTTCTCTTGTGGAGGACAGCAGGACCAGACATTTTATACCAGTGTCTTGTAATTTCAGTCCCGGTGCAGGGGAATTCTCTATTTGTTTTGGAATTCATTAATATATATATATATTAAATAGCGTGGTGCTCAGGTTACAGCCTTGTCTTACTCCACATTCCTGGAAGAAAGATTGCGTTCTCTTTTTTACAATCCTAACCGAACATTTTCCGTTAGTATACATTGATCAAATCGTATACTTTTCCTCCGATACCACTTTCAATTAATTTATAGAAAAGGCCATTGTGCCAGATTGAATCAAAGGCTTTTTTAAAATCCACAAATCAAGCATATATTTTTGTGTTATTTTTTTGCACATATTTATCAATTAGAGTGTGCAGTGTAAGAATATGGTCTGTGGTTCTAAATTTAGGTAGGAATCCAATTTGGCTTCTGCTTAATAAATTATGTTCTGTAATGAAATCTATAATTCGTAAATTTAGTATACTACATAAAACCTTTCCAAGACATGAGTTTATGCAGATCCCACTGTAATTTTGGGGGTCTGTCTTGTCTCCACTTTTAAATATGGGACTTATCAGCCCTTCGTTCCATATCTCAGGAAAATAGCCAACTCTGAGTACTAAATTAAAAAGTTTCAGAATGGCTGATTTTAATTTAGAGTCTGTGTGTTTAAGCATCTAATTTAGGATGCCGTCAGGTCCACAGGCTTTTCTACATTTAAGGGTTTTCAATTTCTGGTCCAATTCTTTTTCAGTAATTTCATAATCTAATGGGTTTTGGTAGTCCTTAATGATTGTTTCTAATTGATTCAATTTTTCTTGTATTTGGTCTCGTTCGGGTGTGTTACTTGTTGTTTGGTATAGGTCTTTGAAGTGCTTTATCCAGATATCACCATCTTGAATGGCTAGATTATTGTTATTATCATTAATTTGTTTAAGGTCTTCCCGAGGTCCCAGAAACTGTTCGAGTTTATTGATTCTTCAATTAAGTTGAACTGTTTTTTATGGTGCTGCTCTCTTTTAGTTCTCAGTGTTTATATGGTTTGAGTGTGTCACCGTAGTGAATACGTAGGTCCTGATTTTCTGGGTCCCTGTGCTTTTGATTGGATAATTGTCTTAGTTTTTTCCTAATGTTTTTGCATTCTGAGTCATACCATTTTTCTTGCTTTCCCTTTTTTGGGTTTAGTTTTAGGAAGGGTAACTTAGATTGTTGTGCCACATAATGGAAGATATTGGTAATGTGCTTTGTTGCTACGTTTACTCCTTCTTTACTGTGTGGATATATATGGGACAGGAAAGCATTTAAATGCTCTTAGGTTCCATGGCTGCTCATAGTCTTCTGATATTCAGGTAATCTGTTTTGCTCCCACCTGTAGTGAGTTGTTATGTTATGTAGTTTACTGGTATTGGGGCAAGGTTTTTTAGCGTGTGTTCTTTTTAAGTATATATTGATCTGGTTATGGGCTGAAAAGTGGGTTAGTTGCTTAACTGTGAATGCCCTGAAAGAGAAAGGGTCTAAATCTGTTATTGTGTAATCTACTGTGCTACGGCCAAGAGAAGAGCTGTAGGTGTAATGACCAAAAGAGTCCCCTCTTATCCAACCATTGACTATGTACAGACTGAGGGCCCGGCAGAGCTGCAGTAGTTCTTTTTCATGTTTGTTTGTCATTCTGTCACAATTATTCCTCGGGGGAAGAGTTAGACAGGTGTTATTGATGTATTTGTCTCCTTTTGTGTATAGTGTCCGATTATTCTGCTGTGCGTGCATTCATATCACCTATAAGTAAGATATTTCCCTGTGTTTGGAAATGGTGGAGGTCTCCTTCTAGAGCAGCAAATGTTTGATCCTTAAAGTAGGGAGATTCAGCTGGAGGGATGTAGATCACGCATAGAAAGATGTTTTGGGTTTTGTCCTTGTGTCTTAATTGTCCACTGTAATCCTTCCTTGTCTTCGTTTCTGATGATTTTTTTTTTCCTTTTTGAGGTTGTATTTGTCTTCTCCTTCCTTTCTTAACGCATATAAGTGTAAAATGTACGCATTTGACTCTGTTTTAACAACAAACAGGTACAATAATTTAGGAGCTCTTCTAAAACATGACTTCTGTTTTCCCTTGCCAAGAAACTCTTCTGTCTTCTGTCTCTCTCACACACTGACCAGCTTATTCAAAATGTTCATTCAAGGATTGAATTACACAATAAGGTTTATTGTAGACTTGTAGAGGTGTACTGAGCCAAAAAGGGAGGCCTGTTTTGACTGGTATCAGCTAAAATAAACCAGTTGCCATTCATTGCTTCACTGTACTGTGTTTTGTTCAGTGCAGGCTGCTAGAGTTACAAGCTGATCAACACCTAGCTACTACAGTGCAAGCATTCCACTGCATATTCAACTAATTTTTCAGCACTGTGGCGCAACTGACTCTGGGTTCTGAATCCTGATAGGCAAAGTACACAGATTAATACTGACACTAACAGCCATATAGGTTGACTGTGAAAGCAATTCATTATGGCCCATATTTATGTCCTTCGTAGGGCAATTACCTCTAGTGGCTGTAGTAATTATTACAGTACCAAAGGGGGAAGTCAGGGAAGTCCACACAGGGAGGAGGTTGGTGATGGATGGTCGGATTAACAAGCACAGGAGACTGCTGTCCGTATGAATCCAAAAGTCAACAGTGACTAATTTTCACTCACTAACATAGTTTAAGTGACTTTATTCATTTAACAAATATTCAGTTATGTACATATTGTACATGGGCTCATCACTGAAGCCACAAGTAGTTGTTTTAAAGACTGATTTGTAATTCCCAGCCAATAAGGGGCAATATGTCCTGCCTTCTCCATGTTTAGTTCAAACATTTTAATTGTTTTATATTTCATATATTTCATTAGTTTCTATGCAAATTCATTCTTGCAATTTGTTAAAATAGTAAAGACAAAAATAATGACTACCTTGTATGTATTTATTAACCCATAAATTTACCATTACTCAGCTGCATTGTTGAATTTTTTTATTACACAATGAATACCAAATAAGACTTTTGGAGGTTACACTGATACTAAATTCTGAGAACAGCGCATTCTGTTGGTGTAAGAAACACAGGTCTTTGTAAGTAGGAACTCTTTGCAATATTCTTGTGTCTTTACAATTGCATGTTTACAACTAATAAACTGACAGCAGAGCAAGAATTGCGAAACTTGACTAAACTGCTGAACATACAACAGCCGGTCTAAATGAGGCCGCTGTCTTATAATATTCATCTGTGGCATTTTTGTATATGTTTACTTTACAGCTTACTGAGCTCAGCTTTAGCAATGTCAATAGCTGTAACAACTGTTACAGTCTGGGTTGTCATTAGTTACACTAAAGATATGTTTCAGTAAACAGCCAATGTTAGATGTTACCTACAAGTCCAAAGAAACGTCTTTTTACTTGCTCACAGCTGTATCCAGCGCATAAGCCCAGGCAGAATAAACTCTTGTTAGGAATTTTGTACATTGCTTTTTTTTTTTTATCAGTAAAGAAACTAACAACCATGTCGTCTGTGAAAGCAGCTTATCACAACCCATATTGATGTTTTTTCTGGTCAGGTGGTGACCTCTAGTGGCCGTAGTAATTATTATGGCAGCAATGGAGGAAGTCAGGAGAAGTAGCATAAAGAGCCAAGTCTGCATTGGGAGGAGGTCAGGATGGATGGTTGGGCTAAACAAACACAGGATTTTCATTCACTGTTATATCACATTCACATACCTTAACTCAAGTAATGTATATCATGTATGGCTATAACACAAGTAACACTCTTATTTTAACCCAAACTAGAATGTTTTCCAAAACCTAACCAAGTAGCTTTCTTGCCTAAACTTACACTAAACAGAAATAAACTGCAAGCTTCCAATAAATGTCAGGCAACCTTGACGTGAGGAAAAATTATATATATCCACTGGTAACTGACATTTTCAGTCATTAAGGTATGAGGATGTGTTGGACACACTCAGGCAGAACAATACTGACTCATTTTAACTTTAAAGTTTTATTATTGTAGTCAATAACAATAAAGAGCAAGCAGAACAATAGTGCGAATGGTGAGTCAGCATTACAATAATCCGACTTGTGAGTAAGTTCAACAGGGTCCAACCACCCTGAGTGTGGATGAATTACGTTGAGTGTTTCCTTCATTTGTTTTCAAAACAAATATACACCCTAGCCAGATGAATACCTTTATCACAGCAGGCAGTGGTGCTCATACAATTTCTGAACCGGAATCATCAAAAAAAATTATAGATCCTTATAACAGCTTTGATAAAAACTCACAACTGTATTATGATATATTCCAGCTACGAAATCATCATTGTTTTCTGGGTTGTCAGCTTAGACAGGGACCTCAACTTAGCTTCACCATCATTTTTTCAACCATCCCTCTTTTCTCTCATTTCCCTGCTCTGTCTCATTTCACCCTTCATTCCCTCTGCACATTAAACAATAAAACAACCTCTGCTCTGTTATTCTACTTCACCATCCGCTTATTCTTGCTGTCCTGAAATCAAGCCCACATCTGGGAAAGGAAGTATGGTGCTTTTAGAAGTTTTAAAAATAAAATCTGTGCTCTTTGGCCCTGCATTTTCTATCGCTAAGATGAGTTATAAACCAAGGCTGTTATTTAGCTTAAGGCATTCTGACTGTCAGGTGATAACACCTCTGTAACTTTTGAAGGATAACCTTGTAGACTTCCTTGATTAAACAAATCCTGTCAGGTGTGCTGCTGGATCACGAGCATTGACGCTGATTTTATTTTTACTATATATTGCCAGCTGCTTTATGGTTCAAGTGATTGCCATAGATCTGCTACAGTCTGAGGAACGCTATTTTTCTTGGTTCAGGACACTGGACCCATCTGCCCCACCTTTTCCTAACACATTCCATTTAACAGCAACCCACGCATTGAAGATACCATCTGTCAAGCTCGGTCCGCAACACTTTCCAAAGCTCAGGGAAACCTTCTGTTATGGCTGTGGAAAGCAAAGAGTGGTCAGAGAAAGAGGAGCAGGTGTGGAAGAAAGCGATTTTGAGCTTCAAAACAAAACTTACCTAAAGCTGAAAGTTTGGCATAAACTGCAGGGAAGCATATCTTGAATGACACTGTACGGCAGGTTGTGTTAAATATTTTAACAAACCTGAGAAAGGGCTACTGAGTATGAACATTATGGTGAGCTTGCATTCCTGTGACTCCTGTGTATAAGGACCACAATGTACAGGCAACATCCTCACACTGATCATGTGTTTTTTAGAGTCATTGCGGGCAGTTTATGACTTTAGTTAAGAGCTGACAATAGACAGATTATGCAGAGAGAAATAAATGAGGAGCATGCAACAAAAGTCAATGCATGGATCTGAGGAAGGAATGTTGGACTTATTGCTTTTAGAATCTGATGTTTTCACAAAAAAATCAGGTTGATGTAGGTATGAACCAGCTACTAGCCAGGCTGAAGTGGCTAAACCCTAAAATTGTTCATTCTCTGCCTGTATGACATAATTTGATGTCTTTAAGATGTGCTCTTTCTGTTTAGTTTGATTTAATTTTCATGAAAGTACTTGACCTTACATGTCAAAGTTGGAAGTTGGAGGAGTAACCTTGTGAAAGAACAGCTACTGATTCTGATCCCTGGAGCATCCGGAAGATAGTGCTGGGCGGTATACCGGTTCACACCGAATACCGGTGTATATTTTCGTTATGATATGAATTTTTAACATATATAATTTAATATATTTAAATATATATTTAATATATATGTATATTTAATATATATATATAGGACTATAAGGGCGATGGAAATAAACCAAAGACATTCAATCATTTTCAATCGATTGGACCATATATCATAAAATCAACTTCCAGAGGAAGACACCATAGATCACACCAGTGAACATCCAGGGTTGGACATAGAGATGGTGGCACAATAAAAATACCTGGGAGTTCACCTTAACAATAAACGGGACTAGACTGATAACACGGATGCCCTGTACAAGAAAGGCCAAAGTCGCCTCCATCTGCTGAGGAGACTGAGGTCCTTTGAGGTGCAGAGGACATTACTTAGAACATTTTATGACATTGTGGTGGCATCAGTGCTCCTTTATGCAGTGGTCTGCTGGGGAGGTAGTAGCACGAACAGGGCCAGGAAGAAACTGAACAAACTGGTTAGGAGGGCCAACTGTGTCCTGGACTGTCTGCTGGACTCCATAGAGGTGCTGGGTGAGAGGAGGATGTTAACCTAGCTGACGTCCATCATGGACAACACAACACTGAAGAGTTTTGATATGCCTCTGTTAGATCCATGCTGTGCATAGAGGAAACTATTATTCCAAAAGAATAAAGTTAAAAAAAGCAAATCATAATTATAATCACAAGTTAAACAACAAACACTAAACTACCGTTTAGGCATACTAAAATACCAAGTACTTATGGTGACATTTTTTATTTTGCTGACTGCTGAACAGGCTGTCTTTTCCCCCGGTTCTCTAAATATCATGCATTCATTTGAAGGGAGGTCATTGACCAGGTAATGGTCCTGCTAATGAGACATTCATGGGTATAGTTAATCACATATCCCTGGATGACACTTTACTGGAGGGCCGAGACAAACTGGGTCAAGGCAATGATGCCACCCTGTGTCAACAGACAGACAGCTGCCTGCTTCCAAGGAAGACATAGGTGAACCTGTGTGTGTGTGTGTGTGTGTGTGTGTGTGTGTGTGTGTGTGTGTGTGTGTGTGTGTGTGTGTGTGTGTGTGTGTGTGTCATCATGGCACAATGTGATAAAGTGACGTCACATTATAACCACCTTCCTAATATTGCATCAAGACAAGGACTTCTCAAGACCTCTGCAGGTCTGCTGCAGTATCTGGCACCAGGAGGGTAGCAGCAGGCCCTACAGGTCCTGTTTCTGGGGTGTGTGTCTGCATATGAGCCTGAGACTGTGTGACTGTGCTGTGTGACACTTTGGATGGGAGGTACCTGATCTCTAAATAGAATTTCAGAAACCTGATTGCAGTAGTTTCATCCAAACTGCCCAAAGCTTTCAAGTGTAGTGAATCTCCTAGTAGAAATACAATATTTCAAAGAGAGAATAATATAAAAGATGAAATGCCTTTGAAATGAATTGATCTCTGCTTGGCATCTCTGGGGCCTCATTCATACACATTTATATAAAGATTATCTGGAATTACGCACCTGTGATCTATAGATCAATTTAAATTGATAGCACCTGCGTTGTGATTTATCCTCGTATTATATAGCACAAATAACAGTTGAATCGGTAAAAGCCATGGACCAAAAGCAAAAGTCAAACATTTTAGACGATTGACACCAGGCAGCACAAGTACAGTACTTCAGCTTAACTCAAATGCACTGAGTCACATTCCATCCCTGTATCTAAGTATGTAATAGTTATTGTTATAGTGTTTGTAAAAAACAAACGTAATTGTGTGCATAGGTGTCTGTGTGTGTGTGTGTGTGTGCATGTAGGTGGTGTGTGTGTGTTTGTGTGTGTGTATGTGTGTGCATAGGTCTGTGTTTGTGTATGTGTGTGTGTGTGTGTGTGTGTGTGTGTGTGTGCGTGTGCGTGTGTGTGTGTGCGTATGTGTGTGTGTGTGTGTGTGTTGCAGTTCCCCTGTGCCCTCATGTGCTCTCTCTGACATGACGTGTTGATGCTGCTCTGCCCCCTAGTGGTACACAGTGTCTATGTACTTAAATCACCAGCCTATCATTAGTCACTGTAAAAACTTTCTACCCAACGTCATGAATAAATGTACAACTGTGATCCAACACTTTGCGTTCATTGAACTGAATACAGCAAAAAAAAAAACTAAATCCTGCTAAAACACCTTTAAGACCTTTTCTAATGCAAAATGTCTGTAATGTTATTGTGCTGTGGTCAGTGCAGATATTTAAAATACACATCATCCATGTGTGTTTGTGTATGTGTGACAGTTGAGCAAGAGTAAGATTTCAAAAAGTACCTTAAACTCTGTATATTGATTAAATATACAATTTCTCCAGTTACAAAAACACACAAAAAATAATCTGAGCACTCTCTGATGGCACAAAGGAGGTGTTTAGGAATAGTGCTTTACCCTGAGATGATTCTGGCCACCCTCTGTGAACCGTGTGACAACAGATATGTATAACTAAGATCAGTACTCACGGTCATTGCACTGTGTCCCGGTGTAGGAGGTCATAGAGCAGTCGCAGGTGTAGTTTTCCCACTGCTGAATACAGATGCCCATGTTGGCACAGGAGTCCTCCTGACATGTGGTGCTGGGACCTGTGGAAGTCCAGCCATCCCCACAACCACAAACACACCCAGACAAACACACATGCACACACACAGATCCGGGTTCAGTGCAATGCAAACTCCCTAGAGGCCTATCCTTAGCATGAAATTGCAAAAAATGATGAGTATCTTAAATTCTCTGTCTAGGTTGTTCCACCCTCCCCGCAAAACATTTTTTTTTCTCACTCACTGCTGCTTGTGTTTAATCGTGCAAATAGTTTCATGGAACATCCACCTTTTAAACCACTATGGGATATCAATATTTTGTTTCACGAGTATAAGTGTCTTTTATCGTGTCCAATGACACTTTTTCTTTTCCTCCCAGCATTGTGTTGCCATTTACAGTATGTACAATAATGGGCCTTCTCACAGAAATAAGCAGTATAATGAGAGAGCAGGCTTTACGGGTGTATAAATCAAGGGTCGTATTGTATCTCATTTCTAGTTATGAGAATTAGAAAAAATGTACCACAAAGCGAAAGAATAATGCATGTTGTATTCATGCAGTGGTATTGGTGTCTCTGACCCCAAAGGTCATAACTTTTAATTTTCTCTTTCTGACCTGGATATCCCTGATTCCCCCATGTGTCTAAGCATGTGCCCTGCATACAAGAAAAATATATTTCAATGATGATTTTACCAGACCTCATTCTATAAAGATATCTGATTGTGTGCCTGACAATACAGTCATCAAAGTGATACTTAAGTCACAAGTAAACTTGCTTCACATCTCTACTGCAAAAATCTTGAACTGTTTTTCTCTTGTGAACTTGATAGAGTCACATGTCAAGTTCAGGACTGAGACAGGATTGAGACGGAGCAGTGTATTTAACCATATAGTTTAAAATGTGATAGTGAAGACCTATATTATGCTGCATTATTGAATAATAAGTATGTTGACATTTAAATATTTTTCCACATTTTGATTCTGAAATTGACACTGCGGTGTTCTGTGATGTACAAAACTATATATTTTAACAGCAGCCCTTGAAGCTTTAGGGTATCAAGTCTTTGATACTATCAAGATGTACTGGTAAATGGTATATGGTCTGGCATGTTTGTAGTGCTTTTCCAGTCTACTGACAGCTCTGCAATACATGCCACATTCACCCTTTCACACACACATCCATACACTGGCATTGGCGGAGGCTGCCATGCATCCAACTGCTCATCGGGAGCAATTTGAGGTTCAGGATCTTGCTCAAGGACACTTCAACATGCAGCTAGGGGGAGCAGGATTCAAACCAGTGACCTTCCGATCACGAGACGACCCGCTCTACCCACTGATCCACAGCCGCCCCGGTTGGACTTCATTTTTATAGGTCTGGAAATGTCATGGTAAATAGGTGGTAATTACCAAGCAACATATTTGAATGACCCCCAAATTACAACAATAATTACCTTTTTAAATGTAATTATTATTACCCAATATTATTCAAGAAAAATGTCCCACTATTTTCCAACAAACAGCAACAGTTAATGAATAAGTTAATAATAAATACATTAAATTAACCATTTACATTCTCACCAAATTAGCATACAACAATCCAGCTCTCATCCCCCCTTTTTTTTTGTCAAAGAAACACACACACATACACACACACACATACACACACACACACACACACACACACAGTTATTATACGCAGCAACTTAAATATTTGTAAATATTTACCATAACTTTTGCTTTATTCCTGTTTTCATTTACTAGTGTATTTTTGTTTCAAAATATAAAAAGAGTGATATCTAATTTGAGTGTTCTGAATACATTTTTAGTAAGCCCCAATAGACTATTAAGGAATGAAACTTCTAAAATGACTTGTACTTGTATTTGTCAGTAATCTGATTGTGGCTGACTTCCACAATTACAGGTGTTCCAAAGTTGGACTGATCTGCTGATATGCTAGATATTGGTGAAAATGTAAATGGCATTCAGCAGAAGTTAAGCATAAACCAGTTTGAAGTTTCCTGGAAATGTATTGAAGAAACTACCACCTATTTATTAACTGCTTATTGGAAAAAAAGAAGAATATTATTATCAAACCATGATAGGATCATTTCAATAAACTTTGAGGCATATATTGTGGTAACTGAGGAATAATTTCAAAGAAAGTTCAAATATGTTACTTGGTAATTAACACATACTTACCCGTAAAATGAAGTGTTATCGATGTTTCTTATTTCCATTCGGTCCACCACTAGCCTAGATTATTGTATTGATACCTGAGCAAGACATTTTGGTTTTTCCATTGTTCAGTTGTGGTTATGTGAATTTAGAAAACAAGAATATTTTTTTTCTCTAACATATATGCTTACAGATTATGGTACATACATGTTTACAGGAGCACAATGACTGCCAGTCTACATCAAATTATCTTAAATTAGATAAATGTGTTGAGTGGAGACTTACCTGGTAAATTGATGCAAGCTGCTCTTTTAAATGAGCTGTTGATGACCAAGTGAACTTATCAAGAGTTGGAGAAGAAAATGGAGTTTTGGAACTTAAACTGACTTACAATGCAGAAATATCCTGCAGTGGTAACTCTGTCTATTTCTGGTGACTGAGCTGAAGAACTGTGAAAAGCTTATTCATGTTTGTCCTGCTAATACTGTTATGGTTCAAATTTGCCAGCAGTGTAGTATCACCATCTACTGGTGGTACAAAGTATTTCCGGACCTAATAATTAACAAGCTCTGATAAGGAATCATTCTCTGAAGAAACAAAAATCAATTTTATGTGATGAAAGCTTATAATGAAATGTAGACAGCACACGGTCATCCAGTTTAAATGACTAACTTATTATGATACATCAGCAAAAGAAAGAAGGAAAATAAACCATAAAAGCACACATAAAAATGAGACATTAGAATGCCATGGACAAGACCAACAAACTTGATGAGATTTTATTTGAAAAATAAATTAATAAACCATTCCTTTCTTGCAATACATTCAGTACAGTGAATCACATTGTTATCAACCCCATTCAGATTGTCACAGCAAGGAGGACATACAGTACACATAATGTTATGTTCTGTTTGATTTCAATGAAACATTGACTAGCACATTTATTTGTCTAACATGGGACTCTGTAAGTAAATGTAAAAAAAAAACAACATACAGTACACTCAATGTCCAACTGAATGATATGGCAAGCATAAGAAAACAACAGCTGTACAGAAAATGATTTCCATGCAAACAATAACAGGTTGTGGAAGCTGGCCCAGAACCTTAAAGGATGACAAAAAACAACCACAAAAGAATGCGCGACTTGCACAAGAAGATGGAAACATTTTGTCCACAGTGACATTTGCTTGCTCATGCAAAATGTTTCAACAGCCCATTCTGATGTAGCTATGTGCATGAATGATTGTAAACCAACTATAAACAAATTAAAACCTGAAGCAGGTTGGAGTCTAAAGTGTGGGTATTGCCTGAAACAGATTTCCACTACTGCTATTATGTCACGGCCAGGTGTAAAACATCTGAATTCATAGACATAGGTTTTCTTTGCATTCCCTCTGCCATAGACCGTTTGCTAAACCCCTACCCCAAAGTAATATTCCAATCATTGCTTAACAGTCATTACTATGTCGGGCTTACGACCTAGTGGAGTAACCTAGCATCACTTCCTGGGCTAAAGGTTAAGGTTTTAATTAAGGTTTCAGCAGCGTTTTTCACTCTGTTATCTCAGCGTGCTTGAAAGAAAAGTTAGGCTTCCTTTATACTTAAGTGTCTGTAGAGACTGCATTACAGCTCTGGTTTGCACTTGCTAAACTTGTGTAAACGTGATCCAAAGTGTATTTAACACACACGTGCACACCTGTCAGCTTTTATTTTCCTGGGAGATTTTGCTCCTGCTATCAGACAAAATTGCTGTAAAAGTGAGGTTTATGGGTTACCGATTGAAGCGTTGGTTACCGAGGAAAATGTGTCAATATCAGTACTCGCAATGGAAGAAAATCCTCATTTGGTTGCTGACATGTTTATTCCTTCAACTTTGTATAAAAATAATGAATAATAATTCTAGCAACTTCTGATCAACCAGATTAATTTCACTCTTAAATAAATAACTTCAGGCTAATCCCATCCATTACTGGTTTGAGTCCTGTCCATCCTGAGTATGGATACAGATATAAATAATATAGCTGATTGAACATTATGCGAGGAAAGCTGAGAACAGGCACCTGGCCGCAGGTCACACTGATCTCCCTCGCTCTTGTTGTCCAGTAGACCTCTAAGGCCACATAAATCTCTGACATTTACAAACTGTATGTTGGCTGTCGGGTATTAATGACGTTGAGATTTTCTCTTGGTTGCTTTGTAAAAACAAACAGCAGGGATGATGCAGAGCATTGTTAGCCATAGTTTCCCTGCTGGTAAACACACCGCCTGACTGTCACAGCTGCAGTGTCTCTGGGCATGTTAGGTAAAGCAGACAGGACGGGTGGTGGAGCAGTGACAGGCCAGCCTGGCGGACAGCCGGCCTGCTTGCTCCACCTAAAAAACCTAGAGACACTCTTGCAGCAAAAAGTGGTTCTGGAGAATGAGTGAAGAGGTCACAGTATTGTTATAGCTCAAAGACTACTGAAAACTACTAAAAATACACTACTTGAGCATCTGTTTGACAGTTACACAGTCAAGCATTGAGAACAAAAACAAACTAAGTCAACCAATCAGGTGGAGTAGCAGATTTTTTACGAGAACGAGTCTGTCTTCTTGAGCAGTATGATTGCGTAATGACAAGGAGACACCGGAGAATGCATTCATATTGATATCCCTTGTTAGCACCACGAAGTTTACAAGTGATAGGTTTGTAGATATTGTCACAGTCCCACGATGGTATTGCGGCATTTTTTTCGCCATGTTGTGAAATTCAATATATCATTGCATCCCTAATCAACATGAACGCATCCTGACACTGAAGCTGCTTTATGCAATGTAGACATTGTGTTAGCATATTGTTGTCTATCTACTTGTTTGTGGGTTTAAAAGGTTATGTGATGAAAAATAAAGTGCAATTCAGGATACGTACATCCACTGCATGGCTGGTTAGCAGCTCTGTTCTGCTTTGTCATGGAATTCGTGAAGTTTACCTGAGACAACTTAGCCATACTTACATGTTAGTCCTCAAAGCATTTTATCATCTAAAAGTGAATCGCTTTGCCTGAAAAAACTTAAATATCCAAGTAAGGTATAACGTATTTCTACAATAAAAATCAAAGATTCAGAGGTTTCATTTGTCACAAGTTCATGAATGGTGTTATGTTACAAAGACTTGTGCCTTTTTATACCATATAATACTGCCCTCCAATACAGGACTAACAAGCTAACCAGTAATACATGAACAATCCTATATTTCAAATGCATCATCAATCATAAACTGGTCATGAGGCAGATTTAGTCATCCAGGGATTGGATACCGTCGTTGCATTGCAACACAAGTCACGGATCATTTCTTTCAAAAATTACTTCAAAATGTGTGCAGTGCTACAATGGAAAGGTTTACAGGCTTAGTAACATAACTTCTGTAAAGTGATGGGGCTTAGTAAACGGTCATTTAGATATGTTATAGATTTCAAAATTCACCACTGGGCAAAACTTTGACGCAAAAATGAATCTATCTCTGTACAATCAAATGAATACAAATGTCTTTGTATCAACACACCTGAACCAGACACTCAGCAGGAGCCCTTTAGTACCTCCTTATATGATTATTATGTTTAAGGCGTTCATAAAAATTCTGAAAAAAAAAAAACGTAACAATAGTATAAGAGATCAAAAATGGAGCACCTGGCAGTATTTTATGTCACTGCACTGGCATAAATTGCTCTGAAGGTGATTGTCACGGCACTGTCAGTCGACCAATGTGGCCGATAACATATAGTGGTGTAGGTGAGGAGGTGTGGGATGTTTGGCCTGACTCTTAGCAGTGGGTAAGTGATGCAACAAGTACAGTTATTAGGGTAAATGGGCTTCTGTATGAATGCAGGGCTGTAGAGCTACTGTTTGCATTGAGCAGGTAAAAAGGGCTGCTGGAGCTGGAGTTGGAGTTGAAGTTTGTGTTGTAGTAGTCAGGCTCGGATTTGAGGGACGGTGTACCTTCGCATCCACGCTCAATCTGCCCGCTGCGAAACAAGGCGTCATTGAGGAGATCTGGTAGACGACCATTGAGGTCCATCGATGCCAGACAGCCCTGGAAGCCTTCTCTTGAAGCCACCAGTTTAGGCAGATTGCCATACATGCCTGGACCCAGTCCCGCGATGAACAGATCACCTGGGGTGAGAAAACAGAGAAACTGTAGGATGAGGAGTACAGGAGGAACAAATCTTAGTATGCTGTTATAAATACTTTATGTGCACAGTCTTACAGATCTGTGCCAGCTTCATTATTGTGGGTCAAGTAAAATGTTTATTTATTTAATCAGTACACAACAGAAACTGGTCAACAGCAACAGAATCAACAGTGTCGTTTGAAAAATAGAAATGCAAGCACTACAGGGCTATCGTTTAGAAGTTATGATCATGTACAACTCCCAACCAAGATGAGAAGGAGGCAAGATGGGAGTTTAATTCAGAATGGTTTTGACAGTGTTGTGCATGAGTGAAAGAAAACAAAATGTGTGTTTTATGCGCTTGTGGTTTTGCTGAATGGTGAAGTGAAAATATTTCTTTGCAAATTATGAACATGAATGTGAGCATAATGCAATGTAATGTAATGGAAATAGAACCGCGGATAATTAAAGCAAAATTTAATGCAGAACAAGTTGCTGAAAGTTTTGTAAGTATAACCCAATCCAATATAGCTCAGTAAAAACTGGACACACAAGGAGATGTAAGCACACAACAGCTATCATGTCCCCTGCATACCTTTCAGGTCCAGGTTCTTTGCCCCATTGATACTCTGACTAGTAGCTGTAGTATCTACTTTCAGTGTGTGGGTGTTGCTGTTGTCTCGGGTGATGGCCACATTGTGCCACTGGTTGTCATTCAGTGCCCTTTCACTTTTGCCTTTGATGAGGTTGGGCCCATTTCCAAGGTCAAAAACATAGTGGATGTATCTGCAAGAGACAAAATCTTTTAAGAAAGCTTTTCTTTGAAATGTTCAAAAACAGCCAGCCTAAACCTAATGGTGAGTGATTCTGATGATTGTAGGTAGAATCCTCTGAAATGATTTGTCATTATAAATCTTGCAAAACTCCCATTTTTTTTTTTTTTAACACAGCTTTGATGTGTAAAAAAAAACTTAGTATAAACTATTCCCTTCATAATGATAATTGGGGCTCTATTGTCATGATGACACTGCAAAGACTAGCACAAGCAGCCATTGTCTTTGCCAGTGTGTAGTCCAAAATGAAGGCAGTCTGTGTAGATGGGTGTGGTTTGACCCATGGGTACTGAGCACTCAGATATTTATGTAGGAATGACTACTGTGTACCTGAACGTCAACATATTACAAAGGCGTGATCCTGCGGCAAGATGGTTTAAGTATTAGCTGTTTTTGGTATTATCTGTGTATGTTTACTATTGTATTCCAAGCAGCTAGTGCACAGTGGAGCTTTATAGCTTTTTCACTCACTGCAGCTGACTGTTATGGCATGCACAATGTTATGAAAGCAGTGATAGTGAACCAAATCACTACATTTGAGCTAAACAAGAGCTAAAACTTCTCAACAGGGTCTGCAAAGCTGCAGATTCTGAGATCATGCATCCCTGCATGCGACATGTTTTGCACTCTCACATTGGTTTGACATTGTAATTTGATATTTTGTTATTAAAGAAATATTGATTGTTACTGCTTTAAGTTGGTAAACAAATAACAAAGTGGTCAAGTTACTACCAAACCTCCAAAGTTCCAATGTGCAAAGAGTTACCAAACATCGATTCAAAATAAAACTTACCCTTTAACCAGTTCAACAGCAATAAAATCATTGCCATCTCCAGAGTTGAAGAGTATAAAGCCATCTGGGGAGGTTGTCTTGAACTGGAAGAAGAGGTGCATGGATGTGTAGGCCTGCAGAGTGGCCAGGCTCAGATAGCTGCTCTTGGATTTGAAGGTGACAGGGTCGGCGATAATGGAACGAACCCCAAAGCGTGCATTGAGCTCGCAATAATCAATGTCACCATTCTTGCACAGGTCGATGTAGAGCATACCGTTAAATCTGAGGAGAGGAAGGAACAGGCATTTAAAACGACTGTCGTAAAAAAATCGTACTTGTTCTCCAAAGTCTTGAAAAAAGAGATGTAAGCCAAGGATAATTGAAAGGAAAGACTGGATAAAGGGGACCCTTAGTTAAACAAATCTCTACTTAACGCATTGTTTGCTTCGTGACAAAATAAAGCAGGAGTAAAAGACTTTTTTTAATTTGAGGCAGAAATTTTTATCAGAATTTATCCCCTGTAGGCAGACAATTCACGGAGACTGAACCAAACAGTAAATGTGCTGTAAAACTGCTGTAAAAAAATAACTACCTAAAAGTCACAGAATTTGTGTGCCAAGTCTCGGTAGATTGGTTTCCTCATCACATTTAAAAGTGAAGTAAAGATAAGTGTTCTGAGTACCTGAGGCTCTGCAGATGACCGATGAAGCTGGACGGGATGCTGGAAACAAATCGACGCTCTGTCATGATGCCTGTTTCGATGTTGTGGAACTCCAGACGCGTATGGTCACCCACCATTTGGCCTGAAGATGGGGAGGGTGGAGGGGATGGGTTGAAAAGAAAGACAAAAAACGAAAAGAAAAGAGAACACTGTCTGACACTAACACAAAAGGGCTGATTTAAGGAGAAAATTACATTAATAGTATTAGATGGATGCAAACTGTCGCTACATGTCTACATGCTTTCTTTGTAGCTGAATAAAACTGTCAATCTCTATGGCAACACACCACAGCATGGTGTAAAACCACTGACATGGCAACACTAATGACATTTCTTCAAGCATGAGCTGAGTTGATGCAGGTAAGTACCTTCAGCTACATCATCGTCAACCATTAGCTTGTAGGTTTTGCCACGACGCACCACACGCACAGTATGCCATTCATTATCATTGAGCTTTTGCCCGGCATACAGGGTCTCTGGTCCCTTGCCTGAGAACAATGGTCAATCACAAAGTTAAAGACATCCTGAACCTTAAACCAAACCTTTGTTTTCCCGCCAGTCAGCCTGGTATTATTGGCAAAAATTCTACAAGCAGCTTAGAAGCTTAAAAAATTGGCTTTAGTTTTCAAACGTATACCTTTGGGAAACAAAGGTTTGGTTTAGTCAGTAATATACACAGAGAAAAAAAAATACAAAATACTTCTGACATCTGTAATTCTCATAGAATACACCTGATCTACAGTATATGCTGCAAAACTGCAGACTATTAAATAGTTTGAACAGAGAAAGTGCAACTACAGTTGGGATAATTTGCTTTTACTCATCATAGGCTTATAGAAATAATTTCCTTTCACTTCATCCTTCCCATTTCTCCTTTTGGATATAATATACAATGTAATTTACAATAAACAATGGCACTAGCCTGTTTTTAACCTATCCCTAATCTTTTTAATCACATGATCAAGCACATTATCTATGAATTCTCATATGAGGTTAGATTAGGTTGGGTTATTATCTGACTGGAGCCTGCTGGACCACGACCTTGGATAGTAGAGGGAGTCACAGCGGGCAATGGGGCTCTGCTCAACAGCCTCCCCGTGAACACTGCAGGACAATGAACTAAAACCAAACACAGCCTCTGAGATCAACAGTGGTCATTTTGAAGATGGGGAATACAATATGGAGGTGATTTACAGTGGCTATGTTGTGGAAAGACAAATTATCACTGTTGTGGTGAGTTTTATTTTGTTTATGTTGAATTTGAACTTTTCCTGACTTTTTCTGAGTTTATTTTCTTTATTTCAGAACAGACATATTTGACATAACACAATTCTGGCCATATCTTTTGTTTTTAAATTAAGCATTTAAAGAACATTTTAGTACAAACATTTTTTAGAGCTCTTACAAAAAGCATATTGATTTAAAAAATTACTTAAGGTCCACTTATCATAATCTTTAACTGCAGTTGAATGCAAGAAATAAAATAAAAAAAGTTGTTTTTCAGCCAGTTGAAAACATGTCTTCTTATCTGACAAGGCTGGTAGGTTTTAGGAACAAAATCTACTTTTTTTATCATAGGACACAATAACAGTGGTGTCAAAGGAAAACAAAGTTGACTGCTGGTATGAGACCAGATGCATTAAGACTCTAGTGTAGAAGTATCACAGTCAGTTGGGTGAAATTCGGACAGATTCTGCTACCTCTGGCACTTTTGCAAAGAATGCATTTTCACTTTGCTTTACAATATCACATCTATTAGACACCCTATTGCAATTTCCCTCAAATTCTTTCCTTATGTGCTGTACACATTTATGCATGGATGGCAAAGGAGTGTTAACTTTGGCACTTGATCCCAAAATTATAAAATAAACAGGTCTTTTTCTGTCAGTATCTATTTTTCCGTCTTCTGTAATTATTACAGCAGCAAGGAATTAACTGAAGTAACGTGAAGAAGAAGAAGAATTTTTGTTTTATACAGACAATTGTGCATGGTACAATGCAGTGGTTAAACAAGTAAAACTGCTACTATTAAAATAATACTTAAGTAAAAGTACAAAGTATTATTAAAACTATTATTATACTATTATTATTATTATTATTATTATTAACACTACTCAGAGTATTAGTTAATTTCTAAATGTTTTATCAGTGTCATTATCACTCAGAGGGGTCCCTGTTTCTCCAAGTTATTCAGTCTAAATCACTCCCATCGCTGTTCTGCTCAGTGTTCATGGTCACCACTTCAAATCAATGCTGATGAATGTTGTGTGTTTTGCCAGTTGTCACTGGCCCATTTGGTATCAGATAGCCTTATTGGATTCAACAATGCAGATGAAAGGTTTAGATATTAATTCAAATTGTACTCTTTTATCATTAATTTAGTAAATTCAAATAATTAAATAATATTGAATGTATTTATCATTTTTAAAGCAAATAAGTAGTGTAAACAAGTAAGTAAACGTAAGTAAACGTAATTACAGCTTGAAAAAATTCTCATGAAGGTACAAGTACACCAAAAAATTACTTACAGTCATTTGAGTGTTTGTAATTAGCTACTTCCACCACTGCACAACAGCCCAACTGTTTCTCAGCACTCTGTATACCCGTTCCCCCGTTGTCTGAGAGTATGTTACAAAATGAACTGTCCTACCAACTCGTGATTCATGAGGCTGCATCATCTTTCATTGGGAGTTTCAACCCTTTTGATCTGTAATTATTTATTATATATTTATTTACAAGCAAATGATAGATGAAAAGACAAAGATCTCCATAGCCTCAATATGAGTAAAAGCAATTCATTTTTTTATGAAAGCCTAAACAAATGCTTTGCAACTGAGACACTACACACTATGTAAATTATACATATGGGATATCAAATTCTTACAATCTAAAGCTGTCTTGCATATTTTTGATTCTCAGTCCCCTATGGTGTAGGTAAACATTTTCATTAGAGTCCATTTCAAAAATATCAAATTATGGGAAAGCTGTGATTTTTACTTTACTATCATTTCCAATGCTGATAAAAGAAAAATAAATAAAAACAGTGTGAAACATTCCTTAATTCAATGCAGATCTGTGTCTCCATACCTTTAGAGTGATTATGTTGCATCTGTTTTATCCTTGTATGCTGCACTACAAGTAGTAGATGATTCTATTCTATATACTCTTTTCTACTGAATGTAAAAAATACTGTCCCATACTCTTACATTGTGGTCAATGTTTTGATCTGTGATCAAATGTGAATGTGAGTTGTTTAAAGCAGCAGTATTGTTTCATGTACTACTCACCTTTTTTGACAATTATTTTTCTATATAATTAGCATAAATGGAGAGAATTAGGTTATACTTTTGTATAGAAAAGGGTAAGGGGGCTCTGCAGTTAGCCTACAAGTAGGGTCAGGTTATCCAGTGGAGGACAGTGTCAAACATCTACAGTACTAAAATCATCAACAGACCATCCAAATAAAGTGTCGTAGTTACAGGGCCTAAAGGTTTTAAAGTGATATGTTTTAAATCTCTCTCTCGTTGAGCCTCTTTATACCTGTATTAGCATGGGTAGGTGACCCAAACACAAGTGGAAAGCCCTTAAGTTCGCCAACACGCATTGTGATCACTCAAACCTCTTGTTGAGGTGGTCTGGGATGCATGTGACCCCATGTATTTTGTAGTGTAAATGCTAATTAATCCTGATGCATCCCCAAAAAAGTTGCCATCAGTGCAGGACATGATGGTTGATGGTGACAGGACACCAATGTTGAGTCCTGGGCCACAGTGAAGAAAAGCCTGCTAAACCAACGTTCTCTATGGAACAAGAAGCCTCGATTAAAAACAGAATGGATTACACGCTGTTTGATTTCCATGTGGTTCTCTGTAATGTAAATTATATGTTTGGGCTGTCTTACCTGCCAATGTTTGCAGCAGATGTTTGTGTGTTCTCTCTACAATTTCTGTTGCAACTAATTCTTTAAATTAAACTAGGAGGTGCAATAATCCCAGACTCCTGTAAAAGATTGCACAATTTCAAGAGTTGCAACAAAGCTACAGCAAATTCTAAATCATTTACGACTTCTTGTTAATTTGGCATTTAATAAAATACATAAAGTTGTCTATTTCCATGTAAAAAGTGTCAGTTTGTTATGACTTTGCTGTACCAGCCTGTCAGCTACTCTGTGTCTAGCGTGCATCTTACATGTCAACATTTAGTAACTGTTTGAATACTGTTTAAATGGATTACAACATTTGCACCAAAATCATGAAATTTGTTGATTTATTGACTGTAAACATGTCGAATTTTAAAAATAAAGTACACAGTAACCAATATAGATTTGTCACCTATGAACAAAGTCCCTTGTCTCCCTTAAACAATCTTGACATTTGGAAAGTTGATGTGTCTTTGTGAAGTGCTGTTTTTCATTTATTTTAATTAGATAATTACTATGGGCCTCCATTAAAACCTGCATGGTTATACATTAAGTTCTGTCCTTCCTTCCTGTGAAGACAAAAATTGTGTCCGTTTGTCCCAATGATGTATGTTTATTTTATTATATTCTAGTCTAGTCTAGACGTATTTTAATGCCAAGTGTAAACTGACACACTTAGAGCTGTCCACCTGTGTTCACATCATCCAAGAGGCACAAAACACTTTTACTTATTTTTCACTTGTTGTAGCCTATTGATAATAAACAAAATAACGTAGCACTCTGTGACACCTAAACTTTCTTAAAACCATTGTGTAAAATGAAATATGTACTGTTAGAATGATTAGAATGATAATCTTTTAGTGTATTTATTATCAACATATTGTCACTTCTACTATATACAATGCATTATGGTGTACCTAACATATCCATCAGTGTATAATACAGTAAAGTAGTTGATTTAAAAAGAGGTTAAGATATGTCTAATAATTAAAACAAATCACCACTAATTCCAACTGCCTGAGGCTATTTCTGTTGGTTCCCAACCAACTCAGCAAAGTCATCCTCCACATGCCTGGCTAAAGAGAAGGTGGGGCGGTGCAGGACTCACATTTTTAAAAACACATTTCCTTTAAAAAGAAACAACATCAACATAGAGAGCAAAATGAAACTTGAGTGTTAACTTACTGGAGTTACAGTTTATCCTGATACAGTCTAGATGGGGAAGAATAAATGACAGATGAAATTGCATCCTTCAAGGTTA
Organism: Diplodus puntazzo; assembly: GCA_963678695.2. NCBI lineage: Eukaryota > Metazoa > Chordata > Actinopteri > Spariformes > Sparidae > Diplodus > Diplodus puntazzo. The sequence goes on along the minus strand of OZ023175.1, from coordinate 21,898,959 downwards.
CTGCTGCAGACATCCAAAAACAAAAAGTCCACCCTTCCGGGGACGCACACATGCAGGAAGGCAGCCATTTTATTCCTTTGGTATTTATGTTCAACTTTATGCCAAATTACCATGAAATAAATGATTGATTTCCAAGTATTACAACATTTAATTTAACATTATTTAACAGTAAATAAAATAATGCATGGATTTGTTACATAAATGTGTGGTGGTTGACATAAGCTGCTTTTCTGGAGCTTTCTTTACCCGTAGTACCAGAGTCCAAATATATTATTTGTTTATGCACAGTATTTACAGTAAAATGGCCACTTGTAGTACCAGTTACATGAGTTTTCCAACCCAACACTGTTTGACTTTAGGTGCAAATACTCAGATCAGAAAAGTCAAAGTCTCTGGCTCCAGAGCCTCCACACCAACAAGGTGGAAGCAGCCATTCATTTTAGAGCCACTGATCTTTGAAAAGTAAAGAAATACAGACTGATATAATTCAGTTTGCAAAGTTAGAGTGGTATGACACTAGTGTGGAAGACAACAAATATCTGATGTGTGAAACTGTCACGCTGAGGCCAGAATAATGCTGTAAACAGCTGTGAAGACAGTGAGGGTTGGTCACCATGTGGCTGGTGGTTTCATGTGTCGTCAACCGCAACAGAAAAGTGGGAGCAAACAGCCACGATCCAATCAGCACCAGCACCATGCAGAGGCACAGGAACCCCAGTGATCGAAACTGGTGAACTAGCCTACACCTACACGTGTCAATGAGCTAGATCACAGGCTAGATCTGTAAATATGTACATACTATAGAGAATCACACAAATTAGCAAGCTAAGAAATCATATGAGCACTGACCAATTAGTGCTGCAAATATTTTACAGGAAATCTAGGGTATGATATACATTACCTTATATAATCAATGACGGACTGACCTAATGTGGTTTGGCAAACAATCTAGCATATGCTTGCTTACTTCTTATGATCTTTTATGAAACAAAATACATGTTAGATAAAGATTGAGATATGTGACTACCTTTGTCATTATCTTTATATAACACAATTTGGAAGTATTTGGGGTCACAGCCAGCTGTAGGTTTTGCTGGGCTCTGTTCTCGGGCTGTTCGCCTGACGGGCCGCAGGCTTAAGGCCTTTGAAGGGGTGAATACCATCTTTTGACAAAGCATGATGGGAAATGGAGTTGACAGGAAAAACATAAGAACAAAACACGGGAAAAAAAGCATCGACTTCCATAGAAGACACCATCATTAGCAAAGAAAATTACCACCCAGAAGAGCAAGAAAATTAACAGAGAAATGATTTGATGTCAGACAGTAAATTTATTGAGAAAGACAAGAAACGTCTTCTAATGTCCAGTTGAATGATGGACTGGAGATCAGTGGGAATACTTCACCTCTTAGAAAGTCTCAGCACACTTTGTTCTTTAAAAAGACTTTATCAGAGACTAGGCTTTAAAGTCCAGTGTCTCTACATCATAATGTATATTCTGGTCATTGTGCTGTGACTGTCTCAAAAGTTCTGTAAAGAACGTGGATATGACTATGATTTGTCTGTTTCAAAGATGGGCCAAACATGTTTAACATTGAAATAAAAAAAATAAGTTATGATGGTATATCATAATTTGAGATGTTAACCAGTTAATAGTCATATACAATAAGCAGTGCATGGTTATCTGTGTGTACAAACCGTTTTAACACTCATGCAAGAGATCAAAACTCTCTTATCTATGTTCTAAAAAAACAGGTAGAAATCTAAAAATCTAAAAGATCACAGTGATGGTTAACTAATGGAAAGACTGTGCACAAAAAGATAGAAAGAGAGTGAAAGTAGAGAAGAGGTCATTGGTAAACCATCTCATGGTGAAGGTGGAGGTGTGGAGGCAGATGGGTGGAGGTGGGTGGTGGGGGAGGGGGATGGGGGACATACGATACCTAGGTTGACCGTGAGTTTGACGCGACCCCCGTCCAACTCCAGCCTGAGCGTGTCGGCTGAGTCTCGAGAGGTGGTGGCCATTAGGAGGCCGTAAGCTCGCTGGCAACGAAAACGCAGGGAAACATCCTCGGCCTCGGTGTGCATGATGTTCGGCATCACCACCTTCATGTACATGCTGCCGTCATAGGAGAGTATGGAGGCCTCTGTGGGAGCGAGTCAGAAGCACAGAGATATGTTAGCCATAGCTCAAATAAGGTTGGAGTGAATATAATCAGCTGGAACATGGTACATGACAAATATTTTATATGTCATAGTTGCTGCTGGAAATGTCTGTCAGTTGGTCCAACACCACCTGCGTGAGTGGTTTAAGGGCAAACATTAGGCTATGGAGTTCTTAATCAAAAACTGAAAGACCTAATACTGAATACTCTGTATACTATGCTGGGATACGTGTATAATAAAATTATTTTTTTCTAAATGAATGTCATCCACATGTCAAAAATTGAATGAAGAATTAATTTAATAATAAAAGTCAGGACAAAACACAGCATTTTTTTTAGTTTGAGTTGGTTGTTTTTCAGCTTCAAAAATGTTCATACCAGCGTTAACTTGTGATTACTGGTGGCAATAACCTGGATGCTTTTTGGTTGCTTGTGGTTTTAGGAAGATGTTGACAACAGGAAGAGAACGTGCAGCTGTCTTTGTACTTACTAGTTTAATGTAACTGCATTTTCAAAACATTAATTTTCAGGCGTACCTACAGTAGTTCCGTCAAGATGTTTTTTTTTGTTTTTTTTTCGGTGAATGTGAAAGTGTAAATTAACACACAGCACAGCGCCTCCCTGGAGGCTGTCAGTAGAGAAAAAAGTCATGTAGGCTGACTATACAACTTCACAATAATCAATATGTCATTATGTATGATGAGATGTTTTTACGTCTAAACATACTCCCTGCCCACTGGCTAGAGTCTGAGTGAAGAAGAAGGCGTGTGTGTGTGTGTGTGTGTGTGTGTGTGTGTGTGTGTGTGTGTGTGTGTGTGTGTGTGTGTGTGTGTGTGTGTGTATGTATGTGTATGTTGGTTTGATCGAGTCTGAGGTAATTCATGTCCACTTTAATGAAGTTGGTTAAATGCATTTTCTTGGTAATTTTTTGTAGGCTTCACTCCATTTCTTGTCTAACAGTAACTAATTATTATTCATTTTTCCCAACTCAAACCACCAATAGATTTAATTAATTTACTCAAAGCTGTGTTTCATACTTGAATGAATTTCAGTGCCAACTCTGTTGTGTAACATCAGCTATACGTTCTAAAACACAATTCTCTCAAAAATAATGACAGAAAATACACTCAATGTACAAGTCTTTCAAAATTCATGAACTGTTTTCTCGCTCAAATTCAACCACCACTAATCCCTGCGCATTCACATTACACAGGTTGACATGTTATTGTCAAAACTCATACATACTCAAAATAACACCATATTCATTAACTCTAAAAACACATGACTTGTGATCATGACAGCACAAACAGAGCACTGTTGAAACAGATATGATATTTTTGATGTATGTTGGCTGACCACTGGCTTCAAACTCACGAAGGGTTGATTATGTGGATACACGCAAAAGACACTTCAGTTTGGAAGTAGCAGAATTGAGGTGACTATTACACAAATACTGCTCCCATTGCCAACAACAGCTAATCCCTGCCAAAACATGAAGTTGTACAATATACGCCTCATTTATTTGGCTCTTGGAGTTGCAAAATAGTCATCCCATATGGTTCTTTTTAGTCTGTGTCCTCATCTGACTGTGAACTGTCGACACACTTTGTCTGTACCTCAAATTGGCTGTTACACCATGCTGTGCTCTTATTCTGCCCTCCCCTTTTCAAAGCTTTTTGGGCATGTTGACAGCAGTGAGTGCGAGGAAATCATAGACTGCTCAAACTCACACATACACTCATATGCAGGCACTCGCAAGGAGCACGCAGCATATGACAGCTTCAGCGTGTGTGAGCGTGTGTGTAAGTTCACCTGTGATATCATGATGTTATTTAAACAGGACCTCAAAATTAGGGATTTCTTTAATTTCCTAATTTCATGTTAAAACATAAGGTGTGATTACTGATTAGAAAGACTGGGTTATTGTAAATAGGGGTGAACTGACATGGTGAAAGGATGAGATGGGTGGTTTGTAGACTTTTCACCAAGCAGAGTTGTGGCAATGGCTGTGTTTTGTAGCAGTTAAAGCTGTAGTCTATAACTATTTGTGTTATATTTGCTAAAATTGTCATTATGATCTGACGGTAGAATAAGATACAGGTCAGCTGTGTAAAAATCCACTGTCTGTGGCTCCACCCAGTGGCCCTAATTTGATTTGCAAAAAACCACCGCTCTCGCGTCAACACAACTAATCAGAGCCAAGATGAGTGTCTGATAAGTGTCAATCACTCTCGTGCATATGCTGCTGGCAGCCCCCCTCCATCACACAGCGTGTATTGGGCAGTGTCCCTCCCCCGCCCAGGCGCACTGCCTGCTCTTACCTGGTCAGATACGTTCAAGCCCAAACTGAACAGACAACAACAGAGCCGAAAAATGCCCCACTAGAGCCCACGTCAAAGAGAAGAAATAAGAAGACTGACTAAGAAAAGAAGTGTAAAAAGAAAGAATTGGGCCGGGCCAGAGAGAGACGTCATTTCAGAGGTGGAAGGAGCTGTGGGATTTGTAAGGAATCAAGAGTGCCGCAGAGTTAGTGGCTTTTCTGCTGGACAAGTAAGGACCGCTCTATGTTTTAACCAGAAGGCTATGGTGGCAGCGATTAAAGTTATACTCGCAATAGCGCATATGGCTGTACAATGTTGCAGTCGAGCTACGTAGCTTGCTGCTAAATCTAGCCTTAGGTTTAGAGAAATAACGTTACTCATGCTTCAGAAAGGCAGCATGGTGATGATGATTACCTGAATTATTAGCTGGTTACTCTGTCTACTGCAAATTTTATAATTTAGTTGTATTGGTCAGAAATAGAACAATTGTTGTTGTTATTTTGAATGTGCCATCTTGGTTATCTGGCATCCGCATTTACCGTGATTATAAGCCTGCTCGTGATCAGCAGGCTCCTCTGTGGGGAGGGGCTTTGAAGGCAGGACTGCAGTGCAGTCGAGACGAAGAAGGAGGCACCTGGGAGCTGTATCATTCAAATATTCTGCCTAAGTCCACTTTTTTTTTAAGTCATTAATAGGGAGATTGTTGCATTCTGATTGTTCAATTTCTACCCAAGGTTTCCTTGGAGGTCAATCCCCACACTTAAAGTTATTAATTTGGATGTTGAACGGTTCTTTTACTGTTGCAGCATTCCACTGTTGTATACATAATGGGAGGGTGGTGGATTTAGAGCAGTTAATGGAGTAATCAGAGTAATTCGAACACTGATTAAACAGTGATGCTTGATGTTTTTTGTATTCATAATGATGAATCGTCTGCATATAAGCTGACCTAATGGGTTGTATCAGCAATTATAATTCCGGTGATTTGTGTGCCCCAGGAAAGGCAGCTGATAGGGGTTCAATAAATTGTGTGAATAAGAGTGGAGAGAGTGGACATCCTTGTCTTGTGCCATGGTCTAGTTTAAATGGTTGTGAGATTTTTACATTGGTGATTCCTGATGCTGTGGGTGTGTTGTAAAATATGTTAATCCACTTAATGAATAACTCTTCAAAACCAAACATGTTTACATCTTTTTGTTTTTGGATATATTTATTAGGTTGAATAGATGGAAAGCCATCTGATGCAGGTGCTTTATTATTTACTATGGCTTGGAGTGTTTTCTCAAAGTATGGGTCTGTCTAAGATATACAGAGTTTGCTGTGTAAGTTTGCAATATTTTTTATATATAATTTGGGGTGTATATAGTATTCTCTACAAAATAAATATATAATATAAGCAGATATATAATTGTGTCTTATGGTTGCTTAAGTTGATTTGCCAGATATTTTCCTATTTGTCACAGTATTCAAAATAGTTATGTTTGAACTTACTACTAGTGATAGTAACCATAGTACGCATCAGCATCATTGTTCTCCCTGGAAGTGGTTTCACTTTATATAATGATAATACTTGTCTTTGTACAATTGCATAGGTCTGAGTATGGAGTTGTGAAACAATATGAAAACAAATGCAAAAATGCCATTGAACATAATAATAGATGAACAAAGAGATGGATATAACCATCTTTCTTTTCTCTGAGTTGTCACAGTTGCTTTCTTTGATACCGGTAAAGATCAAATCTTGCACATGTTGCCTGTTTGAATGTCGAGCACAGTTGACAGTCTACAGAGTAGAGTTTTATTTATATTCATGAATATACTGAACATCTTGTCATACAAAAGCCAGTGTCTGTAGCTTCTCCTTGAGCGAATGCAGTAGGTTTGTCCATCTTGTAACATTGTAGTAGATGAAGCAGATGAATGGCACGTTTCTCCTTTGTATCTCCTCAGGTGAAGGGTTAGGGTAAGGGTTGATTTTCGGATCTACCATTCTGACCAGTATGTTGTAGCCGTCAATGACGCATTCAAGTTTTTTTCAGCTGCAGAATATCTTATTGTTTTGACCAAGACATTTTTACTAATGTGTTGTGACATTCTCACATTGAATGGAACCTACAAGTAAAATTGTAGGGTAGCTAACATTTCAGCCTATATTTTTCCTTTCTGTTATTTTCTTAATTCTGCCAAGTCTCTGCTCCATATCATCTTACATTCATCCAGAGTTGAAAAGCAGTTGTGGTTGCTGTTTTCTTGCATTACACTGGTATCAAACAGAGGTGATTATTTGTCCTGTCACAATAACTTATTATGATAAATGAGCCAATAAGATGCCGAGACATTATGTGTCCTACAAATGCCCTTTGTTCAATTGTGCTGCATAAATAAGAAACTGTAGTTATAACAAGTGCCCACAAAGTGGCGACAGCCCATCTGTCTGCTAGGAAAATATTTGTAGTAATTAAAGCTGGAAGGGAGGGGGGTAAAGAGGGGTTAAAACAGGTAGTAAAATGAGAAATCGTGCATGAAACCAAGAGTAAGAGAATGTAAAACCACCCCTCTCTCCATCACACAAACACACACAGATTTTCAAAATAAAATGCCAAATAAGGTAAAAGGATCTAACGAGGGGTCTCTGGGATAGGCCATATTTTCCAAATAAGAGCCCTAGATGTAAACCATGGTGCTGAAGAAGGCTGGATTTCAGGTTAAAGGTCCCCAAACAGGCTACATGAGTACTGAAGAAACTAAAACTCTGCAAATGCCTATGTCTTTGTACTCTCGCAAGTTCTACACTTAACCTCATTCAAATATTAATACTACGACTCTATTTCATCATCTTTCATACCTTGTACTACATTTTGCCCTCTTTATCCCTTTCCAACTTTTCCGACTGTTTATGCTCATTCAGCTGCTCCTTCATACAAAATTAAGCCAGCTATGCAGTTTAGCTCCCAGCTGTACAGGAAGCAATGCAGTTTGTTATTCTTCACCCACTTCATCTTGTTTAAAGCTGTACACTATGACTCTCATTTGAACCCCTTTCATTGCTTACACTATATTTTCATCTTCCATCCTTTTCCCACACTTCTAACTATTCATACTCCTTCAGCTGCGTCTTCATAGAAATTAAAGCCAGTAATTTGTCAGCTTTTCAAGATCCAGCATTCACACAATTTCTTCAGATATTGCCTTCTCAAGTTTTTAACTGTTTTTGATATATAGTCAGGCCTCCACCTTTTTTCCAATGGTTACTGCGTAGTATTCCTTTAAAAGAATACATATGTAGCATTAGTTAAAAAAAAAATTGTGGTCTTCTTTGACAAAAAATTAATGTTGTTTTCGGAGCAAACATTGAGTCCATGGGTGTCAAGTCAGTGTCAAAATCACATGCTATCATCCTCCATATTGGGGCTCAGGACATAGGTGTCGTCCACACTTTTGATCATTACTTTTTAAAACAATTATTCATTTCTATGTTTTGCGGTAATTTTCTCTGTTTTTCATGGACATTCATATCAGGGGTGCACCGATCCGATATTAAGATCGGATATCGGCTCCGATATTGACAAAACGGCTGGATCGGGGATCGGTAAAATGAAACAGATCCACCGGCCGATCCATTTTTTTTTTTTTCGCCGTCGCAGTACATCCTACGTCATTCGTCAGCGTCAGTGTGTCGCATGCTGGAAGAGCACAAGTTATTGTTTGACCAACTCTTTATTAGTTTATTCTCAGGTTCAGTTGCTATGTTTTATTTTGTATTCCTGTTTGCAGGTCGTTACACTTACTCACGTCACATTTCTCCGCTGATTAGCTGTTAGCCCCGCCATCGGTTGTTAGCCTCACCGGTCAGCTGTTAGCCTAGCAACGCTAACTTTCAAACCGACGTACTCAATACTATGTGGGCTGTCCATCGTTGCGCCGTTGGTCCTCCCTCCACCACAACCTCGGGGTTATTCACCGCCGGGCTGCTTTGTCTCCTCCTCTGCTGCTGCGGTCTCCCCGGCTCGCAGCGATGCTGGATGGTCGCCCCCGCTGTGTGCACGGAGCCTCCAGACGCTAGTTTGTTTACAGACGGTGCTACTGACATCGGGGCTAGTGTTCCCTCCGTGCTGACTGACAGGCGCTAAATTCATTCATTCTTTGATTTGTTTGTTCCACTTTGTTACGTGTGTCCTTGGGTACCCTGACAGGCGCTATATAAATTAAATGTATTATTATTATTATTATTATTATTATTATTATTATTATTATTGTTATTATTATTATTAATGTTACACATGTTTACAATGTTCGGTAACTGTTTGATTATTTTGTCTTAGTTAGGAAAGTCTGGTGCCTTTAGTCCCTTTCACATGGTGGAAGGTATACAGTTTATTATTAATTCAACAACGGTATCGGATCGGTATCGACTGATATGCTCAGTCCAGGTATCGGTATCGGATTGGATCGGAAAAAACTGGATCGGTGCATCTCTAATTCATATATGTATCCTATCCATGTATCTTACAAGTGGTTGTGACTGCTCATTGAGTTAGGTAACTCAAATAACAATATGCCACAGATACATTCCTGCCATGGACCATCCTATGTTTTTGTACTACAGCAGTGAAAATGTCATTGTATAACGATCTACGGCGAAACTAAAAAAGCTAGTGCAGAACAAAGAGTACAGAACAGAGTTCTCTTCATTTATCCACAAATTTGTCTATTAAGTAAGGACAAGCTGCATAGTAGAGAAGCATACAAATGAATAGTAAATGTTGCTCCAACAACATAGTGACATGTGCGCATGATATGGATCTTATTGGTACAATATGATATTTTGTTCATGCATGACCTAATGCACCGTACATATTTCATATGAATAAGGATTTTTTTCATTCACTTGTGTGTTCTCATGCTGTACTTGTGTCTTGGTCCATGCTCAACTGCACATGAAATAAATGCCCGTGTTTGGTCGCAGGGATGCCTGGGACTGATGTCTAATTGACAAGGTGTCAGATTAAAGCACGGTGAAATATACACAATTTAAATTCTCATTACAGCCCTGGACTGGGCTGTCAGATTAATTCTAACATGTCATATTTCTTGGATGTAACTTTGTGTAGAAGGGTGAGTGTGTATCCATGTGTGTCTGTGTGTATCAGTAGAGTGTGTCCAAAGGATTGATACACTTTTAACTGACTGACCTTGCCACATTAATACCAAGCAGGAGAAGACCTTAATGCATTTTGTTTGGCGTGAAGATTCACTTCACTTCAACTGTTTCTTTCTCTATATTTTTGTGATGTAGCAGAAAGAGTGAGTTCTCTAAAGTTTGTTGACACCCCTCAAGTTGATTATCAGGGACATTTATCATATTATGTCCTCATTCGCTGACCTTGTGTCATGTATCACAGAGGGAAGCATGCATCTATCTATGGACAAGAGTCTCAACTCATGGCAGTGCAGGATGTAAGTGGTAAAGGTTTCCTTAGATAGCCAGCCAATTTAGCTTAGATAGTTAGCCTCCCTCATGAGTAGACTGTAGTAGTAAGAGAAAGATTATAATTACAGCTCAAAATATTAGTATTAATATGGCGTTGATAAAAGTTAAGAGACTACTGATACGTTGACTAGCTATATGACCACATAGTCAGTACAATAACACTAACTCAGGAGGTAGAGTGGGTTGTCCAGTAATCTGAATGTTGCTGGTTCAAATCCCCGGCTCCCCCAGCTGCACGTTGAAGTGCGGTGACATTTCAGTTAGAGTTTTGCAAACAACCCAGTATCAAAACTGCTTTCAGAAGGGTTACTTATGATGTATTAATGAGTGCTGATACTGGGGACTGCTCCATCCTATTGCTGCTCAAATTCAGTGCAGCATTTGACACTATTGACCATAATGTTCTAATTAACAGCCATTGCTGGAATGGCTCTAAATTGGTTTGAGTCATATCTCGCAAGCAGAGCATTTTCTATTTCAGTTGATCTTTTTTTTTTTCATCCTCAGCCCAACTGATGTACGGTTTGCCACAGGGATCTAGTCTTGGCCCAATTTTGTTTTCACTTTATATGCTCCCACTATGAAATGTTATTAGTCAATTCAAAGGGGTCTGTTATTATTGCTAGGTGGACAACACACAAATCTTTGCGTCCTTTAAGCCTGACAATACTAGCTGTTTGAGTAGTTTAATGGAGTGCATAACTGCCATTAAAAAAATGGATGATTTGCAACTTTTTACAACTAAACTCAAATGAGACAAAAGTAACATTTTTTGGCCATAACACCTGGCTAACAAATTAAAAACTAATAATATAATAATACAACAATCTCATAAAATCATGTTACTTACAATTAAGTAACACAAATAAAATTTAAACAGCTCTGTCCTTTTTGTACTTAGAAAGGTATATTCAATCACATAGTGTCAAACACACAACATGGTTTGGCCCCTAGTTACATTACAGAACTATTGATTTCCTGTGCTCCAAATTGCAACTTAAAATAATCTCACCTACCTTTGCTAGATGTACCTAGGTCAAGGCTGCTGACCACAGGTGATCAACCTGAGCTCCAAGGCTTAATTCCCTAGCCTAAGGAGATAAGACTGGCAAACATATTGCCTTTTTTAAAGTCATTGCTTAAAACATATTTTTATAGGAAAGCCTATTTGATGGCTGATCTGTAAATTCTCTGATAGTGTCTTTTACTACTACTTACTCTATTTGTTCTTATCTATAACTATGGTGGCCCATATAGTTTTATTCTCATTTATTCTGTGTAGCAGTTTTTCCAGATTGGTCTAGATATGCTTTGCACTGATTGCCTCCGATTTATAGGTGCTGTGAAAATATGCCTCATGATGTTTTTTGTCATTTGAGACATTTTTAGTTTGAGTTATTCCACTCCATCAGTGTGTTTTCCCCAGCCTTAAGTGACAGGACAGGCCACTATTTTTGCTTGCCTTTAATCAGATCGACACAACACTTTTGTAGAACCGTTTTGTTATTGGGACACCTGACCTGATGAGAATGGTAAATGTTAGAACTGCATCACAAAAAACGTTAGTGATTGGATATTGCAGTGTCAGAGACATGGCAAATAACAGCATTGCTAATATCAAAGCAGTGAAAGGTTAAAGCATGTTTCCTGGACATGATGATTAAAACTAATTAGTCATTGATAGGGGACCAATTAAATGTACTCAGTAAACAGCAGTCAATGAAATTGAAATGAGAGTCCTTAAGACTGTAGTGAATTTCGGTGCCTGTTTCCCAACATAATTTATGTGCATTCAGTATTCAGTCCTTACATCATAATCATGAAACATATGGCTTCATGACTTGTATCCTTGTTATTGATCTACAGTCCCATGTTACTGCAGAGTAGTAATTATCAAAACTACTTGGAACTCTATCTGTTTCTGAAAACCTCTGCTGTGTGAGCCAGCGGTGGCATTATTTATAAGCAGACCCTTCTGTCCTCTGTAAATCAATGGTAAACAGACCAACAGGTGTCTATGCTCATGCCAAGAGTAAGAGGCATGATATATTTCTGTAAGCCCCAATATATTCTCAACTCCATTACATAACTATGGATGTTTTACTACTGTGGCACTTTATTTTGCTAGACAAATTAGTTGAAGTCAGAACCAAAGACAAATAGTAAGTAATGCCATGCAGAGCAGTAAATGTCTACTGGGTACACAGTGCTGGCATCAAGGTAAAATAGCTGCTATTTCACACATGGACACAAACACATGTACATGCAGGTAGTGAGTATTTTTTGGCTACATCTTGAAGTGTCAAGCTGCTTTCCCATCACAGCATCAGCCGATGAGTACAGCTGTATCACTCTAAGACCAGTGGATAATGATGATGAAGGTTCTCAGTCATCCAGGTCATGGTAATTCTAAGTGCTATATTGTTGGCAACTGGAAAACTGGAAACCAGTCCAGTTGCCTACGATATAGCACTTATGGAAAATATAAAGGGCAATGTTCACACATATCTAAGACCAATAATAGTGTTAATGAAAAAGATATTACAGAGTCCTGACTCGCTTTGGCTCCTGATTATTATATTGCAAAATTTCAATAAAATGTCCCTTGAAAAATAATTCAAGGTGAAATGTACACCCCATATCTGATTGACCCACTGATGCCCTACAACTTTTCCTTTCAAAGGTAAAAATTAGTTTCTGGGGAAATTATTATCCAGCAGCACATTGGATGGAGGAAGAAAAGACACAGCTATAGATACAGAGATACGATCAGAGAGCTGTAATTTGATATGCTAAAAGAAAAAAAAAAAAGCCGCAGGAGTAATCTGGGGGGATTGGGGATGTGTTAATCATTTTTCAGCTCTGATCAGTCTTTATTAAACTGTCAAAACACCACGACAGAAAAATTGGTCAGAAGGCCAGTGGAATGTTCTCTGGCAGATGGGTGGTGTGGCAGTGGAACCTGGACTGTCCCCCCACCACCAGTCCATCACAGTGTCTCAAAACTAAAATCTACAATCCTAATGCAATATATTTCTAGTACTGCATCAATTATGCACAATGCAGTCAGAAATATACAATACATCTGTGAAAAACGGACTTTGCAGCCCACGTCCACACAGGATGGTGGCGACAAGGACACACAGAGGTTGGGTGGTGATGGGGTGAAGACACAGCAAACCACAAATGTGGATTGTGGTGAAAAGTGCTGATTTATTTACAGTACTCTAAAATACGTGTTCTGGCTCAATGGCAGCAAAACAACAACAAAAAAACTTCAGAAAAAACAAACCCACAGGTTTCTCAATTCAAAAGGGACCAACACAATTCTCTGTTTAAACAATTCTCTGTATACAACCTCTCAGCAAGTTGACACTCTCCAGACTCCCACCCTGAGGGCAGAAAACCCTCACTTTAAATAGAGCCCTTCAGTTAAGCTGATTGGTAGAAACCAACATGACAGGGTGTTTTGTTAGGTATAGTTGTTCAACTGATCTTCTATCTATCACACACATACACTGAAATGTAGTACATCATACATTTCAATACTACTAATAATAATAACCTTAATATTTACCTCTAATTAAATAATAATTACATTTCAATACAGCCAATCATTTTGTATTGTAAGAATAGCTTCCCCTGCTCAAATCAACACTTTCCCCTGTCCCAAACAGGGAATAAATTAGCCATTGTCATGGGGCTCGTGTTCCTCTGAGAAACAAAGTGATGCGGGACCAGGAAGTGAAAGTAAGTGCTATCAGTGCATTGTTGGTGTTTGTGTGCACAATGTATGGACTAACGGAATGGAATGTCTTATGGAGCAGAATCAACGGGTACCGTGTCGTTCACTATGATGTTGGCAGAAGTTTGGTGAGTAACTGAAAGATGTGTAAACGAGCGATCGCGCATGAATGAATTACGTTGCGGTTGCCAGCACCTCGCGTAATTAGAAACATCCGAAGCTAAGTGTGTGTGTGTGTGCATGTAAGCCTGTGTGTGTGTGTTGTAGTCAGTTTAAATGTCGCAGGAAATGTCAGGCGAGTTGGGGGGAAAAGGAGGGCTAACTTTTCACAACATCATTGTACTTGATTTCTATCAGCATCGAATATACAAGGCATGTGCATGGGGCTCAACTCCCCATGTGTAAAACAAGTTCTTTCCAACATTACTTTGCAGGGACAACATCGATGGATCCCTGGTTCAGTGCCACACAAGACAGTTGTGATTGGTTAAAAAGAAATACCAGCAAGCCAGAGCATCTCCTCCATACCATGATGACAACTGGCCATATTAAACCCACACCCTCTACACCAATGTTCTAGGAATACCAATCTACATTATATCACCTGTGGTGCCATCAGCTGAAAAGACAGGCCACTGACACATCACCACAGTATGTCATGATGCTGTGCTATCTGATTAATAGCAACCGATAAGTCCAGAAGCTGAGACTGGGGTTTATTAGCCCCAAAGAGCTTTGCTGCAAGGAGCTGACCAAATGCTAACTTGCAAGTTAACACATGTTTAACATGTGGGTGTGTGGAGAAGGCTGTGTGTGTTTATGTGCGAGCTCAGACTCTGACTGATCTCATCTCATCACCAGGAACTCAATGCCTCCTTTTCCATCTGGTCTCTGTGAGTTTAATTTACTGAAGTCAAACGGCATCAGTGTAGGCCTGAATTTTATAGGTCAAGGTAAAACATTTTCAGTGTTCACATCAATGTCCTGCATACTAACACGTTGACCACTGGTCACTATGGAGGGCGGGAGAGGAGGATGATAGTGTCATAAACTAGCAGATGTTCTTCAATAGGGGGGTGCACACATGGCCTGTTTGTATTGATTCTGAAATGTTAGATTCAAAGATTTCTTAACTCAGTTTGCATTCATGAATAGGAGGGATTCTTTGCAGCTGTAATGTGCCCAGAAAGCATATTATCTCATGACACTGTCTCTGTGTCTGTGTTGGTTATGTTTAAAAACTGTGTGTATGCACTTATTAGTCATGCCCGCCTCACCCTTTTTATGGTCGAGAGCAATTCCATTTAATCTATAATGTACCATAACTCACCCAACTGGAGAGTTACACAGCAGTCTAGGCTACTACTGTACACTAACTATATCGACCAGGAAACACTCCCAGAGACAATAAGGTGTATGCCTGTGTGTGTGTGTGTGTGTGTGTGTGTGTGTGTGTGTGTGTGTGTGTGTGTGTGTGTGTGTGTGTGTGTGTGTGTGTGTGTGTGTGTGTGTGTGTGTGTGTGTGTGTGCGTGTGTGTGTGAGTGGGTGTGTGTGTCCTCTAGGCTACCTTGCTGGCAGAAGAAGATAATGGATTTGGACAACTCACAAATAAGGACATGACGAGCACTGGCTGTAAAATCAACAAGCTCGCTCTTATCCCTTCCCTCCTCTATTTTATCTTGTTCCTTTCCACTAACTCACTGTCCCCTTCTTTCCACTTTTTAGTCCTTTTTTTCTGTAAGTAGATGAGAGGAACCCCTTCATGTTCACAGTGATAACACACCATCGTGATAATAGAACTATCTTTAAACTAAACCTGGACACTCAAAATTGTCATTATTTATTTTTCTTGCTTTCTCCGCCTGTCTGTTTGTCTGTCTATATGTCTGTCTGTGTGTCTGTGTGTCTTCCTGTCTGGCTTGTGCAAAACGATCATTCATGTGCTTAACCATTCACTCAGTGTGAAAGAGATAATTTGTCCCCATCTCACTGCGTTCAAAAACATTTTGTGTGAAGAGAGCTGAGGACAGATGTCAGGGTAGATGTGTAGCCACCTTGGAATGACATGGTAAGGTTGTTAAACTTGTTTTTGGTTGTGTTGCTGATTCACTGAGAGCATTCTCTCTGTTTCAGGACCACCTTATCACATTGGCATTGTTACACACACACTCGGAAGCTGCTAAGTACAAGCACTGTCTGATCTGCAGGCCACTGAGTAGCTTCACTGGAGCATTTGGTATAAGGGCCTTGCTCAAGGACACCTTAGCAGTAACGATAAGGACCTTTCACCTCCCCCACCCAGATTTATCCTGCTGGTTCAGGGGACTGAAGCAAGCTAAAAGACCATCACTGCCCCAATTAAATTCGATATGTCGGCCAGATTTGGCCATATCAGTATCCACTGCTGGTTAGATTAACAGACTGAAATGCTATCCTGTTTTCACTTCATTATGGAGTCTGATATATCAGTGATATCAGTTACTGTTTGTCAAGTTGTGTTTCCTAACAACAATCTGCATTGCTGCATAGATCTCATCAGCATGTGTTGCCACATCTTCTGAGGGGGCTTTGGCACAGGAATATGAAGTCCCTATTATTGATCCTACTACTAATAGCTATTGATACATTAAACAGATCTGTTTTTGAATTTGAATAGCAAATTGTCAGTTACTTCTTGGCCAGTTGAGCATATGATTGGCAGTGGAACCTGGAAAACACTCTGATTTGCTGTTCAGGTCAGTGCATTAAAAAAAAAGGAAGGGAATGACATATTTATGATTAGAGGCGATAACTCGAGAGTGCAGTTGAAAAGAAAAAAATGCTGCTCTACCATCACAACACTTTTTATATCCACCACCCTGTTACCCATTTTTAATGACTAAAACAAACTCCTACTACCTGGTTTGGAGAGTTGCAGAACTTACTAGCTAGTTGGCCGTCGGCTGTAGTCTTAGCTGCGTTCAAGTGTAGCTTTCTGAAATCCTGGTGCATCTGGGCCCTAACCCTAGAAACCATGTTATTACTGAGTCTTTTCCATTTCCTGAGGTGCTCTGAATTTACTCCAACTTCATCTACTTATAATCCTTATAATCCCCATCTACATTTTATACCTAGTCTCCTAACTTAGCCCGTATGAGCCGCTGACTAAATACATCAGTTATAGGTGGGCCACTCTTTCATAGAAGCAGAGAGAATGGCTACTCGACTAGGTTTGACCAGAATCAACATTTTCATCAAGTCTTCCACATTTTGCCATCTTCAAAACACTATTCTGACCATGTTTTTCCAACCATTCAAGTATTTTGTTGCTGGTTGTCCCAGGCATATTGATCCTACATCCAAAACAATCCGATCAATTACTGTCAAGCTCCTGCACACCTCAGCTCCATTTAAATACTTCTGTCCAATTCTGATAGTGTAACTTTTATATTCTTATTATTCTTTTAGATTCTGCCTTTTCCAGAATCTACTGCAAACTATGATAGGACCTCACAATGAACTGTGATGATGAACTTTTGGGAGAAGACACAGGTTCAGCCTAGTGAGTTGTGTCCTTCAGGAAGGAAGTCATTGCTTTGAAGGACACAGTTGGAATCAGTCTAGTACTACCTGAGTCAATCTGTACAAAGTCTGCAATCACATTCTGCACAATTGCCGTGTTGCTCCAGGCTTCTCTTGCACCTTTATTCTTAAACATTTGCGCCTCTGCCTTAAGGACAGTATGTTCTAAGGTCAGTATGTTCTAAGGTTTATGCAAGAGAACAAAGCATGAGCACATCCAAGCACACACATTTACCTCTCTCACAGGTACGTGACCAGTAGCCAGTGCCAGTGCAGTCACATATGAATCGATTCCAGCCTTCTTTGCAGACACCTCGGTTCTTGCATGGGTAGCTTTCACACTGCTTGCCAGGTTGCTTGTTGCATGAGGGTTTAATGCCAGCGCCATTTTGTGCCCCAGCAATCTGACGGATGTCCTTGCTCCGACCATCGATGAAAAGGTCTCGGATACAGCCCACATAGCCGTAGTTGAGCATGGCTGTCCAGAGCTCTGTAGGCAGGATGAGGTTGGTGCGGTCGGTGGGAAGCCCCCCCAAGTACATGTCACCCTCCAGGTCCAGAATCTCACTCTCACCGCTGGCTGTGAATGGGGTCCTTCTGCTATTTACAGAGATGGTGCCTGTGGTGGGGATGGAGGGAGCAGATATCAGGTAAAGGGCTGCACTGATATAAGATAGGATGGTGATGCCAGGGATAAATCATACTGGTGGATGCACAATGATGAAAGCAATGCTCTATTGTTCAGCATGATCAAAGAAAAAGAAAGCTTTTGGTCTACCTGATTTATTCATTCATTAAGTAACCTTGTACTTGATTACACTTTTCCTTATATTATCATTAATTTAATGTATTCATACCATCCCAACCCTGCATAGAAACCACACTGCATTGGTTTTTATTCTGGCTGTTATCACTGCTTTTAAATCTTCTGGTTAATTTATCTAATTCTATTAGAACACTTCACTTCACCAACACAACTGACCTGAGCGTCCATCTCTTTGAATGTCCACATGATACCAGGCACCATCATTGACCTTCGTCTGGGTTGCCTTCACTTTTATAGTCCCTGAGCCCATATCCAACAGCAGGTACAAGCTGCCATCCAGCAGCTCCACTGCAAAGAAATCCACCTGGACAAGAGCAAAAGAACACATCAACAGAGTTTTCTGAAATAAAGGAAAGCAGGATGTGGTTCTTTTTTTGATTATTATTTGATTTGCAGTAAAACTGCATGTATTGCGTCAGAAAATCCTTGATGTGTGACGAATACACAACATAGTTCAGTTATACATGTAAGCAAAGGTGAACCATAAAGCAATTGTTAGAGAAAAGGTATTAACTAAATTGTTTAAAGCATTCCGAAGTCAGTCAATTTTGAAACAATTGTCCGTCTCTGCAAATGAAGGGAAACTTTGCCAATTTCCAACCAGCTTTGTATCACTGCAATAATAAGACTGCATCACCAAACTCCGATCCAACTACCTAAACTAGTGCAGTGCTTATAAACTATGAGCCAAGATTCTGTTACTACACTGCTATTTCTTGCCCAGATTGTTTTAAGAAACATATTTTAACATACTATTTAGCTGCAATTGAGAAATATTTTTAACTGGAAGTGGCTTTCATATTGTTTCTGAACTGTACAAACTCTGAACAAACTGCAAGAAGACGTTAATCAAACATGAGCCACATTCCTATCTACTGACTATGTCTCAGTATGCTAAAATCTGTTTTCAGAAACATATGAAGTTTACTGTTCACATGTAATAGCATGCTGTTTGTAACTAGCTGGCTGCCATAATGTTTCCTGTTTCAAAATGGACTCCCAAGACAAAACCAAGCACTGCCCAACCCATAGTAACCGTCAACGGGAGAGTTTATTGGTCCGGTGTGTTGCAGTACATTATGGTAGTTGTGGGTTTTCTACCCTTTGAGCAGACGTGAATACCACAGCCTTTTCTCTCTCTGTTTTCTCTGGTTCTCTGCTCTACAGCATAGATAGCCCAGTTTTATGCAAGGGCCATCTTTCCACTGATGAAGTACTTCTTATTCAAAATGCTACATAAATCCAGTTTCCTTCAACCTAATGTTTGCAGATATGATAAGAATGGAATTTCTTGAAGCAGACATGAAATTACCAAGTGATCTTGGAGACTACGGACTGACCTTGGTGTTCTTCTGGCTGCGGGCAGCATCTTTGCGCTCCTGGGGTTTGCCATGGGTGAAGAGAATGAGGCCGTTGGGCTCTGTTGTTCGGAAATCGAAAGAGATGGATCCCATCCGTTTGGTGTTCCACTTGGGGAGGCTGATGTAGGCCTCAGGAGTCTCGAAAGAAATAGGGTCCAGGGTGGCCACATTCTCACACTTGTAGGAAACCTCACCCTGGATTTTCATCTTAGGATCCACAATTCGAGCCAGGCGGGACAACTCTAGACGGATGTCATTGTTCTTATACACCACCTGTAAAAAAATGACATTAAAGTTAATATCTTTTTAGGTACTGTCAAAGATGAATAGGCCATAATTACTCTTGTCATTTAAGCAAGAACCAATGGTACCAATTTACATTGATTCATTGATATATTGATCAAGCATTATTGTTTTTTTCTCTTTATTTTATTTTTTGGGGTTTTTTTTTTCCCCATGAAACAAGGAAAGCCTTTAAAAAATGAGAAAAATGATCAATGTTTTCAAGATTTAGAATGCAATGCAGAACTATGGATGTGAATTTTGATTGATTCCGGCTCACATTTTACAATAGGGTGTCATAAAACCCTGTCTTCATGGGAACTTAAAGCTGTTCTATTCAATATAGGTAAGGCCTGATTTAAAAAAAAAAAAAAAATGTTGAAGTCTTACGCAAGGATAGTAAATAAAGACATAAACTGTGTTGCATCTTACTCAGACACACAGTTTGCATCCCTCGCCATAAAGCTGCTCTGTAACAGACACAGTTTCCTGTGTGAGTGGGTGTCCTGCCAATGATGGAAAACAAATGAATGAAAAACACTAAGTGGCCAATCTTTTATCACAACAGCCCTAAATGCTATCAATAACGTTGGGAGGATGGAGTCACGGAGGGGGATGTGTGTGTAAATTGAAATCTACTCAAGTGGAAAATTGAAGGTCTTTTTTTTCCTTTAATTCTCTGGGCAGAAAAACACCCTCTGTCTGGCGATATTTTGGGCACATACATACACAAGACAAACACACCCTCTCCTCCATTTCACCCTGTTTTATATTAATACTTCTGCTCCCGCTCCATGCCCAGGGTTCTATCTGAGAGTGCTGCGATGGCTGAGTGGGTAGATTGAGGGGCCTGGCTGAGATTATCGATAATCCACCAGCAGATTTGACAGTAAATCAACTCATCCCTTAAGGTGCTTGGGGATTGGATGGAAAATTGTCTTTTCCTCTTCTCTGCTCTCACTCTCTTTCTTTGTTGCCTTTCCGTCTCTTTGTGTTACATCCATCCTTCTCTCCCTCCCTCCATCTATCTCACTCCCCCACCTCTCTACATGAAGCAGCCGTTCCTTCTCCTTTTCTGACTGAACATAAATATTCTGAGCCTCTTGAGAAGCCCTGCTACTCTTTTCTCCAAAATAAAAGCCTAAATTAAAATTAAAGCCTCTTCAGACTCATCGACAGCAAAGAAGGGAGGATAAATCTTGAAGCCGATCGTCTCTGTATTGGTCCCAGTTAGAGGTTCTTCATCCACAGCACCGTTCATGTGTGCTGGCATACACAAACACGCATGAATAGTTGGATCAACTTCTTATTGGTGGACGAGTCAATAGCAATCCTCTGACTGGTTGAAAGACTCTCCAAAGTCATTATGGGAATCAAAATATGGATGGCTAGCATCCGTGTTAGCGGTTTTTCATAATTGAAACAGAACTGAACGAAACAGTATGATAAGATTGTTGTGATGTTTTTGTTTACTTGACAAAGATTTTAATAATTAAGTATTGTTGCTGGAAACAAAATGGTACCTTTAATGAGATATGACCATTAGCCCAGACACACACACACACACACACACACACACGCACACACACACACACACACACATAGATGTGGCTACTGTACACTTTTCCTACTGTTACATGTTTGCTGATAAAAGAGAGCATAAATCACATAAAATGTGAGTTTAGACTGGATGAGGGAGGGGGTATGGCAGAGAGGCGGAGGTGGGAACAGAGTGTGTAGCTGACAATTTGACAAGTCACTTTCGGGTCTCTGCCACCTTTGAACAATAATAGCAAAAGGGCTTTTCAAGATTCAAAGGGAGCTTTATCAGCGCGCTGCAGACGCAGGCTGCAGGTTAACATGAGAATGAAGCATTAGCAGAGAGGCTATCAGAGAGTGATAGCAGGCCGAGGGATACCCGACACACAGTCCACATCAACACACACACAAAGTATGCATGCATACATATAGATATCCTGAATTGGGTGAGGATGAACATGTTGGTGTGTGAGTGAGTGAGAGTTTAAGCCACAGAAAGCAATTGAAAATGTTTGACAATAGCGAGATGATAGAAATCCATCAGTGCATTATCTCCTCAACCAGGCCTGCTCAGCACACAACATTACACACACACTCTTATCAGTGTGTGAGAATGAGCAATGTAACACAATATGACTCAGGCTTGAAATTACCTTTTTAGATTGCCAGCCAATATAGCTGCTAGATTTTAATGTTACCATCCACTCGGAATTTCCACGAGACAATATCAAACAGATGTAGTCCCACACATTACTGAAGCACTGGAATAGGAAAAATAACATTTGTATTCAAAGTATTTCAAGTAGAGGGGCTATAGTGCCACACGAATCCTAAAACCTGGAAAAAAGTCATCATTTTGGTACTTGCATATAAGAAGAGGGTAATATGTTAAACTGTAATAAAAGTACATACTACATAAACATCATTATAAAATATACTGTAATTCAAAATTCAAAAAATCTAAATAGAGAAAGAATATATA
This sequence comes from Diplodus puntazzo, assembly GCA_963678695.2. NCBI lineage: Eukaryota > Metazoa > Chordata > Actinopteri > Spariformes > Sparidae > Diplodus > Diplodus puntazzo. The sequence continues at coordinate 21,876,685 of OZ023175.1, read as the reverse complement.
TAAGGAGCCTTTACGTGTCGTGAAATATGTTTGCTAACACGTGTCTAAAGCTTGAAGATTGATCCATTTACATTAAAGTATGTACTGTAGTAAGCTGATTAGTGGTGGTGATGTTAGGTAATTGGACTGCAACGTAGTTTGTTTAAAATGGTAGCGTTCTACTTCTGAAGATTTCTTTTACGCTTCAAAATTGATAAAAGTGGTGTTCATCTGTGAAGATTCTCTTGCTGAACGAAATGTGTTAGTGTCATAAACTTGTGTTGGTCACAGACTTTTTTTTCAGCAATAATTTAAATTCTAGCTAATTTTTGGGTTAGCCTACAACTATACTGTATGTCACCCTTGTAGCACTGTACAATCTATAGTTTTTCCTGAAGAAAAAGAACATAGGCTCAATTCAAATGATCTTGCTTGGAGAATCAGTGCATCCCAGTTGAGGTTAGGCATCAAGCTTACATTATGTCATTTTCTTTTGCTAGAAGAAAACTCATTAAATGTCAGTAATATACAGAGTTCATACATGAGCATACTCAGTATGGTGCACCTGATCTGATATTTCTTCTGAGGAAGTTTAGTTTATATGCAACTATTTTGCAACACCAAATGTCTACAGGGATTGCATTGTCAGTCACATTGACCTGCCTTGAGACACTCAGCAAAGCATTTGCAAGCTCAGAGATTTTGCAGTGTGTGGTCTTGCCCACATGATGGCATCATTCCCCTGGCAGAAAACAAAATATGACTTCTGACTGAGGCTGATGCTGCATTTATACACTGATTTGATTAATCAGATAAGGATATATAATTGTGTGAGGTATAAAGGCATGTCAGTGAATGATATATGTGTGTGTGTGTGTGTGTGTGTGTGTGTGTGTGTGTGTGTGTGTGTGTGTGTGTGTGTGTGTGTGTGTGTGTGTAGACAGTGGTGTGCAGCGAGGCCCTATAAAACCTTTAATAGGCCACTGGTGGTGTAGTTTCAGCAATTACTTTATTACTGCAAGACCAGAGCAAATGCAAAACTGTTTCACAAACAAAATAAAATAAAGCATCAATATATGAAGGAAAATAGGAATACATATTCAAACGAACAAAGCCACTTTTCTGGATCCAAAAGTTTGAGGCATTGGTTTACTATGAATACTTTTTTTTTTTTTTGTCACAAATAATAATAGCAGTTCAGATGTGAAATCGAGCAAATTTTGTTTTCTTTTCAGAGGACAAAACTACTTCATATGTGAAACAGAGTTTTTTGTTGGTTTTTTTCAGGAGAAAATACAATTAAGGCTCATTTTGTGAAGTGCTTGTGTCTGTAATACTCGTTTTAACCACAAGATGAGCAAGTGCACCACTGCCCCATGCTCTAAATAGGACTATGTTACGGGGTTATGTAACATTATGTCGTTCTTTTGGCAAGGAATGTTTTATAATTGGCGCTAATCTGCCGTCAGTGTCATGGGTGGAATATTGTGTATTATCAGCAGTTCAGATCAAGCAGCAACATTCAATGGCCTCATTCTGATGTATGCGCCTTTGCATGTTACGTCGTAGTTTATGGTTATAATGGTTCCTGTGAATTGCAGCAATTATAGAACAGTACTTTTGTAATAGTTACCTAGTGGCTCCAGCAGGGGGCTTGTACGACTGTTGAGCTGTGTTGCGGAAACCTGCCTTTATCCTTTCAGTCACTACACTGGTCTGAGGAAAGTTAGGTGACATAGGTGTGTGTGTATAGTGCTCAGGGGCTTATTTCTAATACAGTGTGTTCCCGTTCCCAAGTGTGATTTGGACAATTGCTAAGGGAATAGGATCATTATATAGATGTATCAATTGTTTTACAACAGAATAAGCATTTTTGATACACATTCATTTTGGCCATATGGTTATTATTCATGTTTATGATATACAACTGGATGCTGAATATTGCAAATATAGTACAGTGCCGATTCTAAGTAAGTACTTCAGTTGACACTCAGAACAATCAGCTCACATTTGACCTGTGGGTACAACAATGTCATCCTCTAGCAGGAGGCCATGTACAGCTGGTCTAAAGGTGTTGTCTTGTTTCACAGAGGATATAATGAATCCTACACACTGTTGGGGGGAAATTCTAACCTGGTCAGCTGTGATTTTGTGTGGTGTAATATAGTATGACACAAGATGTCCCATTATATTTGTGCATTGAGCATTAAGCCTTATTATGAGGAGCTCACAGGCTGATTAAATGTATTTGGTTAAATATCACTATTTTATGACTAAGTAGAATTGCTTCTAGCCTGATTTTTTGTAAGTTGATTTTGCCACAACTAACAACTCAGAAACTTTTTTTAATTAGTGGAGAGAAGGCAAAGAACAGAAATACAAATGTGTGGCACAATGCTCACTGTCATTGCTCAGTTTGTGAAGTTGTCCTTTGTGTATCTTTTTGGCTACAGCATGCAGGCACAGCCAGAAGGCTCCATACGAGTGGTTGATGGAGGTGTAATGACAATCACAATTACAGCAATTATGTGTTATTGTAGGCCATTATGTATTTTGTAGGTTCTGAGATGTAGGCTTTCTCTGTAATTGCTGGCTTATGAAAGGCATGATAATCATGGGCCGGCCAGCCACAGGGGCTACCAAGGGCGACCAGTACTTGGTGCCATGGTAACAAAGCATTTATCCATAATGCCGCTCTGTGGATGGTGAGGACAAGAGCATTGGCAACAGGCAAATTAGCCCTAATGGCGGGGAGTGGAGGATGAGAGGGTGTTGGACAGCAGACAGAGGGAGAAGCTGGTGGTTGCTGCCGATCTGTGGGTGGGTGGCCCTGCGATAAGGAGGTAGGCAGAATGTGTGTGACTGTAGGAGTAGTGCTTGTGACCAGTGGGCATAAATGTATACCTGTGTATGACTGTATGTTTCCAGATGTTAAAGCATTACAAAATGTCTTTTACCAGTTCGATAACCATATGTGTGACAGAATTACACACACTCTGAACCATTTTCATACCACTAAATTAGATGGTCAATTGATTAACTGCATTAGAACCTGCACCCCTTCTTCTCAGGTGCTATTGTATCAATGTCAATCCAGGATACATTCCATAATTCTTATATCAGTCAGCTGCAACACATGAAAATCAAGCAGGACCCCTTAAAAAACAAGTCATTTTAGTTTTTTCATTTTTGGCATCTTTAGGGCGTCTCGTCATCTAGCTTCTGGATAATAACATTACATTTGTGTGGTGGCAATTTTATACATTTGCATATTTTCAAGATGGCTCCCACTTGTATCCACAAGAACAAAGAGCAGCACATGTCAGCAACTTATTGGTGGGTTTTGATGATTCTACTATTAAATTATACCTTTTTGGGATTATGAGTTAATTTCTGAGGTGACAGAAGTGATTCCAGATCAAGGTGGTATAGTCAAGGTCAATATCGAGGTAATTTTGGACCCAAAAGCCAATAAAAGCTCATCACAGAAGGGTTCTGTAAGTGTCCAGTGGGAACAGAAAGGGGCTGAGCACACAGCTCTGGGGTGCTCCAGTGTTGAGCACTAAAGCAGAGGACCCGATGACCTGCTGCTGCACGTAAAGAACAAGAACAAAAACTAGTGAATGAAGTCATGTTACAAAACTTAACCTAAAAATATACTTGTAATGGTGAAAAAAGGCCAAAAAAGCAGATAAGAAATTGAGGGAAGCTTCTAAAAAAACACTAAAAAATTGTCCTTATAGCTGTGTGTGTACATCATTCTATATTCTGAACCATTCAATTCAGCAGGTGACTTAAAGTGTTACCTCTGTTGAATTGTATCTGCTGCATCAGTTTTGATCCTCATTTGTAAACTGACCATTGTGAGTGTGACAATGTTAGAGGAGTGCAACGCTGAATTAGCAGAGTACTCTTTAAAGCAATAACCTGCTGTGTGAAAAATGTCTTATGTCAGATAATGTGTATTTACTGCTGATGAAAAGCAAACACTATCTGCAGCTGTAAAAGAAAAAGATTGATGATTGATTCAAGTTATTTGTGGCGTAAAAATCCATTCTCCTTCAAGTCAAAGCAAAGTTAAACTGCTAAATTGTTTTTCTTTATATACAAACTATTTACACACTATTGCACATACAGTATATAATATTAACAAATGATGGTCCAGTACAAACACTTTTACCATCAAGATTTAATATGCGTGACTCATATGCTACATTATTTGATGATAGTGACAGTGATGATTGGATCTGTGAAAGTTTAAGCTTTTTTTTTTGATTACTGCGTTGAAAATAAAAAGTAATCATTATAATGCAAGCATGTAATTATGTAATGTACGCATGTGTGCACAAGCCCGTGTATTTGTTTGTCTCGTGTTTGCTACGCCACACCACCTTTATCCTTCATATCGCTGTGTTCCATCATGAGGAAAAAAGGGATTCAAACCTGTGTGTGCCTGTCTGTGTGTGTGCGTGAGTGTGTATGTGTGCGTGCGTGCATATGTGCATGCGTGCGTGCATGTGCGTGCGTGCATGTGCATGCGTGTCAGGGGTGGGTGACACAGTGAAGCGCAGACCTGCCCAGCATGGCACAGAGTAGGAAGTAGGCCAGAGGGGGATTAAATGGCCACTGCGCCACTTCCTCCCTTCTCCCCGCAGCCCATATGATGCTATGTACTCTATGCGTGTGTGTGTATGTGCGTGCAACTGGCTCCAGTCAAGTGCTAAGATATGACATCATCAGCTTGAGGGAACAATATATTTGTGTGTGTGTGTGTGTGTGTGTGTGTGTGTTGTTGAGGCTCCACTTAAATTTATTGGCATGTATTACAAAATTTTATTTAGAGTTGCATCGAATTGAAAACATCACAAAATACTTGCTGACCCTTAACCTTATTAGGGGTTTATTTTGGTGGTCCATTTTCATTGACAGTAAAACATGAATAAAATATCATTAATTGAAATGTTTTTTTGAAGTTTCAGGTTTCAGGTTGTCAAATGTCTTCTTTACCTGTGAAATAATGCATGGGGAAAGCTGAACTATTGATGGAGAAAGAAGGTGAAGATGAAACTTCAGCTCTGGAGTGATTAGTGAGACGGTGATCGGACTGACTACTTCCACTTCTGTCGAGTGGACAGGAACAAGACACCCGTGGGATGATAATGTTGCTCCCTGCTCATCAGAGAAGAAGTGGCTGGACAATCTTACAGCTCGATTTTGAGTTCTTTTGGCCCTCAGTTGGCAAAATAAAAGGATTGATCAGCTGAAGATGTTAGACCTAATATGGAATTTATCCAAATTTAATCTGAACACCTCTAAACATTCCAAAAAAAAAATTGGTATGAGCTGATAAGCAACCAGTCATCACGCCAAGACCACTGTCATCCCAAACAAACAGACAATTAATTATGTAGTTTACCTCCTTGAGACAGCCCATGAAGTTGTTACTGACTGGAGATCCAGGCAGGTCGGCGGTGCTGGGACTTCCACCCACATAGAAGAAGTCATCAGAGCCCAACATGGTGTAGTCCTCCTGGGTGTAACCCGTGGTGGTCAGAATTCCATCTACTGATATCGTCACCTGACAATGAGGAGTAAACAGTGAGGGTTTTTTTTGTCTTGGATTTGAAGGACAGAAGGTGGCCTACAGCATTGTTTTAGAACTCTCTCAGATCTGTGTAAATTATATATCTCACACCTGGTGATACGTTAACCTGTGTTATGGATCAGACAAGACAGATACAAAGAAAATCTGCCAGCCCATAATTTTCTTTATTTTTCATGCCAGTTAGTAGATGCTATCTGAGGGTGTTGAAACTGTGATGGGTTAGTAAAATGTCAAAACAAAAATGTTAAGTGGGTTAATTTAGCTCGAAACACTGACATGCACTAATACATATCCCCATGTAACAAGTCACGTTTACTGTTTTATCTTTAGGGATAGAGTTAGGGTTCTTCTTATTTTGTTTTTAAATGAGTGAGGGAGAAAACAACCACTAACTATATTGTAACAGGTAGCATGCAGGAGCAGGCAAGACAACACTCAAAAACCAACAGAAAGGAGGAAGAAGCTGGTGTCACACAACACGGAAATCAGTGCAGACATGCAGGACAAACAGAAGGGCAGCGTGCAGAACCATACTACAGGGAATATTAGTCTGGGAACAGTGTAATGTAGCGAAAACCTACTGCAGACAGCACATTCAGATCTTTGGTCAGTGCCTTAAGCTTCAAACAGTTTTGAACGTTAGCGTCTCTGTGGTCAAGTTAGTAATGATATATATGCAACACTCTGGTAGACTTTCAATATAAAGCTTGCCGACATACAGCTCTCACTATGAAAATGTATGACTTGTGCACTGTAATTAATAGTGTTTTGTTCCAGCACTATGTGCCATTGGAGGCCAAGACGAAAAGAAACAAATGGGTGAGTAGCCTCAGCTGAAGATGGAGAGTCCTTAGCTTTCACTTGCTTAGTTAACTAAGAGCTATCCTGAAACCTCTGTTTTCTTGACTTGCTCATATTTATTTTGTCAATCCAGTTTTTTTCCTGCAGTGTGGTAAGTGACACAGTTCTTTCACTGTGTTATGACAAGGATAGTTGTTCATGCACATAGTGCAGACTACTGGACACAACTGTAGAGCATTGAAGTGGATTCTGTCTGTCTCCTTTTGGAGATGTAAAAAATCCCTGGCAGTTTTCACAATATTATCACAAAATTCATTGATCAAGACTATCTGAAATGAAGCAGATTTACTAAACCCCACAGAAGGAAAAGGGATGGGTGACTAAAAAAGACAAAGAGATTAACATTAAGCAGAAGAGCAACATCAGTGGATGAACCAGGTGGATGTTAGAAGGACAAGAAAAGCGGGGGAACACAAACGCATTTCCTTGTATTTTTTTTGCGTTTTTTGTTTTTGGGAATGGCATCGTGATGAAGAAGTCAAAAAAGAAGAAGAGGAGAAGTGCACAAAAAAACCAAAAAATGACAATAAAAATGATATCTACCATACAATGGAGTGTGTTTACCATAGCGAATCCAATGCCTGTTTGCTTTGCAGAAAGGTGGGTAAGAAATGAATATGAAATCAAATGAAAACCAAATAATGACAGGTGAGGGAGAGTTAGTGCACATGTTAGTAAAAACAAAAATGGTTCATTTCATTCCTTCGCTCTCTACCTCTTAAGAAGAGTTGAATCAGGAAATAGAGGTAAGTATTCAAAAGGAATCAGAGAAGACCCCAAGGCATATCGAAAGGATTTATATTGGAATGAAGCAGATTAAAATGCATATCCAACATCTTCTCAACAAGGTACGACTGTTTGCTGTCATGGCTCTACAATGGTGGAACGAGCTTCCCACTTATAACTCATCTGTTAAAACTGCACCTTGTTTCATAAATAAATAATAATAAAATTAATTATACTATTACTCCATCGCTTATTCTTTTTTTCTAAATGTATAACTTTAGAAGATAAAGTTTGATGTATTTGCATGATTGTTGGCAAGAGCAGCAACAGTAAGCTGTTAGATGTGGAGCTGCAGGTGACGGGTTGCACACCTCCAGGACCTCCAGCTTGCTGCTCTGTGTAAAACTAGGTACTTCCATAATGCAGCATGTGAGTTTATTTGGTTTCACTGTGAGCGAATGCACCAGGTGTATTTCCAAGGAAGATGTTGTTTAACTAGCCTAATGTTTGCTTTAGTATTAATCTGCACTTGTTGTAACCACCAGTAGCCACTGATAACCAAATCAACCAGGACCAAAGTTATAAGGTGCACAATTTTGATTAAAGTACGTCATTTTAGGTTTCTTTGTACATTTTGTTTGTGATTATTTGTGGAACAAATCGCACCTTTAATTTGCATATACAAAACCTGAAAAACATCCAGTTCTTCTCAAAAAGGGTTGATGTAAAAGGTAGGGTCTATTTAGATATATAGACATGCAGTTTGGTGAAAATTGTACAGCTGAATGGAGATCAGTCTTTGGTGGTCAGCAGAGGTCTTCGAGGACTAGAGCCCATCCCCCTGATCCCCCCATGAAACGTTTTGTCCACTGGCAGATATGGAGGAAAGAAGAAATAATGGAAAGAGAGGAAGGAAGAAGCCTTCTAACACTATGAAATGTGCAGCAATGTTCTGACAAATGGACAAAGATTGAAGATGACGGACCCAAAAAATCAGACCTGGAAAATAGTGTGACTCCAAAAGAAAAATCATGTTTAAAGTAAACAGCATTATAATGTTAGACTGAAATATGGGAGTGAAATCAGCACATTTCAGTGGACGTGTCATAATCAGTGAATTCAGTTCAACTTTGGGGAACACTGATATAAAAATTTGCACCACTGACCAACTGCAAACCATCTTTACAGTGCTGACCTTTGAGGGAATGGTCATCTCAAGTGTCCAAAATGGAAGAAGCTTTAAAATTAGCTGTTGGTACACCATCCAATTCAATGGCCTGTTCCTTTAGTGGGTAAAAAAAACTGCTAAACACATAGTCTGCAGTCAGTAATGAGACAAGACTGCCTACTTAGCAACAACAGAACTATCTTGCTAAATGGCAGTTAGCAACTGAAATTGATGTTTGAATAACTGAAATTTTGCAAGCCAGCAAGCTTAGCAGGCTGTTGTGGAATGCTTTTGGCTAGCTAGCATGTTATAATTACATTGCCATACAACAAGACACAGCACTCCATACACACACAGCCCTACCTGCCGGAGGTTGCGGGTCACTTTGACATCATGCCACGAGTTGTCGTTGAATTTCCCATTGACTGGCTCCACAATGGCCTCAAAGGCTCCAGAGCCCAGGTTGATAACGAGGGAGACAGCGCCGTCCTTCAGTGCTAGGTTGACGTAGTCAGCTGACTTGCCTGTGTGAAGGATAAGGCCATTGCGCTGCCACGTCTTGAAGGAAAGTGTAATCTCGTCGCTGCTGCTCTGGATGGGGTTCTGGGAGAGATCGTAGCAGAAGTACTCTGAGCCGCGGAAAGTGGCCACATTCTCCTCCCTTGCTGTGGTGAGAAGAAACAAAGAGGAAAGTTGTTGGGAACAGTCTTGTATCATTTATTCAGAGATGGTTATATTGTGCAGCCGAGCATTGATCGAGCCCATAGATCTTTGACCTTCTATCCATCCATTCATTCAAATTGGATAAAATGAATTGGATGGCCTACCTGCTTGACTATCTACATAACTGCCTACCAGTGCACAATTTATCCATGCACACTTTGCACATCACCAGGATTTTTCACAAGGCTCGGCACGGATGTACTGCTAAAGCTAAGCGAGTCAGATGCACACTGTGATGACCCCTGTGCTGGACTCTCCCTCCTGGAGCCTGCTGGGCGGGATACGGTCATCAGTGAGATTCAGTTCACCTGTTCTGGCCACCAGACTATATAAGCTGGTGGCCAACAGCCCTTCACTTACAGCTGGCATCCACCAGGCCTTGTCTTTTGGTTGTCTTATTATTTGTTTCAATCTTTGCTCAATAAATCACTTGTGAAATGTCTTGTGTGTGCTCCTCTTTGTCGCCATCCTGAGCTTGGAGGATCTTAACACACAAATGGCAGAGAAAGTGCAATATTTCTAAATAGTTGCTATATAATCTCGTTTTTTGTTAATATGATTGTGGCATTCAAGTTTTTTTTTTTTTTTTTTCACACACCTTTCCCGCTGACCAGGGAGGGCTCGGGAACAATGTATTTTATGTTGATGTATTTTGAAAGAGTGGCTCTGGAAGGAGGCCTGGAGGAAGGAGGTGGGTTTTTATCAGTCGGATACTTTCAGAATTTAGCCTGCTCTTCCTGGTTTCTACAATACCAACCTCAACTAGAACAACTGAAATGAGAAGACATTTAAACATGTTTTTGTTTTGTTGGTTTTAAAGCTGAGACTGCATTCTTTCAGTTAATAGGCCTTCATTTTAGCTTGTCAATAGGAAACACTAGTGATTTTGCGTTGAAGTCTTTATTCACATCATTCGGCCATCCAAGACTCAGGTCCGCTATTCTGGTTGAAACAAGTGCACATTAAACAGTAATTTAAGTGTGCTTCATGAAGCTACTGGGGGACAATAGGAGGAAATAAAAAGATAAACTAACACCACTTATTACATTACTAATTAATACATTGAAAACATACTTTTGATGAGTAAAATCAAGCATTATTCAAGTAATAAACACTGTTTATTTGTCAGGAGGTCTCTATTTATAGAGACCTCCTGACAAATAAACAGAACCACCCTGTATATATATATAAATATATATATATATGTATATATATATATATATATTATATATATATATATATATATATATATAATATATATATATATATATTATTTATTTATTTATTTATTTAGCACATGACAGAGAAGAATGCAAGCAAAGGGAGAGGTTAAGGGAGACTGCAGATAGCTATCATCTAACAACATCAAAGGCCTAATCTTGCCAGTGAAATTGCCATTTCCTGTCAAATAGCTGGCTTGTGACAGTGGTTATGCTTTTGATGAGACAGAGAGAAGCAAAGAAGGGAGGGAGGCCTCTGAGAGAAGCCATGATAGGTACTGAAGAGAAGGGAAAACGCAGGGAAGAAACAAGGAAGCACCGAAAGAAAGAGAGAAAAGGGTCTAGCAGAGTCAGCGGAGTCGTTATCTGTGAGATAATCTGCAATTAACTCACTGTCGCAGCGAAAAATACTAGACTGTGGGCTCAGCCACAACATAGCATAATCCATCAGCCACCAAGACGCTACGAGCTGCATGAGTGCAGCTTTCATGTGCTCTGCAACAAAGCCCCACCCCGCACTGGAAAAAAGGAAAAAACGAAAGGAACAAAATGGCCACGGCTTTCATCTCCTTAACACAGACACCTCAGGCATCACTTCCTCAAAGAAGACTCATCCCACATAACATAGACCACTCTAGCATGTAATGAGGGAGAAGAGTGTGTTGTTTTAGAGCCTTTGAATGTGAAATATGACAATAAATTGATGATTATCTCTTATCCAGTTTGACTCAAACACACGGTCTCTCACCTGCCCTGCCATTTCATTTGCTATTACAATGTGAACGAGCAAACATACCGTTTTAAGATTATGACAAAGGCCAAAGGGAGGGACTAGTATCCTGTGGTCGATCTAAATCATCTACATTGATGGTCTAAAGCTACCAAAACTATTGGTCCAGGTCCTGCCCATCCATCCAAAGCTTAGTGGGTGATGTCCTTTGTTAATAAAAGGCCATTTCTGAAGCGACTGCTGGATGAACTTGTGTCAGTGTGACATGAACCAACGTTATCCTGGTTTAAACATTGGAAATGCCATGATTGAAGGAGTCCAATACTCAGAAGAATCTTTTTTTCTTTCTATGCTTGGTTAATAATTAAAAAATGTGGGATGTTGAAAAGCTGATGCTTAACTTCATTACTGGCTTTAAAAGTCGAATAATACCAAACATAAAAGATATAGATATAAAAGATGTTTAATACTTTCAGGTTTGTTGAAAAGCTTTATTCTTAATTTGTTTATCTATTTTTTTTTAAAGTAGCAGTTAAATGAGTTGAAAAAGTGGGGAAAGGTTAATCAACAGCATAGATATTTATATTGTTATCACAAGGTATGTATCAAAAACCAGAAATTGCTGCCTAAGGAGAGCACACACATAACACCATCCTGACATCTTATCTCACTGTTGGTATGGCAGCCTGACATTGCAGACAGCCTCAAAATCTCAAAACACCTCCAATAATGGGACAGGGATGAATTATTAATAACCAGGAATTTAGCAAAGACCTTTACTCACCAGGTCTTAAATATATAATGAATTGGGAAACACACTCAATGAATAAGCTGTGTCCTGCCCTCTGTTTTTTTGCAGGTGGGCAAGCTGGAAGTGGTCACAGAAGTACTCTTTGTGACTTGGCCAGCTGATTGGCCAGAAGTGTTAAACATGTAAAGATGGGAAAATCTAAAGTGAAAATAACAGGAGGCGGCTGCAGTCACTCAGAACTGTAGACCATCAGCTTGTAACCTAACAGTGTGATCTTCCTCTGTCATCCAATAGATGGGTCACATGTACAGACGATGAGTCAGTGTATAGAGTGCACATGGACGTACAGTGTGGAGGGAAAATAGATGGTGTAGGAGGAAGAGAAAATGAGAGCAAGTCACATCACAACTACCCTTCACCAGGTGACTCTGCTTTTTTTAAAAATTAATAAACGGCATAAACGCAACGGTGCTGTAGGCAGCTGGAAGTGCACATGTGTACTCTTCTCTGTGGGTAGAAGTCACTCCAATGACTACCAGAGCGTCATGATGATCGATGATCAGTCAGAGTTCTGATGAGATACCAGACGCAAACAAACGTATATAACACCAGGATGAATCTTTAGAAGTGCAGTTGACTCACTCTTGAAACTGAAAACTTTGTTTTTAGCTTTTTTTTGTTTGTTGAAGCAGGTTTTATGTGTAAATAAACACATGTGTTTCATAAAATGAAAATATACAATATTCTAATGAAATAAAGACTAAACAGCTGCATACATGAGCTGTTAAATGTGTGGTTATTGGCCTGGACGGATGTTAGATTCCTGGCCTGAATTGTCATTGTCCCAGTCTGTCTGTGCAGGCGGGGGAGGGGTGAGTACCTGTTGTATGGTTAAATGTAAAATACATGATTGTGGAACAATGTCAAAAGGCTTCCGCCTCTGATGTGGTGCTTCAGGAGCATTAGTTAAGTGACAACTGACAGCTGACGTTGCTAGGAGACATGCTGTCAACTTCAGTGGTGCACTGCTGGACAGAGAACGACACTCTGCAGAGCCGATGAACATTGATACAGGACGCTCTGTCCTGTTTTCCATCAAATCCATAATACATTAGCTAATGAACATTAGTGATGAAACTTTCATTCACTTCCCACTACTTATCATTATGAGAGTGTTTATAGGTCTTGGGGAGTAATACTGAGTATGTGAAAAAATATGGGGTAAAGCCTTTTGTGGCTTCAGTGGAAGCTGCATGTCATCTGATAAATCGCCTCCAATGATGTCACTCAGTGGATAAGTTGATTGGTGGGTAATTCAGGCTCCTCACTGGACTCATTATGGACAGCAGAAAAAAAATCCATAAAGCAGAACCAGAACTATCACATTTTTAATTCCATGTATTCTTCTACTTTTGAAACTTACAATGCAATTTAGCCACAGAGTGACATCACTGGGGGCAATTTAACGGATTGCATGCGGCTTCCCCTGGAGCCACAAACAGCTTCATACCTCTTTTTCACAGATGCAACAGAACTCCAGACAAACAGACGATAAAGTTTGGTGGTATGTCTTAGTCTGATGAAAGAGATATACTTGAGTTTGGATGGTGAACAGTTGTATATTTTTGTTACTGTTTAGTCCTGTCTTCACATTGTGTGATTTATTTTATTGACTTATTAAACTTAGTGGTTAACCCGCCACTCACATACATCTCCCAGCTGAAACTACGGATTTCCTCTCATCCACCTTTTGGGTTGGCAAAGTCAAACTGCATCTTGTCTCCAACATAGCTCCCCTGAGGTGAGACAGCATCCCCGACTCTCTCTCCACCTATAGCCCACTGTGAGGAGAAAGCAGCTTTATCCATGTGCAAGAGGAACCATGCAAGTTCATCCATGCAAACGTTTACCTGCAGGGAGAGACTAAGACCACTGCCCTGCTTCAGATGGCTGACACACATGCAAGTAGAAAAGGACAGGCAGAGTTTTTCCAGAAAAAAAACAATCAATATTCAAAGGTCCTAAATCATTTTGTTATGGTCTGCTAACCCCCGAATCCAAACATACTATACATATATATACTTCTTTTTTTATATAAGTGGTGATATACAGAACGAAAAATTCAATACAAAATTACAATTACAGAGTTAGGTAGTCATAGCCATTTTGTTGAAATATGGAATGGTAATGAATTGAGAATGAATAGAACTTCTTTGTGACTGAAATGAGGATGAAGTGAGAAGATTGTTATCAGGCCCATAATGGTTTTAATGGCATCCGTAAGCCATTCCGTTTGGAGCCTGCGTTTGATGGATGAGCTTGGATGAGTCGTGCGAGGGGTCATCCATAAAAATGTCAGAGGGAGAGGTGGCATAAGGAAAAGTTATGGCCACAGTAAATCTCCTTTATATTTGGAAGGTAAAGCGATGCTGCATGCTCCGGGCTGGGATACAACTGAGTTTGTGCCCTTTTCTCCAACTTTTCAGCAGCATCTGCTATAAATTATGATGTAGTTGGTTCTCTACTTTGGCTATTGTTATTTTTTTTAATCATTCAGGTTTGGTTCATGCAGTTGAAGTTTCAAGAACATTCCACACCTACAGACAAAAACCTCACATGTTTTGCTGTGTCATTTTAACAATCTTTTCTGACCAAGTGGTTTTTGTCCCTATAACTAACAGAGTATAATCACAGCGTTGTCACAAGGTGAAATTGAAAATTGAACCTGTAGAAATGTTAAAATGCACCAAAAGGAAAGGTAAAGTTTCAACATCTTCAAGGTTTTTTAGTACATTTACTCTGGATTGGACTCTAAGTTTAATCACGATAATAAGACTTGATTAGATGTATAGTCAGTCTTTCTTCTGTCATTTTCTCAGATTTGTCATTTTGTTGACGGACTTACTTTGGCCAGTGTTACATTTTGCACCATTTCAAACACACACATTTGAATGAATAATATGGATTGTTTTGTATATGTCATTGCTGTTCTGACAGGCCTCAGCAGCACCAAGGTAATGGTTGTAGTCTGAATATGAATTAGCAATTAATAAGTCATTGGCTCATACATAACTGAGTGACATTGTGATCTATGCCCGTGCAATAGATTCACGAGCATTGCTCACGGTGGGACAGTCACATGAACGATAGCTTGAGAAAGAAGAATAAAGCATCTTAGATACAGTTTTTGATTTCCATGTGGTTTGTTCAGCATGTGTGTATGCAGCAGTAAGAGGTGGAGGGAGAACAGCAGCACTAGGTAAAACATAAAATAGCATGAGAGCTATGGTTGCAAACATTTGCTGGTGTCAAATTAAATTTAAAGTGACCATTTATGATGACATGTCTGTTCAATTCACACATTTTCATTGGGTTGCAACAGCTGGTCAAAAGAGGCCAACAAAAAATAATATAATAATCGTCTTTCTTTCTTTCTTTCTTTCTTTCTTCTTTCTTTCTTTCTTTCTTTCTTTCTTTCACTGGTAAGTGAAAGGAGGTCAGTACAGTGGACACATTGTCTCTCTTCTTGGTATCATGAGTTGCCTCACTGCTGTTTTCTGAACTAGCTGCAGGCCTGACAGAGATTCATGACTGACTCCCACATTAAGAGGGATAGTCAAGACTTGAAGAGATAAAAGAAATAATAAAAAAAAAAATCAGGAAGCAGTCTGCAGACTGCCATCGCTAGAAAAATGTATTATGAATCGGCATTGTAATATGTCCAGTCTGTTTTAACTCCTTTGCCATGACCTCATCTTACCTTGACATTTAAAAAAACACAATAGAGAGGTACACATGCACGCAACCATGCATATTCTTGATGGAGGCGTGAGCTGGCATCAGCTCAAGTGAGAGCATTTAGAAACTCCTGGGTGGACCATCTGTTGGTGGACAGGTAGCAGGCAGTAATCCTATTTATACTCATCTGAACAACCCGAGTACTACATCTCTCTCTCTCTGTATCTCTCTCTTTCTCTCTCTGCCTCTTTCGCTCTCATGTAATGACGTGGTCTACAGAAGGAAGTTTTCATCCACTTCATCTGCTGCTTTTATAATAAAACGATAAAGCAGCGGTGGATGTGCTGGGAGAAGAGGGGAAGAGAGAAGGAGCAACATTATCTCCGGTGGTGTTGAATATAAATGTGATTGCTGGATTCTTACTTTCTCTCAGGGTAGGAACTGGATATTAAAACTGAGTGAGACACTGAGAAAAGGGGGGGGGGATATAACAGCATGCACACCACCGGCATATTGAATGGAGCCGTTCGCCCATACCATCAAAGAAGAGGGCTCAAGCAAATCCAGAATGGACATGCTGGAAAGGCACAAAATGGCTTCCTTGTTATACATTTGAAGCTATCTATATTGCTGCTGGTAGGATGTATCTTCATGTTCACTGTTCATGCATGGTAGTAGACAACCACTTGTGTGTTTATGGGTCCATCCAGTACTACTGCATGAGTGAAAATAATAGTATAAAATATGTTATGTCTCCAGAGGTGGCACCTAATCTGATCAATTGCTTCCAGTAATGTCACTCAACGACTGAGTTACATTGTGGGTAATGTAGGCGTCATTATTCTCTGTCTAGGCGCTGTAACTGGCAACTAGACGTGTTTCAGTTTGTTGAAGTGGTTTCACCTCTCGTCCAAGAGGTTTCGTCTGTTCTAACTAACTGTAGGAGTTGCAGGCTTTTAAACTCTGTGTGGGAGTGACCTACAGAGTCGTTAAGGACACTGGTGAGCTCTGAGTTTCAGAGTCATTATTCTCTGATTCTGCCGTATCGATTTCAATCGTTTGTTTTCAAACTGCAACGCTAGAGCAGTGGACTGCTTTTCAGAAACGCCCACAATTACATTTAACCACTGAGTAACAAAACTGGAGGTCATTTATCAGGTGGCATAGAGCTTCCCTGAGTCACAAATGTTACTTTTCTCCCATACATGGTAGTAATCCCCTAGACTTGTTAACACACTTTTCACACACACGAAATGATGAAGTACCCCATTAAAGGGGCACTGCACTGGCTTAACATCTATTATGTCTATTTCTGTGCATGTACACTGAGTAATGATAAACCATCGTTGCACATGTACGCATACTTCCAGCCGGTGAACATGGCCAACACATCCTCACACCTAAACAACTGAATATGTTGACTCACAAAATGACATAGAGACATTTGCCTGGTTTGCCTCTCCTGACGGTGCCCCACCGATGTTACATAACTTGAAACATTTTGAAGCTGTAGACAACTGTTGGTACATTTTCTTTATCTAATAATTTGTATAAAGAAATATCATTATTTATTTTTAAATCACAAAAAGCCTAATAAACGGGGGGGGGGGGGGGGGGGACCTACACTACAAGAATATCCATGTATTAGCTCAACAATTGTCTTCCGCTCCCTCTGTGGTTCTGTCTCTCTCCCCTCGGATGAAAATGATTCGTTTTTGTCAAAGCTGCATGTTCCACCACCACAGAAGCTGGCAGAGTCACTGCCAAGCAGCTATCCTGTAGAAGCTATTTTATAGCAAGCTAATTTGCCAGATCCTTTTTCATCTTCTGGCAGTAGCAGCACTCCATTAATTCACTCATCTTTTCAATCACAAGTTCATGACTACAGCAAAGGTGTAAGGCGAGGTGGTGGTGTGTGGGAAGTGTTAGCAGTGATGTAGAACATACAGGTTTAACTGCAACATACAGCCAATGGAGAGAAAACAGCTGTTTGAGGAGTTTTTAACAAAAAGCCATTTATTTAAACCTGTCCTTCCTTAAAGTATAGAATTGTATTTTTCATCATAAAATACAACACTTGCATGACATAAGTATATTCAAGTGATTAGTTTCTCTAATAATTTCTCCTGTTCACATTGACAGAAATTCTGAAGGCAGAAATTATGTATGTTATGCTACACTTGAGGCTGGACTATGTGGCATAGAAAATGTTGCTGAGGATCATGCTGCATGAAGAGAAAAAATACAGCTTTAGTCCTCAAAAGCAGCTTCACAATGGATGGAGTTTACAACATCAATACATTAACGTAACCAGCATTCTGTATGCACACACGGTCGTGGACACACAGCAACGGTATTACGTGCCCCAGTGATTGCATTATGATCTCACACCTACTACATGATGGCCACTGGAGCTCAGACAGCAAAACAGAAAAGAAGCTATAGAGCAGGAGATGTATAAGATATCTGCAGGCGCCAAATTTAGCCTCTGATATCGACGATGCCTCATGTACTGATATGCATACATTCACATGCACTAACTAAATTGTTAAAACGTAATGTAAAACGTACAATGTTATTCTGGTGGTTGGTTTGTAAACACTGCTCCCTTTATGTCTTATCATGGATGTGGTCATGTTCAGGATATAACTGTATATGGAGCATAACTTGGTGAATTTAACAATATCCAAGATCATCGTTTGTGCAGGAGTGCCTTTGACTGTGCCCAGGGGCGCTGCCAGGGGGGGAAAGATTAGGACGATTCCAAGGGCCCGGCACTGACGGGGGGCCCTTTGAGACATGGGCAACCTATGCAAGGGCCCAACTAGATTTTTTTTTCATGGGGCCCAAAATCCCTGGCGGCGCCCCTGACTGTGCCGCATCATAAACAGCGACTACTAAGCTACAGTTATCACTATCCGTCTTTCAGTTATGACCAGTCGGTGATTTGTTCATTTTTGAGAGTATAGGATGTCTCAAACTGTGTCCCAACACAATACAAACCTTAACCCTAGAGAAAAATGACACAAGTTTGGGTGGTACCTGTGTGAACGAAGCACCACTGCTCAGCTCCACTGAGTCACTGTCACATTTGGCCTCACCTACCTGTGAAAACAACATGATCTCATTCCATGGTCAAGTTGGGAATGATACATATGCAGTGTCTGGTTAGACTATTGCTGTCATGGTTTAAAATGTTATCGATAATCATGGGCAAAAGAATTCACAATAACAACACCATCACAATAACTACCCGCACAACGGGTAGTTACTTGTTCTCATCTGTCATCTCCTCAGACATGATTTAGCTCACCAGTAGCAGCCACACACTGTTGTTGTAGCTATCTAGCTAGTCGCTGCATCGTACATCTGCAAAGTACGTTAACACCGCCTACTATGACAAAGCAATAATGAAAACAATTATAATGATTTCAGAGGCACTCGATATTTTACACAATAGTTTCATAAGTATATTATAGTCCATATTTAATTTTCAAATATTATGGTTTTGGTCAATATTGGTATATTGCATCACCCCTATGTTACACTTAAAAAATGTAGGCACTGAAACTACTTGGTTTGGTCCAATGAATGTCCAACCCAACAACTAACCAACTACATATCTTTCCAACATGGACTCATTGGCTTTTTATACTACCTTTGTACTCCAGTCATAATCGCCCCTTGCTGGTACTGCAGCTTCATTCACACGTGTACTTTTGGCGCCTAGCCAGTGGGAAACAATGTCCAGTAGCAGTCTTGGTCAAGTTACCAATATAATATATTAGATATAACTAGTTACCTTCATTTTAAAGTAATATATTATGTTAAAATATTACTGTCTGCATAGAGTAATATATTACTAATTACAATACCTTTTAGCTACCTTTAGCAACATGCCTAAATAACCAATATAGAACAATTAAACAGCCGAGATCTTTTGAAATAAAGGAATGTGCTTGGACGCAGGCTGATACAGTCTGATATAATATGAGATAGGAATGACACTACTGAATTGTAGGCTCAGTCATATGAAACACAACAAACCTATAGCTTCTATAATGTAGCCGATAATGACCTGACAACGGCTCATTTTAGTCATGCAGAGACTGATCAAATAATAAGGCTGGGCTATTTTAAACACATGCAGAGCCTTCATGAATATGGTCATGTGCGGTGTGGATGGGTTCCTAAAAAACAACAATAAATGCTTCTCTTCATGACATAACTGTAGAAATACTTAACTCAATTAGTTTAGCAGTATATTACTCTGTTACTGCTAAAAGAAGTATATTACTATAATGTATTGCAAAAGTAAGGCATTACCCCCAACACTGTTCAGTAGTGGATTGGCAGGTCTCTTAAATGCTTTGGTGTGACATTGCACACAGGTTCTTGTATCCAACTTGCTTGTTGATAATGCTCTCTTTTAGCTTCTTGAGATATCCATCAACATGGCCACAGCGTCACAAAATGTTCATATATGTTGATTGAGGCAACGGCAAACTAGCTTTTGTGTCATTTATTTTTGCATTCTTCTTACTACTGTCTAAGCCCCGATGCTGGTGAAGCTCTTAAAATAGCAGAAAGTGAGTGGGATGTTAGGGAAGAAAAAATAAAAGGGGTGAGTAAAAAGAGAGTAAATCCTCAGCCCCCTTGTAGCTGAAAAGGGAAGCTGGTTGTCTGAGGATGGCTGAAGCAGACATAGGCACAAGAGAAGGGGCAGAAGAGAGGGAGTAAGTAAGGTATGGTGGTGGTGGGGAGGGGGATAGGAACGATAACCATCAGTAATTTCAGCGAGCTGGCGGATTTCCATTTGTTTGGCGCCTTGACCAATGGTGCGTTGAGATGTCTGCACCAAACGGTGGTGTGGAACAGAGGGGGGATGGAGCCACTGAGGCATTAGCTCTGAGGAAGAAAAGGAAGAGGTGCTGCCATTTTGAGTGTCAAGAGAGTGGAGGCTGAGCTTTTCAGACAATGGCTTCTTCACACGCACACACATACACACAGATAGGGACTGATAAACTGCATGTGTGATCAGTGTCCACTGATACTGGATGTCAGAGGTTCAGGGCTCTCTGAAGGGGCCCAGCGGTCCCCTCACCAACACTGACCCTGAGATTCCACCAGATATGTTTCGATGCCGATCGGGTTTTGCTCCACCATCCGGCAAACCCCACCGGTTGCGTTTTGAATCCGCCATGGCGCAGTACTGTTGGAGAACTGGCATTGCGAGACCGAGGAGACCTGAAGGATTTATAGAAGAGCTTGGATTTGTCTCTTTTTTGAGATTTGTGTGCTGGCATCTACACGGAGTGTTTTATTTTGAAAAGCAACTGGATGTTATGTTGTAGTTTCGGTTTGTGACTTCCTGTCTGCTCGGTGTTAAATTTGGCTTAATTGCTGTGTCGTGCTCCGGCATCCGCCAGAAATAGTCCTGGGTATTTGCTCTGGAGGGCTTCAGACTGCTGGAGCTGGGAAGGAGCAGATATGCAGCACAGCGGACCTGGTGAAAGTTAACATATAGACTAGAGTGAAACCTATAAGCTCTGCTGCCGTGGCGGAGCCATAACGCAGCCAACACATATGTGGTTAAATCGCTGGGTGCACTGTCATTTCATTCAGTGAAATCAGCCATGAAGTTCTTGACTTATAATTTATTTTCATCAAGACTTCAACGTAACACTTGTTTAGGAGTTTGGAGAGGTGACATGTCATCATCAAAATCATAAGGTCACAAAAAAGGATTGCTTTAAGTGGAATAAAAAAGGTTCCAAAACTCTCAACCAGCAGCCTGAAGGCAGCTCATGCAGCATTCCAGCATGCATTGTGCACAATAATATTCATTATCATTTGAAGTAAGAATCATCCCAAAACTCACAGCAATGCATGCAATATTGTCCAGACATTTTATGGTCAGAGGAATTTGGAAGTACATCTGGAGTACTGACCCTCATTAGAAAGTGCTGGCATTAGCTGTGGTTGCATAGACAATATTTCCCCACTCTGACTGAGGTCATCAATTCAACTCTTTACATGGACAAGAAATGGAAATGATCTAATTAGATGTGTGTTCAGCACGGGACTACAGCTGGATGAGGCGAGGTGGACTAACATCAATGCTTGGAGCTCACACACAGTCAGAGTTGATGGACAGTGAAGATGCTAACTACATTATCATCGCCATCTTGTTGCTGTCACTGAAGTACACCCTGATGCATATTCAAAAGATGCACCCAGTGTTTATGTATTTGTATATGCATAACTGTATATAGGTTGTGTAATTTGTGTAGCATGAAGGAGTTTACAAAGTTTCATTTCGTTATGCAATATAATGTGTTGTGTAGTGACGAATAAATTACCTTGTACCTTGTTTACCCTCCACAAAGTATTAAAAATTTGACATGCATGAAGGGGTTCTGCTCACTATTCTGCCAGAAATAAATCAGAAGAGGAACTGAGCAGGAGAACTGAAGAGAATTAATTTCGTTATTCGCTCTGCCTGTTAATGCAATTTTAGAGATGGGCCCAAATGGTGTCATAGGCACAATATTTGCTCATACAACGCCATCAAGATGTTCCACAATCCTTAAATCTATCAACATCTCCAACAAACATGTTGAAGCCGATCATCCACAGACCCGTTCTGTTCTCCTGCCACCGTGTTTCGGTCCTTCCAAGAGGCAATGTCACCGAATGTTCGATCTGATTGAAAATTCATTTAATTCAGACCTGATTGGAACAGTTTCGTCTGTTACAGGTATTTTTATATGATTAAGCTATTATGGATTATTAATGGAATATTATTACCCCTTGAGTATACCAGGCACATCTCTGTTACCTGTTCTGATTCATGCTATTTCATATCCCACATGGAAGCATTTCAGAAGCAGGGCGTCTTGCCTGCCTGGTTTTGTTGACTTGCTCAGATTGTGTTGACTTTTTGGTTTTTCTGCTTTTACTGTAGTTGAGTTGGCTAAAAAGTCAAATCATTGCATTATTTGTCTAAGTGTGTTTACCGAAATACTTCTGACTTTAATGTGCTGTGATCCAGAGTCGGCAGAGGGTGTTTCATTTTTGCGAGCATTGCCAGGCCACGATCTGCTCCAGTGACCATGTCAAGACTGGGATGGGCCGGTAGAATCTGAGGTTTAGGGTCCATGTAATGCCATTGATACAACTATTGCAATGTTGCATTACTGCCATCATTGCCACGAGCAATGCACATCTGTTTATATATTGCATATATACTAGATAGATAGATAGATAGATAGATAGATAGATAGATAGATAGATAGATAGATAGATAGATAGATAGATAGATCACTCTCAGAAACTGTAGGACTTTACTATACAGGCTAAACACGTAATGCTTTATCCCTGTTATTTGTCACACTTGACGAGTCACATTCTGTTCCGCATTTACATGTCTAATATTTCAGGTTAGTCCGTAACATTTTGTTTATACAGTACCTTTTAAAACAATGTTACAATGTGCTGCAGATAGAAAAACAAACAGCACACATAAAAAGCAATATACATAAAAAAATAAATTGCAGCCACTTAATAAGAAAGTCAGGTTAATAAAAATGGGTTTCTAAAAGTTTAATTTTGACCCGTATTTAGTATCCAATGTTCTTTTTCATTAATTACTATCTATTTCTTCCTGCATTCGTAATTGCTTTTGCAGCTGCTCTCTGCAAATGCTCTCTGTTTTTCTATTTTTTTGTTGGCTGATTTTTGTGATTTAAAGGGGCCATGTCTATTTTGTCTCCATTTTGTTATACTGCTGTGTAGATGTAACTTTGAATCTTGAGTCAACTGATTCGGCTGTAAACCTCTACTAAGGCCTTAGCCTAAGTCGATCCCTCCTCACAGTGTGTGTGTGTGTGTGTGTGTGTGTGTGTGTGTGTGTGTGTGTGTGTGTGTGTGTGTGTGACAAGGCATATGAGTGCATGCATATGCACGTGAGGCATCCATGTGTACATGTCTGTACATGTGCACGTCTTCCCACATAAGCAGAAGAGAAGAATGACCCCACCCACTCTTACAGACACACACACACAGCCATAACTCTCTGAAGCATGACAGCAAGGTTGGCTTCGTCCCTGGGGGCTTTTCATTTACTACCCAACATAATGCCACATCCCCTACCCCCCCACCTCCTTATTGGCTATTATCTGGGCTGTCGGAGCTTGTGTTGATACCTAATGAAGGACCACGGTTGCCATTTCTCAGCTGACGGTCACCATGGTTACGGGAGAAGAGAGGAGGAGGAGGGCAGGGGAGGGGTAGAGGGAATGAGTGGATTTAAAAGAAGAAAGAGTGAAATCTAATGGACAGAATAAGAGATGAGAAGAGATGATTGAATTCAAAATCTATAATTTAATGCATTTGTTTTATACTGCTCATTCAAGAAAACAGACAAACCATGTTCAAAAAGTGACATGTTAATTAAGACTAAAAGGGTGATGGCAGAGTAACACTTAAAACATAAAAAAATCTACAACCTAAGCATTTGAAGACAAGTCTCTGAAAAGGGATCCCAAAAAAAAGAAACCTTTTCTCAGACCATTTAATTCAACCAGCACAAGTGATAACAACTATTTAATTTAAAGATTGATTCCAAATTAAATATAGCATGTGTTGTTTTTTCAGTTTAAATCTTTCATTAACTCTAACCAAGGGTTGTTGTTGTTGGCTAAACAGAACCGTGAACAATTAATCATACTCACATTTCAAGAAGTAGCTATTGTAGTGAATTTAATTAAACATAATGACATGAATGTTATTATGATTGGGGTAATGGGATAACACCAGATGAGGTGACCATTATCAAGAATTAATGGACAACGTGGAGGCCATGCAGAGGATGTTTGCCACCATCTTTTAATTCCAGATTACGCACACCTCAAATGGCATTATCTTGCCTACCATGGTCACTTGCCAAATGAAAAAACAGCAAGACCATTACAAATATTTGTACTTGTTTTGAGATCAAAATATAAAGTTTCACACAAGGAGAAACACTCATTGCTATATCATAAGGCTATTACAGTAAATAGGACCATCAGATATGACTCAGCAACCAGAGATAAACTAGCCCACTCATCTAATTGAATGTCACGCCATTAGTCCAGGTCACATGACAAACTTACCTTGACTTATGAAGCTAACAAAGCCTTTGTTGACTTAAAACCTCTACAGTCACTGCTTCTATGTTAGGACTACCACAACCTGGCCTACCATTCACTCAGTTTGTTTACCAAAAGGACAATTTTATGACATCTGTTTTGACACAATCACTTGTTAATGTCTCAACTGAACTTGACCTTTCTGAAACTGGTCTGCCTCTGTGTCTAAAAGCTGATCCTGCAGCTGAAAAAGCTTGGGTTGCACCACGTGACACAATTGGACATGCTAAACGTCACAGTGAAAACATGTACTGTTCTAAACCATGCTGCTCATGCATATAGTGAGCCTCATGACTGTGTTGATTCCATTAACCAACTTTAAAAACCCAGACCTGATCTTTCTCATGTCTGGCCTGCTAGACACCATTCTGCTCCCAGCCTAAACCTCTGACGGCTCTGATTCCACCTCTATAAGAAATAGACAGCTTCAGCCTGACCAATTTGACTTATGCATGTGGTATACCATTCAAGCACATTTGACACTCTCTCACCTCAAATCCTTCCACTAACCTAGACATTCTCAAACACATCTTCAGTATCCGATATGGTAACTACACCACACAACAAAACACCGACCATTCATGTTCGTTTTGCATGTCTGCTTACCCCATGTTAATGTTTTTGCCCAATCCACAAACGTCAGAAAGTTGCGCTAATTACCTCCAGTTCCTACTACACTTGTAAATTAATTTGTGATCTCTTTTTTATGAAGCTAGAACCACCTGCAATGCTCCCTCCAACCAATTTCTTGTTTCCCCGCTTAAATTTTACTGTCTGGCGTGGTAGATGTAGGCTGGGCTAATCTGTCATGTCTTTGGCATGTTAGATGTCATGTTTTCACATACAAGGCGATGCAATTGTTTGGTTCATATGAAAGATACACAAGACAAATTACTCAGGATTGTATGACTTGTCATCTATGTAAAAGATTGCCAGACATGCACCACATGCAGCATTTTTAAATTCTCCAATGAAGGCCAAAGATATCTTCACCGTAACAACATCCTCCGACCATCCCTGCCTACAAGTTGGAAAGTTCAATCCGTGCATGTCAAATTGATACCACAAACCACCCCCTACCCAGATGTATTTGACAGTGATTCGCTGTCTGACCTCCTCTCTAGTGATTCCCAGGTCTACATTAACACTATTGGCGTGCCACGTGACATCACTGATGATTACAAAGTGCGCAACCAAGTTTCTGGTGGCTTTTCTTCTGCCCTTCCCTTTTTAGGCCCAATGATTGAAGTGAATAAGTACACCGAAAGGAATGAATACATTTACTACAATCAATAACATTTTGTAAATCATGCACGTGTCTCTCTAAAGACACAAGGTGAACAACTGCATGCTACTTCTCAGATGGCTTAGTAAAATTGTATGGCACTGGACATGTTGCTGGGTTAAAAAGCTTTCTCTAAACTAGAAATATTAGCTTGCTATGACAATTTCCTACAAAAACAGCTATTGCTCATTTCTGTTGGTCAATTAATGATGACTTTACTTAAACCACTAAGGATTGTATTCACTGATGTTAAGATACATTTGTTTTTTACCAAAGTGGGAAGTGTAAAGTAACTTATAATATACCTGTTTATGGTTATGCTAGAATCATATCTTGCTGACCTGAATATGACTTGATGGTATAATGTTTGATCTATGTATATTTCTCACAACATAATTTCCGTCACACTGTTCTTCATCACAAACATGTTGGAAAGACAAGGAACTGTGGAAAGCAGCATATTCAATATATCATCAGACTACATTCAGAAGACATTTAACTTGTTTTAAAAAGTCTTGAATTGGACACATTGTTTTTCCGAAGTTGATCTCAGGAGTTGCTAAGGGGTGATATACTGTATCTTACTTTTTTCTGATCTCTGATGAGTTGAACATGCTCAATACTGATCACCCAGCTGATTTGGTTCAGACCACCCAGAAGCAATAGACAGCGGTACTTTTTTTAATGGCTTTAACTTCAGTCTCTCTTTCAAACTCACTGATAACTTAATGGTGATGTTTAAGCACTAAATCCCATGACTAGTGCAGGGTTAACTGACCCAGGAGTCAATCCTTATAATACCTATTCAGATTGCACAAAAGCCATGTCGGGTATAAAAGGCACCTTTCTGTATGATCCCCACAGCTCCTCTTCTGCTGCCAGTCACCATTTCTCTCTGATTTGTAATCAGTTTCATCTGATAGACAGTTTGTCCTTTATCTCAAAAACATAATTGCGTTTTCAGAGGGACAGATGACACAAGGCCAAATTAATCACAACACTAAACTCATTTCTAAAGGACAATTGTAAGTTGGTGGGAGATGATTCCACCCACCGTCTCCAAGCAGAAGTGTACATCTCATACAATGAGATGTGGCAGGCCCAATACTGCATGCACACAGTGACCTAATGAGGAGATGCTCAGGTCAGGGTAATGAGACGCCTGTCAGCCTCCACAGAACACTGCAGCCTCCTCTGGACACCAACTGTGTGTGTGTGTGTGTGTGCTTGTTTGTGAACTGTCAGGCTTTCAAATAAAGCAATTTGCAATGTAATATTATGAAGAATTACAATGCGAAATAAAATGATCAAAAAAAGAAAAATTAAAAAATGACGCAGGCCATCAAACATACTGAAAGTTACATTGTAGTAACATATGACATTTCGAAAACCCCTCCGCTGCTGTTTGCAAGCCATATAATACTCTCCATATATACTCCTCCATGCTCCCAATCGCCAGCTCTGAGATGTAAACAGCGATGTGCCCCTTCAGTGTCACAAATGGTTTTATCCACCCACAGTTTCTGATTAGGGAAGGTCTTAACCGTGACTGTAGAAAAAGAGTCAGATAAATCCCAGGGCAACTTCTCTAATGATACTGACATCATCAGAGCTGGCCCAGAGGATGTTCATCTCACTCAGTGCATCTGCCGGATGCGTCTTCTGATCGGTCAGGTCAGCGTCGCCTCTAACGTCACCAGGGCTGCTTGCTTGGCTCTTTTTTTTTGGGGAATAAGGAAAATGGAGATTTTTCAAATTGTTTTCCAAATGGTGGGTGGGAAATGATGGATCAAATACACAGTGAGTAACTTGCAATCCGATGTTTATTAGTGTATGATAGTCAAATATTCAATAAATGATGCTATGACATAAGATGTAAGCAGGGTTGATTGGTTTGATCTTAACAAAGAGACTTGTGTTATTTTGTTTTTTAGTATTGTTTTTGTCTGTTTGCCTCTCACATATGTTCATGTTAGCAACTAACTCATAATTATGGCTGGAAAACAATAATTTGATTCTTATTGGATCTCAAAAGTATCTGACTTGATGATTAAAAGTTGTGCCCGTAAAGTCACACAAACAACCTAAAAAAAAAAAAAAAGATTCCAAAAAATGGTCACATGAACTGATTTCTACCTTACATTTAAAAAAAAATACATAAATAATATATATATATATATATAGTTATTGGGCGTATGTATAATGTGTGTCCCCAAAAGGTCCTTTTGTATGTTCAGAAAACATGTATTAAACCTGACACTGTAACCTCATACTTTGACCAAAAATTAGCTCACTAATACTCGTGCTGTAAAGGAAATTATACGATTCCACTGTAGACTGAGGCCACAAAGCATTTTTATGTTGTGTCCATTTAGCCTTCTAGATTTTCAATTTTTCATTAATTTATAAGAATCTCTTTGGGATTGTTGTCTAGGTCTCAGTGGATTTTGTGTCTTATATTTTCATGTTTGTTGATTTGATGTTAAAAAGTGACTGTAGCTGTTTTAAAATTGTGAAGTTGCATTAAACTAAACGTTTGTTCAGAGAAAATCTCGGCTGAGACAGACATGAAAATGTGATTTAATCATTTGAACTTTCATTTGAACCAGGTTTAATCATGAAGTGTCTGTAAAAACACGACTGCACTCCACCGTAACATTTACCTTTTTACAACCGTGTTTATCAACACACACATGCAGGCCTTTTTGTCAGCATGAGGCTTAGAGGGGTGGGTGGTGGGGTGGCGGTTGATGGGTTGAGGAAAATAGTAAGTGATTTTGGATCGTAGCAGGAAAGCCCATCAGTCACACACACCCGCGAGCCACACACACACACAAAGGGCCTCGGCAGGCCTTCCTGAGGCTAAGTGGCGTTAACCTCTTTCTCTCATGGGGCCCAGACAAAAGCCCCAAAGGAGCGCTAATAATCACCTCTCTATCTGCCCCATCCCCCTTCCTCCCAAACACGCCAGCTCCAGCTCTTATGTCTGGCCGCTACAGTACAGCATCACAGGGGGGAAATTTTGACCAAAAATTCACAAAAAAGCAAAAAGAGTAAACACATTTTTCCATGAAACAAGCATTAATTTAGAAAATAACCCACAACATTATATTACAGTAACGGCTGTATTGTTGGACCTTGGTCCGGATTAAAGTTAAACCTCGGAAATAAATGTACTTAATAAATAATCATTTGCTTATAATAGAACATTGTTAATTAAAACTTAACATAACCCACAACATACAACAGCCACGGAGAATTTGTTGGCCTTTTCTTGTGTTTCTTAGTGTTACAAATTATTCGATTTTTAGGAAAGGGGGGTGTTTTATTAAAAGATTATATTCCCTAACATGTGTCCAGTGTTCCACTGGCTTTTTTGTGGCTGTGTGATTGATTCAAACATTATATTCTGGCTTTTAACAATCCCATCAAACCAGCAGCAGTCTGACAGCTGCACTGTGGCCTCCAAACCCTGTTGTAGTTCCTCTGTTTCCTGGATCTATGGCTGTACCACATCACTAACTACCAAGTATACAGCGAACTATATATTGAGTTGGCCAGTTTGTAATGCTGTTTGAATGTTTACAGATAGTTGTTATGCCCTATGTAGTTGATTCACAGTATCCCACAATGCATTGTGAAAAGTACTATACAACTGATGATCACTAACCAAGCATTACAGTAAATACTGTCTATCATGCAACATGCTGGAGGGTATGAAAAGAAAAATTACCCGGATGGTGTCATATTTTTTTTTTCATTTGATCATTAGACTGTATAGTCCTCTGTGTAGAACTCTCTAGTTAGTAAGTGGGGAGTAGTGAATGAGTGAATTTGGGACACAACCATTGTCCCTCTGGAATATCTTGTTCAGCCTTGTGCCCTACTTGTAACTGTATAAATTAAACTGTAAGCATTAGCTGCCATGTTGGTTCCAACCAATTGTTAATTATTCACATCTTAAAGTTTAAAAAACATCTCTTTTTTTGTGTGTTTTTTTCAGCTGCAGTTATGACTTTTTCAGGAGAAAAGTTTGTGTTGTTTGTTGTGTTGGCCCTCAATTCAGTTATATTGTTTCAGTTAATTATAGAATCTCTCCTGTTTGTAGAAATAAATGTATCACTTTAATTGCAATTCAGCAAATTCAATAAATCATAATCAAAACCAAAAATTTAATTTTTTGTATTGTCAGGGTCAGTTTTCTGCCCTTTTCATACCGTCGGCCTGCAACTTTTTTTCTGAAAAAGGATGTTCTGTGTTTACAAATTTTAAAGACTCTATAATGTAAGACTGAAATTATGTTTTGACGTGAGCGGGTTTAAGAAATTTGGATGAGCTTCTCTTACAATTTACTCAACTTTACAATGACGTGATATATTATTCCCACGTAAATGCTATTTCAGGCTTTTCCATGCTCGCCACAAGAAAAAGCTGAACACTTAATGAAGAAAATCTTCATGTCATTATTTCTAACAATGACTAAAAGAATATAGAATTTAATGTCATCAAGTTCGTAGACCTAAAAGACATGTCAAGGCCTTCCAACAGATGAATACAACAGACAGAAAATCACCATTAAGCAATCTCTGTTTTACATTTGTCAGGTTTAGGCAACTAAAATGGTTGCAAACACTCCACGACGCTTTATGACATCATATGACATCAAGAGGTTTGACTGATCATTTACCCAACCACCAGTCTCGCTTTCTCTCTCTCTCTCTCTCTCTCTCTCTCTCTCTCTCTCTCTCTCTCTCTCTCTCTTCAGTACAACCAGATCCTCATCAGGACACACAGAACTGTATGACAAATACATATCACCTGTAGTGTATGTGTGTGGGTGTGTAGAATATAGGTGGATGCACATGTGAAAAAAAATACTGGATGATATACGAGGCCTGTTGTGTGTGCTTCTGTGTGTGTGTGTGAGTGTGTAGCAGCTTCTGAACAGCTGAGGGTGGGGGCGGTATTGAAGTGGAAGTCACTGATGTGTAACGGCACACACGCTCCTCCTTGATTGGCTCGGTTTCCACCCACCCCAGCCCGCCCCAGCATCTTTTTTTCCCCCACTATTCCCTATTTTCCTCCTGAAACAATGCTTTCATTTCACTCCTCTGCTGTCTGTCCTTCATTCCCTTTGTTAAAAGGATGGCTAGCAAAAGAGAAACAAGAGAAGGAGGATTGAATTGAGCTGATAAAAGACAAAAGATCTGGTGAAAAGGCAGTTATGAAGAGGTTTTATTTTTATTTTTATCTTCAAACGATAAAAGACAAAAAAAAGGAAAAGAAAAGGAGTCAAATACACACTCAAATTCTAGATGACAAAATATAAACTAGGATGACTTGAAGTGATAACATAACAACATGATAATGTAAAACTATAATGTTAAAGGTTTCCTTACAAAAAATGTTTGCTGAACAGAAAAACTGTTAATAAGTGCATAATACAGTGTGTCTTAATCTTAGTAAAGCAACAAAAAGCTTAAAAGGTTTAACAATGGATTAATATGTAGCTAAACTCAATAAATGTGTTTGTCATTCTTAACACAAGTAATATTGTGTTATATGCAACGTCCAGTTAGGCAGAATTAAGCTTGCTGACAGTTCACATATTGAGCCATGGGATATTATGAATTTTGGACCATCATTAACATTATGAAATGGTTACCACTTGGTTAGGTTGATGCAACAAAATGACTTGGTGAGGTTTAGGAAAAGGTTGTTGGAGAGGGCCACTGACCTGGCTGCTGTATTGATGTGTTGGGAGTAAGAATGGGCTATAATGCTAGTATACGAAACTATGACTACTACAAGGCATTAATTAAAATTCTTTTAGCTGCTGTGAAGTGACATATTTTTTTATCAAAATATGTTGTCCCTCGTCGTCCTGCTCAGTAAGAAGTAAAAGATAAAATAAATGTTCTGGTACCCATGCCCACTTCATCCAGTCAGGACACGTTGAATGCACAGCGAGCAGGACTTTCCTGTTTGGTTCTATGTCTGTTGATTACTACTGAGTGTTCATGTGGTAATGTAGAGGGGGGTGGGGATAGAGAGTTAACAAAACTAAAATAGTTAGCTAAAATGGCAACAAGACTTACAGCAACTATAAGCAGTCTATAAAGTCTTTCTTATAAATGTCCTTTAATCTAACAGTAAATTAGTTTATGATGCTGTTATTTACACCTATGGTCATGTTTAATGGTTTAATTAACTAACACTTTTACATGGATTTATTACAGTGTTTTCATTTTTTTTGTAATTGTTGTTCAAATCTTTATATTATTGAAATCAAAAGTAAATCAATGCTGTATGAAAAAAGATGACAGTGAAAAACGTGGGGGAAGAGAGAAAAGGAAGAGATTTGAAGGGGGAGGAGAGGGGAGGAAGGACAGGGTTGGGGGGAGGTGAGAGCGCAGAATCTGGAGGGAGAGAGATAACGGTGCTCTCTCTCTCTCTGAGTTGTCATGTGAGTGGCGTGTCACAGTGAGCGACTGGCCAACAGAGATAGGGCCGGGGCCCACCACCATAATCTGCTCTGCAAACACACACACACGCACACACACTCAAATCCACAAAACATACCTTATCAATGATCAAATTTACTCAGGCGAGGTGTTCATCAAAACCTGTACGCTCAGTAAAACCCGACTATTAATCCAACGAAGCCCCATTTGAGAAAATGAGCTCAGTACCTGTATGTGTGGAGGCATATATGTTTGTATGGAAGTTACTGCAGCTAAATGGTAACTTACAGAGCGATATTCTACCTTGACAGCCGAACTGATCTATTTTATGCCTCTCGCAATTTTACATTCACATGAATTGTCCAGCTGATATCTGGGGCCCAGCCACTAGGGGTCCCATGAAGGGCAGCAATAATCATGTTCATCCTTACATAAACAAAGATAACTTTTTTTTTCTTTAAATCAGCTCAGAAGACTGCTGCCAGTTATACTAAAGAGGTGAAAAGAATATTAACATACAGCTAATGTTACAAGCCAAAAGGTAGCGTCAGTAGAGCTACGATCGAATTTATAAAACTGTGGAGCCAGAAGAGTGACAGTACATTTTGGCATTGAAAATAAAGCTTGTCATTGAAAACAAAAGCTGAACTAACAAAGGAAACATTGGCATTGAAACATTTCTGTTTGAAAAAGTTTTATTGGCACTGAAACAAATATTTGGTACTGAAAAAAACAACACAGATATTAGAAATTATTTCATTTGATTTTGATTTTGTCATACTAAGCTGCTGGTTAGGTGATGAACCACTGAAGTAGAAAAAATACAGCTGGGAGGCTGGACTAAACTGGACTATAGTATGGTAGAATAATTTAGATCTACATTGAAGTGGTGAGTGATTTGTACTGAGGAGAGGTGGCAGTAATGAAGTCAGACTGTGATCAACAGACTTCTTTAAAGTGATTGAGAACACTGCCACTGCCCTACAGATGGGCACCCCCCCCCCAGACACGCACACACACAAACACATTCAGGGGCTTCATCAGTCTCATAATTGCGCCAGTCAAGGAGAGAGTGGGTGAGCACTTATTGCAATTGTGCCTCTTGGTCCACATGCTTTCATCGACCTTAGCAACCTAATCCACCCCACATCACAAACACACACAAAGACACACACACACACACACACACACATTAACCACAATGTTCCGAACTGAGTATAAATGAAGACAACTGAAGCATAACCCCAGCACCCAGACTCCCTTCACCACACACACACATATGCACACACTTAAGTACAGTCATGCCCTGCGGCATCGTGACATGCAGATAATGTCTGGGCAGTGTCGGCCCTGTCACTGCTCCCTGACTGTGGGTCTCAACACCAGATGAAGACACTGATACAGTCCACAGAGGTCCCACTGAGGACAGAATAATGGGAGAACAATGAAGTGGGGTATTGTAGAGATGACAGTTGCTGACAGCGCATGTCTGTCAAACACAATAGAAAAGTCAGATACCGTTCTCTAAAGGAACATATGAATAACCAGGAGTAATTGTTTCAAATAAAGTAGAATAGTATAAAAAATGACATAGCTAGCAAAGAGATAGCCATTGCCGTTTTAGATATAACCTAAGCGTGACCCAAAGATTCGGCCTGACCAAGATGCTGAACATCGTTTAGTCCTGTTTCTAATGAGTAAATTATAAGGTTTTGAATCAGTGGATAGACATTTGTACTCGCCTATACTGATTCCAGCATTTTAAGCAGCATCAGAGGCACTTCTAATAAGCTCGATATCGAAACAACTCTATTATCCAATTAA
Organism: Diplodus puntazzo; assembly: GCA_963678695.2. Lineage (NCBI taxonomy): Eukaryota > Metazoa > Chordata > Actinopteri > Spariformes > Sparidae > Diplodus > Diplodus puntazzo. The sequence continues at coordinate 21,842,417 of OZ023175.1, read as the reverse complement.
TTCAGTCAAAATTTGAGAGACAAAGAGGGTTTTTTTCCATGGCACGCAGATTTGTGTTTCCATTACAATGCCGAGATGTGCCGTGCCATGTACGAAATGGACAGTTTCATCATCTACCAGGTACCTGCTTTTTTGTGATTTTCCCTTTCAGCTGTTTCACAAGACATGTTAAGTTACTACTTGTGAAAACCTTCTAATTTTGCTGTTTCATATTCCATCTGATACCAGTCTATGTTGAAAAAAAAAAGAAAAAGAAGAATGGAGTATGGGTGTGATATGATTGCTATTATTGTTGTATGAACTGAAGTGATTGCCATACAACATTCTTTTATCTATTTATGTTATTGTCAGAAAAGAACATATAAATAAATCCAGGAATAAATAACAATTCCCATAAAAAAAACGGTTAAGGTGCAGCCACTATTTAAATAGAACAGTTTAAAACAGTGGTGCATCAGCAACTTAAATACACCTAGGAATAAATAATTATACTGCTGGAGCTATCCAGAGCAAAATTTTGCCAAATAGCTGATATGTCGCTAGCTCAGTCTGACTCACGTAAAATTAACTTCTTCTTCGCCAATCTAAGAACAGTAGATGCCAGTGGCTGCACAGCGCAATATCCTGTGTTGGTCTTTAAAGCAGCGAAAAATAATTGATTTCTGATGTGTAATGTTCTGCAGGGCTAACTGGAAGGTAGCAGGGTCCCATTTCTAAATTACGTGGCATCGGAGTGATGCATAGACTCACATACTCACCGATACCGATACCTGCATTTTCGGCAGAATCAGCAGCATTTCTGAGACTGGTATCGGATTTGGAAACAATTATGTGACCAGCATTGTTTGATTGATGAGAGTTTCTGGCTGTTCAGCCTTGTCTCTTGTCTTTGCAGCTGTGATTTGTTGATAAACATTTGGATTTTGTACATTAAAACCTCTATCTGTTAGTTTAGGTTTGAAAGACTTAATAGGCAGTGGGAAGGCTGGTTCACCAAAGGGACACAGAGAGGAAGTTATGCAAAAATAAAACACTCACTGATTTTTTTCAAGCCCATATTGTTTTCTTTAGTAGCTTCCAAACAGTTCTAGTGTCAGTGCAGCGATCCAGGGTATTAAATATCAAACTGCTTTACCTCTCTGCTGCTGGAGGTTCAACAAGGTTACTTCCCACTAATGTTATTTTGAACATGGTGCAATTGTTGGCCCTGCCCTGGGCCCTACATGTGGCTATGTCTCACCTCTAGCCTCACTTTGCATCATGTCAGTGTGTAAACTGTTTGAACCAGCAACTTTCCAACTGGAGCTCCTGGACAACATCACGACAGGGGTCACCACAAGTTTAAGGGTCCAAACACCAGCTACCCAAAACCAAATAAAATGGAAAGTTATGAGGAATACTGCATAAAAACAAAGAGCGATACCTTAACAGACCAGAAACTAGATCCACAAAAGAACATATTAACAGGCAATGAGACCTGATTGTAATTCTTGGAGAACTTGTCAAAGTTGCACCTTTGATTCCTGCATGAAGGGAGACCCAACAATCATGAAATGAGAAAAGCATAAAGCATAGTTCTATAGCACATCTTTGTTTTCCTCACCATTTTCTCCTAATTAGCCTTTTGGAAAAAGGTCATGATGTCTCAGATTCTGCTCATACCGCTCAGTGTTTTTGTCAGTAGGCAGAGATCTCCAAAGATTATGAATAGATTTGGATAAAACATTTTGGACAAAGTTGGTCACAAGGTATAAATAAAGTTGTCATACCCATTGTGTGTAGGTGTGTGACAGAAGTCCTGGGTTACCTCTTAACTCAAAGGCATATAATTTTGAAATGACTTCAGCAGACAGCAATATCAACTTCTCTATTCTAAGCAGTGGGAACTCAGAGTGCTTATGTGTTTAAGACAATCACTATGCAACTTGTAATGTTACAATCAACAAACATGATAAGAAAATGCAAGAATTAGCATATCTCATATCTTCTTTTCAGTACCAAAAAACATGTTATTTATCTGGAATGTTGAAATCAATCCATAATAGATGACTTCCTGAAACCCCAACAGTTTGCAGTAAAATGACAATGAGATATTGTTCAATGTCTAGATATTGTTCACCAATACAATCCTAAGTTTCAGTACTAATACCAAAACAAGTTTTTTTGTTTTGTTTTGTTTTTTTTCAGGGCTGAAACTAATTTATGTGAGACCAGAAGCGAAATGATATTACAAATTGTTGTCCAACCAACAGCCCGAAAGCTAGATGTTTTCCATACATGGTGTAAAACAGAGGAAATCACAGATTACTCACATTGGTGAAATTCTGAGAGGAAAGGAATTTGTCCTTTGGTATTTTGATTGTTACTTTGACAAACTTTTGAAAACTTACTTGTTCAAATGTTTATTGTTGTTTTAACAAAGATTACTATTACAAATGAAGAATTTGGTTTCTTTATTATTTTTCTCACATAGCGCTGTTCATGATACTCAAAGACCCGTGACAAAATTACATTTAAAAAGTACATTCAAATGAAAACTAACACATACTCACGCAGCTATTAAAGAAATGTCTTTCAATAAAATTGTAAAAAATTGAAATGCTTTTGTCTTATATAGGTCTGGACATAAGTCAGCAATAGTATGAATCTGACCAGATATTTGATGTGAGCATTTAACACTTGACATTTTTCACTACTTGGTGCTAAGGACACATTTGGGTCAGTGTAAAAAAAAATAGTAGTACAGTAGAGATATCTGATATTCAGCCTTAAAAAAAAAGTGAGATGTTGCATGTAAACATGGCCTTTCAGCATTTGATGGATTTGAGTATGAATATTTGTCACATTCGTCCCTTTACTGCTCCTCTTTGTTTGCCTGGCCACGGCAATGTGCTGCATGTTCAGAGACTGGACTAACAGGCCAGCCATAAGTGGTGCTCCACAGTAAGTTTAACCTGACTGTCTTTAGTGTGTATACATTGACCTCACTCATAACAGTCCTCTGGAAGATCTGGTCAAGGAGCTCTACTTTGATTGATAATCTGAAGTGACATTTCTGTTTACATTCTCTCCAAGGATACGTTCTGATGTTTTATAGTGATGAACAACCTTCAGAATGGGTGGTCCCCACAATACATGTTCTGGTCGGGTGTCCCTCCAATGCAATAAAGACAAGAATGGGGTGAATCTGTGTGTATGTGTGTGTGTGTGTGTGTGTGTGTGTGTGTGTGTGTGTGTGTGTGTGTGTGTGTGGTTTGGAAAAGGTCCCAGGCTAGGCCAGTTCCAGATCTCATGTTCACGGTGTATTATCTCACCCGCCATAACGCACAACCACAGTAGAGCAACACAAGAGGAGCCAAAGCCAGAACAACGTAGCTTTCTCCCATCTACACACATCAAACAGCAGTCCGTAACCTCAAACAAGCAGACAGCCGGAGCCAACAGTCTGCTCACCTGACACACAACAGGGCAGCAGGGTGTGAATGTGTGTGTGAAAAACATTGAAAATGAAATGAAGGTGTTTGTAAAGATACGTAGCACTCTTGCGGAATCTAAATAGACACAACCAGTCGGTGATTTGTTTATGGGGTTTTTTTTTATCAGGGAGGTGGCTAATGGGCGCTCACTGACTCCACCCACCAGCCGTACCCATTGAGAAGGCGTGATGTTAAATCCTTCTGCCACTTCAGCACCATGGACCAACGTTAGGCTGTTAGGCTACTGATATTTCAGGACTATGGTCAGTGCCATAGATCAGATTTTCTCAAACCTCAGTCAGATAAGTAATGGAGGATGAAGGGAGGGGGCATTTTGCTAACACCGAGGATAGCATCCCCCCTTACTCCTTAAATCACCTACTGGCCACATCTGTACATTCATCTGTACTGTTGTGCATTATCTGTTGAGCTAATTTGCGCATTTGTGTCTCCTGGGATTGTTGGTTTGTTTTCATTGCCTTTCAAGCCACTTTTCTCACAATTTGCTCTCTGCCGTATAGTCTTTACCATGGCTAACTCTACTGATGTCCTGGGAAGGTGGGAAGAAAGTGACTAGCTTCATAAGGAGGGTGTTTGACATGGGACAGGCTTTGCAATTTCCACACTGTGACCCCTAATCTTTGTTGGAAAAGTGTTTTTTAATTGCTATTTTCACATACTGTTTTTGTTTTTTATATCATCTTGACATTAAGCATTGTTTATTTATGTATTAATAAGACTAAATAAGCTAAAAGTGCCTATAGAAATCAGTGAACTAGCCACAAACACCCATCTCCCAGCTAGAAAGCCAGAGGTAACAGACCACATCTGCACATTCGGTGCTGTTGTAGTCAGGCAGTGTGTGTTCATGTGTTTTATTGGAGTGGCTTTGGAGGGGGGTCTGAAGTGAGGGGGTGGGATTTTCAGTTAGATACTTTCTAACTGTAGCTTGCTCTATCTGGCTTCGCCAATCTTAGCAATCCCAGCTTGAAGTTCTACTAAACCAGGCAGGGCACTCATAGTATTGACCAACTATTATAATTGGTGTCATTATGGATGAGAAATGCTTGTCTTTAAAAGAAGAAAATACCCTCCCATAGTCACTGCAGGGCTGGAGGACATGGTGGGCCATGTGTGTGGATCATCTGCAAGACTGCAAAGATATAGAAGTTCGTGAAGAGCATGCAATGCTGGATAATACCATGCATGCATAAAAACCAAGATAGATTAGAATCACATCATGTTCCCTAACAATGCAGTATGTACCAATGTCAATACAGATTGTAACCAAAACAGTAACCATTTTTTTGCAACCCAACCATGACTCGTATTTCAATGTTGCCTTTGGCTTGAACCATAAGCTATTCAGCATCGTTGAAAAGTAAAACTGTCATCTAACATCTGTGAACTAATCTAAGAAAAACACATTAACTGCAGATACAATCGGTGCACTTTACACATCCATGTGAATCATTCACATTGAAGTTATGTCCATGCTCACACACAGCATCCCACCTCTATCATGAAAAAATGCAACTCTATTAGAAGGCAGCAAGCACAGAGCAACCAGACATGAAGAGCCTATCCATCACTCGCCTCCCTCTGCAAATGAGTGTTGTTATTGTACTCAGGAGAGTGCAGAAATCTCAGCCCCTTAGGAAAGCTTTTCAATAGAATGGGAAGAAGATACTGCCAGTGATGGAGAGGAGGAAAAATAAGGACATTGAATGAGCCATTTGTTTTCACTCCCTGAAAGCCAGAGAAACATTTTCAGCATGTTTTCAGCACATTAGCAAGGTTCTTTTAGCATAAGTAAGTTGCGCAGATGGAAAATCTGAAAAACCACTATCAACGTCACCACTGAGAGGCTGCTATGTCGATTAAAGCAAAACTCTCACCAAAAAGCAACCAAGGCTTTATTTGGGATTGAATATGAGTCAAATCTTCGTGTAAAAGCATAATTACGACGAAAGAGGCACTTTTAAGATTTACCGTAGTCTCGGTTTTGGGCACGTTCATTTTGAACGGGAGAGTTAGGGGCATGACATGCTAGCATCAACATCGCTATTTTTAGAACAGTAAGAAGGCTCAGCACAACATGAAACTTTGCTTGTAGCACCACCAGGGTCTCTACTCATGAACACGAGCATTGAGAACATTGTTTGTGTACACATAGTTTATGAAAAAGAAGGTTTTTGAACTACTCACGTTAGCTGCTGCATCTCTGTGCGTCACCGTCAGGGCAGGCAGAAAGTGTCGATCCCCGAGTGCGACCTGACAGGCAGGAGAGTAATGGTGAACCGCTCCTCAAGCGTGCCTGTCAGGTCGCACTCAGGAATCAACACTTTTTGCCTGGAATGACGGCACTTTTTGCCTGGAATGACGGCGATGTTCTCAATGCTCGTGTTCATGATTAGAGACCCAGGTGATGCTACGAGCAAAGTTTCATGTTGTGTCGAGCCTAAATACATGTAGTAACAAACAATGAGAATTATTAGGTCCATTCAGCTCTACATTTCAGCACCTTTCAGGTCATTGTTTTGGTCTTAAACTACACAAACTCTTATCACTTCATTTCCAGTCACAGCAAGCAGCTGTGTTCAGTGATAAATCCACTGTAAACTTCCTGCCCAACATCTCCTGTATGTGTCACAGGGCAGTGCTGCTAACATGTTTAGTGCTAACACAGTTGGGTAGTAACTGATTACATATAATCAGGATTATGTATCAGATTCCAAGTTTCAAAATGATGAAACTTTTTTCATGATAACGTCTGACATAACATACAAGTGCACTTCTTGCAGGGGAAAAAGAATGGTGTTGAGTCTTTGGTTTTGTAGTTTAACCAATTACTGGCACCTTTACAACTTAGTGATGATTGTAGTTTAAATGTAAAAGGTCCCCTGACAGAAAAGTGGAAATATAGGTAATTTAAAGTGATTAATTTGGTTGTGTATGTCATTAATATAAAATGTTACACAATAATGTAAGATGTGAGAAGCTTCCTCCAAGACAGAGAACACAGAGAAACAGATCACACTGACCTCGTAGGAAAAAAGGGCTTCAAAGCTTTTAAGGCATCACCATCAGTTTCTCACTGTAACTCACTGGACTTCTCTTATCTGAACCTAAACAGGTTGAAAAAGCTTAGTGTGCCTGGTGCACAGCCCTGAGATATGGTGTATGTCTTACTTCCTATAACAGCACAAATACTTTCCACGCATCTTCCTCTCTGGGAATTTGCATTAACTTAAAGGCTAAGGGGAATATCTAGTAGGCTGAATAATGCTGACGGGAAATTACAGGAGACGAGGTAATCAAGGACTGAGATCAATCAGTGATAGTCATTCACCTCCTACGTATGTTCAGCCAGCCTGACGTGGTGTGTATATCCGTTTAGCCTTCCTACATCTGATAGCACCGACGTTTTAATTTGCTGAACCATAATGCTGAAAGATAGGTCACCTTCAAATGCTGAAACACTGCTTCTCCAGTTTTTCTCTTCATTTCACAATTTCCGAAGTGATTATTCCTCTCTGGGGCAGAATGGTTTCGATAGCAGCCTGTCATACTTTAAGAATATCAAAGAGCAGGGCAACACTAAAGCATCTCTGTCTTCAAAAGGCCCATATTTCTCTGTCATGACTTTTTGATTGCTGCAGTTATAGTTCAGTAAAGTTGAAACGATCGGCTGATCATTGGAACTCAGCCAGGTGGAACAATGCAAAAAGCTGAAAAAGATGGGGAGGGTATAAGCTGACTGTCAAGTATTGAGCAAAGATGTAGATGTATGCAAACCTTATTTTGGTGCATAGGCAGTGAATGAGGCAGCCTTCACTGTCTGCTGACCACACCCTGAGGGGAGATGAACTATAGCGGAAAGACATCAGCAGTTGTTCCTTTTTCACTCTCACTGATAACTGAAGACACTCGAAGATTTGATTCAGTCCTTCACCTCTTTACTGATACAATCATAATCTCCTGGATAACATATTCATAGAACTCTATCCAGACAGGTGTAGTAGCCATGATTTAAAAGCATGTTATGAACTGGTGAATACATTGGGGCACATTGTGTGCAGAATATTGAGGTCCAATACAGGGCTCATCAAACTGAGGAGTGTTACATAATTCCGCACTGCTTATCCGACGAGCCTGCTGGCAGATACATAATAGATGCAGAGCAAATGTGTGGATCAACTATGGGACGATAATGAATCCATTTCTTAGAGGACATCAAAGCTTTTCCAAGTGGAGCTGTTCGAGCCAGTAAATACAAAAGTACAGATGAGATCACATGCCACGGGGTTGGTGGGTATGCTGCATGGAAGACAAAGGAATGTGGTCAGGAAAGATGGTGCGTTTGTTAAAAATGTCAAAGCATCCATCTTATGCTTCATTTTAGTTAAGTCTAAACTCCTGAAGTACAAGTCTAAAGGCTTCAAATCATTTGCTTTCAAGTCTTTCAGGTCTGTGTATTCTAACTCAGAACCACAATCCTAAACCACCTGGGAACATGAATGTCTTTAAAAAATGTGCTGATATTTGTCAAGATATTTAAATCCAAGCCAAAGTCATGCACTGATCAACCAACTGACCCTGTCATACTACGAGCATCAAATACTATCGAACAAGCCCCTGTAATCCCAGCCCACTCTAGCCTGTCATCACGGTCTAGTCCCTTTGGTTTTGCTAATGTTCAGCAGTAGATGATCCAATCAGCACCAGCCAACACAGTCATTCTCCAGGCCTCTGTATTCCTCCTACTGCTGTCGACTGATACACCACACTATGGTGGAGTCCATCAGAGGACTTCCAAAGATAGTACAACTCCACACTCCACAAGTACATAAAATAAACAGTAGAGGGAGAGGACAGTCCTGTGTTGCCCATGAACGTTCCTGACATGCAGTTCCTCAGTCTACTAACTATGATTTGCTGGTCAGGTAATTCATTATCCAGAACACAACTGTAGTGTTCACCTTCATGTCTGAATTATTTAATCTTGTCCTGTAAAGCACTTTTTAACTGTGTTTTTGAAAAGTGCTGTACAAATAAAGTTTATTATTTATTTGTATTCATGGTTATGTGCTTGTCTCCCAACAGCAGAACCTGTATGATATTAAGCACTGGAGAAACAAGGAGTATTAGGGCTTTCGCATGTACTGGCCCAGCTTGACTCGGTTTGACTCATCACATCAGCCCATCATGGCAGGGATTTGTATTTATGTTACAATGAGATTATCTGTGTGAAGGTGTGCCTTTAATTATTGTATGTCTTGAAAAGTGCTCACCAGAGGGGCTGTAAATACACTTCCTCCAACAGTACAACTGAAGATTAACCGTTTCACTAACTCGGTAATAATCACATTTCATTTCCTATAAATTCTTCACAATAAAAGTCCCTGTTACTAAGTTAGATGTCTCAAACGGTGAAATGAAAGAGATTCGGTTGGAAGGTATGAAAGAGCCAAATTCAGGAGAGGGTCCATCCCAGACACAGCTCTGTTCAACTCAGTGTGGTAAAACTGGCAAAAAGCTAATTAGTGCAGCACGGTTGACTCAGTGCAGCCAAAATTACCAGTGGAAAAACCCCATATGATCCTCAATGTTGTGAAATCCATGTCAGACAAATTCTTGATTAATGAGGCTACATTATGTCATACTTGGTTTATTCTACTCATTTCAGGGTATGATTCCCAGAACAGTAATACAATACATTTAATACATCTTTGCCTACTATACTTAGCGTGAGTGGTTTGAAAATGCAAACCACAGCTTTATAAGAAGTGCTATAAGACGTTACACAGCTGCAAAGCACATGCAATGCACATGCGTTCAGTTTCTCTAACCTTTAACCCAACACTGAATACCTTTTACAGATGTTGCATACACATGTTTTTCTAAGCACACCACGGCATACAAACTTCGAAATACATAAATGATGTAAACGGACAGTCAGATAGGCAGGATTGACTCCAACCGCCATCCTATGAGCTGTTTATTTCTTTATGGCTGCTTCCGAAACACCCATAACACATCATTTCCATCAGATGTGGCCAACTTGACCAAGAGTCAGTGCCGTGTAGTCCTCACTGACTGAAGGTCATTAAAACACGTTCAAACAATAATGTATTGCTATACATAGACAATCAATTAAACACACAAGCAAGCACAGAGGCAAAGGTGTTTGAACACAATGTTTAAAAATGAACAGCCACACACTAAAAATTATGCGTATCATCACACACAGTCACACAAACCCTCCAGATATTTTCAACAAGGCAGGTCTTTTGTTCCTGACTGCTCTCTTTCTATCAGTCTCTCAAAGTGTGAATTAATACACACCATGAAATCAACAACTCAAAAGAACATGCACACACTAGCATACCATGGAGCAGGGCCAGAGAGAGGACTGTAGCGTCTGTGACATTAAACACGAGTTTCTGAAGGGGAGTCTCTGGATCCCACAGGGTGATGGCATCATTCCCTGATTACTCCAAGATATTTTGTTTTCCAGACTGGCAGGGAAGAAGAGGTGCTTATTTTTCTCCATCTCCCCTGGAGGGCTGTGCTCTATTTGACCGAGCTCACGTGGCTCCCACACAGGCCCTTCAGGGATTTATAACAATGTTCCCCACCTCTGTGTGTAATTCAGGATTAAGAGAAGTTGAGAAATGTGCTGGTATTTTATTTTCATATACCGTCTGCAGGCTTCTCTAACCAAACCTGCAGCTTAAGAGGAACACCAGGCACATCAACAGTCATTGTGTAGCAGAAAAAAACAGAAATAATACTTGTTTCTTTGTGTTCATTTTCTTCTTTATTAGTCCACACATTTCAACGTGAATACAGGTTTGTTTTATTGATGACTACAAAGATTGAAGAACTTCATTCTGGATAGTTCTTTCATCTTATGATTTCCAGACTGAATGCAATGTTTGAATGAATGGATGATAAAAGGTCCATTATTTCTCAAAAATTGTTTTGTTTTTATATAAAAATAAAAAAGTGATAATTGTTTTGTATTCTTGATGTATTTTTAACGGTCCAACAGCAGACCAATATAATAAACAGTGAAGATGAGCAAATCCTCACATTGGAGAATCCAAAACCAGAAAATTGAATTTCTACCTGGAAAATGACTGAAATGTATAAATGATTATGGGGAGATGCCAACACTAGCTTTAGCAAAACTGTATAAAGGTTTTATAAACCCTGGTTTTATTGACCTGTATTACATTATATTGACAGGGTCTGGCTACTGTGTGAACATGGATAATGAGAAATGGATTGAAAATTACAGAACAGGTGTAAAACATAACAAAAATGGTATAAAGATATAGGGAGAGATGAAGGGATAAAGAGAGGGAGTTGTTGAGCAAAAGAATGGAAATACAGAAAGAGATGGAGAGAGGCCAAGAGCTTGAGCCCAAAGTGGCAAAGATGAATGATGGAGTCTAAATGAAATGCCATTCCCAGTAATGGGAAATTCCCTGCCAGAAAGCAGGTCACTTAAATTGCAAAAAATATTCTCAAGCAGTGTTGCCTGCAGCACTGTGCGCTTGACAAAACTGTTAACATTAACTTTCCAATATCAAAATGAATGGAGGGAGGACAGAAGGGGAGGAAAGGGAAATAAAAATGCATTGCTTCTCCGCTGCGACCTGTGCAGCCTGGCTGCTGGCCCTGGGATGGTATCAGAACGGGCAAATAGGACGCTTATGGGTGACACACACACACAAACAAATACACAAACCGACACACACACACACACACACACACACACAAGCATCCATGCAAACAGACACCTTCGCAAATACTCTTTCATTCTTTCTCATGCATATCATATGTCATCTATTTGCACATGTAGCTCTGCAGCATTAAAGCCTGAGCCAAATTGAGTCTGGCAGCTGTACATTGTTTCTTAGAGCCCGGCTTTGTTGTTCCTTTCAATGACTATCTAAATAGTTTGTTGACTGCAATAGTCACGTCCGCCACAAGTAAAAAAATACAGCCTCCAAACCAGCATTACAGAGCGCGCTTCCTCTTTGAAATACACACACTGCCTCTGGCAGAAATCAATAGGAGGAGGATAAAATGCACTTCCATTTAATTAAGATAACCAGCACATTCTCGCTCATAATCTCTCTCTTTCCTCCTCCATCTCTCTCTCCCTCCCATCTTTCTTTCTGTGCCGCTACCCGTGTCATTCCCCTCTGGGGGTGGTGAGAAATGTTGTCGGTTGGAATCTGGATTTAATCGTTTCTCAGATCGACGCCATGTTTTTCTTCCCCTGAAGCGTGTTCTCACTCCCCCACCCCCACAACCTCCTCTTTGAAATGTCGTCTAGGGAGTGTTCTGCAGCCGAAATGTGTTAGCTCTGGGGCAATTGGACTATTGGGGCTGACATCTTCAGCTCAACGGGTTACAATTCATTGTATGGGTCTGTGTGACAATGCAACAGGGTCTCTGCTGGACTGTTTTCAGCTGCATTCAGTAGTTAATATCTCTGAATGCTGCTTTGGCTTCTGCAGACTGGGGTTGAAACATTGTAGACCAAAGAAATAAAATTCAAAGGAGGGGCTTATCTCACAGTTCATGCTATACATCAGACATGAAGCATTTTATACATAAGATGCATGGCTGGATTGACTTTGAGGTGACTTTGAGTTTGATGTCTGTACACTGCAAGAAATCAAACACCTCTATGGTCGAATATGGTCTAAACAAATGCTAACACATTTAGTGGGTTTTGACAAAGTCTTGTGTGTTGGTTCATGATTTCTTAACACATATAGTGACAAAAATGTATTGCTTTTAAATGTATAAATAACTGACCATCAGATCAGGCTGTGGCTCTAAACATAACACAGTACTACTGTATGTTGTTAATGTAGTCTGGCCCTTAAATTAGCACTTTCCTAAAAAATCCCACATTTTAAACTGTCCTCAATGAAACCCTTAAAGGTCTGTCATAAAATTGAATTTTGATTTGATGATTATCAATGCCAAACAAAATTCCCAATAATAATGACATTCATTTTCAACTTTGTTTACTATTTGTCTCTTTTTTTTATTTTTAATAATTGGTATATGTCGGCACACCTTAACTCATTACAGAATTTGTCCTGGCTCATTACACAAATGTCTAAAATGCCAACGATCCTCTCAGAGATACTAAACTTAAAGATACAAAACAATACCAGCCTTCCTCTCACAATTGAAAAAAAAAAACTTGGAGGCAGCTATCGGAACATAATGTCAAAATAAATGCTATATTTATATCAATGTGTGCACAATTTTTGACCAAAATGTTCTCTGATAAACTGAATAATCAGTGACTTAAGTTTTAAAAGACAGACAATTATTGTTCTTCTTTGATGTGCTTGCAGTGTCTAATCTCTAACATGGACAGAACTCTGGATGAGTTCAAAGAGCTGTGAGGCTAATGTGTTAGCATACAATTGCTGATTTATACATCCAGCAGACGCAGAGCAGCAATATCATCATGTTGGACTTGTGTTTGTGTCCATGTGCAAGTTCAATAGTATACTTCTCTTCGGCTGAGAAAAAACACATGGCTCTCTGATGTTTGAGCTTCTTCACTAGGTAGTCTCAGGACCATTACACACGACTTTTTTTTATTAATGATACAAAGAAATAATTCCTAGAGCTTGTATGATTTAGAAAACGTCAAATGTGCAAGACTTTACAGACAAATATTCTGATTCAGAGTCGTATTTCACAGATATGGTTTCAGGATCCTGATTTGCGACTGGATCATATGCACAACAGTAATGTCATATGCATTTCAGAGTTAAGATGAAGAGCTTCACAAAACATTCTTTCTGTGTCCTGAGAAGAAGGTATTTTCAGACAGCATGGTGCGTTTGCTACCTCCCTATAAGGTCCACGTTTATTGGTTGAAATTGGACAAATCAAGTAGCACAAGCAGACAAGACATCACTGTGAAAGCTGAAGTCAACTCTTCCATTTCCCATGAAATGCATGCAAATCTGTCATCTCAGATATAGAGCACAAAGTAATGACGCACATTGTGTCTCTCTATCATCGTCCAGACCTCCTCTTCGAGACTTATTTGACTCATATGTACAAAACCCTGAAAAATGTCTGCAGTTAATGGAAAGCAAATACAACTGTAAACACAGCAACGATAAACGTTTAGTATTAACATGCTTATAGTTTCATATAATTCATTTATGCTCAGTGATGTGCACGGCAGTTAGACTTTACAGGTCGTCCACTCGTCGAAGGGTCCGTGGTTCAATCCCTGGCTCTAGCTGCATGTTGAAGTGTCCTTGGGCAATAAATGGAACCCCTCAATGCTCCTGGTGGCTGTATTATCCAATGTGAACAAGTTTTTGTGGGAATGGCTGGGTGCTTGGTGTTTTAAATCGAGTGGTCGGCAAGCCGGGTAGGTTAGATTAGTGCAGTAGTAGTCCATTTAGTACCATAAAAAGTTCTAAGATTTGGATTGAATAAATCCCCCTTATGGTCAATGTATATACTAAACTGTATGCAAGGTATTGCCACTGCCTTTATTAAACTGAAGGGGTCAGATGCATAATAAATAGAGAAAACAAAGTACTTTTTACAAAATGACCTGATTTCCTTGTGCATACTAGAGACACATGCCAGTGTCAGGTCTTCATTTAGGTTTGCTGATTCATGTTTGTGGATAATGTGCGTGTAATGAATGCCATTAAAAAGAATGACTAAATAGCATTTTAACTTTTTGGGAGGCAGAAACACACCACAGGGTGAGCTTCAGAGATTCTTGTTATGGTCTGTGAGTGGCTCCGTGTGGTCTTTAATGTGGGTCATGTTATTTCTGGTGGCCCCTTGTTATAGAGATGGAGCTGACCCTACTGTAGAGGCACTTTAGGCCCACAGGAAAATACACAGAGCAGGGCACGCACACACACGCACAAACTGATAGGTAGGCACATTCACAGTAGTACATTCCCGAGTAAAGTGCATACAGGGTTCCTAAATTAGATTCACACAGGTAAGGACACACACACACACCAGTTTGCTCGGCTATCCTTGTAAGGACTCCACATCGACTTCCATTTATATGTCCAGCCTAACCCAAAACCTTACCTAAAACAATGTATGCCTAAACATAATCTTAACCCAACATCATTTCACACCCTACCTCTAAACTCAACCAGGACATTAAAGTCACATTTTGCCACATTAGGAAGGGTCTTCGGTCCCCATGAGGACTATCTGTCCTGACATGTGTTCTGCCAGACAAGGTCCCCCATTGGTAACAGAAACACACAAATAATACACACACACATACACATACAGATGCTACAGCTGGTAGATGGTGTAATTTGTCAACCTTTGAAAGGTCATTGCTTTGATTTTGGCCTGGTTGTCACACAGATGTACTGTATTCACAAAAGGAAAATTATTTCTGGGTCAGTATTGTGACATTCTGTGTGACTGTGTTTATACTTAAAAGCAGTGTAGGGGTAGTTTTAACATCGCTGCTGAGGAGAGAGAACCTGCATGTGTTTTGCTCATTATTTTAACCTCCAATTACAGATAAAGTGAATAGGTATTAATTATTTCTGTACTAACACTGAAACCACAGTGAGTATTCTACTGGCCACTTCCAGTATTTCTGGAATCGATGCATAAAAGGTTTGACTACATTGAGGCCAACAAAAACACAAAAATATGTAATGACTCATATATTCATAATCATATTCTACATTTTAAAGAACACTGAGTAGAATTTTACACAGGGAAACAAAAATCACAGAAAATATAAATTAAGTCAAAAAATTTGAAGAAAGAACATTTTACAGACTTTGTTTTCAGGGAGGATTAGGGTTGTGTTGGGCAATCAGCTCACATAAATGTCATTGATGTCATGCTGTTTCTTTGTTTTATCAAAAAGGCAAACAGAACAAATTACTGTAGAAACTTTGAAAAAAAGCATGAGATTGATGCAGGAAACTGACAATTGAGAGTAATTAGCATAGCTGATAATAGCTTATCATAGATACATCAGTATCAGTGTTTATTTACTATATGCTATAAAAAATATCAGTGGAGTCAAAGATATGTTTGAGGTCATTTATTTCCATCGCTTAGTGCACACTATAAACACCTCACTCAGTTCTGTATGTTGTCTCTGATTTTGTACTTATTGGATCCTAATCATAAAATAATCCTGTACATGGGTTTATGTAAAAAAAAAAGTTTAAACTCAAATATCAATATGAAAACAAGCCTCCGAATTGAGTTAGGCTTTAGCCACTGGTAAGCTTGACCTGATTGTCTGAGTTTTTGCATCCAAATTGTCAGTGTGAGGTAACTAGATGAGTAACAAAGCCAATCAGGCGTGAAATCAGCATCAAATGAAGTTCAGAATCTCCATGAACAAGGGTGTTAAATTATACGCAAAACCTGCATTATCAATCCCACCCTGCTGACTGTAGTGTGCGTGTGTGTGTGTGTGTGTGTGTGTGTGTGTGTGTGAGTGAGTGAGTGAGATGGGGGTGTGTTCATGGTGGGAAGCAGAGAATTCCCAGGGCTCATCATCTCCTGATTATCAATGTCTCCTCAAGGTTAGTGAGAGGACACACCCCTGTACGGCAATGAAACCTGATTAGCTAATTAGCATATCACTTCTATACTTCCATAATGTCGCCACAATTCATTAGCCATTGAGCGAGTTTATCGTCTCTCAACAGGACACATTGATTCTTCCCTCCACACACACACACGTGCACACGCACACACTGCGTACATACAGACACATTTCACACATAGCGAAACACCATATCAAGATCCATTGTGTCAGTTCTTTGACAGTCAGAATATGTGATCTATGCATGATGGTGCTACCACTAGGCAACTGAAGTTTACATTTTTAATTTAGTTTCAATTTCCATCCCAACATCCAATAGTACCAACCAAACCGAAACCTACAAAGACTGGACAAACCACATATCAAGATTGTTTCGACTGACTAACACCAGTTTTTAGTCTTTGACGGTCAGGAACATTACTACTGAGCAAAAACACTTAAGCCTGGCACACACTACATGAGTATCAGGCTGATTTAATCTTAATTTGTACCTTCGGACAATCACAGGAGAAATTTGGGTGAAGCGCTTGGCTGGACCAAGATTATCTGGTAATGTGAGTCTACAGCATTGCTCCAGACACATCGGGACCACCCTGATGATATTAAACATGTTTGATATCTATAAATTAAGCCACTTGAAACTTCCTGCTCCTCTTCGATGGGGCCCTAAATGGTCCATGATGGGTCCATGCTTGGACCTGGAAGAGTCTGTGACTGGAATGGGATCCCCCGCAATGACAAAATGAACGCGGGGCAGAATCGTAATGCCATGTGTGGGAACCAGTTGCAATGGTTTATCTATCCACCACGAGGAGCAGTGATGATGGAGGCTGAAGCATTATTTCAGCATTAAGTCAGCTGTTCTTACTGTATCATAGGTGTCCAGTATTGGACATGTGTGAGAGAGTGTGATTCCCACACAGAGTATATTTAATGATGATTAGGCTACCATATCATGAGGTCATCAATATCTTGCTTCAGCTTTTTGTTTTTTTGTACTGCATGGAAGTGAAAGTAGCATGGCTGCGAATTAATGAGATAACAGGAAGGAAAAAACTGGTGCGCAGCACTCGTCTGAGCGGCTGACTGAGCTAACAGTGTCTGCAGCGGTACCAGGACAAATTATTATAGTGGAAGAGACTATTTCATATTTGTTATTGTAGTTATATAAATGTAATTTCTCATGCTGTTAGATTACTGCTAGACCACACCATCAGGTGCATGTATACTCAGTCTCTGATCATATTTGTATTTGAAGTATTTGTTTGAATATATTACTATATATATTTCACTGGGTGTGGGTGGGCACAAGACGCATGAAATATTACACTCAGGTGACACGTTACAGCAGAAATAATTGTCTTTGCGCTGCATAATTTTTCAGATATCTTTATCAGAAATTCCTCACACAGTGTCGGATGATAAAAGAGATGCAATCAGTTTATAAAAGTGTGTTCACAGACATCCTTTGGTTATCTTTGGAGGTGACAGAGGCCAAACACAACATTAGCATTACAGTGCATCTCTTTGTTCTTATGATTGGACATCTCAACAGGTCTCCCAGCCCCCCATACTCAACTGGCGGCTGCTGGGCTGTTCAATCAACGAGAGAATTTTGTCCCGCATTTTGTCCGTATGCATCCACAGACACAAAGAGCACAGACAGATTTCAGGAGCGGAGCCACCATGCATTCTCTCTAAACTCCAATAAAACTGTCTAAACCTGGCTGTGATGATAACACATGAATAAACACGCTGTAAATTGAATAAACAAATGGTCCATTTCAGAATAATATATGTATTGTATATTCTTGAATTAGAACTATCGATGCATTTATGTGTTTATAAGTTTAGGGCTGCAGCAGGTACAGGATGAACTCATTTTAATATATACTCTAAGCCAGCTGCCAGCAAACTGCTACCCGGATGTAAGGGGAAAATCGAGGGGTTATACCTGTAGGATTCAAAAACTGGACAATTCGATTGTCAATGTGTCAGTATTTTTACAATATCCAATGAGAGATATCCCACTAGCCCTTGAGGCTAACTTTAGCTTGCATAGTACTGTTGACAGATATTAAAACTGACAGTTAAAATCTCACTGCTCACATCCTTATTGCTGAAGAACAGACATCCTATCTCCCAATCATTTTACCACCCAGACTTCATGTCCCGTTGTGTGTGATCAACAACTATGTTCAAGTATTGTAGTGTGTGTAGGTTTCAAATTAGAGACAAAACATCTGTGAAGACTGGGAAGCAATCTGATTCCACAGTCTGGATTTTAAAAGTTTTGTTGTGTGAGCCCAGCCTGTGAGACACCACACTGAACAGGTCAGTTACTGCAGAACTTTTGGCAGTAGATGACCCCATATTCTAGATTCTTGACAAGGAGGAATATGTGCAGATGTCACAACATTATGGAGAAAGTTACAATAATCTGTCTACTAAATGTCACTTGGCAAAGCACCTCATTGAAAGAAAGCAACAGAATAGAATCCTTGTCAACACCATGCACGATGCACTTGATGTATGAAGGCCACATCAGGCTGCGTTCCTGGACTTAATCAAGCAGTTGTGTAACTCTTTGACAGAGCCTGCCATATTAGCTGCTTGCAAACTCATCCATGCCTATGTTGGCCCAAGACATACCTGAGCGTAACGACTGGTGACACAAGAACCAGCAACCTGCTGACAGGAACTGGACATTGAGGCTATTATTGACTGTTGGCAACTCTCAGTGGGCCAACAGTCAGAAAAACAGGCAGATTGGTAATGTTAATGGTAATGTTGTGCCAGTTCACGTCCCACATGTTTACATTTGGACGACTGGTAGTTCTAATAAGTCATGCTGATTGTTAGTGCAGTTTGACCAGATCTTGTAGCTGTAGTTTACAGTGCACAGTCCTGTGTGAGTGTAATGGTCGACCGGTGAATGTGCTTGTTATGTTATGTGCTAGCTATAGTATATAACATGTTTGTAGCACACGGAATTGATGATGGTATGAATGTTTAGAAAACTTTTGGCCAGGTAAAGCTGTTTATTTACCCGTACATCCCTGTAGGGCAACACACAAGTGACATCCATAGCTGATGATGTCACACACAAGTATCAAATGTCTTTAAAGAAATCTTTATGTTATAAAGATGATCAATTAAAAAAAATGTATTAGCCTGAATCATCTTTCAGTGGCAACTTAAGAGGCTCTATCAGTTACATATAACAACAGGCCCAAACCTTAAAATTCTATAGCTGAGAGAAAGTACTGTAGATAAAGAGGGAAGCTGAGCAGTAGACATGGATGGACATAGGGACCAAATTAAGAGTGCTCTGCTCTCTCTGTTTTGTCTGGGTCTGTTGTTTTTGTTGCCTCTGCTGTTTTTTGGCATATGATATCTGCCAGCACGGGGCATGGCCTAGTATGGGACTGCATGAACAGCTTGGTATGAGCTACTTGCCAAGAGTGGTTTTAGGCTGAGTCACATGACAAGAGGTTAGTGTGTTGTGTTTTCTATAAACCTTCTGTTATATTTAGATAGGGTTTTTATACATTTTACTGCATGCAGTGTAACAGTATGAATAGTGTACATACACTTGTATCCCTGAGTGTTAATTTATCCACTGACATCTGTAAATATCCATTATCTCCATTTATAAAGGATTAAAAACAGAAGAAAATATAGAGGTGTATGTCCATGTCCACATAACATGTATTTCCTGAGAGCAAGCATCTGGTCCACCCAGACCATTGACAGCTACACAGCTTTAATCTGACTCAGTTCAGACTTCTTTTTTCTTTTCTTTTCATATTTTGGAAATACTACATGATTTCAAATAAAAATCATGTGGTATTTGATAAATTTGGCTATATGTTTTTTTTTTTCTTAGACAGCTAAATTTGGCAAGAGGAAAAAGAATCCAAAAAGAGTAAAAACTACCGTGTCACTAAGAATTAACATTATAATATATTTTTTTACTCACCAGCTTTACTGTTGAAATCTATGAATGCAGCGACATAACAAGACACCTAGTTGCCATATTGAATAAATACATCTATATAAATAAATAACTTCTGTTGCTCTCCTTACTAGAACAGTACATTTATGCTTGCTTTGAGAACACTAGATCTCAAATTAAGTTGGGGATTAAATTCTGTCATAACTGATAATAATGCCACACATTATAAAACAAAACCAAGTTGTCCTTTAAAGCAAACCACCATTGTCCAACAGATGTCACATAATAACATTTCCAAGGTGAAACCCAGTAACCCATACATGAAGCCTCAAACAGTATGGTTGTCTCGTTTTCATGTTCTGATCAAACCAATGAGGCACAGCCTCTCCAGGGTTCACAAGAACTGCAGTTCACCTTGGTTTTCCATCCCCGCAAGGCACAACCATCCACCTACCCCCCTCTGTCACTGATGTTAGGCTATCCCCGCCCTCCATGTCTGGCTCACTTACCAGCATTCAGTCAAGCGCAGAAAACACAACTGTCCACATGCCCTGACCACCAACCCCCAACATGTCTGTCCTCTCCAACCGAAAACCATCATGACATGACTGATCCACTCAGGAGCAGGTTCATTGGATTTTCTGCTTTACTCTATAATTGCAGTTACTGATGGATGAACCTTTATATCAGGAGGATTTCACAAATATAACAATACTTATACACTAAAGCTGATTTGTATTAAAGCACAAAAAATAAATGTGGCCTACATATATTATCATTCCTGTTAGTTGAAATCATATTTTTCTCATCTGTTCTGGTGCAGAGAAACTGTTTTTTTTTCCAGTATGTTTGTTTTAAGTGTGATTATATTTTCAGTGAACATCTTACACTAATGATGTCTCACTAAATTAAGATGATGTCAGTTTTAGTATGCCTGTTTTGAGAATCAGATATGCCTCCTGGCTGACTGGCAGTCCTGGACATATTTTTGAACCTAAGGCAAAACAATCAAGAGCTTTTCTCTCACCACACTCCACTTACGAGCATCTGTCACAGCTGGCGGCTCAGTTAACGTATTTTTGTTCCATCGACATTAAAGAGAATAGAATAATAGAATAAAATGTATTATTGAAACATACCCACTCAAAGTGAGCAGCATTAGTCATGCAGCTGGTGTGGCCGCTCTAACCGGTTTACTCGGACGCCAAAATACAAAGCAGGACTTAATACAACGCTCACACATCCAATGTCGCCAGTGTGAGAAGTTGAAGGTGTGCAGCCTGTCATGAATTAGGAGTAAAAATGAAGAAGACTGAGTGAGAGAGATAACAGCATCTGATTCACCAGGAGAGTATTAAAGTTGAGAGAAACGGACTAACAGAGAGAAGTCTACACGAACATGAGCAGAGAAGCGTTCTGTGTTAGCTCATGACAGTGAATTGCTACTCCTTAACGTCAGAGACATTTTCTACTATCCACTTCTCTGTCTATCTGCCACCCTGCCACCAGTGAGTCGCTATGCAAACAGAGCCCGAATGGAGCCTCTTGTCTGCCTAACAGAAGGCGACAGGGAGCCTGATGCCTAATAATGTCCTTCGCGCTCAGGGATTAGACACAGCAACTAGGAAGAGAGACAGGTGGTGAGAGGAGAGGAATCTCCAGGAGCTTACACAAGCTTTGTTCTGTGAATGGGGGAAGCCATTACAGGTGTACACAGCAGGATTCAAAAGGCACCTAAAGATATGTTTCAGTATTTGGACACCTAATAGAAAGCTAATGCTTTGTAGGACCTTTAAATTCACACTTCCACACTGATTCAGTTATAGTTCATCAACCACAAAATGGCACCGACCTTCAATGCAACACCAACTCTTAGGTTTCAAACTAGTTTCTTCACGTGCTGTTCATGAGTCTACACTTGAACTGCATTATCATGGACTGATCAGGCAGATCACAAATAACGTTCCAAATGGTCATCAAAGCATCTGAAAGACCACTGAAAGTGACGGTTTAAATATTCATTGGTGCAAAAAGCTAACCTGTCACACCAGATGGTTTACTACACAGAGCCATCTGAAAAGGGCATTTTCAAAAAATACTTGGCAGGTGATTGGATAAACCATCTGTCTATCACCGCCAGACAGCGTCTCAAAGTCTACTACAGGTAACACACTGACTAGTAATAAGTACCTCATACAACCCCACATCAAAAGACGCAAACCATGCCTTTAAGGGCTAAAGTCTTATGTGTGACTGGAGTTTATCTCAACTTTATTCTAGTTCTAGCAGCTGTACCTGCAAGGTTTAAAAAGGTAATGGCATTGCTGGTATATCCATCCATGTTACAATATCGATTATTTATGACAGGTTGGTAGCGTTCCTTTCCTACTTCAGCTAGCACTATCCAAATAGGCTGAAAAAATAATAAACCCCCAGAAAGTTACACTAAAGTCACCCCTGCAGATCCAGATAAAAGCTCCAGATGAACCACTGCCACCTTTAAGTCCATTTCATGTTTACACACGCGTGACTCATTGACTGTGCAGTATTATGCATCACTGACCTGTATACCTAAACCACCAAACATGTTGGGTGTGAATGGATTGTAGAGATTTAAGATGCTTGTCAGTTCTTTCACCAAAAGCAATCCAATTGTGTTGCTGCTTTCGTCAGCTTTAGTACGAATGAACGATGAATGCTGTCATTTGAACTCAGATTATGTAAACGTCAGCAGAGAGTAGGAAGTCTGATTTACTGAGGAAGAGGTAGAGAGGCTTGTTCCTATGAAAACTGATCCACAGGGACGGTTGTTTGTGTTGCATCGCAAAAACAGTGGCCCTGCATACACTGTGCAGCATTCTTGCAAATTACAAAACACACGCACCGTAAGAAAGCACAAAGCGACATTCTCTTTTTTCCTTCTCCTTCAATTAAGGTTGGCTTAATTACTCGTTTAATCCGGCATCCTTGATGAGAAGCCATTACAGAAGAGACACTAAACACAGACAAGTAAACACATTAGAGCTCTCAAACACTCACAGAGCAAGCGACGCTTTTCATAGAGGCGGAAAAGGAAAGATTTCGAAAAAGCTGTACCTTTGCTTTTAGCTAGAAGAGCAGGAGGAGGCGGAAGATGAGAGGGTCCACACCCAAGAGAGGCAGACAGGGAGGAAGAAGAAGAGCAGACATAAGTTCAAATTCAGACACCAAACATATCAATGTATATATGAATACATGTCATGAGGATCCATCAATGTACAGTGGCAAATGCCATAATGCAATTGTACATCACAAAACACTTCAAACATGCAACCACATCAGATTAAAGGACTTCTGAATGTCACAACACCGCACACAAAGAATGCACACAAAGCCAGAGAGCACTAGCCACACAAATGGTGGAGCTGTGAGTATTTAGAGTATTTTAAGTTGGCCAGGTTTACAGTGTTACAGAAAGACGGCACCTTTTTTTTTAGCCTAATCATTTTACTGAAATTGTTGGCATAGAACATACATAATACCTAAAAATGCTGATAGTGCATCCTCTGAATATTTTTCAGAAACTACTAGAGGACAATGCCTACATAAAAAAAAAAAAAATGTTGTTCCAGCTTTCATGTCATTGTGAAGGTTTGATTTGTAAGAAATGGCCAGATTTAGAAGGTAGCTCCAGGGGTCAGCATAACCGCTAACTGCTGCTTGCTATGCTCTTTGCTGTAGTTATCTTTGGCTGTAGCAATCAGCTGCTATTAGTAAGTTAGCTCAGTTAGCTGTGGAACTAAGTGGTCCGGGCAACAGGGCTCAACTCAACAGGGCTCAGCGTCTACTAGTGAATATAACAAGACACTTGGCCTGAACACAGCCTCTGAGACTGATTACAGAGGTGATTTACAGCAGCTTTGACAATGACCACCAGGACATAGCAGAGGAGCCAGAGACAGTCGGACACCAGCTGAAATTAGATAGAATTTTCACATCTTAGTCCATTAATTGAGTATTTTGACTAAACTAGAGGTGATTGTGGGAAGACAAACCATTGTTATGGTGAGTTTCATTTGTTTATATCAAGTTTGAATCAAGTGTGTTCTACAAGGAGTTAACAAGGCAGTTACGCCCATCTCAGAAAGAAACTTGAATTCAGACCTTGTATTTTGCTGTGTGGTTTGGAAAGCAGATGACAGAGAATCTCTGTTCTTGACATTTTGAATGTATTCTGTTTACTTATCAGACTAAGTAGCAAACTTGCCACTGCATTCATCTCCCAACCGAAACTCAGTCTGGAAGTTATATTACATGTCAGCAGTGATTTTTCTTCAAAAAAAAAAAAAAGATCTAATTGTTGATCTAATGTCTTATATATTGCCCCTTTAAAGTAGTTTGTTTATAATAGGTAAACTTTATTTGAATATTTGTATTTTAGAATAATAAAATGTATCTCTCTTTGTCTACCATTTTTAAATATTTAATTTGAAGGTTTCTTATTCTACATTCACTGTAAAGGCCCCCACACACCGGCCCAACCGTTGGACGTCTGAAGCGTTTGGAGAGACTCGGACGAGGTCGGGAACATTTCTGTTTGGTGTGTTCAGCTGCGTCGGAAGCTTTCGGAGCCGTTCGGACGTTGTCTGCTCCGACTCAGCATGCGAAGTCTGAGGAGGAGGGCTGTCAGACATCTGAGCCATTGGATTCTCTGATTGGTTGCGTGCCAGCTGAATGGCCATTCTGATTGGCGGTGTGCTAGCGAATCAGCGCGGTGTGTGGGAGGGCGGAATACTGTGTGGGCTTTATTTTTCTATGCACTCCATTCCATCATTCCTTGTTTTCATGCTTTGCAGTACTGGCACGAGACTTGTTGTTATTATGTCCGTTCAGGACGAATTAATTTGTGTTCGTTTGGTAATGCCTCGCTGCATGTTTAGTATGCAGCTGTTTTTATCTGAAATAGTTAAGTTTCGTTTTGATCGAAAGTAAAGAGAGTTGCGTGCATAAGCCTCTCATTTACAACTCACAACACAAGCACCACCCGCTTATTGCATCTCGCGCAAGCGCAGAACGTACACGCTGCTGTGGAGTAGGCAGCACGTCGAGGTGGTGTGTTTCAGTGCAACTTTTGTGCCAAACGGGTCAGACGAGAGGCAACAGAGTGGTCGGAGACTGGTCGGATAAGGCAGTTGGACATCTGGGCGGTGTGTGGGGGCCTTAAGTGTTACGATAACACTTATGACCCTCTATTGTTGCACAGATACTTTTGTTGTCACATTTGCTCATGGTTCATTCACAAGTGAAACCAGATATGAAAGGTGTTCCCCACCTTTGAAAGTAGCAAAGTCTGGGATTGTGTTTAGTCATTTTAGAAAAAGAAAATGCTTTCTTTGAACTGTAGGGTTATAAAATAAAAGCGTTATAAAATGGAATAGCTCAATTATTTAAGTGCCTCAGACACAGTATTGAGTCAATGTTCTAATGTTTGCAAGAGGACATCATTTTGTCAATTTAATAAATTTACAGGTGACAGTGGTCTTAACACTGTTTTGACCAACGATGTGTAGTTGCTGTGTTGTGGCTTTGTAGGGCAATACAGCAGTCTAATAAATTCACAATGTATATAGAATCAAATATACATACCACACCAACACCAAAACATGCAGCTTAAGCTAATTAAAGACATGAAACAGAAGAGGAAGGAGGAAGCATACCTTGTTCTGCCATCATATGTGCAAAGCCTTCAGAAGACAGGGGGGATAAAAGAGGGAAAGGAAAGAGGACAGAGAGAGAACATACATGAGAAATGACACACGCAGTTTCAATACTCGTTGGTATTGCGATGACACATGCTTTTCCAAAAAGGGAAAGCATGTCATCAGAACACACTGGTAACAAAGCTTCCTGTGTCCGGGCAGAAGGCTTCCTTCGTAAGAAATAACAGCAAAATAGAAGAAGCTACAGACCCCGCCACCTCACTTCTGAGTTCAACCTGCTATAACTGATGGACTGGCCACTTGAGTGCAACACTGTGAACACTACATTGACATATTCCCATCTTGTTAGTTGATATAATGACCTCCTCACATCAGGCAGACAGAGAGCAACATTGTCTTGCATTTGTAGTCAAGTTTGCATCCAGCCGATGATTAAAGTCCTATATTGATTCTCTTCTGGTTCTTTCTTTGGTCTCTACCAGCTCCTAACTGGGTCTTTACTGTTACATGCTCTACTATGTTCACTAGCTGGTCTTTAACTAGTCTTTATCTGCTGTTTGGTGCTGCTCAGGTCATATACAATGGGGTTTGAACCATATCTGTTCTCATTCCCGATGCATCGAAAACAGCTGTCTGGTCAGTGGGTGATTTGTAAGTTAATGTAAGTAAATGATGTAACTTAAGTTATGTCGGTGATGATCACTTTGAGACTGCCCGTAGTTAATTAGTAGGATCTTTTCCTAAACCTAACCAAGTATTTTTCTTCTGTTTAAACCCAACCAAACTGCGTTACCTAACTGTTTGACAGCATTAATAACAATCCAATAGTCATTATGTCATATTAGGTCATCGTTTTTTCAGCAATCTTTATTTTCAAAGTCCAAGCAGACATTACTATTCTATATTATTGCTTAATTGACCATGGAGCCCTTCACACCTAAAACTGATGCTAGAGGGGAAGGTACAGCATCACAGCCTGAAGCCCACTGCCAAGCTGCTGTATTTGATGAGTTGGGAGAGAGAACGTGTTGAGCAGAAAACCAAACAACAAAGTTGCAGGCTGGACACCTAAAATCATAAAGCTTTACAATGTTGGGGGCAGAGCTACAGATGATCACTCTCTGTCAGTTCAATAAGTGACTCCCTTGACATTGTCATCTGATCAGTGTCATTGTGACAATAACAATTACAGCCACCTCAACAATGATCATTTATTTTGATGTGATTTACTAATTTAGGTAAATAAGACGGCTTAAAAAAATATTACATTAATCTACATATCAATCAGGTGTCCAGCATTAGCAAATGATAGAGCTGAATACGTGATTCATAACAACTAATGTCAGACATCTTTTTTCCTCTACATCAATAGGCCATGGATCAATAAGTGGCTTTCCCCTCACCTGTCTTCATGTGCATTTACAATTAGTAGAAAAGCAAAAGTATAAAACAATATTGCAAAAAAGGTTTTACGCTTGACTGAAGTTGAAAAAGTAAGGTGTATTGATGTATTCCAATGCAAACCAAATTAGACAAGTCTGAAGAAGTCACTATATACTGATTTACAGTATATAGTGGCTTCTTCTTACATCTTTCATGTATTCCATTTTTCACACTTTTTTTTTTCATTTTGACAGCTTTTAAATAAAGTGGTCAGTAAATCGACTTTTCAGAATCTCCAAGCCCATTCTACAGTATATTTGCATTGCCCCAGGCTGTCTGGAAATCTGCAGCTATGCAAGTAATTGCTTTTTTATTCAAACTCACCTGGCATATTGTTGACGACCTCTGGAAAAGAAGGACACAGGGAAAACAAGCAAAGGAAAGCAGCATTAGAAACACTCTTCTTACTTGCATGTTGACTGTCATGCAAATGATTATACACATCATCCATACAGTGGCACTACCATGTGTATGTCTTTTAACACACAGAGAGAAAAAAGATCATTCTAGCAATAAAGAGTTAAACCATTCAGTTCCTTTGGATACAAATTCAAAGATTACTATCCAGTGTGAAGAAAAAGGCATCGCTCTCAGTTCAGACATGTTGATCTGTATTGGCAAGTTCTGTTCCTAAAACATAAAGACACACAATGGAAACTAAAAAACACAAATAAATCATTTGACCTGTGACCTTTGTTGACAGTCCAAGAACAGCAATATTTAACACATAATCAGGTTTAAAGCATGTATCCCATCAAGTGCTGTGTGAAGTATTGGATAACATACTGATGATTTTGCTAATCTTAGAGCCACTGCAGCAGTGGGGCCAAAGTGTCAAGTTTGTGAAAGCCATGGGGTCACAGCAGAATATCCACAGCAACACTCTTGGAAATGTATGAACAACACTTTTTTAGCTTTGGTCAAAGATTAAAGTGGTGGTTAAGAGGACATTTTGACCTGAAGGCAGCATTAGATAATACATCTGGGGTCAAAGAAATCCTCTCTGAGTCATGTTTCAGGCAAGACAGTTACACAACCAATATCACCCCTGAGACACATAAATGGTAACATGGGACCTTGTCCCAAAAATGAATAATAATAATATAATAATGATAATAATAATAATGTATTAGTAGTAATAGTAGTAGTAGTAGTTGTATTAGTATTTATAGTATTAGTATTAGTATAAGTATTATAACAACGATAATAACAATAGTAATCTGTTGCCACCTATTGGACGGATCAGTGAGTTGGGGCCCTAACCACTTTGTCCAGATGTCCATCATCAAAAACTCCTTCTTTGATTATTGAAACATATGTGGCTTTATGTAGTAAGTCCTCTCACAGAAATGAAGTAGCTGCAAAATGAAGTTAAAGGTAATTGACTTGAGATGCATTAAATGTTTTTAGCTGGGACTAATTGGGCATGTTAGAGTTGTAATTTGAACACAAGCAGATGGAGGCTAATCAGATATGCATTAGATATTAATTCAGTTTAAACTGAGGACCTGTGTCAGCTGTGCTGGAATGAGTTGGTCAAATGGTCATCTGGGAGAGAAAAGTGCATGTGTGTGTGTGTGTGTGTGTGTGTGTGTGTGTGTGTGTGTGTGTGTGTGTGTGTGTGTGTGTGTGTGTGCTGTGATAGTTCAATTCCTCTGTGTGCTTTGATTTATTTGAGAGTTCCATAGGATTGAACTCAACACTCAAATACCCACAGAAAGGCAACAACTCTTGACAGAAGGAGATTAGGGCAGATTAAGTGTGTATGTACACTAACATACACACACTTGATTGTGTGTGACAACTGTATTGCTATCTTTCAGTTTTAATTCATTGTACGGTGGACAGTTCAGACTTGGTTTAAAGGTTCATGTTAGGTTTAGTTCAGACATTTAGTTGTGATGGTAGGGGCTGCAAGAGAGAATCCATTATGTCAATGAGGGTCCACAGGAGTACTCAAGACAAATGTGTGCAGGTGTGTAGTTGAGAGACAATAATAGAGTGAGAGATAAAGACAGCACAACCCAGTTGCCAGATTAAGAAAGATTAATTTTGAACCTAAACCACTTGGAGCCGCAGCACAAATGAGGTGGAGCACTCTGAAAAAAGACACTGGACACAGCGCTGTCTCTTTAGGCTGCTTCACATTAGAATTGTTGAATCGAATGCAGAGCCAGACCTTCTGGGAGGAATAAACACCTAGAGTTACATCTGCTCTGATAATCAGCCATTTACCAATAAGAAGAGAGCTCAGATGACTTCTTATCTTTTGGGATTAAAACGTGGATTTCTCCTCAGTCATCTGTCAACCTTCTTGGGGAGTCTAGTGTTTATGGAGTTTAGTGAGAGGTTGAACTGAATTCAAACCTGTAGAAAAACACACCCTTGGTCGGTGCTCTTGCTCGTCTGCTTATTGCAAATGTACAATAAAGTAATCGCCTGAGTAACAAAGTTGCTTGTCAGGGAAATCTAAACATAGATCAGTTTAGGTATTCAACCAAATGACCAATGCAATAATGATTATGCTGAGGACAGGCTTGTGTGCACAGACTAAATGCCCTTTATGGTAGAACAATAAATGGGGTACGTCCAACCACTGGGGACAGAGTAGATAAAAAGAAGCAACAGCAGGGAGAGAGCAGATTAACTAATTCATCTTGCAGTCCTCTCTCTCACGCCACTGTTTGACTTTCTGACTAATCCATCACTCAATGCTCAATCTCTCTGTCTCTCTCTCTCCTGATGATCAGTCACCAAACCTACTGCTCTATAATTATTTTGTTCTTTCCAGACCTACTTCCTTTGACAATCTACTTCCCTTGTGTTGTACCATCAGTTTGTGTTGGACAGAGAGAGAGGGAGAGGGAGAGGGCTGTGCACATACATACATAATAAATAAGGTACCAGTCAACAAACCCATCAAACAATCACAGGTACAATTCCCAGTGGCAGGCTAGCCAGCATTTAACTCAATACAATTACTGTCACTGGGGGCTGCGAACAGGTTTTTTCTGAGTCATGAAATCTATATCCTCCAGCTCTCCTCACAAATTCCCCCTAAAAATAAAATCCTAACAGATCACCATTCTTTGGGGTGACTCATCGGTGCTTTGACAAACTTATTTATTCATCATGGACACATAATCTAGGGTATGACTAGCAAGGTATGAGAGTATGACTCTGCCTTTTAATTCAATACGCAAAAGGTGAGACGAGGATAGCGGGGAATTATAGCTCAAAGTGGATTACTTAGAGGGATGATTCATGATGTGTTGGATAAAGTAGGAGAGCGCAGTGATTAATGAGGTATTTCAAATTCAGCTTTCTTTCTTCACTGCAGGCTTAACTGATTGTTTTTTGCAGGTTATGAAAATGGAAGGTAAACCAGTAGACGGAGGTGCATACGTATGTAGACACACACAATTCCAACAGGATAAAGGATTGAGTCATTACATCGCTGAGGGCTTGATTATTACTGTTTTCATCATCATCAGTGTAACAGCCATAACCTCCGCGCTGACCTATTTCACCGGCAGCCATGTTTCATGTTGATAAGAACAAACGGGTGGCTGGAGAAATAACCAGGGAGGGATGCTGAGGCCATCTGCTCATGTCGGGGTGTCAACAGCATACAGCTGGTCGACTGTTGGCTGGTTGATGGCAGCACAGAGCTACAGCAGAGTTGTTAGAGAGGGAAGTCTCTGCAGTCAGAGGAGGTAGAAAACTTGAGATTGTGTCTTCAATCTTAAGGATAAAAGACTTCATCATTTTCTATATTGATCCATCCATGGTGAATGGTTGTGATGGGTTATATAGTTGTAATCATTTTTTCAAGGTACCTATTCCTAATTTTGATTTAATTGTCTAAAACAACTACACCGTTGTAATAGATTTTGTCGAGCAGTGTTCCTTCATTATCCCAAATGTTTCTGCCAGTGTTTAAACATAGAGAAAATTGTAACCGCATACAGTCACTTGAATAGATTGTCATTAGTAATGGTGGTTGTTTAATGGTGTTTTCACTCTGAGTTTGACAATGGTATTTATTTATAGCCCCAAACAGCCATATAACTTTACTGTACATTACGGTAAGCTAGAGCAACAGCACACACTGAGGATGTGTGTGTTTGTCTGTATGACTGAATTTAGGTCAACCTTCCAATGAACTTTGCACTAACCAGACACCCCAGTTCTCTCTGACTGGGTGTTTATTCCTCTAGAAATAAAGGCTCTGCACCTAACTTTCTCCATTCATTTTTCTATATGTCTTTCTGACTTGATAACAAACACGTCAGAAGAAAGATCTGTGTGATTTTTGGTGGTGGTAGAGATCACAGACTAACACACACATTTCCCCAACCTTAACTAAGCAGGGTTAGGCTACTAATTTTAACCCAAACCCAGTCTTTTGCGTTCTTAACCCTCACCAGAGTTTTACCATGTCAGACTAGAGAAATTATGCTGTTGAGTGGGGTGTCAGATCAGAGCACACATATCTGTGTTGTTGAAGGGCAGTCTCAAACAATGTGTTTTGTCATGTCATGTGGACATGATTTGAAATACGTTTTCCCCATCAAATGCATATTACCTCATCGCCAGCTGGGAAACAGTGTCTCAAGCAGAAATGGAAATCTTAATCCACACTGGTAGTTCCTTGATTTATAGGCTTACAACCAAAGCAGACTGTGCTCTTGAGGTTGTGGCTCCCAAACGTTGGAACTCTCTCCCATTTGGCTTAAGCTATGTAGAAGCTGCAGACACTTTTAAAAAGAAGCTTGGGACCTTTTTGTTCAGATTTGCCTTTGTCTGCATTTATTGTGTTTTATGTCTAGATGTATTTTTATACATTATTGCCTTTGTGAAGTATTTTTTCACACATTTGCTCTTGAACGACAATATCATTACATTAAAATCTCAAATAGGCAAATTATATCAGTCATGGTAATTACTTTAGGGAAGCTGCGTGATCCGGAGCTTAATCAGGGCTTTCTCTTACATAATCAGTTCAACTCATCGAACTCAGCAATTCTGCTGGCTTCTCGCTGCATCTGACTTCATCAATTTATCATTAATTGAAGAGAGCAGGTGTGCACCATCTTGTTTGCACTGGTCTTAATCAGATATTGATAAACTGGCAAACATGTACAGCAGTGTTCCCTACAAAGTGCTTTAACTACTGGAAAGTCTGCAGTTGGAACCTATGGAAGGTCTACACTCTTTGAATTCAGGAGGTGTAACACTGGTTTTGATTGGACAACAATTTATGTGGTAATGGGCATATTATTGGCAGAGAGCATTTGTCACCGGAGAATGCTGTGACGAATGTGTGTGGGAGGAACATTTCAAAGTAATTAAAGCCTGCAATCTTAGCCTATATTTCTCCTTACACTTCTTAGTGTGGCATATTTACATCATCACATTAGAAGTCGCTGCCTGTATGTTAGACAACATACATATAATGCCATATGAAAACAACAATAACTTGATGGCAGCCATTATAGACAGCCCTTCAGTTTCCTGCTACTGGGGAAACAGAGAGTCTGGACATTTTTGTACAAAATGACTCTAATACTAGATCTCTCTTTGGGTCATTTTCTGAAATGTAGCATTTTGTTGTGAAACATTATGCACAACTACATTCATCCATCCTGTTGTCTTTCATTCAGGCCTTCAGTCAGCCTCCTTATGACATTAAATTGTCCTCCTCCATTAAACCAGTGATTGTTCCCTGGAAGCTAATACAAGCTCAACCTTATTTGCTTTCACACTTATGAAGAATTGTGCCAAGAGGATAGCGCTGTATGTCTGTACCACTTCCTACAGTGCAATCCACCACCTCGAACTGCAGACAGTCAATCACAAGTTAAATTAAATGCACACTCAATAGATGAGTCCCTCCGGCCGCAGGTAACAGATTCAATGAGAGCAGCTGTCTGTCATGGCTGCCATCAGGTTGTGAGTGCAATGATAAGCTTTGCCCATGGTCCTGCCCCCAGGCTGTGATTGGGCAGGTTTACTGTTGTGCATTTGTTTTTGCATTGGCAGTGCATTTCATTTTCAAAAAAGAAAAAAAAAAACTCCTCAACATATAAAAAGTGCTCTGTATTTAGTGTGGTCAGGTTTAAGCTGCTCTCTGCAGGACAACATTGACATTTGTAAAAGCTTTCTGTTGCCTTTGATGTTTCACATTTAAATGCCTCCAGTGGTTCAACTGCAATGAACGCCAATTAAGACCGAAAACAGCACTGCATTGAAACAACACAGGGCTGTGTTGTTGGGGATATGTTTGGTATGAAGTGTGTTGGATTTAGGCTGATCTATCCACAGGAATGAAATACAATATTAATTATTATGAAAAGTAAATTTAAAAATACTTGTTTTCATTAGTGAATAATCGCCTGAAACTAAGAATCATAATCCAAGACGACAGCATGTGGCGATTTACACAAAAGAAAAAGAAAAAAAAACATTTCAGGCAACAGTTCTTTAATCTCAGTACCTAAAACACATGAACTGTTGAAAGTTGAATTAACAAAAAGCTGATTTCTGGCAGATGAGGTATGTTACAGACATCCTGCACCAAAACATAGAATCCCAAATCTGCCAAAAATAGCATACATGTGACTGGCCCTGTCAGGTGATGATGTGTTGGAACCCCCACTGCATAAATGTCTTATGTAACTTTCATGTAACATTATGTATCAAAATATATAAATATAATATAATATATAAAATAACTGCATTTAAA
Source organism: Diplodus puntazzo (assembly GCA_963678695.2). Taxonomy (NCBI): domain Eukaryota; kingdom Metazoa; phylum Chordata; class Actinopteri; order Spariformes; family Sparidae; genus Diplodus; species Diplodus puntazzo. The sequence continues at coordinate 21,808,459 of OZ023175.1, read as the reverse complement.
TCATCTGATGGTACAGTGTCTTGTGATTGGGTGATTGGTGTCTCTGTCTCAGCGACTCCGCCCCTCTTACACCTGTCTCTGCACTATGTAATCTCAGTGGGAGGGCGGGATAACAGCGTTACATACGTGTTCACTTCGAGATTTTCAACACATAACATCATATGACGCAGTGAGTTCTGATGTAGTTACCACCTACAGCATGTTTGACAAATTGTTACGCTAGGATTAACTAATTAATGAAAACATAGTGTTATGAAGACAGTGGCACCAGCAGAGTGGAGAGTACATCAGTTGGTTCTAAAGGAATTAATATTGAGCAGATGATCCAACTCAATGTTTTACTAATCTGGTCTATATTTTTGTGTGCTTATTTGCTACCAAGCAATTATAGCAAAATAGCGATTTATGGAATATAGTGTGTACATATTTCTAACTCAGATACTTAATTAGTATATATATATATATATATATATATAGCAAATAGAGAGACAGTCTACATTAAGAGATTGAGAACAATGAGATTCTTTATAAATGTTTTTCTTCCACCACATCAGCCAGTCTATTGTTATAAATGTTTTTTGTGTTTGTGTTAAGAGAAAAATCTTCCAGCGAAGCAACTGAAATAAAGCACATTAGCACAGGTGTGAGTCATAGGATCCTACCAATCAGTAGTACTAAATATACAATCATAGGTTGATGTTTTGCTGACTTCCAGTCCTGTCATTTTCTCTCCCTGATGTATTCAAAACGCAGGCTATCCACCAATCCACGTCTGCCAGCCTCATTAAGTACCTTATTTATCCTTTAACAATCAACAGTCCAAATTCTCTCAGTGCTGCTTGAGTTCCCTGCCTCCTCTCACCTATCAGTGCCTCGCAGCAGGCAGACAGGCCAGATAGGGAGAGCCAGACGTAAATCAACACTGGGAACTGGGCCCAATGTGGAGGCTGTAAATCAAGGTTGGGAAAAGCAGCCTATCAACCTACAAGGGTCACATGTGCCTTACTGAGTCACGCATCACAGCGCTAAGGAGCACAAGGATCGTGAGGTGTGTGTGTGTGTGTGTGTTTGTGTGTGTGTGTGTGTGTGTGTGTGTGTGTGTGTGTGTGTGTGTGTGTGTGTGTGTGTGTGTGTGTTTTGGGGAGAGAACTGTGAGAGGACAAGGGAGTGGGAGTATATTGGAGCGATGCCTGTAAGTGGAAGAGCTGGAATAGCAATACTAAGAATAACTGAACATCATATTCAATACTCAACTAAATGACTCCAAAATAGTGCCAGACACAATATAAGTGGCATGGAACTCTATTTAGCGTTGTATCATTTTAGAAAGGTCCTGCATCAAAATGGCTGAACATAGACATCATTTTACTGTAGGATCATGTGAAAACATATGAAATTGTTTGAGTCATCCATCATTGTTAGATCTTTTTACCACTGTATATTTGCTGTGGATATTCATGGCCCCAGAAGATGATGTCTGATCATGTTTGTGGCCCCAACATTTTTCTGCCATTCTGCTGTAACACATTGTTTAACACATTTATATCACAATCAATCTCTGCAGAGGATAAACACTTTTGGTTTCAGTGGCCTAATTTCAGGCCATTCACACGGCAGATTTTTTTACCTCAGTATTGGTTAAACCAGGCAAAGCAAAGTCATCAGTATGTCTCTCTGTCAAACAAATCCATAACATGGACTTTAATCTACCTATTGTCCCAGTATGAGACCATCAGGCTTTTGGTTTCACAGAAGTGTGGTTCAGAGTTGTGTGTTGGCAGGAAGACCATGAGCATTATGTACAAGGCTGACAGTGACGAGACTTAAAGGAGCTAATTAAAACAAATGATCTTTATGGGTTTTCAGTTAAACACTGGGATCTTTAGACACATTAACATTAACCTTCAGCTACTGACAGAAATGTAAGGACTAACACTTGCTCCAACATCTGTGAGCCAAAGAAAATGTCTTAGCATCTCTCTTAGTTTCTTGTACACATTAAAATAATGTTATGATATTAGATCATTATTGTGATATGTGATGACATATCACCTTAGATTTTTGATATCATTACATAGTGATGCGGTATGTGTTGTCTTTCCCTGGTTTTAAAGGCTACATAACAATAAAGTAATGTTATTTGAACTGAACATGAACTCACCGGACTGTTCCGTTTGTTCTAATACTTATCTTTAACCACTTTATCAGTAGATCCACATTACTGATGAAGAATTATCCAAAATGTCATTGTGTAAATTTGAAAGAACCACTAGTCATCCCTACAATACAGTAAACATTACTGTAAGAGGGCCCTTCATCATTGTTTCATGCAGTTATAAATTGTTTGTGTGTACTATGTCTCTATCAAAATATGTAAACAATATTTTGCAAGAAAAACTATTTGGATTGAAAACTGATATCTGTAGAAAATACATAAAAATATTATTCAGTCATTAAATTGAGCATTTGTAAAGCGCTTTAGAGCAGATTTTTAAAATATCAAGATGTGTATTGTCTATCAGGATACGGCCGTAAAATACTGTGATATTATTTATTGGCCATATAATTTTCAATGTATCTACAAATACTGTAACAAAAAAAAAATAAATCTCTACTAGATAACTAATTTACTTCATTTCAAGCCAGTGTAACATTATATATGGACTATAAGAAGAATACTGTATCTGGTAGGTGTTCTACTTTACATTATTTCTCAGTCATCCATATTTTATTCACACATTGTGACTTTTAAATTAAAAATGATGTTAATGTACATAGAGAAAAGAGTTTTGCGGGAGCAGTTAGTTGTTGAATTAACAATATTTTTTCAACACACACTGCTGTGAAACTAGAACCCTAAGCTATCAAAAAATAAAAACAGATGAAAAAAAAATACTCTCACTAACAAAAAGCAATTAAGCTATTTAAAAAAATAAAAATAAAAAAAAAAGACTTCTGATGTTGAACAGAGTTGAAGACCTATTATGCAGTGGAATACAACCAAACATTTCAGATCAAGCTAAAATAATGGGTCTGACGATTAATCATGATGCTGATTGTTGGATCTGAGACGCATGGATGATAAAGCAGACATCAGATTGTGTAATGCTGTAATAACAGGAGCAGAACTCTGCCATATATCTGACTGGTACTCAGAGCAGAGAGGTCAGCACAGAGGAAGAGGGGCTCCTCCTCTTAGTGCCAGTCAGCAGCCAGCAGCTGCAGCTATTCCTCCACCAGCCTCATGTCATGACAAAGCACCGGCTGAGCTCGCAGATTTTCTTTTAATACTTTACACACCAGCACGTCTTCTGCTGTTCTTATGTGTCTGGAATGGAAGACGACTAAAAGAGAGGAGCTGAAGCACAAACACTTCTATCATCGGTGCCCACAATGTCAGTTAAATGCCACCCAGTCAATCAGCTGAGCAGCCACAACCACAACACAGAGAAGCACCAGCACCAGCACCTACCCTACCCCCACCCCCACTCCATCAGCTCCTTTATTTCAAACACCAGCAGAGATAGATAAAAAAAAAAAAACCTAATCTTTAAATTCCAGGTTCCCCCAGCCTTTTATCTGTGCCAAATGGGATGTAAATTCCATATTTGTGTGAGGTGAACACGTGAGCTTGGAAGTCAAAGATGGTGGGAAAAACAGCAGAGGAAATATAAATTAAAACAAATTACCTCAGATCTGAGTTAATTAAATGGGAAAAAAAGAGTTCAGCGAATGTCTTATCTAAGTGGTATTGATTATCTCATAAGGAGTCAGATTATTGTGTACTCCTCAGCTGGTGGGAGCTGCTGGTTTGGAAAGCCTGGAGAATGCGTATTGATTGTGAATAATTAAGTACATGACTGGAGTTTTTTTTTTTCCGAGCACAGGAGGGGAAAAAAAAGCAAAAGGTGCCTGAATCCATTTACTGAGGTGACTGCGTGTTCACCAATTACCCCACAACAAAACAGGCATTATCACAGAATATTCTGTGCTCAAGATTCTTCAAATCACAGAAAATCCCAGTCTCTACAAAAAAGCATGTGAAAGTGGTTTTTATTCAGCCTGCAGGCAGGAAATACGTGAGGGGAAATGAGTAAAGGGCTTCCTTTTAATAGGAATCAATTTTGGTCTGGGGACAGCCAGCTGTAGAGCAATTGAAACACAGCTCCGGCAAAATTGTCAGCACAAAAGGATGTGATATAAAACACCTGCCATCTTGTGATTGGGTGAAGAAAGGGGCTCAGGAGGCCCTGTTTTCTCTGTAGGCGTCCTTATCACTGCCTGCAGGACCGATGCCATTAACCTGCGCCTCACTGGCTAACCGTGCTTAGATTAGCTTTCTGATTTTACACACACACAATCACACGCACCCCCCCCCCACACACACACACACACACGCACGCACACACACAGGAATAATAGCAATCACTAGGAGAGCCAAGCAAGCCCTCAAAGTCAAGCTGCCTGAGAGCCCATGATACCTGGTGTAATAGCAAAAAAAAACAATCCTCAGACCAGAGAGTTATGTGAAGAACACAGAAACCTACAAGGTCATGATGGTGTTCCTGCAACGTAACATGACAGAGCAATTCGCACGGGATGGGTGAAATCAGCTGGATCATGGCACAAGGTTTTTCCCTAACAACAAAATCAAATATGTTTTCTCATACTAGAAAAATATAAAAGAACATTCAGTGAAGCCAATTCTTCTTTTCGATTGTTTTTGGGATGTAACCCAATGCCAATTAATACATTTCAGCAATGTACATTTCTGCAAACCATGGACATGGACAAACGTTGCATTTCTTTACACTGCAACTGAACGGTTCTTTAGGTTCAGTTAACTAGATTATGTTATGGCAGTGCTGCCCTTGCTCTCAGACCCCATCAAAAGTACAAGTCCATCCTCGTCTGGAAAAAATGACCATATAGATTGACTATGAAAGCAGCTTGTTACTACCCATGTTGACATTTGTCATTAGGCAGTGGCCTCAGGCGGCTGTAGTAATTATTACAGCATGAGGAAGTGAAGAGATGAACTGACAGGAGCTAGAAGTCTGCATAGAGAGGGGGCACGTATGAAACGCACAAATTTGTACAGATCAATGCTTTGCAGAAATGTTAACCGCCAACCCTTTTTTGTGGCGACTGGGCTGTTAGAGGATTTTATCATTTTGCTCAGTTATCTGGATTTGGCCTATGAATTACTGGCCACATCTCATCAGTGTTTAAAATCATGAGCAGCAGTTCAGTTGGAATTTCAATCAATAAAAATGTAAAGGGTTAGAATATAAAAAGAGAGATGAGATACATTTAAAGCTAAAGCAAGCGACTTTTGGGGTCGAGAGTCTATCGGAGACTTTACAGGTGTGTCTTACCTTCACTGCAGAAGCGGCCCTTGTATTCTGTTTTGGAGCAGTCACACACCGGCTCCCCATCCACCACTGAGCATGTACCACCGTTCTCACATGGGTTCACGGTGCACCACCCTTCTGACTCCAGGGGCACCTTAAGGCTTCCCAGGAACAGGGGCTGTGAGATGCCATATTTGAGGTCTGTAATTGTGCCCCTGAAGGGCTGCATGTTTCGCACCGTAGGCAGTGTGAGCGCGCCGTTGCGGATATCCTGAGGCACTCCACCCAGGAACAGGTCGCTGACTATTTTCATGAACAGACGCTGAGGCCGCACCTCATCTGCTTTAGCCTGGCCATCTAGTACGAGCACTGTGCGCAGGTTATACCTGCTCAGAGTAGCAACGTGCCAGCTGCTGTCATCCACCCGTCTGTCGGACACCACTGTGGTCTCAGCACAGTCGATGCTGAAGCGCAGCTGCAGTCGGCCCTCCACCACTGACAGCTGCAGAAAGTCACAGTAGCCTCCATCATCAAAGTACAGCAGCAGTGCCTCCGAGGAGTCTGTCTTGAACTGAAAGCTGAGGTCACCGCGGGTGCTGGCATCCCAGCGGAGGTAGCGTGCCCACTGACCTGGTGTGCCTAAAAATTCCAGTCCTAGACATGTGCTTAGGAACACTTGCAGTCTGATAGAAAAACCTACAAGATCCATGGCTGCAAAAAATGTATTAATCCAGGAAGGTGTCTGAGGGGAAATCAATTCGACTCAAATCTTAGGGTTGCTATACAGAATTTCAAGGATCCACAGTTTTATCCACAATATGTGCAGAGATAAATTCAGATAAATATTTCTTATAAAAATATGTTTTTAAAGGGACAAGGGTGGTAAAGGAGAACAGTCGTTGGGGTTAACAGTCTTTAGGTCAATCACATCAGTGAATTGTTTGCTAAGAATGGAGGAGTTGTTGGCTTCCTCCTAAGGGTTAAAGAGAGGACTGGCAGAGGGAGAGAGGAGGAGGAGCTGATGCTTTAAAGTCTTTTACACTTCAGAATTGATGCTATCAAGACTCATGGTGTACGGTCTGATGGAATGGACTTCTCTGACTATCAGGGCGGGTAGAGTTTCCTCCTTCATGTTGTCCGCTGTGAAATGGTGCTCACAAGGGATCCACTGGCCACTGTCGGTTCCATCACTGTCAGAAAAAAGAGAAGCAGATGTTATGGCTATGGGTCCATAAGAGTCTATATGACTACTACTAATACTGTGAGACACATCCTGGGAGCTTTCTTTCATCCAAACACCATTATACCAACACATGAAATGTATGTATGTGTACAATCTAAATGAGAAGTTACATCAGTGAAGAAAAGCCTGAGGCATCAGTACTGTATTGTACTGGTGATATGGGACCATCTGAGTTTGCCCCAAAACACCTCATCTGTCCCTGAGATCAAACCATCAAACATAATATAAAATGGTAACAGCTCCGACTGGACCAGCCACAATGTAAAATGTTAGATAATCACTCATGCAACAGTAAGACTAATCCTCTAATACACTAGCATATTATAATATTATAATATTGCCTCATATCTACAATAATAGTCAATTTTCTACAAAAATAGTTCTTTTTCTTTGATTCTTTAAGCAAGATTTGAACTAAGGGCTTGAACTTGTATCAGAGTAATTTTATATTTTAACGTGACCAAAGGACCTGAACACCGCTGCTTCAAGTTTGCACAGTAATTTAGAGCACAGTCAAACTGTTAACAATTCTAAATCAACCTTTTTTTCCTTATGGACAGCAACTGTGTGCACTGCCAGAGATAAAACTGGTGGGGAAATAATAATTCTTATCAATTTATTTATCAGATTTAAAGAAGACATGCACCTGGAATACTAGCATCTACTTATCAACTGTCCACCAGTGTGCTCTCCGCAGGGTACGAACATCTCCATACCCCTACAAACATATTCTACCCATATTGTTGTGTAACAGAGACAACATGTAACACATATTGAGCATACAGTTTTTACAAAAAGAAACAAACCAGAACTGACGTTATTTCAGTGCACAGTTCACTGCTAATATGTGCTGTACTGTTGGCACTCACCAATCCTAATTAAAAGTGCCTGTGATATTGCTGCATTTTTCCCTCCTACACAAAGGTTGTTTGGAGTTATCAGTCATCCGCTGCATAAATTAGCGTTGTTTATTCTCATGGCAGTGCATGACCATCAGCCCACCAGCCACACTGCCTTTATCTGATGACCGTCCTGGAGAGACATCTCTCTGCACACAGGAACACAAGTAGGTACTGATGCAATGTCAAGCAGCTAAATATCATTATTATGTTCTTATAAAATCTACCAACTTATTCTAAAAAGATATTGATATGCAGTAAAAAAAAAGTCTCCAAAAAGAACCCAGCACTTGAGACACAAACCCCAGTGTCATGAACCCGACACTTTTAACTGTCCTACTGTCCAACCCAATCACCGCCCCTCAACTTATGTTAGGTAGAAGAACGTAATACTTCCAGGAACAAAACAAAAATGGTACCAGAGAATAAAGTCAAGGCAAGATTACATTTCAATCCAGACTAGTAACATTTAACACAACACAGCTCGCATATTGAACAAACTGTCTTTCTGGGTTACTCGGCAGGTCTAGGTGCTACATGAATAACATGGAAGCATAAAAAGTTTAATACATAAGGAAATACACACAGCCTGTATTCAGAGCTTTCAACAGTTCTGTAAGGTTGTGATGTCACAACTATCAGCACAACCGCCGTCAGATAATCACCAACAGATCTGGTGTAGAAACACAGTGGGCGGAGCCTGCTCAGGCCTGAGAGAGCTGAGCAATCAGAGCAGACTGGGCTTGTCAGGTGGGGAGGTCTTACAGAGACAGAAGCTAAAACAGAGCGTTCAGACGGAGGGAGAACAGAGGTGCTTTTTAAACATAAAGTCATGTAAAAATGTTCAAGTAGACCCAAAGTAAAAGCATCAACCAGAAAATGGGGGGCCTTTAAATATTATTTTATCAATATTCCTAAAAGTCATTTTAAGACGAAGTTGCAAACAATAAATTCACTCCATCTTTGATTTTGAACAGGAAAAGTTTTTTTAAAAACTGAAGTGAGCCGAGTTTGTTTCATCTGAGGTTCCACTTCTGTGCTCCACTAGCTTTGAATTACTTATGGGAAGTTTAGCAGAAACGCTACTTCATTGTACCATACATTATCAATAACCCAGGCGACACCTCTGACTGCGGGTGGTGACAGCATATGACTGATTCTGGAGGCTGGTGTACCTGTGGAGACACAATATTTGTTCTGAGGAGCCAATAATCTGCTGCTGCCAAGGACGAAGACAAGTGCTGTGGGAGAGAGGCTACAAGACGCTGGATCAGCACTGACAGCTCCCAGAACACATCCATTCTGATGACTGGTACACACTCAGTGTAAAGCATACACAGTGCATGTGCATCTCCTTTCATTTGAAGCAGGTCTGACACAGTTAATTGGCATTTTTTGCCAATGTTGAATTAAAACGAGACACTTCAATAGATTGTGTTTACACTGTGGTACTACTGGAGTGTTTCTCATCCATACACTTTACTTTGAACAGCCTAAAGATACTTCGCATTAATGCTTATTGTTTACGCTTTTAATAATTTAAAATAACATTCATCAGAAATGACAACCTGATTTTTTTTTTAAGCCTGGATTGGGCTTAATCTCAATCTTGTTTATCGGCTCAGAATATCTTTGAACACTGACATACCTGAAGTTTAAATCAGCGCCCTCAAACTGGATGGCTAGCTGTCTATGCCATTTAGCCGTAATATATTTCTTAAAAAGATGAGTTGGGCAGGATGTTGAGTCCAGACCAGGCGCTGGCTATGGAAACAAAATGTAAGTTGTCCATTACTAAAGATGAGGGCTGCTTAACAAATATGCGGGCTTGCACTATGTCAGGACAAACATTCTGATTACCATCTGCAGTGATGTTCAGCTCTGTCCCTCGGTGTTATTAAGTGAGGATGTGGAAACTAGCAGAGGATTTCTGGACTGATGCTGTTCCATAATAACCGCGAGGCCACAGCTGGTGAAGTATCTGATCAGTGGAAGGAGCAGGATCCTAACATCCAGACAGAGGCCGCAAGAAATACAGCTCTTCCTGCAGATGCTGTCCCAGTGATGCTTTTCACCCTGCTTTCTGTGGTACTGAACGCCATTTGTGAGATTCACCTGCACTCACGAAGGATATCCCAGCTGTACGGAAAACAGATCAATACCAAGTGAGAAGCAACTACTTATTTGCTTACTTGGTGCTGCTGCAAGCGGTGGTGACAGTTTATTGTAAATTCAAGTTGCGAGCCAGCGTTTCTGTTACTGCTGAACTCTCCAGCAACATCAGCAGAAAGAGAGTGCTGTATATGCTCTTATCTCATCACTGTGCTGACAGATACTGACGTTTAATTCTGGAGCATTGGTTGGTTTTCTGCACTTTGAAAAAACCTGTCATCGCTCCAGGTATGTTCTCGGTGAGAAGTGGGTCGGGCACGATGAAGTGAGGCGTTTGGGGACTGTCCTTTTCCCAAACAGCAAAAGTGGGACCGCCTGTAGAGTGAACTCATCGACAAAGTCACACATCCTCACTGTGGAGACGCGAGCAACATCAAAACAACAAGCAAGCTTTTATCATCCAAAACCCAAAATGTATGACTTTGCATGGGAGCATGTGATGATAAGTCCTGTGGTCATTTCTAACATTACGCTTTGTGATATTATAATATTATCTATTGTGGTATGCCCCTCAAATATGAGGTAAGCCCAGAGCTGGTCCTGACCTCCCTGGGGCCATGAGCAGGATTCTGATAAGGGGCCCTACCTGACCTGTGAGCCATGTAAACCTTAACCATTGCTGCACAGTCACATCTGACACCAGTGCTCTGACTCTGCTCCTCCCTACTTTAAATGGTACTCTCCATCTGATGGACAATAAGTAGAGCTATACAGAGGAGGACAAGATATAAAAAAGCGACACTTATTGTAGGGTTAACCGGTCACCAGTGGAATATAACTCATTTACATCAAGCACTGTGCTCAGGTACAAATTAAAGGGACTTTCAAGTCACTTTACTTTCCCCCCTTTACTTCCTCTCCTCTGTATCCCAGAGGCAAAGACTGTACCGTTTTAATTTTTTAGTGTTTTAGCTTTAGTTACTAGTTACCTTTCATATAACCATTCAGCCTCTAGTGTTCAGAAAAGTCTACTTTTTTGGCTATTTTTTTTGTTTTTTTTGTTTTTTTTTAAATCCTGATGGATTAGAGAAAGTAAATTGTTTCAAAGCCAAAAAGTGAAAACGTGACTTTTTGGATATTTGTTTTCCTGACAGGACAGAACATTATGAACATGTGATGATCTTACACAGTGGAGTTAATATGAGCTCAACCTTAACAACTACAGTGGTAAAATGACTCTTACACATTCATGCAGTGTAATTTTACTCCAAAAACATCAGATACAACAGTAAAACACTGACAGGGAACATTTTACTGCACAGTTGCTACTTTAACTTTGATACTTTAAGTACATTTAGCTGATAATAAAGACTTTTACTTGAGTAAAGTTTTGAATGCAGGACTTACTTGTAGTGGACTATTGGGGTATTAATATGCTCCTTTTACTGGAGTAAATGGTGTTAATTTCTTCCCACCCCCGACTGAACCTTGACCAAGAGACTAAATAGTTGTTTTCTTATTTTAATATTCTGTGCGTGAGAATGAATTGTGGGAACAGCAGTCAGGTTAACCTAACTTTAAGTAAACAGTGGCAGTTGCAGTGTCAGTTCATCTCTGTGGTTTGTCTGTCTAGCTAACATTAGCTGGGCAGGGCGAGGATCTCTTCTGTCTGTGTCTTGCTGTCTTTGACATGAGGGGGAGGCGGGCCTTCACCTACCTGGTGGGGCATAGCACAGAAATTCACCCCGAATTTAGCTGGCAGTTTGTCCAGTGCAGTGAATCTCTCAGGTCATGTGATCAGCTGCCTTTTTGAGGCACTTCTGACATTTTGACATTGCATACAGATAAAATGGCTGGTACAATTTTGTTGTAAAACAGGCTACATTTTTACCAAAGCATCATTCATTAAAATCTTAATTTTAGCTATATTAATAAGAAACTGTTATATTTTGATTTAAAATACAATATGGGAATCATTGCGTATCTTACAGTGAACATGATTAATGGTGGCCCAGACAGTTTCGCCCTTTATCCCCCCTTATGTACGGCCCTGCATGGATACTGTATCACATAATGGTTGTTCTTAAACTCACTATCACTTTGCAGATGTTTGAAAGAAAAACACATACTTATTTAAAACATGTTTTACATGTTAATCAAGTATTAAACACCATCTCGCATAGAATATATTCACACGTCACTGGCACATGTGGTTTTCAGATACATCACCTGTCACCTGTCCATTTCACATGGACTGTTTTTGTAAGCATTATCAGAAGATGAATTCAATTTCACTAAATTGTGGATAACAACCCTGACATAAGGAGATATCAACCAGTAAAACAAAGAAAAACATGCTTTGGCCATGAGGGGGCTTCAAGGTCAATTGCTTCATCTTTACCAGTGTTGAGCAACACTCAGCTGAAAGAAGCACAGATAACGTACTTTACACAAGTACAAGAATCATCTGAGTAAAATGCGTCAACATAACCCTCACTGGGTAACTGACCGAAGTGTATTCATTAAAGCTGACAATAATTGCTGTGGTCAGAAACATTCATCTGAAGCTCATCTCTGAGGCCGTTCTGTAAATAGTTTTAAAATGAATAATAAATATAGCAACTTCTGATTAGCCCCTTTCAATAACTGGTATACATTAATAACTTTTGGTTAGTACCACCCACTTCCACCTATTCCAGGTATGGGTACAGAACAAACAGTTTATTTGTTCGTCCCTGATCGTGACTTTGTTTGCATTGTACATATTTATTCAAAATTCAATATCTGCAATATGCTGAGCACTTTAACACTTTAGCAAATTTCATATTTTAGCATTTATTTAAGCCAGATCTTTAAAATGCCACAACACAGACTCCTAATGAGTCCCAACGGACATTTGAAATAATCTATGATTTTATTGCTGTTCCTATAAATGTTTAAAATTGTGTGATATTATTTATGGGTTATTTTTGTTTGGGGGAATTTTTGTCACGTAGTTCTACTAGGGAGAGAAATATTATGTAGTCACTGCAATCAGCATCATATGACTTCATTTTGGAAACGGTCGTACAGGATGTGTGGATGTCTAATTCTGCCATAATCTGCTAATTCGCAATTAAAAAAAAAATAAATGATACAAAATGATATATGAACCTTTATTTCATTTATTTATTTGTTGCTGCTGAGTTAAGCAGTTGACTACTTACAATTATTTCCAAGCTGTAAAGACTCACATATTACAAAGATTATGTATTTGTATACTGTATACTTCCTCCGCGAACAAACATATTTAAACCACAAGATTTATTCGTCTTTATTCTCAGCTGTTATCAGACCTCAGCAGAGCCGTCTCTGCAGGGTTAGATCTATACACACTGAGCTGCTTATCAGCCTTCTATTAAATAAGAGATATCAGCCAATCAATGCTGCTCAGCTCTGACATCACACAGGCTCTTCCTTAACCATAGCTAATGCATTATAATGTATCACGTGTTAGGATGTATGTGATTATTATATGTAATAGGATACATTTACTTTTTGGATGCATGTTTGAATAATTAAGTGTTCATTTGAAAAGAATATTGATCATTAGCATTTTTCTTACACTGTCCTGATCTGATATTAACACCTCTTAGCACACTCTTTTCCTGTTCACTCCAAATTTGAATTAAAAATGTTATTCTGCCACCCAAAATGAAAATATTTGTAAACTGCAACGCATTTAAATAACTTATTATTTAAAAGAGGTTGACATTCACTTTTACATTTCTTCCAATTGTGCTCTATTGTGATTGTTTGAGCATCAAAATGCTGAAAAATGGCACACAATATATAAACCTTCTTCCCCTTCAGGCCAAAGTGACATCAGTGTTGGTCATTGAAATAAATGCCATAAAGATAAAGCTGACCTGACTCTCCCTAAAAACATTTTTGACAATTGCAATGGAAAATTGTTTTTTTTTCTTTTTTTGTTAATTAACAATTTGTCAGTGTGTCTCTGCAGCAGCAATATTCTTAAATCAGTCCTTTAACATTCTGCACATTCACGACTATAGCATCGTCCGGTTGGTGTCAGAGATGTCTCACTACCGTGGCATTCTCAAGTTATTCTGCTACTACGGATCCACACTTCAGAGCATTAATACTGTACACTCGTGTCAGAAATGGTGACTTGTTCTGGCATCATTTTCTGTTTGCTACCATGTGTGTGTGTGTGTGTGTGTGAGCGTGTGTGTGTGTTTGTCTTTTGTTGCAGTGTGGGGAGCGTCAGGGGTTAAAAGGCTAAACGGCATGGATCATTGTTCTCTGTGAAAGGCTCCTTTGACGAACCCCACAGGGACAAGTCCACATACACACACTGACAAAAGGCGGCGGCACTCAGGATCCTATTAACAACCACATGGACTGGGGTGGAGTGTGTGTGTGTGTGTGTGTGTGTGTGTGTGTGTGTGTGTGTGTGTGTGTGCATGCATGCGTGTGCATGCGTGTGTGTAAATGCAAATAAAAGCACACACCAGTAGGCCCCGTGTGTTTAAATGGATGCCAGTAATTTTACAGCAGGTGCCCTGATCGCACATTCGTCGCGCAAAAACACACACTCAGTAACGTTGTCCAGACACAGTGACAAAATGTCCTCCACAGCTCGCAGATACTATCTCAAAGGACGTGCTGCTATTTTTTTTTTTTCCTCCTTTGATTTGCTCGTATCGCTCAGCGTGAGGCCTTCCAAATACGCACACAGACACTGACGCTGCCGTTCACGCCTCACAATAGATTCAAAGAGGTGCCATTTTCTTTTGCCTGTCTTTCCCCGCTGCAGTGGTACACTCTGAAATCATTTGACCAGGACATGCAACCTGACAGCGGAGGGGAGGAGGAGAGACAGCAGCAGGAAGGAGGAGTGGAGAACAGAGATGGGGGGAACGACAGAGACAGAGGGAGCGATGTTCCACCTCATCCACTCCCACTCATGCATCTCATGAAACGCCCTGCTCTTCCTCCTCTCTCTTCATCATGTTGCAGACACACACTTCAAGTCAGACACAAACCCTTCTAGGAACAGAATTTACCCACCATCTTAGGATCTTTGGGATAATTTCATCTCCCTGTCACGTTATAGCGTTAGTAAAACTGTCTCAATGTACTGTATGTGAAGTGAATGTGTTATATGATGAAATCTCTAGAAAAGCTCTTATGAATATTATTCGGTCTACAGATGAATAACAGACAGTGATGTATTGAGATGTAACATGACATTTGTGCAAAAATCCTAAAAATCAGCCACTGGGCAATTTATGAAAAAAAATATATTATTGTGATATGAGAGCATTTGTCATCTTAGATTGTGTATAAGGTCGACGTGACACACATGTTGTCTTTTCCTGGTTTTAAAGGCTCGTCACAGTGAAGTGACGTCATTCTCTGAACTCACCACACTGATCTCCTTCTTCTGCTACTTCACCAGCTGCCATCCCTTTACTGTCACAATACTGATATTGAGGTATTATGTCAAAATTCTGCAATATTTCATTTTGTCGCCCAGTTCTAACATTTATGTAGTGTGTTAAAGCAAATTTTAAAATATAGATATATAGTAAGTAGTGTGATACAGCTATAAAATATAGCGACATGCAGGCTTCTAACAGGTCCAGAAAACGCAGATATTTCAGAGGTCGTGGTTTTATTAGACCAAAGACGTCTGAGATGAATCCTGTAAAGGTTCAACATCTGAATCTGCTCTGTCAACCTTCTGCTGATCAATGTTGATCTGACAAAATCATCAATAAAGATATCTTTTTAGATTCTTTTTTTTTCTTTTTAGAGGAGATTTGGAAATATCAAGATATGGACTCACCAGCTCACAGACATGTAAGGGACAGATATCATGGTACATACATAAATATATATTAAGTTTGCCAGGACATAATATGCTGTGATTGTGAGTTATAATAAAATGCTTTCAACCAAAAGAAACCCTCCTGTTTTCATTCAGTTCAGCATCGTTGTATCTGGTAATAGTAATAACTAGAATGTCACTTAGTAGAGTGCATACCTCTGCCAAGGCCCAACGGTCCCCTTTATTTAATTCAAGCTTAATCCAACATCAAGTTCAATGGCCCCTTCATCAGCCGATGTTTTGAAACACCCATAACTGCTTTACCATAATTTAAGCCCCACACATCCACAGACCCACATCAACCTGAACTCACTCAGTTTTTATCAAGATCCATTATTCCCTGAGAAATTAATACAAATGTGGGAAAACACAATTTGTTTAAAAAAAAAAAAAAAAAAAGTGGTACAAAAATTCCTGGATCTGTCCCCACGCAATGGGATCTACTCTGGGCTGAGACCCATCCTCCAGCCAAGGTTCTGACCCGACCTGCTGGCAAACCAACCAACCAGCACCGGACACAGCTGAAGACCTCACCTCCCTGGCAGAGGTGAAAAATGTGTAATACCATGAAACCATGATGTTTCTGAGATGGTTATCGCGCGGTGGAAATCTCTAGAGACACACACACACACAAATGCATCTACTCACGCGTTGTTGCAGAAAAGATCAGCAGGCAGAACGGATGAAGACAAACAGATTTAACATCAGCGGCTGCTCTTATTTCTAGTTGATTGTCAGTTGTTATTTTTAAATTGACGAGTGACCCTGGAAGCATGGCGAACACTCTGACACACATGCTCCCGGTCTGAGCACTGCACAGGAGGAGAGGCCGGCTGCTCTTTCTCTTTTCATCATCTTCACTAGATTTACAAAAAAAAACAAGACGACCACCATGAGCAGAGCGGCACTGCAGACACTCGCTTTCAAATCAGATCCAGATTTAAATCAAACCTCGAGTCGAATTTAAATATTGGATTTCTCCTCTTGGTCTGTTTGCAGATGACGATTTCTCTTATTGTATACATTTACCTCGGCCCTCTGTGCACAGCCCCTGATGCTCAGATTGCTCGCTTTAAACAGCCTCATATAAAAAAACTGACTCTTATGAATCATGTAGATGTAAAGACGGGAACACGATCTGAAGCGAGGGATGATGGGTGTGCGTGTTTGTGGGTGGCAGCGTGTTATTGTGGCGTCGGGTGCAGCGTGGGCACCGTGTTGTTATCCAGCTACTCTGCAGGCAAGACACGCCTTCTCTGGGTTCTGTGGTTCTGCTGCAGCACCCTTCACGGCATTACATCACCCAGTTAGAGAGCACCCAGCACCCCACAAACGCCTGCATATACGCCACGCGCGCACTCACACGCACGCACACCGCGACAGACATTGCGTACACAATATACACACCTTTACCAGAATACACATCACATCACATCACATCACACACACACACACACGCCGTGAGTACTGATCACACAGGCCAGGCTGTTCAAATGAGCCTACTGCAGACACACAGGAAATATTACACGTGCACACCGGCGACCAAAGCGTGGATACACATCTCTCCATCAGCTACACACACACAAACACACACACCAGTGAACACACCCACCGATACCTCGCCTTTTCCCTCCAGCAGCAGCAGTTTATATAACATCACACTGACTTTATCCTTCATGACGATTGTGTTTGTCTTGTGTGTGTGTGTGTGTGTGTGTGTGTGTGTGTGTGTGTGTGTGTGTGTGTGTGTGTGTGTGTGTGTGTGATGTGTGTGTGATGTGTGTGTGTTACTGACAGCTCTCTCTGTTCATCAGCACAAATGATACGCTAACATTTGACGTTCTCTGCCTGGATAAATCTGAATAGTAAAGATAAGCTTTCCATTTCATTTCTATTTCAATGTCTTCATTTATTTGAAACGGAATTCTGTAGCAGATCAATAAACAATATATAATATATGGCACAGTAATATCCCGCATTATTGCACCTTACAAAAAACAAGAATGGAAGGGGAGGGGGCCGTCTGAGCGCCGAAAAACGACCAAATTAAAAAAAGAAGAAGAAGAAGGAAAAAAAAAAGAGCATTCCCAAAATCCTGCGTAATATCTGACTCTCCCCGCCCAGAGGGATTAGTGTTACCTTGAGAGCCCTTGGCTTTTTTGCGCTTGATTTGTCAGCTCAGTTAATCGGCTGCCAACCAGAACACACAAAAAAAGCAGGACAGCCAAATTACCCAAAACAGCCTCCATCCTACCCCGACACCCCCACCCACACCACCCACCTCAAAAATAGAGGGGGGGAAACGAGAGGGAACATTATTATTATTTTTTTTTTGCTTTCCACAGAATACGCGCCGTCAAAGAAGAGCAAGATTGTAAAATAACAGCGTCTATATCAATTAACCAGCTGAGTGGTTTTCGATAGTGACCACACATTTACACTCATATTTCATCTGGGATCGTTTCAATTCTCAGCGTGAGACTAAAAGAAACATTTAAAAAGGGAAAAAAAAAATCTCGGTATTTCTAATTTTTTCTTCGGTGCTCGGCGCAGAGGAGCAGGTGATGGAGCACCTTTGGGCCCTTTGCAGAGGGAAAAAAAAAGAGACGCATTCTCGGGCTGGGTCACGCCCATTCTGAAGCCCGTTCTGGAGAAAGCCTGATTAGGAATTCCCCCTGCATAAACGCACAAGAATCATCTAATCCTATTAACTCTTAAAATCCGACACATCGAAATGCGCGCCGCAGCGATGAATAAAATTATAATTGTCGTCATCTTCTTGCTTTTATGAATCCGCACCAATTTAGACTCAGTCACAGCAGTTATCTCCTTATTTTAGTGTTCGTTTTGCAGACAGCAGCGGGAGGCGTCGGGCCGGTACCAGGCCCGGATGTCTCGCTGCTTATTTTGCGGCATATTGTGGATTTTTGATGGCGCACTGCACGAGGCCTGCTAGTTTGTTTTTTTTGTTTTTTTTTTTGCTTTTAGTTTTTTTTTTTTTTTGTTTTTCCCCTGCAATGAAAACGGACAAACACGCGGTATAAATGGGACATCCTGCATTCGTCGCAGTGTGACTGACAAACTGAAGGCAGTTGCTGGTTTAATTTAAAACTCTAAAATGGAATTCGAGTGCTCATCTGCACAGCAGGCCCAGACTGTGGGCTTTTCACATCATACGTGATGAAACGGAGGGGGGGGGAGAAAAAAAAGAAAAGTTGTCAGCTGAACGTGCAGCATGAAATGCAGATTATTGGGAGCAGAGCAGTCACAATCCAGCAGACCTCCCTGCCGTCCCCGCAGACGCCATTTGATCCACCAGGGAACCGAAATAATCCAAAATCATCACGAGCGTCATTTCACTCAAATCTCACTCTTTTTTTTTTTTTTGTTCACCCATTCAGGATCGAACATCACGTTTTAACACTACTCACGCCTTCGTTTTGATTTATTTCGTTATTTTTTTAGAGCAAATTGCACTGATGATGTTTATGAGCGTATTTTTATTTGTATTTATTTTTTTTAATCAAGGTTGTGATGTCACGGTATCTACTGAAATGCACAAAACTGTGGTAACCCGGTCTGGTGATGTGAGAAAAGCGGCAGCTGGATTTGGTTTGCGTAAAAACAGAGGGAGGAAGAGGGATAATGGAGGAATGTGATGGTTACTGCCGCGCGAGGAAGTGTGCGGGAGCGTGCTGTCCATCCCCGTTAACACAGAAGGTCATGTATCAAACGGCATGTCATACAGAATACTCGGGTTACATCGAAATATGCATCTATATTTAAAGAGTGTGTGTGTGTGTGTGTGTGTGTGTGTGTGTGTGTGTGTGTGTGTGTGTGTGCGTGTGTGTGTGTGTGTGTGTGTGTGTTGGGGGGGGGGGGGGGGGTGCGCGGCGTGTCAGGGCGCATTTGTTTGACATTTTAACATGAAGCTGCGGACGAGAACAATGCGCGGCCACCGGACACCTGGCGCTCACCTTATTTATTATTCATCATCCGCAAAACAAGGTGAAGGAAACCCTGCAGGTCGCCGTCTAAAGTCTGTATTTAGGGCCGATGCTCTCTATATTTCATACACAAGCAAGACGTAAACCCGACCTGTCTGTAGTAGAGCCGTGATATAAAATATAATTTGATAATTCATGTAGTAAACGTCGCCTCCGGGGAGCGCAGAGAGGACGTGTGTAATTGTACACCCGCCTGTGTTGGTGTCTGTGCTCCGCCGGGGGAATTTAGAGGCCAACATGGCACCAAAAAAAAATAAAAAATCCCATTTTGAGTCCCACAAACGCCGCCGTGCCTTCAAGGAGACTCGCACCTGCTCCAGCTCGCCATATTCATCATTCCGGTGCGCACCAACTGGAAAAAAGTCCTGTGAAAGTGGCAAGTTCCGAGATACCTGTGCGTCAGGAGCCCAAACTCCAGCCTCCCTGCCTCCTACCCCCCTGTTTGGACCCCACCACATTAAATTCGGGTCTTTTTTTTCTAGGCGGACAGCATCATGAACAGGTTGGAGTGACAAAGACGATGCTACTGACCTTAGTTAAACTGACCATCAGGAGTATCCAACTGCTAAAATCCAGCTGTAAAGTCCACAGAGCCGTAGGTTGGTAAAAATCCACGTTTGTGTTAAGGCAGCAGTGTTTCCGCTGCTGGTGCTGGTGCGGCGCGGCGGGGCGAGGAGCACCAGTCGGTACCGGGCTGGGTTTATCGTTTCTCACAGGTGCGTCGACCACGGTGCATCATACGTACAAAAGCCGCTGTTCGCTCGGTGCGACTTGCAGCGGCTGCAGGCAAGAGGCGCACGCGCGCGCGCACACACACTCACACACACATGCGCGCGCGCACACACACACACACACGCGCGCCACTCGGGTCCGCCCTCTACTCAGCACCAGCACGAGACATTTAAAGGCGTACAGGCTCGTAAACGAGGGTCGAGACGCACGCAGACACACACCGCTCACAGGTGTGGCTGTGTGGACGCTTCAGCTGCTCATTACATACAAACACAAAGTTGAGTTCAGTTCGAATTTTGGTAATCAAATCTTAATTATTAGTTATTTGACTGGTAACAAATAATTCGTAACTCAGTCAGAGATTGTAGCCTCATAAACATCAGTTGAAGCTTTATGTCCATCCAAATTATGTTTAAAGATGAATTGAATCATCAGTCTGAACTTTACATGAAACAGCTGGTTAATAAAGCTTGTCATTGTTTGTGTGAGTACAGGGTGGTAAAATCCATTCAGCTCAGGAAAGATATTGCCCGAGACATAAAACAAAAATGTGGGAAAAACACCCCAAATCACAATGTTAAAGAAGGAGTTAAAAAAAACAAAAAAACAATTTGATCCATCACTTTGTTCAGATCTGCACCAAACGTTAACAGGGTCTATCCTGGACTAAGACCTATCCTTCATTCAAATTTGGTAGAAATTTGTTCTGTAGTTTTTGTGAAATCCTGCTGACAAACCAGCCAACCAACAATGGGATGGTGAAGAAGAAGAAGAAGAAGAAGAAGAAGAAGAAGAGAAGAAGAAGAAGAAGAAGAAGAAGATTGATTCCCATTGATGTGGAGTTGAAGAAAAGCATCATGTCATACTGTGAGACTGCAGCTGCTCCATCATCACTGCAGATGACATTTCACAGATTAAACTGTGTAACTAACAGAAGCATAGAACGGGACCAAAGAGAAGTCTGGAAATATTCAAATTTGATTTTGTACAAAGTCGGCTCAAAGTGCTATACATGAAAACCGAATAAAATGATAAGAAGAGATCAGTGAGCGAACAGAGGAGATCGACACCTTGACACCAGAAAGCTCTGCGGGGATTGTAAAACTGACAACGCGTCTGAAATGAACTGTGGAGGACAAGTTAGTGAGAGACGAGAGGAGATGGACAGAATGTGTACACCTCAGGGCCGTCCTCTAATACACACTGACGACTCTCTGTCCTGCACAGGGACATTAATAGAATGTGAAGCACTGTGCTAATCAGCTGTCTCCGGTGTTCACAGACATCTTCAGCTGGTTGTTGGAGACCTGCCACACACCACCCCGCTTCAAGACCTTTACCACCATCTTCCCAAAAACCAAGGTCCACATGCAGGATTAAAATGACTGCAGCGTTTGTGACCCATGTGGTTTGTGATGTCCCACCTCAAATCCATCTCTGACCTGCTCCTGCACCGCCTGGATGTGGCCTACAGAGCCAACGGGTCTCCAGACGAGGCAGTAAACATGGCCTCCACCTCAACCCCCCCCCGGCACCTGAACGCCTCAGGAACCTCTGGCACGATCATGATGTGGATTTTAGCTCTGCATTTAAACACCGTCATCCCAGCTGAGTGTGCCTGACTCCACCTGCAGGTGGACCACAGACTTCCTGTCTGAGAGGTGGCAGCATGTGCAGCTGGGGAAACAGACTCTGACTCCATCAGATGGGTGTGGTCCTAATGTGATGTGGTCCTCACTAGGCTACTGAGTACTGATGTAATAATGAGTACTGAGTCATGGGCTGGACCATCAGCAAGCAAGATGGTCTCTAGTGTTCCATATTTCTAATGTAAAAAAATGTTTTATTTTTTTTTCTCTCACTACATTTGTTGCCATGAACCAAAACACCGCGGCAGATTTGTCAATTGTGAAATTTATTTGGCAAGAAACACTGATTAGCACTCTCGATTGTGTGTCCGAGTATAAAGTCTGAAGGAGCCAGAGGTCATGTGTCTCGTCCTAATACCAGGATCATAGTCCAGTCATGCGTCATGTAAGGTGTGGTTTAAAAAAATGAATTTATAAAAAGTGTGAAATGACAAAAGAAAAAAAAATGACTGCAACAAATTAACAATTTGATTTATAATTAAAAATCACTTTGACTTACAGAGGCCTGAATAAAAGAGCTCCCACATTATGTCTGACAAACTGTCACAGAGCTGGGATCTGTATTTAGGACGCTGATGTTTTACTCAGAAACGGTGACACAAAAATACTGATTTCTACGTAATGTTGCTTTAATATCAGCTCAGGTGACTGGACTTGCTACACGGTAAATGTAAAAAAATTGTTTAAAATATAGTTATTCATGTATTTATTTATAGTCTTCCTTGACTTAACTGTATGCCTGCATTGCCCACAATGCACCTTGACCACAAACATTTGTGTTATTTTAGAGGCTGATGCAGCCCCGAGCTGCTTGCTGCCAGATGTGGAGCTACAGGGGTGGAGCTGTGAAGCTCACTCTGATGAACTCTACACCCACAGATTTGTTTCTTTTTTAAAACTGATCCAGGAACATTACTTGCATTTGACTTTGCAGCTCCCTCTGGAGCCACAAAAGTATGTATGTTTTCATACATGCAGTAGTGTTCCCTGACACCTGGAAACTGAATATTTCCCCCTTCAAGGTTTGGTGTTCAGACAACTAGTAACACTTGGTTAAAGTTGGGGAAAGTTCACAGCTGTGGTTATAAGAAGCTATCATTAACCACTGAACTCCAGGTGTCAAAGTCAAACAGACAACAGTTAAGATATATATATATATACATATATATATATATATATATATATATATATATATATATATATATATATACATATATATATATATATATATATATATATATATATATATATATATATATATTAAAGGGGCAGTATGTAGTTTTGGAGAAGTAATTCAAACTTGGAATTTGTATATTTACAATAGTTATGACGTAATAATACAAACTTGGAAATATGTATTTTGTCCATAAGTGAATAAACAAGCTGTTTTAGACGAGAATAAGGTCCCAGAGCACTATTTGAAGCTAGAAAGGTGGCAGGGTCCGCCACATATAAACACAGTAAAACAGTATAAACTGTGTTTTCCTTTAAGGTCAGTTCTTTCATTCAGTTTGTTGAGTCATGAAAAAAAGAAAGTTTTGTATTTGGTTTATATAGGCAGAAATAAATCAGACAATGATGATCTTTCTCTGCTAATTAACATTTGTTCAACAAAACTACAGACTGCTCCTTTAAGGCTGGCACAGATTTAAATGTATGAAACCTGTAAATGTATGTATTTATACTTAGTGTCAGAAAATGAATTTCAAGACTACAGTTAATTTAATATCAGATACTTCATCAGACTTGTACTCATGTACTATTCATATGGGTGACTTTCACTTTTATCAAAGGTAATATTTAACACGATATCTTTGCTTGACTTTTGGGTACTCTCTACATCATCTGTTATCTGTAGCAGATTATGTGCACACTATCTAAATCAGTCAGGATACACTATCTGTGCTATCTGTCTGTGCCGAGGCTTGTTTCATAAAGAACTAAACATTTTGCATAAGTCATACTATTTAAAACAGCTAATGGCAAAGTAGGGGTTGAAGAAAAATACAGACATGTTAAAATTGAGTGAATGCCAAAGTCTGTCTGAGCAGGCCTTTAATTTACTCTGCACACATATATGCGACTATAATCTTAAGCTGTTAGCATCTCTCTATTTGCTAAATCCTGTTTAAACCTGAAGTGAAGACATAATTCTGCAAAACAGAAAATGTTTTTCTTTTATCTCTGACTTTTGTAGTAGAAATTATCATTGTCAATCAAAAATGTCTTTTTAGTTTAGTTAGTTTAGTTAACTCTAAAAATACAGAGCATTTGTCCTGTCTGATCATTTCCACAACACATCCTGCGTACAGACTTTGTGGCAGCTGTGTGCACATTTGGATTCAAACAGTATCCCGACTGGCCGCGGAGGCAATTGGTTTCTTCCAGGTTGTGTCAGGCTGTCTGCAAAAGGCGCACACACACACACACACACACACACACACAGAGACGGGTGTACAACACCGTGTCAGAGAGGTCTTGATTCTGCTGCGTGTGGCGTGGTCAAATTCCATCAGGTCATACTGAGAAGTGCTTCTCATAGTTTTTTCTCATACTTGATCCATTGTTTGTACAAAATATAACGATCAATGCATCTTCTCTTTACTCTGTCTCTCTCATACACACACAACCACACACACACACACACACACACATCTTCCACGTGTATCTCAGATCTTGTGCGATGAGCTTTTTATTTGCTCCGTCACTGTGAGTACACTGCAGTCTTCCAGTGAGCGGTGTAATCTTCCTTGCTGATACACCTGTTAATGAGCCTGTTGTGCCTCTATGTCTCCTCAAACTCTCACTCTTCTTTCACTGGAGCATTCATTAATGCTTTTGCATGCCATTTTATCTGCTTCGCAGTTTGGCTTCTACTGAATAAGATAAAGATTATTTTCGTTTGTTTCTCCAAGTAACTCCAAAGTATATTTTATGATGGTTTTTGAAGGCAAATGTCAAAACTTATATCTAAACTGAAACCGCTAGTGAAAAATCATTTGTCAAGGTGCAAAATAGGACCATGAGTAGAACCCGCCAAGGCTGCCAAACTCTCCAAACTTTTCCAAAACCTGTATCTTAGTAGCTCATATCGTTACAGAGTAAACAAACTGAATTCAACATCAGACAGCAAGCACTGCGGCCATCTCCTGACAATCGCAACTTGTTCCTCATTTCATTGCTGGACTTACTACCAGGAATCCCCAACCATCAGATAACATCCACCAATCCAACAGCAGAAGTTCAGTGACGGCCCACAACACAGTGTCATAATGCTCTGAAGAGAGCGCATGAGCCCAGTGAAGAACTGAGACATTTTAAGATTTAAAGATGAATTGAACTGATACATTCAGTTAAGCAGCTTTTAGAGTAAACATTATGTAGAGCTGACGTATCTTACATTTTTGAAGAAGAAAAAAACAAAGTGTATATTGTGCAGTAATTAGACGTTTTCTCTCAAAAAACAGATGTATTGTTGTACAATCTAATACATGGTCAACTGATCTTCATCTCATCTAAAAACAAGATAAGAATAATAATCAGAAAGTTATAAAAGAAATACAAAAAATAAGTTAAAAAATTTAAAAAATAAATAAATGAATAAATTAGAATAAAAGCTGATTTATGTGTGTGCCTGTCAGAGGCCGACTGATGACTGTGACATTACTATTATAATAATATCAGCAGAGGAACAGATAACAAAACAAATTTAGAGTAATAGTAATGATAGTTACTAATAACTACAATACTAATAACATCAATCAGAACAGTGGTGTAATTGAAAGTAGTTATTATATTATAGTAGTTGTAATTATAATAATAACGACAACAATAATACTACAATGACAATAGCTAAAACATTAATACATTTGTAGTAATATCTGCACATCAGAAATAATATCACCACTGTCACTATCAACACATCTACATTATGATTGGAATGTATCTCACATTAATCATAATGTGATAAAATGTCATCATGATGATAATAATGCTATACTGATAATAACAATTATGATTATATTATTATCATATATCATTATGCTCATATAATATTAGTAATTGTGTATAATTGTGAGTATACATAACAGCAGTAAAATAACAGCAACATTATTAATTATTATCAGCAGCATCAGCACCTATGAATAACTACAATACTAATACTTGTAATACCATTAAAAATAACAATAGCAATAATAATAATGGTAAATAAATCCTAAATATGAGTAAAGGGGAGAGAAACAAAACATCAAATAAGACTTCATTGTCATGCTTTGTCAAAATACAGCTGATTCAAAATAAGAACAATATAAGATCGTACATAGAACACATCTGCTGAAATAAAAATAATTCATCATCACATTAACTTAATTTTGGCTTTGCAGTGTTGTATAAAGTACCAAATGTTATAAAAGTAAAGGTTGTTTATATGTAAACATATCTAATGACTTGTCCTACAATATTCACACACAGCATAATTTATGTTACAGGGTTTTTTTTTTTTTTTTTTCCTCCTCCTTGAACCGGCACCTTATCGTGGTGGAGGGGTTTGAGTACCCGAATGATCCTAGGAGCTATGTTGTCCGGGGCTTAATGCCCCTGGTAGGGTCTCCCAAGGCAAACAGGTTCTAGGTGACGGGTCAGACTAAGATCGGTTCACCCGCCCCTAATGACAGAAAGAACAACGAGGACGTGCACGTCGCCCGGATTGGCGTTACCGGGGCCCCACCCTGGAGCCAGGCCTGGGGTTGGGGCTCGCAGGCGAGCGCCTGGTGGCCGGGTCTTTGCCCACGGGACCCGGCCGGGCTCAGCCCGAAGGAGCGACGTGGGCCCGCCCTCCGGTGAGCTCACCACTCGCCGGAGGGTTCAGAAGGGGCCGGTGCAGAGGGATTTGGGTGGCAGTCGTGGGCGGGGCCCCCGGCGACCCAATCCCCGGACGGTGACTCTAGCCATGGGGACATGGAATGTCACCTCGCTGGGGGGGAAGGAGCCTGAGCTGGTGCGGGAGGTTGAGCGGTACCGGCTAGAAATAGTCGGGCTCACCTCCACGCACAGTCTGGGCTCTGGAACCCAACTCCTCGAGAGAGGCTGGACTCTCTTCTACTCTGGAGTTGCCCGCGGTGAGAGGCGACGAGCTGGTGTGGGCTTGCTTATAGCTCCCCAGCTCAGCCGCCATGTGTTGGAGTTTACCCCAGTGAACGAGAGGGTCGCTTCCCTGCGCCTTCGGGTCGGGGATAGGTCTCTCACTGTTGTCTCGGCTTATGGGCCGAACAGCAGTGCAGAGTACCCGGCCTTCTTGGAGTCCCTGGGAGGGGTACTGGAGAGTGCTCCAACCGGGGACTCCGTTGTTTTACTGGGGGACTTCAACGCTCACGTGGGCAGCGACAGTGTTACCTGGAGGGGTGTGATTGGGAGGAACGGCCTCCCTGATCTGAACCCGAGTGGTGTTTTGTTATTGGACTTCTGTGCTAGTCACAGTTTGTCCATAACAAACACCTTGTTCAAGCATAAGGGTGTCCATATGTGCACGTGGCACCAGGACACCCTAGGCCGGAGGTCAATGATCGACTTTGTGGTCGTGTCATCTGACCTCCGGCCGTATGTCTTGGACACTCGGGTGAAGAGAGGGGCTGAGCTGTCAACTGATCACCACCTGGTGGTGAGTTGGATCCGCTGGCAGGGGAAGAAGCTGGACAGACCTGGCAGACCCAAACGTATTGTGAGGGTCTGCTGGGAAAGTCTGGCGGAACCCTCTGTCAGGGAGGTCTTCAACTCCCACCTCCGGGAGAGCTTTAACCAGATCCCGAGGGAGGCTGGGGACATTGAGTCCGAATGGACCATGTTCTCCACTTCCATTGTTGATGCGGCTGTCCGGAGCTGTGGCCGTAAGGTCTCCGGTGCCTGTCGTGGCGGCAATCCCCGAACCCGGTGGTGGACTCCGGAAGTAAGGGATGCTGTCAAGCTGAAGAAGGAGTCCTACCGGGCCTGGTTGGCCCGGGGGTCTCCTGAGGCAGCTGACGGGTACCGGCAGGCCAAGCGAGCTGCAGCACGGGCAGTCGCAGAAGCAAAAACTCGGGTCTGGGAAAAGTTCGGGGAGGCCATGGAGGAGGACTATCGGTCGGCCTCGAAGAAATTCTGGCAAACCATCCGGCGCCTCAGGAGGGGGAAGCAGTCCTCCACCAACACTGTTTACAGTGGAGGTGGGGAGCTGTTGACCTTGACTGGGGACATTGTCGGACGGTGGAAGGAATACTTCGAGGATCTCCTCAATCCCGCTGTCACGCCTTCCATAGAGGAAGCAGAGACTGGGGTCTCAGAGGTGGATTCATTCATCACCCAAGCCGAAGTCACTGAGGTAGTTGGGAAGCTCCTCAGTGGCAAAGCACCGGGGGTGGATGAGATTCGCCCTGAGTACCTCAAGTCTCTGGATGTTGTGGGGCTGTCTTGGTTGACACGTCTCTGCAGCATCGCGTGGCAGTCGGGGACAGTGCCTCTGGACTGGCAGACCGGGGTGGTGGTCCCCCTATTCAAAAAGGGGGACCGGAGGGTGTGCTCCAACTATCGGGGGATCACACTCCTCAGCCTCCCTGGGAAAGTCTATTCCAGGGTACTGGAGAGGAGAATTCGGCCGATAGTCGAACCTCGGATTCAGGAGGAACAATGCGGTTTTCGTCCTGGCCGTGGAACACTGGACCAGCTATTCACCCTCCGCAGGGTGCTCGAGGGTTCATGGGAGTTTGCCCAACCAGTCCACATGTGTTTTGTGGACTTGGAGAAGGCATTCGACCGTGTCCCTCGTGGCATTCTGTGGGGGGTGCTCCGGGAGTACGGGGTCGGAGGCCCTCTGTTAAGGGCTGTACGGTCCCTGTACGACCGGAGCAGGAGCTTGGTTCGCATCGCCGGCAGTAAGTCAGACCTGTTCCCAGTGCATGTTGGACTCCGGCAGGGCTGCCCTTTGTCACCGGTTCTGTTCATTATTTTTATGGACAGAATTTCTAGGCGCAGCCTCGGGCCGGAGGGGATCTGGTTCGGGAGCCACTGGATCTCATCTCTGCTTTTCGCGGATGATGTGGTCTTGTTGGCTCCTTCGAGCCAGGACCTCCAGCATGTCCTGGGGCGGTTTGCAGCCGAGTGTGAAGCGGCTGGGATGAGAATCAGCACCTCCAAATCCGAGGCCATGGTTCTCGACCGGAAAAAGGTGGCTTGCTCCCTCCAGGTGGGAGGAGAGTTCCTGCCTCAAGTGGAGGAGTTTAAGTATCTTGGGGTCTTATTCACGAGTGAGGGAAGGATGGAGCGTGAGATTGACAGGCGGATCGGTGCAGCGGCCGCAGTAATGCGGTCGTTGTATCGGTCTGTCGTGGTGAAGAGAGAGCTGAGCCGAAAGGCGAAGCTCTCGATTTACCAGTCAATCTACGTTCCGACCCTCACCTATGGTCATGAACTTTGGGTCATGACCGAAAGAATAAGATCCCGGATACAAGCGGCCGAAATGAGTTTCCTCCGCAGGGTGGCAGGGCGCTCCCTTAGAGATAGGGTGAAGAGCTCTGTCACCCGGGAGGAGCTCAGAGTAGAGCCGCTGCTCCTCCACATCGAGAGGAGCCAGCTGAGGTGGCTCGGGCATCTGTTTCGGATGCCCCCGGGACGCCTCCCTCGGGAGGTGTTCCTGGCATGTCCCGCCGGGAGGAGACCCCGAGGAAGACCCAGGACACGCTGGTGTGACTATGTCGCCCAGCTGGCCTGGGAACGCCTTGGGATCCTCCCGGAAGAGCTGGAGGCAGTGTCCGGGGAGAGGGAACTCTGGGTGTCCCTGCTCAGGCAGCTACCCCCGCGACCCGGCCCCGGATAAGCGGTCGAAAATGGATGGATGGATGGATGGTTTATTTTTTCGTTACTCAAAGTTCAAAGTTGATCACACACTGTGTCATTTCTGCCACAAGTGGTCCCTCACACAAAACAAAGCAAGAGACGTAAGTAGCTTGGGATTAGTTTTGATTGTTAAACAACCTCAATAGTTGATTAAAAAATTGTTCAAAGTGACTTGAGGAGAAGTGTTCACCGATGATATAATATTTTTAAAGTTTTATTTACATGAGGTTTAGTGACGCTCATTCCTCCCTCCTTATTCTCTGACTCCCTCCTAGACATTAAAGCGACCAAGTGAAATGCTCTGTTAACTTAAATACAATTATGGATTTCTCCATCAAACGTTTGGGATAATGTAGATATACAACTTAACGAAATGTATAACAATGGTCTAGTTCTTTTTTAGAGCTTTAATGCTGAAATGTTACATATTATATCTTTAAGGTTAAAGAAAGAGCTTAATCCAGGTTAAATAAGAAGAAAGTCAACGCTGACTGAGATTGAGACAAAACTTATTGATATCTTCAGTATCTCACAGATTCCTACTTCTCTGTCCTGTACAGTATAACACTCTCCCGACTAACCAAAGCTTCTCAGTGAACATATATACAGTACAGCTGTTTCGCAAAACAAATAAAAATAATTTAAGCTCCTTAAAATCTGTCCTGGGCCCTCCTGCTCTCTGTGATGTCAAATCCTGTGCTTCAGTGAATTGTTTTCTTTACTTATTTTATAACATCTGCGGTGTGAGATCATCTATCAGAGAAGGTTAGGAGCAACACAAGGTTTTTTATATTCAAGTAGAGCATCAAAGCAGCTCTTGCTCAATCTAAATGAGCTGCACATGTGTATTTATTCATGGAAGTAATGCAGAAAGTGCTCAAAACAAGTCTGAACTCAATTAATGTGAGTTTGAAGAACAGATGCTCTGCTTAAATATTTCCTAGTTACATGGGAATTATGATGAACCTGACGGAGTCAATGAGCCAAAGACTTTGAACAACCAACATTAGCTTTCCTGCTAATTTCTTCCCGTTAGCTACAAACACGGACCCTCAGCTTTAAGGATGGCAGATCGAGCTGACACCTCAAGCATGAACAAACAATGAGGTATAGCGCACTGCTGACATCAGTCTGAAGGCTACCGAGCTAATTATCCAATCAGATGTGGCACACTGAGCAGTTTAAAAGCTTAGCTGCAGATCTGGACATTAATCAGGTTGGATGCTGAATGATGATCTCTCTCTCAGGCATCACATACAAAACACTGACTGGTTTGTGAGTTGCAGTTCACAGTGCACACATCCACCCAGACTACAGTACCATGTCTGACATACCTTTTATGTTCTGTCCTCTTACAATGAAAAATTACCATTACATGTTTAAAATTAGCATGAAAGGGCATGGTTGCATGGTAATTTCCTGTGGAATAGTCCTCCAAATTAACCTGTGCTGATCTGATACACACTTGGCAGAACATTATTCATCAGTGACTTACTTAGTACAAATTACCTCTGGAAACACAAATCTGTTTTAAATAACAAGGCTACATTTAAGGTTTGGTAACATTCAGACAGAACTGGACTTGGGTGGGTTAGGTAGGGGGTGCGTCTGGTTTTGGGTTTAGCCAAGAATCTACACCATGTCCGAACTAAAGCGAGTGTGAGTGCTTGATTTCATTGTTTCCTGTTGGAGTGTTGACTGGCCAGCAGTGCAATGATACACCACACTGCACCGCCTTGAGCACGACACCCTGTTCCTATTTTTTTTCAATTCTGTCGGTCGCATTGAAGTGCAACACAGATGAGGAAACATTCAGGTGGAGAGTTATCTAAATAATACTGTCTCAATACAAGGAGCCAAAACAGAGGCTACATATTCCTCGTATCTGGAGGGAGATCATCAGGGAGCTGAAGGTTTCTGGTAAGAAAAGGCACCATCTCTACTTGCTGTTAGCTGTATGATGTGACATTTTCAGATTATTATATTTTCAGTTCATTTTCAAAACATCTGAATATCTCAGAATAAAACATTACACACTCCAAATGTAGGAAGAAAGCCTATCATAACAAACTAACCCTTCTTTTACTTGATCCATCTGATCTCCTATGCACATTCTATACATGACATAACGGAGTGCATATGTAACAGATTCAGTGTGGACAACAAGGGTCCGACATCAGTGCAGATACATGCAGTGGTTTAACAGCAGTCAAATTTATTTGACCCACCCACCCCTCCAGCCCAGCTTGGGTGCTGCAGACTTCAGGCTCAATAGTAAATGGCATCACTTTGCTCCCTCCTCTGTTCCCGATGGCCTCGAGCTATAATTACTGTTAAGTCTTCGTCACCTGAATGTAAACAGGTGTTGTTTCTGAGCATTTGCTGGGAAGATGTTATCATCTTGTTGACAGTCTCAGATAAACAGTAGGTAATTGGAACTGGAATTGTAGAAAAAAAAGTGTAAAAATCACAGACCACGTGTGTGTAAAATCACCCAGCTGCCCTCAGAGAGATAAATACAATCAGTGAATTAGGCACAGAGACATTCCTCCTTGTATTCTAAGGATGAGAACATACTTTACACAGAACCCCTTGATTAAAATTCATAGTTCCTCCTATCTATAGCACTGCAAAGAACATTTTACGTACATTTGGACTATTTGAGGCCTGTAATGGAACTCAGCCCTACTAAATCTATCCCTGGTGGTGTTTAAGTGGTTACCACACACGCTGCAGAGAAAGGAGAAATCAATGACTCTCACACTTCCACATGCATCTCAAGAGCCATTTGCATCCATTGGGTCTATAGCTTTATAGCTTTCCTAACACCTGCAGAGAGCAGTGAAGATGAAGTGAAATGCGTTTTCAGAGCACAAAAATGGACTGTTTGGTGTTTTTTCTTTACCCCCTGACATTCAGAGGTCATGTTTTAACAGCTGGGCAAAGGTGTGAGAGTAAATGCTGCACTACACCCACACTATAACATGCTAACATCACATGAATGCACACACAAAAACATCCGTGAGGTCTATTAACCTTCCATCACAGATTGTTAAGAGAGTATGCCAATTTCCAGGAACATGCTGGCCTCCAGTGGATTACAATCATTTACATAATGTTTAGAACTACTTGTTTAAGGTTCAGAAAATGCCCGATCATAGTTACAAAGAATACAGTTTGAAATAATGTTGATAATGTCATCTTTTCATACTGACCACACTAAGTAATAACTTTCTCTGTGCAGAATTTTAGCAATGAATATAAACTAGCAGTGCACAAGACTAGCACATTGTAATGGTAAGGTGATTTCACAGAGGTAGATGGCAGAGTAATAAAAGGATGTTCTGCAGTAAAGAGTAAAGTCACAGAAAGTGCAGCCTCGCCCCAAAACTAGATCAAAAAGCAGACTCAAAAGTTGAGATTGAGGTGGGAAAACACTGAAGACAACCAATGGAGAGGTGAGATATGACATAATCTTTTACAGCACCATTAGATCAGCTGACTAATCAAACAGAGTTGAGTCTCACTACCTGTGAAGTTTGTTGTATGGTCAATAAGGTGGCAGGCAAGGGAAGGACCTGGAGACTGACAGGTAGATTAGTGGCATGTCAGTATCAATGGGTAAATTGTACCAGATTACCAAACCAATCATGGATACAAAGAGCTGATATTAATATAATTTGTGACCACATATTTGCAATATATGGCGTTTTCAGCTGTATTTCATCACAGTGCCATTTGCCATTTTTCTGATGTAGAGAGAAAAGGCGGACGCTCGCAAGTCATTCACAACTTCACGCTATCAGCCAAGTCATCTGACAAAAAAAGAACACTGCTTCGTTACTAGCCACTAATGTTAGCAGCGCTTTATAGGCTAGCATTAGCAAACAGTGTTCCTACCCTATGGGTGACCAGATTCCCCATTTTCTGGGGACAGCGCTGGTGTTACCTCGCTGGAAATGTCCATATTTTTATGTGTACATTAATAACTGACCACACAGTCAAATAACACTTTGTGTTGCAGAAAAAGACCCTGCAGCAGAGCCCACCGGTTAACGCCTTGATCATGTTGTGCTTGTTTTTGCCAATAGAGGGGGCTGCTCAGTACAGCAGTGCCATATCACACTCATTTGTTCTTCTACTTACTACTTGCTCGCTTTTCAAGTCAGATGGAGTGCAGAGGATGGAGAGGAGGAAGACTGGATGGGAAGAAGGGTGAAAGATTGTTGCTTTGCCTTTGGTCTGAACACACTGTTAGTCTGCTGCCCTTAACCTTTTGAACCACCACAGCAGGACAAATATAAGCTCTGGATTCCTATTGGTAAGGCTCTAAGAGCAGTTAAATCATCAGTGTTGTTTTGTTCCATGAAACACAGTTCACAGAAGTGTAATATGTTTGTCTTAGTGTCGTGATAGACCGACAGTCTAGTGCCAGTTGTTCACTGGACATAAATCATGAATAGAAATGAGCCCATAGTGAAAAGGGATGGATGGTGAATAGAGACTTCAGCCTGCTGCCCTTCTGCAGATGTTTGAATTGATTCAATCTATTGTGGTAAAGATGTCTTCACATAGATTTTTTTCACTCTCCCACTCTCTTTTCAGTCGTGTCTCCCATTTCAATTATTAAACCACATGATTTAGCCTACATGTACATGCTGACGCATCTATAGTCACAAACTGAGCCGTTATATAAACTCAGAGCTGAGTGGATCTGTTGGAGGATGGAAACATCTTCTTTGCAAAGAATAGTTGCCCTCAGAGAAACAGATATTTTACAGCAGGGGATGCAGCTCTAAGGGCTGGAGATGGTAATAAAGATAAGGTGAAATAAAGAGAGAGGAAGGGAGAGGGTGAATCCATTAGGATTTTGACTGCCCTCTAACAGTATATATCCTCAGGGCAAAGGGGTTAGGGAGTGGCTGCCACCAAAGTGCTATTGATCACATCACTGTGTTATCTTCGCTGTTTCAGAGTATACCAGTCACGCCTGAAGTGTCGGTGTGTGTGTGTTTGTGTTTAGATGCATACGTGTGTTACAATGTATATCAACTGCTTGTGTGTGTGTGTGTGTGTGTGTGTGTGTGTGTGTTTGGCCGGGTGAAGCACGTATCGACAGAAACAGCCTGACATGCCAATGACCTGCAGTGTCAAGTTATTGAGCTGGGCCATAATGCAGAATGATTACACAGCAATGTTAATTCACTCCAGCAGCAAGTCCACAACTAACAGTGTCACCCTGGGCACACACGCGCACACACACACACACACACACACACACACACACACACACACACACACACACACACACACACACACACACACACACACAGACACACACACACACACACACACACACACACACACACACATTTTTACGACTTAACAAAGACTCCGAGTTTCTTCCCATTTTGATTATTTAAGTTAGTGCAGACATCCACACTATACAATCAGGGTGCATTAATTAACATTTATCAATGCAGTAATAACCATTAAGTAACAGTCAGTTAATGTCAAGGAATGTGTCAAGTGACCGTTTACTCATGGTGTTCATGTTTATTAAGGTGTTGATTCATACATTATTAAATAGTCTATTAACAATAACAACAATAACGAGGACACATCCATTGACACGAATTGATGGAGTAACGAGCATTATCTAGCTGTCAATCAAAATGTGTAATGTTATCTAATGTGTCAGATAATCATTCATCAGTGGTGTTCATGTTAGTTAAGGTGTTAAATTCTGTTCAAATAGCAATGTGCCACTTGTTGCCGCACCTGGCAACCTTGTGCCAAAATGATCTGCCGTTGGATTAGATAAAGTGCGCACCCTAAAGATATTTGAGCCATGGACCTCAGACCATACACCACAGAGTGTTTCAATAGTGAACACTGTGTCTGTGTAACAGTGATAGAGCTACGAAAAAGAGCATAACAGTTACACATCGCCTTCTGCCGGCTTTATAATCATAGTCAAGACAAGTATAGTGGTTCTCTGATCAGTAGTGCTCCAGTCAGGTTAATGCTATACTGATGTTGCTTTACAACTAATCCCACTGATGAGAGCTTCTCAGGCATATGAGACGTTTTTTTATGATGCCTGTCTCTCTACCCGCTGAGATGGACTATAGATGGAGGATAAAGAGGGACAGAAAAGACAAATGAGAAGACAGAGTTTTAGGTTCGATCTCTTTCTTTTGTCCCCTTTTATCAGTCTCTGTGCCAGAGACCGCTGTCTCAGCATATTGATTAAACACTGTCTATTGTGTAGGAGAGGCAGAGATTGTTTCTGAGAGCCTCACGGACAACATATCAACAGTCTCCAGGGGAAGTCAGAGAGATGATCAGAGGCAGTCACAGGGTGAGGGATATATTTCACATGAAAGAATGAAACAACAGTCAGTTCCATCGTGTGCTCTATACGGTCTTTAAATTAATGTATGATTCACATATATAATGATACAATTAGAATAATGCAGTATTTTCCAGGGAGGCAAATGTACTGGAAAATACAGAATATTGATGTTTTCAGAATCAGAAATAATAACAATGGCTCTCAGTAGAGTGCAGGAGAGAGACAACCTGATCCAGTATCAAACTTGATAGCCCAGTATCAAGCTACATTTTAAACTGCAAATAACTGCTTAACCATAATTTAAGCTCACCTGATCTAGGATGTGCATGAAGTTACACTCACTCATAGATACCAGCCACTTAAATATCCAGAAATGAATGAAAATTGCCCTGGATCCATCCCTTTATCCAGATCTGCACCAAAAGTAATGGGGTCCATGAATCCTCTATCCTCTATAAAGTTTCATGGAGATCTATTCCATAGTTTTTTTGTGTAGTCCTGCTGACAAACCAACCAACCGATCAACAAATGGACACAGGTTAAAAAAACGAACCTCCTCCAGACAAAGTTGGAAATTATTTTTTTTTTAAGCCAGTAAGCAGTTCTGGAGAGAGTTGGTTCAGTCTCAGTCCCAGGTCAACAAATACCGACGCTTCAGGTTGGTGGGTCGGGTCCCAAAGCATTGGTATTTGATAGAATAACATTTTTGCTCAGTCAAAATGATCAAACCGATGATGGAGAACATTTGTAATCTCATCTCATCTCATTTGTAATCACTTAAATGTTTCATTCAGGCTTAAATCTTTCATAATCTCCAAGATACCGTCATAAAGAAAGTTTGACCCCAGCCTCGACCAGTAATACATTCTGCAGGCTCTATAATTTTATACTCTCTGCTTAAAAAAAAATGTGATTTTTATTCCATGATCAGATTAAAAAAAATGCTTTCCACCCTTGCTTTTCTTTGTAGGCTCTGGAACAAATTCTTTTTTCATGGATAGCCTCGAAATGTCAAGAGGCACAGAGGGAGGCCACGCACACTTCCTGCTGCTGCCTCATCTGCTTTCAGAGGAAAATCAAGTTTACAACTTGTTTGTGACTTTCTATAAGGGCTTTGTTTTTAGTTATGGAATTAAGCTAAACCACAGTGACATCTGCCTGGATTCATCAGTTTGAAAATCATGGAGCACCGGGATGTAAAATAACTTGGTTCAACATGTATCAGCAAAATGGATACAACAATCATTTCCAAACCAGAAGGGGATTTGGTTTTTAAAGTTAAATAAATATTAAATATCAAGTCAAAAACATGACCCAGTTGTGAAATGAGATGAGGCTCAGACCAGTCCTCTGAGGTCAGAGCAGGTCAGTGACACTGTGGCATCACATCTGTCACATGTTGTTTGTGTGAAGATTTGACATCTCCTGGGAGACCAAACAGCTGCAGTGAAATGAAGGTTTTTCTATCAACACATTTACCAAACAGGCTCCCCATCCTGAACTCTTCTGGTGGAGGGTCAGGGCTTACGGTACAAACATCTCACAACGGCAAAATCAGGCTGTGAGTCAGAGTGCTCCTAGACGCCAAAAACCATTTCCAGCTTGCTTTTTTGACCTTTTTTTCAGAAATTTGCGGAGGGCAATTTTTGTCCAAACATTGACGGTCCATCCATCCCCCCACAACGTAGAGAACAACAACAGGCCGACAACCTGAATGTGTTTTACTCACCCACTCAGACTTAGGCATCACACTACCAGCTGCATGCCCTGCAAAGTGAAGCTGGTGAACATCACATCCAGCACCTGGACAATCAGCGATGGAGCTCTACAGGGAAGTGAGCTCTCCCCACTGCTCTTCTCCCTCTACACCACCTCTGCACCTCAGGAGACTTGTTTGTTAAACTCCTGAAGTTTTCAGACAACGCAGCGGCCATTGGCCTTATCCCAAATTATGACGAGCGCATACAGACCTACTTGAAGAGCCTTGCCTGCTACACGTCCCTCTCAGGAAGACGATGCCTCTTATGCTAGCGGTAGCATGCGCTAATGTTATGGTGGATATGTATCGCTATGGCTCGCATAGATGCTTTCATTCAACCATAGCAGTTTGACCCAGAATCGGACCCAGAAGGAGAGGCTCCTGAAGAAATACAGACTCTGCGGCTGCAGCAGGACGTTTCAGAATGTTAGAGTGTCTGAATAATGTTAGTTTGTTCTATGTGTTGTTACAGTTACTACCATGTAGCTAATGGCTAACAGCTAGTGAAAGCTGAGTTTGTCAGCCACTGTCTCTTCTGTTGTTCTGTAGCTGGGACAGAATATAGGCACTTATGTTGATTTATACAACCAACAACAGAGCAATTTGCTTGTCTAACTCTGAGCAACGACAGCGAAACACTGCTATCTTACCGCTGGACACACCGAACTTCACCTCGGGGATGGATACCCCCCTCTCGGTTATCTTCTATCACCGCGCAGAGGAGGCCGGCTTATGAAAATGACTCCTTTCGTTACGTAACGGAAGGAGCTTAATCTGAACACCTGTAGTGAGCGCCGTTTTACCAGTGGGTGGGCTGCAGAGACCATGCAGGAATCGTTTGCTTTCCTCATTCTGGGAGTTAGCAGGCTCAGGGAGGACCAGCTTATATATGTAGAGACCAGAGAAAACGTGTTTTTCATAATATGGGACCTTTACGCTGGTTCCTGGTGCAGTTGGAACAACCTAGAGCTGTATGGATTTAATAGTTGACCAATTCTTTCCCATGGCACCTTTAATGCATTTTGATTGTCTTCAAGTAAATGGCACCATGACATACTTTGCAAATGTAGAATGATAGACTGTGACGTTCAGTATGAATTTCATTGAAATTAAGCCATGAAAGACACCTTGTCATGGAGCAGTGTGTCGGTGAAGAAGACTTTCTATAACCTGATGATGGTGCTGGAGGAAAGGTCAGCAGGTTAGTGGCCATTCAGCCTCTAGTCATCTATTATATACTCAACAAATTTCATGTCAGTTTGGTCAGTAGTCAAATATTTAGCTGTGATGAAGTGTTGAACAGGCAGACAGGGAGACAAAGTCACTGCTGCTCTCATGGCAAAGAGAAATGTATATTGATGAAAGGTTTTGATTTTTAAAATGGGAGGACAGAAGGAAGCCGAAAAGCGGCCATGAAATCAATCCAGCCCGTTTCCCCCTGATACAGAGACAGTTTGCTATTGATGGATTCTGCCATGAATTTCAAATCCAACAAACTGCATCACATCTATCATGCTGTAGGTGGACCACAGTGACTGCTTTATTGGATTTTAAATTCAAGAGAAATATTATTTCTAGTGTAACTAAGAAAACATTATCAAGTCCTCAGTGAGTGAACTTCTCTTCGGAAGAATAAGATGGAGGGAGAGAGACTGGAAGAGGGATGGAGAGAGGATAAGAAACACTTAGCCCGTACTTACCTCTGTGGCGAGCAAGGCAGAGTGTGGTCCACGCTGCCAGTTGACTGTGACACCTCATTTTTTACCTTTAACACACCAGAACAGATGCACAACGAGACAGGCGATGCCTACGCCACCACCGGCATGTTACTCCAACACGTATGGCACAACCTGCTTACCCACCTCTTACTTAAACATCAGTGGAGAGTGATACGTTAGTTTTAGACACAGATTTAGACACACACCCAAAATAACGACATGCAGACAATGGACCTATAGACATGCAGAGAGATGAGATGAGGTAAGACATGTCAGACTGACGGGGCTGCATCAGTGCTCCACAGAACAGTTAGAGATGGGTTGCCTTAGAGCTCGGTTACTCCAGGTTCTCCAGCCATCAGTCCACATGTCAAACTGTTGTCCATGTTGGACTTGAACCGCTCATCTTCCAGTTCCCATACCAAGTGCCGCCAGAGTCACTGCCACCTCCACCACAGACAGGTGCAGCCACACCCAGGCAGGACAATTTAAATTGTGATCAGTTCCAAAGGACGAAAAAAGCACAACCAAACTGAGGA
Organism: Diplodus puntazzo; assembly: GCA_963678695.2. NCBI lineage: Eukaryota > Metazoa > Chordata > Actinopteri > Spariformes > Sparidae > Diplodus > Diplodus puntazzo. Next base: position 21,768,327 of record OZ023175.1, on the reverse strand, counting down.
CGACAACATTATGGATTATATTTAAAACCTTGGCATAGATAAAAAAGGAAAGCATTTAGGATCCTGTAACAACACAACTCATCAAAATGTATAATGAAAGTCTTGTCAGTTTTACACATTTTAATGCGGTAATCTTACACAGTACATGTTTAAAATGTTCACAGTGGATCTCCACCATGGTTATCTACCATCAGCATAGTCTGCATAGCTCTCCTGCAATTTCATAAAATTCCCATTACAACTGTGACTGCCAGCCACTGTGCTCAGCTCAAAATAATTAGGACGAATATGGCGAGGCAAGAGAGGTCTGATCCGATTATGCACACAGGAGTAATTGTAAAAGAGACCATTTACTAAGCTTAATAATGCATGTTGCACTTGCTGCAATGTCAGTACAAGTTGTCATTTACTACTGCCCATTTTTGTTCCATTGCATATGTTTTTTTTTTCCTTTGTTCTGGTAAGCTTTAAAAAGGCTACACTGACAGTAGTGGTTGTATGTTTAAGATAAATGTCCACTGTTTGCTTCAGCTGCAAAGTGCGCTTCAGTAGCAATGGTTTGGTTTGGACATGAGGTTCCAGCTTGGAACTGGTGTTGGTAATGATTATAATAGTGTTAATTATGTAAACAAGGCTTTTATATTCATCGTTTTGTCCATTATTGTGCACACTGGAATTATCCTTTAGGATGTAATCTGAAGGGGGATACACTTGTTTGTGTTCACGACATCTACTCAGCACCATACGTGTTCGTCTCAACACGTATTCTGAAGATACTTTGACTTTAACACATGAGTGTTTGACCTTTCATGCTCCTCCAGACCACTTCCACAGAGGGAGGGATGGAGAGAGGGCTTGTCAAAGTGCTCGCTCTCTATATTTCTCCCAAAGAAGGAGAGAAGGGACAGAAAGAGAGAGCTGCTCTTATTAGCCATGGCAGCCCTGGGTGGCTCTGCGTGATAAAGATGGATGGTCCTCCAGTGGCTAACACACACAGGCACACACACCCAGACTATTCTACACATATACTGCTACACACTCTTTATCAGACTCACACACAGACAGGCAGACAGACAAACAGACAGACACACACACACACACACACACACTGTGCTGAGAAACACTTACTACTTTGAGGAACAGTGTAAGCAGGTTGTGTGTCAGTGATGGTGGAAATATTTTATCACCTCCACGGATGTAGAAATTAGCAGCAGTGTGTATTCTGGGTGTGCAGATAGCTTGAGCAACCCTGGTCAAATCCCACATTCACAAATGTAAAGCCTGGCTGTAGAAAATGTGTCCCTGACATGTAGAAGATCTGCCACCGACACTGAAACTAATTTCAATTCACCTGTCAGGGACTTGCAAATAAGCACAGACACCATCCTGTTAAAATACCCATTACACTGGCTTGGATGTGCAAGTTGTGGTCGAGAAATACTTCTTCCTCCTTTTGGACATTTTTGCAATTATGCACTCTTGCTGGATGAACTGCACAGAGAGGCAAATTATCAACAGCCTGACTAGTGAGTGTGTCTGCGAGATTGGCTGCTGCAGGGATTATAGCATGTGAGGCTGGAAATGAAAGGCTGATATTCAGGGTCTGGGCTGAATTTCAGGGGGAAAAAAGCAGAAGTTAAAAAGCCAGTTATTTAATTTCGTCCATGTTTGGACTACCAACTGTTGTCAAGTTCTGCTTTGGCCTATCCCGGGCATCTTAATCAGAGACATTGTGGGATGGCAATATCGGTCAGTCGGTTGGTCCTGCACTTGAGTTCAGACCGATGTATCTCAACCACTATTGGATGGATTGCCATGAAATTTCATACAAGTCATAGTTCTGTCCTGCCCCTTTAAAATATGTAGAGGTCATCAAGATTGCTGTTCACCTTTTTAAAATAATATGCAGGTGATGGGTGAATCATTTTCACTCATGCCTGCTCTTAATCAACATTAAGTTTGCTGCAGACATTCATCTTATACAGTCTTAATGTCATTTCATAAAATGTATGAACAGAAAATTCTATCAACTTCAATCGATATCTTAAAACAAATTCAACTTATGAGTCATTCAAAGCTTCAACCATCCAGTATCCAACACAAACTAATACAGACTAATACAAACTTAAGGCACTTTTTTCATATAAGCATCATTAGTGTTTGAATTCTTATCATAGAAGAGGGTTTAATATTTCTTTCATATTAATAAAAAATAAATTGCGTTGGACAGCCTGCATGTTAATGGCAGAGTGTAAACAGATATAATTTACAGCACTGGTGTAATAAAATGACAAATAAATAAAGCTTTAACCTTTAATTATTGGTGCACTGATAGGCTCACTCACACGCAGCCAGATCACCAGAAGAAATGTTGCCAATATACGTTTCTGCAACAGAGATATTCAGAGATATTCCGGTGTAAATTTAATCCATGTTCTCACACACCGTGACATCGAGTAGGACCCCCCCCTCGAGAGATTGAGTTTGCAGAGCACTAGCTCACGTAGTTTTAGCATCCTCAGAAACGACCGCACGACAACAATACACTGCAGTAAATGTATCCAACTATAAACCGCCACCAAAAAGCCACAAATAATGCTCAGAGCAGCACCAAACTTCAGCAACAGTACAAATATGGTCTCAGCACATAGTCCGGGGCATCTAACCTCCGCTAGCTTAGCTGGATTTCTATTGTGATGCTAACAACAGATTTCAACTCTCCTCCATCAGCTTCCGGGTCGGGGAAGTCCCGGCGCGACGATTACCGAGTGCGGTTAGAAATGCTCAATTCTGTTGTTTTCCCTGTCCGCTCTCGATAATAACTTTTATAAACTGGTACATAAGACACATATGAACTTTGATTGCTTTTCCATGCAGTCATAATCATACATTTTCATCCTTGAGCCGTGGAACTCTACCGCACTCGGTAATCGACTCGTCGGGACTTCCCATCAACAGGAAGCTGCTGCAGGAGAGAGGTAAATTTTGTTTGCTTTTCAGTAGAAATCCAACTAAATTAGTGGAGTTTTAATGCCCTGGACTATGTGCTAAGACCCTATTTGTACTGTTGCTTAGGTTTGGTGCTGTTCTGAGCATTATTTGTGGCTTTTTGATGGCGGTTTCTTGTTGGAGGCGTATACTGCAATGTATTGTTAATCGTGCAGTCATTTTCTGAGGTTCCTAAAACTACGTAAATTAGCGGTCTGCTAACTTGATCTCTCGAGAGGGAGTCTAACACAGTTTCACGGTGTGTTAGACTAATTAAATTTACACCGGAATATCCCTTTAAGTCACACACACCTCTTGGACAGGGTTACCTGGTTCTGTTGCCACAAACAGCTGGAAATTGTCCCAGCATCTTGTCACAACTATCCAGTGGTTTGACATCACGTCTGTTCAGAAAGGAAAAACAGACTGCTGTCTGTATTTTTAACAACAAATCGTCAGTCACCATTAACCACAAGAAATAACAAGCCAGGACAAGAAACCCTGTGACCAGGGAGTCCAGCGGGTTCCTCCCTTTCTTCATATGTTCCTCACCACTTCACTTTCAGTAAAAAACAATAGATTTGTACACTTAATTTTCAATTCACTTTCTTTTAATCAAATTATTTTTAAATGATGAAACATTCAACCATTTGTTTCCACATGCTTATTCCAACTCATGGGGAGTGGCTGGACCCATTCCTCCAAAATTAAATAACACAACAGAAATATTAACATGTCACCATCTTAACAAAGACTAAAGGTGAATTGTATTACAGGAAATAAAAAGAAAAGAAATAAAAACTCAGTACTTTGACACTGACACCATGGTAGTCTTGTGTGCACTCATACTGTAAAAGAGACACGGCCTCTGACATGAGGAAGATGGATGTGTCAGCTGCATATATTCAGAGTTGTGCGTTTTGCAGTTGCATTGCATGAGATTACATTAAATATGTTCAGCTGAGCTCGACTAAAGACTGGAAGCAAAAGAAGAGAAATGCGCCTTCTCACAAATTGGTCAACAAGCTTCGACATGTAACATCTGTTGAACCACAGAGCTGCTCTTCTTCTTTTAGTTTCATTCAGTTGTGTTTCAGTGTTTTACAACTTATTCAGACAGTACACGATGAAGAAACAGGGTCATATCCTGCCTACTGGGCTCAATCTGACTGGTGCTGCTCCTGCAGTAGCTCCCTGATTCCATCTGTATTGCTCATTTTGCATCATCGCAGACAGGTGGAGAGTCACATAACAACTTGTGTATCAAAGGTGCAGCACAGCATTGTGGGACTGTTAAATCGTTGCGTGCATGCCATGGACGAAACCATTTTGTGTTCCATTGAGGGAATTGGTAGAGAACTATACAGTGCATACATGCATACACTCAAATACATTGGCAGCTGGTAAATCTAGTGCATTACCCCCAAATACTGCCACAACAAGGTTTACATAGGCCAAACAAGCACCATAAAAAGGACAGTTCACTCCAAATTCAATATATATTTCTCCACTTAAGCCTTGTTTCCACCAAGCAGTCTGGCTTCAGCTCAGTTTGTAACACATTAGAGTGGCAACCACAGTTTAAATACGGGTTCAAAGGGTACAACAATGACAGTCCATGGCTGGAAACAAGGCTAATATAACTGTGACTGCTCACAACAAGGTCTGCGAAATTGTCTTGAGTAACCGGGTCGTGATTTCTGGAAAGAGACATTGCTGTTGAGTTTTTCAAATGCATTTTTTATTTTATTTTTTTTACTGTTTGAACAGCAACAAGCCATCTAGTTCCATTATATTTGAGAGAAGGCAAACAACTCTGCGGCACACACTAAAACAATCTAGATGGATAAACAGCACTACAGGTTAGAGGAAAAAATATGTATTGTTGATTTCGGGGTGAACTGTCCCTTTAAATGTATTGCACCATACATATCTGTCACTTTGCTAAATTCATGTGTATCCATCTCCTGGAGAAAGAAACAGTAACCGAGCAACAGACTTTACCTTCTGGTATAAAGTCAAGTCTTCAATGTTCATGAAAGTTTTCAAGAGCTGCAATGACTGTAAAAAAGATGATTGTTGGTTTGATGACACCCAGTCAGCTCTGACAGGGCGCAGACAAACACATTACTCTTTTCCCTACTGAGTGGACAAAATAAGTCCTGAGGTATATGATCGAGGAGAAGGAATGAACGCACACTCCATCGTCGTCAAGGCAGGAACACGCGACAGGTCAACTCTCAAAACATCCTCTCACTTCTCATCCAGTGCTTCTTCACGAGGAAGCCCTCTGCAGCCTTCATCACCTGGTGCGTAGTGTGTCCCAAACTGTCTGTGTGTTTCATGAGATGGAGGTGAGATGACGTGTGGGCCACCTGCAGCTGTGCAGGATAAACCCATCTGACTGTTTTACTAACTGATCTGATGTCTGCTTCACGGCCTTACAGCTGCGCATGCTTCATTTCTCTCCCCATGGTTTGTGTCAGCCTCCACTGCTGTGTCACTGTGTGCTGGAGTGAATAATATGATGCTATTTAGGGCTGCACATACAGCATTATGTTTAAGATGTCAGGTATTTGAGATCTATAGTCCTGGTTAACAGCTTGCACATGATAATTTCACCGACACTCTATTATTTCAAGAGCAACTAAATCTCATAATGGGACTATATATGTGTTAAAAAAAAGGATAGCTCTAAAGCAATAATAACTGAATTGAAGTTGGTTGTATCTCAAACAGTCTAAAAGTTATAGTTCAGAATCTGGGGTACAAAGCTTACTTGCTTCTTATTTCCACATTTAATTGTGTTTACAGGTCTCGCTCAGTATAAGTCGTCAACATGGCCGTCAACTTGGCACAGAAAGAAAATAATAATAAGGTGAAAATCATAATAAATCTGTCCATACTGACAGCTGCAGTGGTGTGAGGGGAGAGGAAGGCAGCTTTGTTGAGCCTGGCTGATAAACAGAACCGGCTGTAACAGGTGTCAGTTACAAGTTACAGGTTCAGCTAAATGTTCAGCGGGACGTCATCACTTAAAAGACTTTTATGCATGTGGTCTATGATTTATGTCCTAATTACATACTTTCACAGGCTTCCACTTGATAAGTTGATATATCTGGGGAGGGGGAGGGGGGGGGACACTGCCTCTCTACAGTGCAGCTTGCCAGATTCCATAAGTGAGCACAGGGTTTGGTTTTGGTCTCTGTGCAGGAATAATGGTACAAATAGTTTGATCCAGTCGGGATCTTGAGGTAACAGGTCTGTAAAATGATCATCTTCCCCTGATGTCCACAGACATCCGCATCTTGTGTCCTTGTATGAGTGCTCGGAGTTATAAATTGTGTCGTGGAGATAAGTTGAACTCATTCGTGTGTGTGTGTGTGTGTGTGTGTGTGTGCGGGAGTATGAGTACATGTGTCACAGATGCGGTGTATGATGATAAACCCTTTTGAGAGCCAACGGTTGAAGCCTGTAGTCCATGTTTCAGTGGCGACGTCCGGATGTGTCTCAGTGCAGCACGGACAGCAGAGCGGTGAGCCAGTGCGCTACCGTGGAGCCCTTCACCCACAGGAACAGTTCATACATCGAGAGCTTCCACAAGTTGAGAGACTCTGACAGCGTGATCTGCAGACGCCTCCTCTTGGACTGAGTCTTACTCCTCTTGTGCCTGTGAGCCAGAACGACAGAAGAAGAAGGAGGAAAATCAAGGGTCAAGGCACAATGAGGACGCACTGACTGGGCTGAGTCACCAAGAGTTGTACAAATGTTTTTTTTTTCAGTTCATCAACAATTTAGCTAATGATCCGTATTATAACACAAACCATATAATTACATTTCTGTGAGAGCAGAGAAGATTGGGCAGCACCTTTGAAATGTGAAATAGTCACACATTACTTGCAGAGAGAAAACACATAAAGCTCCATTAACGACCCCGACAGGCTGCAGCACATGTTAGAGCCTAGAACACAGACAGATGTGTTGGTCAGACTGAAACATCTCAGCGTATGCGAGATTGATTAACTTGTGATTAAGAACATTTATTCATCATGCCGAAAGGATTAGCTAATGTGGTTCTGACATTAATGTTCCCCTCGAAGTGAATTCTAATAACAGTGTTTATCCTCTGACTCAAATCCTCGGCCATCAGGTCAACATATTTCATTTTCAGATTTTTCACTTTTTGTCTAAATCGTGCAAAATTAATGATATTCCCATGAGGCTCAGCTTTGCTTTTAGCAAACACTAGCATTTTCACCACGCTCAACATCAGCATGTCACCATTGTCATAGAGAGCATGTCAGCATGCTGGTGTAAGCATTTTATTTCGAGGCTCCGCCGTGCCTCAACACAGCCACAGCAGGCGACACAGAGACGCCCGGAGTGACGAGTCCCGTCATCATGTAGTACCCACGTATGATATAATATACAATCAATAATCAAACAATAATATATGGCATTAACATCACCCCAATTTCCCTCAGTACACCACACAAAATACTGTTAAAGCTCTAATGACAATAAGAGAGGTCTACTTCTAAACTTTCAACTCCATTTCATGGTCTTCATCAACACAATACAACAGGTATACGTACAAAGGATGCAACTTTTTTTTTAACCTCAAAATTATGACGATGGTGTTGCACTGTGGAGGCCGCCAAATCACACAAAACTCCACTTTCTACATAATGTTGCTTTAAATATTAGGAACATACTGTGAGAAGAAACGTGGTACATGCCAGAGACCGCAGACGCTGACAGCACGTGAAAAGGTTTCCTGCTGTGAAACAGAGAGCTGCAGCTGAGGTGTGGGGATGAGGTGGCATCACAGGATCCCCTGGCACCTGTATAACATTACTGCCCAGTCACTACAGCTGGTTAATATTTTATAAGATGTGCTTATTCAGACAAGCTCTACCACTGACAGCAGTATGGCACCAGGCAAGGCAGAGACCCTGTGAGTCCTGTCCCTCAGCCATCAGCTGGGAGCTGAAGTGACAGCCCACGTCTCTCCTCTCCAAACCTGTAGTGGCAGAATTCCATTTCTCTTCCAAAGACACTTATTTGTCAGCTTAGTTTCTCTGACACACTTTGCACTTTCCTTTTTTAATTTGGGGATGTTTTGACTCTTACAGGACTCACTGAAAATGTTGAAGTGGACAGTGACAGAATACAGCCAATTACATTCTTCTGAATAAAACAAACAATCTTTCACACCAGAAGACACAAATCCCACAATTCTTTTGGTTAAATACCTTCTAAAATGTTAAACGCACACATTCTACGTAGACTTTAATTTAGTACTGTGATATGAACTTTTTTTTCTCCCACCCTAGTGTTGGAGGATGATTGTCTGATCATGTTTGCGTGTTAGGCTGTGGCCTGTGTCTCAGAATATGTTGATCTTGAAAAGGCCTGGGGAGCGAAACATCATCAGATTGAATAGAAAAACGAATATGAACCGGCCATGCTCAGTGCAAACAAATCCACCTTTTGACAAACAATACACACCCTCCAATTTAAAACGAAAGAACGATAGAAAACAAAACGGACCAACAAGCTAAAGAATAAAGCCCGGCTGTGACAGGGAGAAGAGTACGCTCTCTGACCTGGCCATGGCACGTATGCAGCAGCGGGACATGTTGATGAAGGACGAGGAGGAGGCTCTGGTCTGTAAGGTGGTTTCGATGCCCCTCAGCAGGTCATTGGTCTTCAGCAGCAGCAGCATCTGTCGGGGCACTCGGTTCAGCAGCTCGCTGATCTGAGGCAGATACAGACTTGCATTGGTCCGTATCTCAACATCCTGCCAACACAAACAGACAGAAAAATATCTCTTTAATGGTTAAATTATGTACAAGTCGACGGCCCCGTTCACCCATAGTGATGTTTTTACATGATGATCACCGACTACGTCTCTTCTGGGCGGATGATGAGCTGATAAGACTTTGCATACATTAGCAAATTCTCAGCACAGATTTTCGAAAAAGCAAAGGGAAACTTTAAAATGTACAGTTTTAAAGAAACAAAATGGTCGTTTTAAAAAAAAAGCTCAGAGCAGTTTGATCATTTATTTTACTGTAACTGGTGCGCAATATAATGTACGCTTCTTACAACTACAGTTCTCCACACCTGGACAGTAGAAGACGCTGTAACCTGCCAACACAGGGTGGTAAACAAAGCATTTGATTCATTAAATATAAAGTAAAAAATTAAAAAGTACAGCAGGTACACAACATCTTGACGCAAAGCACTCGGTTTAGTGGTGGACCTTAAGAAAATCTGTTTCAAGAAAAAAAGAGGTTAAGTTGAAATGAGCGGAAATGAGTGTGTGTGTGGTGAAGTGTTGTGGTTAAAGCAAAGACCAGGAGTCAGAGAGGCCGGCCACACTAACACTGTCGCTACAGACGCCTCTGCAGATGGATCGCAGGCAGAGTAACTTCCTTCTCTCCTCATTGGTCCGGTCAGCAACACAAATTTGCAATATCAAAGTACACTTATAATGGGAGAGCTCAAATTAAGCAACCTGATTGGTTGTTAGCCATGGGTATAATGATTAATGATGACACCTAAGTCCTTTGGCAATACAATAGCTCACTCCCGGCCGCGATAATATTATAATAAAGATTAAACTAATTTGCAAATGAATAATATAATGACGGTGAGGAAATGTCAGAAGAGGAGCGAGGAGGAGGAGGAGGAGGAGGGCGGACCTGAGAGGGTCAGCGCTGAGCACAAGCCACCGTACCTTATATGATTAAATATAATCAATAAAGCTGATGAATCGATTGAGGACACGGGTTATGAGCTTGTTTCGACAGTGGGGATAAAGCTGAACCGACGGGCTCGGCTGCATTAAGGTAACGGGGCAGCAGCGGGCTCAGTTAACCATCTTAAACTGGCATGTTGCATCACCATGTTGCAGGCAGCCAGAGGACAGACGTCTCCGTAACAACAAGGCTTCATCGAAATGTTAATAAAAATAGTAGGGAATTGTCAATAACTTTGCCATACCTGGTGACCTGTTTACAGCTACGGCGATTATAACACAGCCGAGGGCCATTGAGCTATTGCTTAACCATATGCCACCTTAACAGGGACCGGCAGAGACATCTCAGTGGGACTCTACCTGCGCCGGGACCGTCAGAACATCTAACCAGAGACTTCGCAACACAAGGAGTGAGTACCGCTCCACACACCCTAAAGACAGCAGTAACATGGCTGTACATACTTTGCATACATCTTTTGTCCAGTATTTACATGTTATTAATAAAATCCAATCATTTAATTGGAAGTGTATGTTCTAAAACACTGTGTGGAAACAAGGAGTGTCCAAACGTCTCCATGCGTATGAATTTCTCCATCCTGTGTGTGTGCATGTGCGACAGCGGTATTGTCAGAGCTGTCAGTCCAGATAAACAGCGAGCTGACAGACACAGGGAGAGACAGACAGCTAGTCAACACCCTGACACAGATAAACTCTGTCTCTGCTCTCTGTCTGTCTGTCTCCGTCTCAAGCCCACAGGAAGTGGTGTGAGCAAACACCGATGCAGCAAACAAACAGCATCTGATTCGACGGCATCGTCCACGCCTTACACACACACACACAGACACACCCACACAAACAGACACACACACACAGAAAAGCAGGCACACAAAAACAAAGTGGCTGCATTGTGGTTTTGATGGCTATGTCATCTAACACACAAACGTATTAACATGAGCACTGACGAGTCAGCGGACATAGATGTTAATAGCTGATACCAACAGCTTTGGATCAGAGCTTCATTTAGCTGCCATGTTGATTTTGTGGCAGCCAATTTTTTCATCTGATTTGACTGAAATGTGTTGTCACATGGATCACTAGATTCTAGAGCAAAGTACAACGTGGTTTGGTCATGGTTAGCCAACGGAGACTACCTTGCACTAAAGCCGACTGAAAATGAGAACTACATTTACGAGTGAAAGTGACGTACGTCCAGACCAGCTCATTAACTCATTTCTGTACTACATATTGTTGCTTTGTTCTCCACGTTCATGCATGCACACTGGTTTGCTTTTTGTTTCCCTACCAGCAACGTTATCTGCTTTCATTGTCAGCATTAAGTTTTATAAAATGAACCAGAAAGCACACCTCCTGTTTAGGATTCTTTCACCTGCAGTTTGGTTATCATACCAGCAGGGGGCCAGGTGTGGAGGAAGCTTGTCAATTATGTTGCCGATCAAGACCAACGTGCACCGAATGACGTGGCAACAACCAGGTGCACTTAAAAGTTGGTACAAAACAACAGCCAACATTAAATAGGAGAGGTCGAATCACAATCAGTGTGTTTACCAGAGGACACCAGGTGCAGATTGTCAACTAGTAAATCGATGGCAAATGGCGACGATCTCACGCAGGTTAGGGTTCCTGAGGATCCAACCACAAGACACAACATTTCACTAACACCGCTTTCCTCAAAATTAGCGGGTCTACACCATTTTTTTTTTTTTTTTTTAAATGCAGGTCTACTCGCTAAACATCATCTATTAACCCCGTTCCTAACTTCCCACAGGCTTCTCATTGTACGTCACTGACGTCCCGTTCACGTTATGAATGTGTCGGAAATAGCTGTAACAGGAGAGAAAACAACAATAGACCCATTGGGAAGAGAAGACTCTTTAAAACGGTGGATCAAATATTTTGAGCGTCACAACCACAGCAACATGACTCGCTTCACTGTCACGATTTGTCCCATTCAATCCAATAACATTTGAAAAGTCTAGAGCAGCGGTCCTCAATAGGCAGCCGGTGGCCCCCAAACTTTTATTCCTTCACCATGTGTTTTGGTTGGTCAGCACGTGTATACCGGGACTTGTCTCCATGCCAACGATACACAGACAGCTGGGTCACTCACTGCTGCGAGCGCAATTTTTCACTTTCGTTTTTGGAGCAGTTGCATATTGACATTTGGCCGGCTGTAGGAGCCTAGCATGCACGAAAATGGCGTGTTCCAAGCTCACTGCTAAAAGAAAAGTGGACAGTGAAAATTGGCAATTCAAAGAAGAATGGACTGAAAAATTTGCTTTCATTCTCCCTCCAACAGCACAAGACCCATGTGCTTAATATGCCAGGAGACTATAGCTGAGATGAAGATTTCCAATTTGAAACGGCATTATGAGACGAAGCATAGGAATTTTGAAGAGACATTTCCTCAAAATTCAGAGGTAAGAACTACAAAAATAAATGCACTGAAATCGTGACATTAAGCTGCAAGCAGGATTCTTGTCACATCTGTGACACAACAACAAAAAGCAACAGAGTGCTCACTTAGAGACTTAGAAACTTCGTTTTATTCAACTACTACTTTGTCAAAATGGAAATGACATTTATTTTAGTTTCGTATTTTTGTTGTTTTGAATGCAAAGGACATTTTGCTTTGAATATTACAGTATTATTGCATGTGGCCTGACCGACCTCAATACATGGACCTTTGAGTCATTGAAAAAAATCTTTGTGGCCATTTAAGTTTTGTATTTCTGTACCCCTGTTATAGATTAAATGATTTTATCCACATGCAAGTTAGCCAGGCGCTAAACCAAAAGTTAGCCGGCTCGGCTGGTGATCCAGGTATTTTCACAGCTGGGAAGTCTTCAAAACACCACTGAGCAGCTTTAGGAATGAACAGGGCTCCGCCTCCAACACTGTGTCCAGTATTAAAACATCCTTGAATCCCAAATTCCTTCCTTATTTACGTGCCACAACCGGATGTTGATAATGCCTCATCACTTTGCATGCTGGAGTTCAGCGTGTTCACCCAGGTCTTATGCTAAGATCAAAGCCAAGTCGGGGCGATGAAAACCGACCCAGAGTCAGCTGAGCAGACATTCCCACTGCACACAAAAGCCTGATATAAGCGGGTTTAACTGGGATCTCTGGCCAATGGATAAGTGCTACAAAACAGCATTTCTGAAAACACAATGAGATGTTGTGTTTTATAAAATCATGTCTGTGTTAAAGATTGTTGTTTCCTTGTTTAAAGTTGTGTTTTCTGAATCGTTCCATTTTCTGAGACGTCGTTGTGTTTTGACCCTCAGAACCACCGTAGTTGTGGAATAAATCTGTCTGAAAAAACTGCAACCTCTTCCTCGCTTGTCACCTCAGTTACGTCCCACCGCTCCGTGTCTTCTCTGAAAAATATCAAAGTTAGCAGGGTAAAGACATGAACCCACAACATACGGCCCCATCACAAACCCCCTGCCTCCTCCAGTCCAAATAACAGGGGGCTGGGTGTTCTGAAGTGTGCTGCTGAGTCCTGCTTGGGGAATAACAATTAGTAGCAATTATAGGAGGTTGGTTAGCGGGCCTCACAGCTGTCAGCAGGACACAGAGACGGCGACAGTGCTCTCATTTGCATTTGAAAGCTTCAATAAGGACATATTGTATTGTGAGTGGTGCGATAATAAGCCGCACAAAAAGGCAAAAGGGAATGCAGTTGGGGGAGGTGGAATATGTGCCGGTGATTTTTCTTTTCTCCGCAGTGTATATTTGAGAGTCGACAAGATGATTTCATGCAGCGGGCACTGGAAAATGGTGGGCAGCGAGCGAGCGAGCGAGCGAGAGAGAGAGAGAGAGAGAGAGAGAGAGAGAGAGAGAGAGAGAGAGAGAGAGAGAGAGAGAGAGAATGTCAGGATCTACAGGATGATCTGCTATAACCAGCGCCTTTTTTTTCTCTGCTGAGTAGAAAAACACAACTGTACTTATTGCAGCAGATTAATTGTACTAAACAAAAGCACACACTGACTACTGGCCGGTCACATTTGAGGTTTTGCTTTACTTAGAAACGCTGTGGATGAAGCGCGTTTCCTTTGGTCAGGATCAGAGGGTGGAGTTGAGTTGAGGATCCGCCCCGTCAGTGGTGAAGAAGTCCTCTCAGAAGACAACATCAACTAACGTGGCTACCTCAATGGTCAGTGTGCTTGAGCCAGCAGTCTGATTGTCAAACAGCTTTGTGGTGCTGCGTCTGAAACAGACAATCAGTCCCACTCTGCTCAGTGATTGGGCAGGTGTGTGGAGGTGTGGCAGTGGGCGGGGTCTGAACTCCTCCCTCCTTCTGGTTGGACATTTTTAAATTCTTTACACGCGATTGCTTTCATCATTCAAGAATACAACCAGGTGCAACACCATGAATGCTTTTAAGTGAAGACTGTCTTTAATGGTGCACAATTATCCTCATCTATACAATTTATTGTTTAGACAATTTAAGGACATCCAGGACAACCACTTTAGTCTATACGCATGACTGAACAACATTTTGTACAAACTAATATCTTCTGTCATGATACATGTGATATGATATACAGTGATAGAGCCTTCTTTCCACTGGATAAAAAACGCACTAACATCTGGCTTCCGTCTTCAATGTGAATGGGTACAATCAACATCAACATTTGTTATATGGTAGATAAAATGTTGAAGTTGACGTTCAGTCATTTCCAAAATGACGTAATCAAATGTCTTGTTTTGTCAAACAGTTTAGTTCATAATGGAGGAAAGAAACTTTATAAAAAAAAAATTTAAAAAAAAATCAGAGAATCTACATTACGTTCTTTTTCTTAATGAATTACTTAAACTGGTTCAAAAATAAACATTAATCTTTGCAGCTCTATTAGAAATTCCATGATTCAACACATTTTTTGAAAAATCAAAGGAAGAACTTTCTTAACAGAAAAGGAGATGAATTAATAAAAAAACGGTGCTGGTCTGTGGGCTGCAACAAGTCTTTTGTCTCGTATATATACAGCTAGAAAGACCTTCAACTTATGATTAGGTTACCTTGTTAGCAAACAAACATAGCAGTAGCTTGTCGGCTATATGGCGTGCATATGCAAACAGAGACACACAGACACTCTGTCGTGGTGATAAGATCAAGTCATAGATCACTTGGGTGGAAATACTGGGTCATGTCCGACCTTCAACCGTGCAGTTGACGCACATTTTACAAACAGAGGGTTTCAGAGGACCCGTGTGGGAAAAAAAAGACGTCAATGCATAAAGTGTTGAGAGCAGTTTAACAGTGGTGGAAAAGACTGCACGGTAGGAGCATTTAGAAGTGAGCACAGAATTTGCGTTAAAAATAGAGCAGCGGCATGGAAGAATGAAGAGGACGACAGGATTCTGTTGCACTGATGCAATTAGTGCTGTGGACAACAGGTAAACACGGCGCAAGTGCTGAGTTTGGACAGAAAGAAGGAGCACATCAGGAGGCGTGTGACAAAATATTCTTGACTTTTCTAACCACCTGGCTACATTTTGGTTTAATTACGTTATTTTCAATGTTTAGAAGAGAAACATTAATTCAAAAGATAAATATTCCTGCGCGTGAAAGGAAGGCAGCGAAAAAGCCACCGCTCTAAAAGCACTCAACATTTGCTTCGTGCATGTGATTGCATTAACACTAATGGAATGCATCATCAGTTGTTAGAAGCAGGACTTAAAAATGATGCATGCATAAGAGAGTGGATCAAGAGGGGAAAAAAAAGAAGAGAGAGAGAGAGAGAGAGAGAAGAGCAGAGGAGAGAAGGAGAGGAGATGTCAGGAGGTATAACAAAGACAAAGCAAAGCAGATGAGTGGTTGTGGCCATAGAAATGTCTCTGAATGTCTTCTTAACTCTTGAGTGCTACACAATCCACAAGTGTGTTCAAGTAGAGGGCACTAAAGAGGAATCAGCCTGTGTGTGTGTGTGTGTGTGTGTGTGTGTGTGTGTGTGTGTGTGTGTGTGTGTGTGTGTGTGTGTGTGTGTGTGTGTGTTAAACAGGGAATATAAATGACACAGACCGAACGGAGGGAGTGCTTTCATCTCGGCTAAAGTGGGAGACAGAAGAAGGAAGAAGAGCAGGCGCGCGCACACACACACACACACACACACACACACACACACACACACACACACATCGCGTGCACACACACACACACACACACACGCACACACACACACACATACGCGTGCACACACACACACACACACACCTAACAGGCTGTAGAATGCATGAAAATGTTTCTCAATAATGTGCAAAGACATGATGTAATTTCTTTTCAATCATTTGTAGTGTGTATCGATCGTCTGATCATGCGAAAGATGATAATAATCACATACAGTCACAACGAAACTTGATTTCAACACCTCAGTGCTCAAAAATCTCCTCTGCTTTATGTTTCTGTCAACATTTAAAGAAAAGAAAGTAGATTTCAAAAGAGAATACAAACCTTAATGATTAATGCACAGCCCATTTTATCCATAAATCAACAAAGTGCTAACACCATCATTTGTCCACACTGCTGTTAGCTGGCGGTGAGGTGATGAAGAGTCTCAAGAGTCCTCAGAATCCTGCCACTATGAAAAGTCCAGTTCAAGTGACTAATCCATTTCATTAACATGATGGCAGTGTCACTCTTCAGAGAAAACTGATTGTCATCTTGAGTTTCCTTTTTAATTTCCACTTTGGTGGTAACAATGTAGTTTCAAAGAAAGAAATATAACCCTTAACCGGTCAAACAAAATCAGACGTTGATCAACGATTACAATACATTGAATGTTTCCTCCATTCCTACAATGCCCAGTGTTTAATACAAACGCAGTTCACTCATTTTACTGTGTGTGAGAGTAAAGGCAGCAACACACCGGCCCAACCGTTGGACGTCTGAAGCGTTTGGAGAGACTCGGACGAGGTCGGGAACATTTCTGTTTGGTGTGTTCAGCTGCGTCGGAAGTTTTCAGAGCCACGCGGACGTTGTCGGCTCCGATTCAGCATGCGAGGTCTGAGGAGGAGGGCTGTCGGATGTCTGAGCCATTGGATTCTCTGATTGGTTGTGTGCCAGCTGAATGGCCATTCTGATTGGCGGTGTGCTAGCGAATCAGCGTGGTGTGTGGGAGGGCGGAATACTGTGTGCGCTTTGTTTTTCTATGCACTCCGTTCCGTCATTCCTCGTTTTCATGCTTTGCAGTACTGGCACGCGACTAGCTGTTATTATGTCCGTTCAGGACGAATTAATTTGTGTTTGTTTGGTAACGCCTCACTGCATGTATATGCATGCTGTTATTTGTAGTATGCAGCTGTTTTTATCTGAAATAGTCACGTTTCGCTTTGATCGAAAGTAAAGAGAGTTGCGTGCATAAGCCTCTCGTTTACAACTCACGACACGAGCGCCATCTGCTTATTGCATCTCGCGCAAGCGCAGAACGTACATGCTGCTGTGGAGCTAGGCAGCACGTCGAGGCGGTGTGTTCAATGAAACTTTTCTGCCGAACGGGTCAGACGAGAGGCAACAGAGTGGTCGGAGAGTGGTCGGATAAGGCAGTTGGACGTCTGGGCGGTGTGTGGGGGGCCTTAAATGGCTTTCAGAGATTTATCATAGGGGATTGGCACTGGTAAGTAATCATGGACGTCCTGATCATGTTCCTCCTCCCTTTTGATTTTAATTTCAGTGACTCCATGGCATGTCCTCTATTTGCATTTGCATCTTCATTGCATTTGAACCAGGCCCGGATGCATTCAACAGGAGATTATCATTAACATCTTTTTATTAGCATGTCCGTGTGGTTGTTCTGTCAACTTTATTTAATGATTCCCTAAAAACACACACCTCACACCTCATTCATTGTATAAATGCAACAACATATTGATGTGTTGGTCCCTGCTAAATCCTGTCTCGTATTGCCCGCCATGTGTGAGGGGGTGGCACACTTTAGCAGACTGTTGTGTAGTACTTTTGCCAGCTTCAAAATGTTGCATAAGGGAGGTATAAATAAACTCTCTCGAGCACAGATGGCTCTGTGGAACCCCTGTAGGTAATGGGACGCTTACAAACACACACGGTCCAGTCTAATACTGGTCGATCTTAAAAACAATAGTATCATAAAGAAAAAACAAATAACTGCATGAGAGCATTTTGCCATAAAAGCATCACAGAGGTCCAACACTGATGCTGGGAGATACAACCGGCTTGACGTTATGTAGTTTGTAGACCACAGCGGAGGATAAGCCGCTGATGTTTCAGACCAACAAGTGACACTCTTAGTGTGAATCAGCAGTACAGCTGCCCGACAGAAAGAATCGTTTCTGGTGAATGCTGACTTTGGTCAAAACTGAACACACACACTGTTGTTGCTTGATAGCTTGCGGATAATGCACAGCATGGTATTTTGGCCTAAATCACCCTGAGCCTATATTTGAATTCAAAATGCAGTATGCTGTATCTAGCCATGCAGAATTTCAGCTGCACTCACAGAGTTATATCCAGCTCTAACACCCTGTCTACAGCGGATGCATCTCAGCTGTGTGTTTCAATCGTCATCTCATGCGTGTCTGATGGAGCTGATACACTTCAGTTTGAATCCATACAGCTGTCATTAACAGCGGCTCACAC
Organism: Diplodus puntazzo; assembly: GCA_963678695.2. NCBI lineage: Eukaryota > Metazoa > Chordata > Actinopteri > Spariformes > Sparidae > Diplodus > Diplodus puntazzo. The sequence continues at coordinate 21,749,935 of OZ023175.1, read as the reverse complement.
TTCACTTGGGCTTTGGAAGTGTAACTGAAATCCAAACTCTACCTCTACCTCTACTCTACAATTTTGTTTTCTTCCAACTCATGCACGTACAGTAACTTCACTCACTGTGTTCATTGCGGAACTGCTGACATGCTGCTGTCACTAGTTTAGACCCAGTGAACACAAGCATACGTTGATTGTTGTGCTTCAATCCATCCAAGACGTTTATGTTGCTGTGGGGTGAATGCTGTAGCCTCACAACATGAAGTTTACCATTTGAATAGTGTGTAGGTGGGTTTATACCTCAGCGTGTGTGACAGGCACAGAACTGATGCCAGCATTGACGGCGGTCCAGGAGCGAGCGGTGAGCACGCAGGCAAACAGCGGGTACAGATCTCCAGCTCCCAGTCTGCGGCTGTAACGCTCCATTCCTGGCATGTCACCTTTAATTAGAGCCTGCCACAGCCGACAGTAGTCCAATCTGAAGTCTGGCTGCAGGACCTGGAGGGGAAAGAAACCCCATGATTAAATGTCTTTTGTTAGGATTTTATTTACTTAAATGTGTGAATGCATGTCACAACCTCCTTGTGAAGATCATCATTTTATAATTCAGAGTTTTAGCGGCACAAAGACAGAGCATAGTTTAAGGTACAGTGACTCTAAGTGTTGTATCATAGTCAACTGGAGATGTTTCAGTTTTTTGAAGAAGTTTTACCTCTCATCCAAGAGGCTTCTTCAGTTCTAACTAACTGGAGAGGAGTTGCAGGCTTTTAAACTCTGTGTGGGAGTGTCCTTACATAGTTGTTAAGGACACGTGTGAGCTCTGAGTTTCTGAGTCTTTAGGGCCACTTGTGGGTCGTTGACCCAACCGGCCTTCATGTGGGTTGCTAAGGCTAGGTGAGCACAGGTGTGGTTGGTTGTTAAGCTGTCTTAGAGAACAGCAATTTAGAAACATATGCAATGTGTAGTAGCCAACTGGTGTGTGTGTGTGTGTGTGTGTGTGTGTGTGTGTGTGTGTGTGTGCATATGAGGAGTGGATTAATACACTTCTGCAAAATAACGGCTGAAATCAGCAGTCGTTAAGAATAAATTGGTGCCATTATGGTGTGTCTGTGCGTGTGTGTGTGTGTCTGTGTGTGTGTGTATGTGTCCGTGTGTGTTGTGTCTTCTTCATGAACACAGGAACAAGCATTAAACAAACTCATGTCAGACCCGTGGATGTTGGATCAACTGTGTTAACAATCAAAGAGGGTGTATACGTGTGTGTGTGTGTGCATGTGTGTATGTGCGTGTGTGTGCGTGTGTGTGCGTGTGTGTGTGTGTGTGTGTGTGTGTGTGAAGCACGAGAGTGCACATATGAACCCGTGTGATTTAGGCTGGGATGCACTAATCTAAACCCAGTACACTGCACTCTGCATCAAATGAGTTGTTTATCAAAAAGCTTTTATCGTGCTGGAGCTCGACTGAAAGTGTGTGTGTGCCTGTGGAAGTTTGTGTGGCACCCGTGTTTTGTTTCTATGTGCATCTTGACTGTGTGTTTGCTGCTCTACCTATTTACTCAGGCCTCAGCCAGCAGCATGAAAAATGGACTGCAATATTAGAACAAATGGTATTTTCTTTACGTGTGGGCAGCCTGGAGATCTCCCACCTGATAAAGGCCATGATCGAGGAGGACAATCTCAGTCTTCTTGCTCTGGGGACACTTTGCAACCAGCACGTTGCCTGGATGCGGGTCGCAGTGAACGAAGCCATGGACGAAGATCATTTCACTGTACATCTTGCCCAGGTTCTCTGAGATCTGTTTAAAGCAGGACAACGAGGGGTTAGTTACATTTACATTTAGGGCACTTAGCAGACACTTTCGTCCAAAGCGACTTAAAATAAGTACATTTGTCACAAGAAAGAAACCACAACATATCACCATCAAGAGTAAAAAAGAAAAACAAATTTCAGGCCCTCATCTGAGCATTGTCGATGCTATTTATCAAGAATACCTGAAGTGCCCAAGTCTATGATATGAAAAAAAAAGATGAAAAATACAGAAATTGACAATAAAAATTTGAGTTAAAGGTCTTGATCTGGGTAGCGTGTTTTGAAAGTGATTCAAATAAAGATGCAACACATATGTTCAATACTATATTTCTATATTTCTATTTGAGGGATGAATGTTAATGAGGTATTGTTTCCATTTGTTTGTATGTAAGATCAATACCTGTAAGGCTACTTTAACTGGAAGTTAAAGTTAAAGTCGGGTTACACTCTAAACCACCGGACCCCTCTGTTCATCCGCAGCTACGCACCACAACAACAAACAAACCAAAATAAATTTATGACTTATCCAACTTGGAAAAAGACAGAATCCGGCTCCGATTGTAATGTATTAACAATAAAGCCCTTTATCTTGCGGTCTGATTTGCTTATGTAGGTCAAATACAGACATCAGTATTTAACTGCACACATGGGTGCAACTGAAGAAAAACTCTAGGCATCCAGATATATTACTGCCTGAATATTACAAGAGATAATCCAAATATGATGATATCCATAATGATACTCTCCAATATCACCACACTGTAAATTCTAAAAGCTGGGTAAACAAACAAAAAAAGGAAAAATCAGTAAACCGATTACCTCTGAATAACCGAGTAACATTTAGGTTGTACGAGCTGAAAAGTTTTAAACAACTTAAATTATCAGTCTGCTGTACCTGGTAATTTTGAGGTAATCGGTTTTTTTTATCCAATTTAAGCAAATTATTTAAATTACAGTGACTGTCAGATTTTACAGTGAATGGAAATAGATTTCATGTCTACAGCCGGTTAAAATTTTTGTGACTTCCTGTTTTCAGAGTACTAGATTAGAAGACTAATACACAAAATATATGGACACCAAAATAAAGCCCATAACCTATAAACTGTTCTATGAAGTAGACGTGAGGAAACTGGTCCTCAGAGATAGCAGTACACACACACACACACACACACACACACACACACACACACACACACACACACACACACACACACACACACACACACACACACACACACACCTATTTAGCAGGAAAGCAGATAGGCAACAAATTATCTCAGGGAAGAATGGGCACACACTAATTGCCATTAATTAGAGCTCCTTAGATTGTCACTGAAGAGAAAGTGAAGTTGACACACACACACACACGCATACACACACATGCACACACACACACACACAAACACACACACACAAACACACACACACACACACACACACACAAAGAGGAGATGATGATTTTACTGCTGGATTGCAAACAAAGGAACGCGTGAGATGCACTGCTATTAATTTTCCCATTTGGTCGGTAATATCCTGTTTTTGTCTCTTTCACTAAAATGTCTCAGTTTGTCCAAAGCTCATCTTCACTCACATCCTGTGTTGCTGTTTTCGTTTTATCCAGAACCCAACATTCACTTTAGCACAGGCTTTGCTACACAAACTGATGTAATACAGTCTGAAAAGCTGTCCTCTAGATGTGGGTACAAGGGCAACCTTATTAGCATATGCATGTTCATTTACAGCTAACAAAAAAACAAAGGGACTGAGACGTGGTTGCATTAAACATCACTGAGAATCATTTCACCCAGCTTGACAGAATGTCTGACAAATTTGAAAAAGGCTCGAGTGAAACCCTGGTACCACTGAGTTTATGAATGCAGTCCATTCGGTGCATGCATTCATATCTGAAATCTTACCGATATGAGGGAGAATGCAAAGAAATGTGAGCAAAGCATCGGCCTATTCTGGTCACGTTAAGGAGCCGAGCTCAGAAGAAAGTCTATTTGGGCCTCCATCCATCTTGTGATTACACGCAGAGACAGGGTCCAGCATGCACTACTGCCACCTAATAATTCTATCCATCCTGTCGTCCTGTGTGAGTGTGTATGTTTTATTATGTCCTCTATCTCATCAGCTGCTGACTGACTCATCATTACCTCCTAATGCTCATATGGTATGCCCCTGCCCGTGTGTGTGTGTGTGTGTGTGTGTGTGTGTGTATGTTTGTGTGTGTGCGTATGAGTTTATATGAGCATGTGCGCATAAAAAGGGCAATCAATTATTTGTTGTGTGTTGTGAATTTATCACTGTCATCAAGTCTGTTCTCCTTGTTGTGTGTTTCCTATGCGTTACCATTTGCGTGTTTGTGTGTGTGTGTGGGGGGTGGTAGTGGTGGTAACAATAATAATAACAATAATAATAATAATACCAGTAATAATAATAATAATAATAATAATAATAATAATAAGCAGAAGAACAAGAACAATATAAATAATAATAATAACAATAATAATAATAGCAATAGTAATAATAATAACAAGAACAATAGTTATAACACTTATAATAACAATAATAACAAAAACAGTAATAGCAGCAATAGTAACAATACTACTAATAATAATACTAATAACACTAATAACAACAACAACAACAACAACAACAACAACAATAATAATAATAATAATAATAATAATAATAATAATAATAATAATAATAACAATGATATTGTAAAAGTGATAATTACAATAACCATGCTAGTAATAACAATGATGATAGTAATAATAATAACAAGGGAATGTCCTTGGACACAGTGATGAGCAGGCTGATACAGTCTGATATATTATGAGATATGAATGAATGTGTGTAATTGTAGGCTCAGTCATATGAAACACAACAGACCTATAGCTTCTATGATGTAGTATATAATGACATGACAAGACAATAATCTCTTCTTTTTACTTTAGTCCACAGAACAAGGAATGCACGGACATCTGTGATTGAAGACTGTAAGTTAAAGTGTGCTCAGAGGATCAGGCTTCATCATCAGGCTCATTTCAGTCAAAAAAGAAACAGAGACAATTGTAGTGTAGGTTACTGAATTGTCCTCAATTTAAGCACACACACACTAACGTTAACTTAAGGCTAGTGTACATTAAAGTAAAGTGGCTGTTTGGGGGCTGCATGAGTAACTCAAATAAACACAATGATCCCACCTTTAACATAGCTTTACTGTTGATGTATAAACCATTAAACAAGCACCACTGCTGATGAAAGTCTATGTCATATGACTCAGGCACAAATGTTCACAGATGAGTTAATAGTTTAGCGTTTTAATCATCTTAAATGTAGTCTCGTTCACCAGCTTTCCTATCCTGGGAGTGGTGGCAGCGACCTAATGAAAAGCATCGCTAGCCTGGGTCCTCTTGACATCCCTCTAGGTTTGAGCATTGTTAAAAACATTTGGGATAATTTAAGTACACAACTGTGGGAATTAAGCATTTAAATTAAATGACATTAAATCAGGAAATGTAGAAATCACTGTATAGATTTGGTGGTGACTGTCGGATTCTCTGTGAGAAAGTTGTGAGGAAGTCGGATGAGAGTCAGCTGACAGTCACTCTCTTCGGTAATCTTAAAGATCCAGTGTTCTGAGGAAGTCATGATCAATAGTGGAATATGTGACTGATTGAGTCAGCCTCTTCATCAGGTATGTAACCGCTGTTCTGTCACCTGGCCGGCAGTATATAAGTCAGGACAATCTGGGAGACTGCAGAGAACACTATGGAGCTTCTGTCCATGCTGCATCTATCAAAGGCTTCTGATTCTTGTCGGTGACTCATGTCTACAACAACTAATTGGACTTAACTGGACGGACTTGTAGAGTCTTGGAAAATGGGAGCGGTGCGAGTTCTGCTTTTGTATGAAGCAGCAAAGAGTTACAGCATGATGTGTTTGAGGTGATCGGCCTTGTGCATTACTTCACAGCCTGTTATGTGGTTGATGGGCAAATGCACGACACATGTTGCTGCTGAAATGATATATTGTGCAGCTCTACTGAAATGTCTGTATTTTTATGCTTTTAATGTAATCTATGAGCATGGTGCTGTTTGATTGACCAATCATGTACTGTATAGCACAATTCATGGTAAATGTAACAATTTTGAATAATTGTTATAAGAATTTATGAAGCACTGGATTTCCGGCGGTTGTTTGGACATCTCGGCTCTTGCAAATTGTGACAGGCTTTGTTTTTTATTTTTCTCGATGTACAATAAGTAATTTATTATCGAAGTCGTTTGTGAAATGATGATGAAACAAATAGTAGTTCCAGCCATACCAGACAGATACAGCTGTGAATCAGATTGTGGTCGACAGGCTAGCAGGTTGCACATCTGCATTTTGCTAATAACGCTTTAATAAAACAGATTCTTTAGGAAGAGAGCTGCTGGCTCGCCTCATTGACATTTTGAGATTTAGAAATCTACACAGCCTTCATGGATCGTATCAAACCAGCGACCTTCCGATAACAAGACGCTGGCTCTACCTCTGAGCCACAGCCGCACTTACATACTACGACCCTGACTGATTGCTAATCGATCGATTGGCATTCAATAGTGTAGTTTCAACCGTTCTGTGTGTAACTACTACAATCTCGAAATTAATTCATAAGCGTAATATCAGCGATATTTCTCAGCCAAAAGATTAAAAATGACTCAGTTCATCAGTGTAGGTATTTCTCTCCCGTCCTCGCACTCTCTGTCTCTCTTACACACAAACACAAACACACACACACACACACACACACACACACACACACACACACACACACACACACACACACACACACACACACACACACACACACACACACACACACACACACACACACACACACACACACACTCATCTGTCTCACATGGATGTGAATCTCTGCCATTTTAAGCAATACAGCTCCACAGACTGTGACGCCGTGTGTTTCTACTGCTATGTCTGTGTAAATTAGCTATGGATTAAGCTGACTGTGTATTGTGCTCTGAGCACTATCAAACCATGTTTGACCTGCACTTATTACTGTCCCTGAACGCATTCCTCTATAGACAACGGACTGAAGCTACTGCTACTGCTAACATACCCTTTTCAGTGTGCAAGCTGTGCTGTCAAACTGTTTGTGTGTGTGTGTGTGTGTGTGTGTGTGTGTGCGATAGCACCTACATCATCAGTCAATAAACTATTATCTTGTGTAACCTACACACAGCCTCACAGAGCAGGCCGAGCAGCAGGCAGAGCAGCAGGCAGTACCTCGTTGACATTGATGCCGTGTTTCTTCATGTAGTCCCTGTCGTTGACCTGACCCCCCTCCGCAAACTCCATGGTCAGGATCCTCTTTGTGCACAGGTTCCAGTGGATAATGGGAACCTGTGGAAAGAACAGAATGTTTTTTCCCATATCATTTTTATTACAGTTTGTGAGTCAACCACTTTTTCAGTAGAATGCATTGCTGTGCAGCTGTCCTACAGCTGTGCATTTGATTATAGGTTGGGGTTCAGACAGACAGCTCAATTTAGGATCCACTTCCAGGATTAATCAAAGCTTTTATCTTCTCCCTCTTTTTTGAAAGGTGTAATTTGTGAGAAATGGCCAGAATTCACAGGTAGCTCCAAAACTACAGGGGGCAGCTTAAATGTTTACCACTACTCACTGTACTGCTGCAGCCATCTTTGGCTGTGATGAAAAGGTGCTACTAGCAAGTGTACATAGAAATGGCACGTAGGCAGACAAACAGGTACCCTGTCCAATTGTTTCATTTAGGCCGAATGAAACGATTTGATGAGATTTTTAGAGCCCTTTAGCAGCCACAGTTACTGGACTTTTCCTTTAATTTGTTGGTGCATTTTATCTATCAGCTGCTGCTCACCCAAAAACTACAGGGGACTACAAATCAGACTTTCAACTTTCGAGGTGCAAAATGCTATTACAAACATGGTCTGGGGCTAGCTAGTTAGCATGCTAACTTCAGTATACATCGTTGCAGCACAATACATAAACATATTTGACATAATGTCAACACTGCTGATAAATATTTTTTTATATTAAAATAAAACTAAACTAAAACTTATTTTTTATGTTAAAATACAAGTTTTACATTTTGGCCTCATATTTTCTATTTCTGCTTTAATAGCAAAGAATGATTAACAAAACCTTCAGGTAGCCTTTTAGTTAAATAGCAAATATGAAAAAAAGCCTTAGTATGATAACATGTATTAAGTATGTGACCATAAATTGATTTTACTAGAATGGCACACAGTAGAGCTCATACCTTCAAAGCCCAACAGCCCCATTTTATTTAATCAAGCCTAATCAGACAGACACAGGTGACACGACCTGGTAAGAGGTAAAAAGGGATTGAAAAGGAATTGAAATTTTAATAGATTGAATACTTGGTACAGTATTACTTCAGTATAGTTGTATTGAACCCCAACTTAATTTAAAGAAGGAATGTTAACAAATATACTGAACACATCCAGTTCTTTGAATTTATATCGATTTAAGAAAAAAACATTCACATACAGCTACTCTGGCTCTATGATAACTTATTGACTGACTATCATTCACCCAGACGTTCTGGCAGTGATTTCTGTGAATAAAGTTGAAATGTCGTGAAATGCTTTGAATTGATGCGTCTGCAGTCTGTCAGATAACCTGAGTGCTGCCCCTCAGCTCACCTCTGTGGGCTTCAAACAGTCCTCCTCCTCTCTGGGACTCAGATTAGTCTTATCCAAAACTCTCAGATAAGTGTGTATGTATGCATGTGTGTGTGTGTGTGTGTGTGTGTGTGTGTGTGTGTGTGTGTGTGTGTGTGTGTGTGTGTGTGTGTGTGTGTGTGTGTGTGTGTGTGTGTGTGTTAGCACCCGATTATCAAGCATTCAAGATTTTCTTTTGGTATCAAACAAAGGCTTCCATAGTCCAATTTTAGCTCCATCTTTGTCTTCTTTTATGGTTTGACTGTCGCCATTGTTCATTGTGTCTACGTCAGTACAGACATACAGTCGCAAGCACGACATTCAAATTACTTACACACATTGGTTATATCTCCATTAATCACAGCAGCTGTTTAAGTTAGCAGGAGACAGTTGATCTGATTTTTACGAGGCCTGGCAAGCAAACATGATCATTCAAGATGAACCGGGCATTTGCAGAATCCCAGAGAGAATACCAGAGTTCATCATACAATGAATACTAGTTGGACAAATGTGTCCAACTAGCTTGGTTTTCTTCTTTTTTGATTGCATGATCATAGTATCATAAGCACGTCTGCGGTTTTGGATGGTTAGGTAAGGCATCAATGTCATAGCATAGCATTTTTCAATTTGTTTTCAATGTATTTCAACTCAATTAAAAAGGCCTTTACTCAATATGATAAAATACAATATATTTTGCTTAATGGATTTGTTTTTTAAAAGTGGTTTTGCCGTACCCAGCTGTTCGAGATGCCGCACATGCTCACTTATATGCTACTTATGCTACCGGGCAACCACTTAGATTGGTTTCTAACACTGTTAACTGTGACATTTAATACCAAGTTAGCTAGTTACCTCAAGTAGCCATGTTGTTAGTGGTCCTATTAGCTGACACTCCCCAGAGGCATAGTGTTTATTGGCATTTAGGAGAGTCCCTGAATAAAAATATAGAGCTGGAAATTAGCATAACAGGTCAACAACATCTAAATATCAAAATAGTACTTTGAATTATATTTTGGTCCTTTCAAGTATCCTAAGACATCTATTTTACAACTTATCATTGACGTCTGATAGCATTTTATCATCAGCAGGAAAAATGTTTCTACTCAGTACATCAGTGTGAACTGTGCCACTGTTTTCCAGTATGCATATTTGTCCTTGTGGTCAACTGTTCCTGACCGCCTATGTCACAAGTGAACCAAATGATCTTGCTCCGCATTTGTACAAGATTTCAAAATATTGGATGTCAAATTATGGACACTTTTGTATTAAGGCCTCCTCTTTTGTCCTCATTGTCCAATGGTCGTACTGTTTACTGATACCTTTACTGATTACCTTGATATATCAAGGGTACTTGAGCGAAAGATTAAACCCTAAAAGGAGAAAATCGAAGGTTAAACCCTAAAAGGAGAATGATAAAAAAAAAAAAAAAAAACATGTATATGTTCAGGTACAGAGCAGAGTTATAAGTCTGTCAACATTTTTGAATTGTGACTTTTCAATTATGTTAATTTTAGACTCCACTCTGGCCAACTGGAGTTTTACAGGATGTAATGGAAGGCATTAGCACACAATTATCTTTCAGTCTGCCAAGTTTTATGTCTCTGTCTGTATTACATGCCAACTTATATAATTAAAACATGCAGAATAAAAAGAAGCATGTGACAGAGAAGAATTACAAAGAAAGTTTTAGCTCTCTAGGTTGAACATCGAACAAAGAAAGGCAGCTGGAAGAATTCTAATTCACATTCACCAGAGCTAATAAAAGTTCTCAAACAGACGAATTAAGAAAAAGGACACCAGGAAATTAAATGATAATGCACATGAAGTCTAACTGTGTCTAGCAAAGGAAATATGATTTGTTCTGCTAACCCTGCTCTGTTAGAATTTAGGAAGAGCCGACAGGCAGCACAGAGGAGGCTGTCGCACACACAGTGGAAACGTCTGACCTCTATTAACTGCACTGAGTACAATTGTAAATGCTTGGGCCTCAAATTGAAGGAGCCCATCTCAAATTTTAACCAGTTGTTTATTAGTATGAGTACACACATGGAACCAACAGGATCAAAAATAAATCCCACCGTTAGCTCCATAGTCATTACAAAAGAAAGCCAAGTAGAAAAAAAGTCACATTTCACCTTCAGAAAGGGGAAGTGGGCCAACATTTTGGCCACCCTCTCAGCATTGTGTCCCTCATTGATGAAGTCCAACTCCAGCGGCATGTTCTTCTTTGCCTCCTCCACCAACCACATGAATGCAAAGTCCGGGAAAAGCAAGTGGACCGTCTTCAACAACACCTTCAAATTACAAATTAGAATCGGCTTCAAAATCAAATACAATAAAACAGGCATGCACATACACAGAGTGGCTGACACATGCCAGTATGCATTAGGACAAGGATGGCTGATGAGATGTAAGGTCATTATTGGGTAAGTCAAATTAACAGCTCTATATACAGGTGATTAAAACCAATCATCAGTCATGTTGCATTTCTGGTATGTTGCTATCAGTAACACCAAGATGGATGTACTTCATCACATTAGGGGTGCCATGAATCTACTGAACTTTACGATCCATCCACGGTTCAATGTACACTTGTGGGTCATGGATTTTCAATTTTGCAGTTAAATTTTGCATTACTACTTTTCCATATATTTATCTCCAATGTGTCCTCGACAAAGAACGACTGACATTCATTAGCGGTCCTCAGACCTCAAAGTCACCAGGAGCCCAAATACTGGCAGAAGCTCAGTCTGTTGAAATTTGTCTTTGGAAACAGAGGCTGGCCTGTTCCAGCATGGACAGCCCCATCACTAACATCTCTCCCGTTAATTGCCTGTCTAAAGGTCCTGTGTGAGCATGTCTGTAAATAAAGTTAAAAAAAAAATCCCCTAGAGGATAAATAAAGTAGTTCTTCTTCACTTATTTCAAAACAGTTAACTAGACTCACCTCCATCACCACTATATCCTTGGAGCTCTGTCTCTGGACTTTGGGGTGCTGGACTTTGACAGCCACTGTCCTTCCATCATGCAACACTGCCTTGTGGACCTGGGCTAAGGAGGCTGCACCCTGAGGCTGCTCCTCAAAGGAGACAAATAACTCTGACAGCTGCAGGAGAGAGATACAGATAGAGAGAGAGAGCAGAGGGTAAACGATGGAAAACGAGGGATAGAGAATGATAAAGAAGACGGGAGGGAAAGGGGTGTGGAGTTGAGAAGTGCAACCATCAATCTGATCCTCTCCATTCAACTGGCTATTATTAGATATTGTACAAATGAAGGAAGCTAAACAAATTACAGACAGAGGGGTACATGTAGGTATAAATGTGATTCATTCTTTCAATGTTTGCTGTTGGAAGTAGATTTATTATGGCAACATCACCTGAAAAAAGGTTAACTGACAATGATGATGGTTGATATTGGACTCTTCTGACTGTCATTAGAAGGGCCAGTCACCCTAATACTGCAACAGATAATGACAAAACTTTGAGGTAGGCCTACTATATACACTACCTGGACAAAAGAAAAGTCACACACTCCAATATTTAATTGGACTGCCTTTAGCTTTGATTACAGCACGCTTAGCCATGACATCGTTTTGATAAGTTAACGTAATGACACAATATCTGTTTCTTTCCAAAGGTGCATTAATATGGTGATATTTCACCAAGATGCTGTATTGATGATGAGAGTGTCGGCGGCTGCGTAAAGTCTTCTCCAGCACATCCCAAAGATTCTCAATGGGGTTAAGGTCTGGACTCTGGTTCTGGCAGCATGACATCATTTTCACACATGGATTGGCCACCACACTCACAAATAAAATCCATTGATGGAAAAACCTAGTCATTCAGTATATTCAGGTAGTCAGCTGATCTCATTGTTTGGGCACATAATGCTATTGAACCCGGATCTGACCAACTGAATCAACCCCAGATCATAACACTGCCCCCACAGGCTTGTACGGTAGGCACTAGGCATGATTGGTGCATCACTTCATCTGCCCCTCTTCTTACCCTGATGCACCCATCACTGTGGAACAGGGTAAACCTGGACTCATCAGACCACATGTAAACCAGAGTCCAATCTTTATGCTTCCCCAGCAAATTGAAGTCTTTATTTCCAACTAGCCTCACTGATAAGTGGTTTTCTTAAGGCTGCAGAGTTCTACTGTTGATTTTTTACGATTTGATTTCACTAAATGTTCAAGTGATCTCCAATCACAATCATTCAGGACTTATTCCAACCGCATTTCTTCCTCCGAGATGATGGTTCACCACTATCCTTCCAGGTTTTAATAATAATACGTTGGATAGTTCTAACGCAATTTTAGTAGTTTCAGGAATCTCCTTATCTCCTCCATGTTGCCATCTGAAACATATTAATTACTGCAGTAATTATTTAACAGAAGGCTGCGTACTTATTTGCTTAGTTAAATCCAGGTGATGATTTTTTTTCGGTGGCCAGGCAGTGTACATTAATTGGTAATGCTATATAGCACATTATTACAGCTGAACACCAGACTGGGACTGAACACAGCTTCTCAGACCGAAAAATGACAGTGTAAAGACAGGGGATACAGTACAGAGGTGATTTACAGCAGCTTCCTATGTCCATGGGAACAAGAAGACAGGAAGTTGCAGAGGAGAGAGTTGGACATTAGCACAAGGTAAAAACGACACATAAAGGTCAGTACAAAGCAGTTATGATTGTATTCAAGTTTCTCTCTTTTACTGAACAAAATCAGAGGTTTAATATTTCTGTTTAGTAAGAAAACAGGTGCACAAAAATCTGCTTTATTGACCTTTTGTGAATTTATTTTGTTAAGCTATTAAACTAAGTAGCAATTAGTCCAGTTTTTGAATGTTTTAAAGGGAATTTCCGGCTACATCTTACAGACTGCCCCTTTAAGAAAACATTAGCCCTTTTTAGATAGAAAAGGCGGCACATTTGCTCCAAGGTAAGGGCGGCAATGTGCCGGCCTGTCTTTCTAAAACCGAGGCGTAATATTCCTCCTTTTCCAAAAGCCGCCTCTGAGGTAGGCGTAAACATGTGACGTGACGTGACGTGAAGCTGGAAGTTGAGCTGCGAACAGTGACATAGAATTTGTCTTCAAAATAAGAGCTTTACATTGCACCCCATTGGAGCTCAGAACTGGGTTGTTAGCGGGGACTTTTAATTTGAAAGTAGTGACCGTTCCTACTAGCTTGCGCTACAACAATAAGCTAACACAACCAAACAGCTACAGAGACCGAGGAGACGCTGCATGTCCTGGATCTCAGCGGCTGTCCAATTGCTCATCTTAATGTCCGCGGATGAAATGATGGACTGACTGCTGTGATCAGCTGTTTCCTGGTTTTAAAACTCCTCGGTTGTGGGTCGCACAACAGTGCAGGTCATTGACACCTCCGCCCACCTCACCCACGGGCCGGCACATTTCCGCCTCGGTTTTGATAGCAGTCGAGGCGGAAATAAGTGTACCCTTCGAGGCGGAAAATTGGCGGACCAAAACAGACCCCCAATTTGCCGGCCTCTGTCTAAAACCGCGGACCGAGCCGCCGAAAGGACGGGCAAATTGGCGGCTTGGTGCTGTCTAAAAACGGCTACTGTCAAGTTATTGTGGAACATTAATTCATGAATAATTTCATCTCTAAATCATGGTAGCTCTTTGAAAAAGAGACAACGCTTTTACAACATATGAAGAAGAATGCACTTTTAAACCATGTGACCATGTTTATCCCGCTTACGTTCTTACCTACAAGGCCTATCAGACATTGGGATCATAAGGATGCCACCCTGCCCCCACACTGCAGGCAGAAACCTAAAAGTAGTAGTACTGAGCTGAGGACTGCTCAGAATAACTAACTGCCACAAGACATGCTCTGAGTGTTTGTCATGGGACATTTTCCTCGACTGGTGTAAAGCTGTACACTGCAAAGACTGCATTCAGTTTTATGAAGACAATGTTATTCTGATGTATTTTATCATATCAAAAGGGGAAACAATGGGAAACATTATAACTGGTAGGGGATAGACGAACGTCTTGTAAAAAAGAAAAATTGCCAGTGGGGAGAGATGTTACTTGTTCGTATGCATCATCCCTTGTTTCTGCTGTTTAGTAGATAACGTAGTAATAAGTTGCAGTGCCACAGGCTCAGAGGTTGGCCGTACTCTCACCAACTAGAAACATGGTCTTTTCGAACAGGTTGTTTGAAGCTACATTTTCCCCGTTCTCAGGTGAATTTCGTCTTTGTAATACAATTTCCAGTATCGTGAAAATGACACTTGAAACAAGTTGGTTTGTGCTGCCAGCAGGAGAAAGATTCTGTTTGTTATAAAGAGGTACATTTGGAAGACAAAATAACAGTCAAAATGGTGAATGTAATTGTTTTTGCAGTATGACGTCTCTGTTAAACAGTCTGGTTAGGCTGCAGTCAGATAGTGCTAAACCATTTTTTTGTGACAGCAGAGGAGGTTAAGACAATCTGAAATATCCATATGCTGAGTTTGAAAAAAAAAATCCTGTGTTCTGTGTTGATGTGTCATTAGCTAAACAACTATCCACACAAACACTGCTGCAGACTAAGTAAAACCTCCATGTCAACAACACTCTCCGATGGCAGTGGTCCCTCAACAGGACAATGCACACTGCAACACTCCTCATGGTTAGCCCAAGAAGCATTTATGCTGTTCAACTGGCATCCAAATTTCCCAGATATCGACCCGATCACGAGCCAGAGGACTTGCTGCAACAAATCAGATCAATGGACTTCTCACTGTAGATAAGACATGGTTCTGACCCATTTATGGATGGAAATGGGACCTCTGGGGGTGCCCTGTGGTGACTGACACCAGGGAATTGGTGTGGCATCCTTGGATCTGATTTCTCCCAGCACGTCCCACTGATGCTTGATTGGATTTGGATATAGGGAATTAGCGAGTTCAGTCAATGCCTGGATCTCTTTTTCGCATTCTATGGGCCATTTCTGAGCAGGTTTTGCAGTGTGGCAGAGTGCATTGTCCTGCTGGGGGGACCACTGCCATCACAGAGTGCCATCGCTGGGGGGGTGTACTTGGTATGAAACAGTGTTGGACAGCAGAATATTGCATTGTACCAAGATTAACAATGTTATTCATTTCACCAGTTAGTCTTTTCAGTGATGTGGCACATTATGTATACTTGTGTTCGAAGAGTTCAGTCTTCAATAGAAACCATTGCTGGTTTGAGTCAGATCCTTGCCATGCTGGGATGAAGTGCTGAGTCAAACCAAGTAGTGCCTCAACCGACAGATGTAAAGGAGTACATGCAGAGTACTGCCATCTGTGTACTGAATTCATTGGTGTATCATGTTAACTGCCAGGAACACTTTAATTGTATTCAATTGCATCAGACTGCATCATATTAAAAGTGTTAATATGATAACAAAGTGAATAATTCTTCCTTTAAAAATAATTTTCACTCTCACTATTAACTGCATGGATCTCAATACAATCTGCTGATAAGTAACAGTGTGCTTAAGACGGAAGTAATTACAGAAATGATACGCCTTTCCTTTTGTGCTGTATGGGTAATTTCCTTGGACAAAATCTCTAAAAAAAAAAAAAAAAATGTATTAAATTGTATCTAATTGGGGAGTTGGGCAAAACCAACCCATGGCAGTGTGTATAGGGAGAAAGAAACCCAGTATAGATAATGGGCTACGTCCGTCTTGGTGCTGCCTGTACAGTCAGAGGCATATTTCTTATAATCTAAACATATGGAGACTGACACAGCTCCTGTAAAGATTCTGTGCGACCATTGCTCCCTCCTGATATGCTCTGCCCCCTCACAACTCTCTTATCACAGTGCTGAACGTTTAGCACCCAGTGTGCCCTTTGAGCAGAGGTAGTCCCTCATTAGCTTCCACTCATCTCTGTGGACACACAGAACACACACACACATAAATTAGTGTGTGGGTTTGAAGGTTAAATAGGCTTCCCGAGGGACCTGGAGTCATTAGAATAGACGTATTGTATGCTTTGGAACCTCCACGCTGCCCTGAGGCTTCGCTGGCTCACGGATACAAACCTGTTCATGGAACAAGAAAAAGGAAACATGCTGCGTAAAGAACACAGCTTCTACCCCCCCACACTGCATCACCTTAATACACTTTAAGTATTTGGTGTCATTTTCAGAACTAATGATGCTGTGATAGGGTTTTCACCAGAGAGACCTTCACAGGGGGGGATGTGTCTTGCTAATTATTAACCACAAATGCACTATACCTCCAAAGATGCCAGGAGAACATCGGGGAGAATGGAAACAAACCTGCAGTATGTTGTAAGTGTATTAATCTGGAAAATTCACCTTTAACCACTACAATAAACCTACAATTGCCTCTGAAGAGAAGAGCACTTGAGTGCACAACACAAAGACTGATTACAAAGACAGAAATTTGTGTAGTGTGGCTAAGACACAAATAAACTAACTTCCTGTGCAAACTGTCACTCTGTCCGCCATGCTCAAATTATGAGAATATCATCAATAATAATTATGATTTCTTGTTTACTACAAACATCTGGCAGTTCAAATCGAAGATTCAGATTCCTTTGGGAGTATTAATTCCTGAATAAAAATAAAAGTGGTGATCATACAATTCTATACTGTGTCAATGTTGCAACATGGCTCAAGGAAGAGCAGAAGAGGAAGACCCCACATGACTTTGTTTTACCCAACAATAATACATTAGATACCAGTGGTGGGTCCTAGACTCTGTCCTCATGAGAGAATGACATGGCACAGTTCATATGAGTTGTTCTTGTGAAGGTCATCAGCTTCATTTAGTGAAGCACTCTCAAACTAACCATTTCATCATTGGAGGACTTTTTATGTTCCTGTCTGCCACACTGGAAAGGATTTTGTTTTTACTCAGTTGGCAATAAATGGCTTTCAAACGTTTGCTCCCATGAAATGACGCGGTTTCAATCTATTCTTCATAATTCAGGCCCTCTGGAATTGCAATATTCACAATATTCAAAAGTTTGCTGTTTATGTTCAACATTTTCAATATTAATGCAAAAATAGTACATAGTATATAATAGCTTATATTGTTTCGTCCAGTTATGAGCGTTTTGGACCCAATGACCTCTTTCACTAAAACAACATGGTTGAGATGGTGAACATACAAAGGCTATGGCTGCCACATCACACTATCAGAACAAGGCATTGTACTACTGCTGGTACTGGTACTGACACTGGTACTGTACTGGTGCATTGACAGGATATTTTGAGGACATATCCCGATACACAATACATACTAGTGTTTCCCATACATTGACGAGACTGTGGCGGCCCGCCATAGTCTAATTTGCCCCGCCATAGTCTAAATGTGGAACGTGAAAAAATATTTCCGCCTTTCCAATGCATACCGACGTTTCAGTCAGTATCTTTTGTTTGCATTACTTTTAATGACTTCAGTACTGCTAATTCGGGGCTGTATTAGTGAAAAAAATAATAATATGAAGCTGTTTTCGAACCTGGAGCAGTGCGATTCACGCCCATGGGAGGCTCCTCCACTTGCACACACACACACACACACACACACACACACGGTGACAGATGGAGGGTCTGTGTGCCACTCTGAAGCAGCCATGAATTAGTTACAAAATGACAAAAATGTTGCCTATGACTGACTGTTACGGTGAGTTGAAGAGTATCAGAAACATCTAGTTTGTTATTGTATATTCACAAAAAATCTGATTTCATGTCAAACCGTTATAAATAAAACCGGCATAAATAAATCCAGTGTTGGAGAAAGGAAATATTTTACCGTAGTAGTAGATGAATCTTCATTCATTCCAATTCCCAAAGTAGTCAATGACATAAGTATAAATATTACAGTATGATGACTCAAACTACCCCCCCCCCCCATAACTCAATATTTTGTCATTTCCTAAAAAGCACATCATAAATGCTAGGATTGGATGACAACATGATATTTCACAATAACTTTGACCAACTACCTCGATATTGATATTACAACAATGTAGGGATGACTATTGGTTCTTCCACAAAATATGAATAATATGATACAATGAGATGTTTGAAAATAATCATCAGTAATGTGGATATAATGACCAGGTGGGTAACGGAACGCTTTAGAACAAGAAGACCAGTCTGGTAAGTTCAGAAAATGACACCACTACTGTAATGCAGCCTTTAAAAACAGGAGAAGACAACATGTAGGCAATATCATTACATAACGACATCAAAACCTAAGACCATATATAGTCCCATATCAAAACTTCACGGTATGAAATTGCTATTGTGCCCAGCCGTACTTCACTCTTCTTATTTATCATGCTCTGTCTGTGTTGTTTTGGTCTGGAGAGAGACTGGACGTCTCCATTCATATTCATACTTCAAACTGTACCAAGGGGGGAATTCCCCTGTTGTTTGTACCTAGTGAAACATAAAGAGGCTAATTTGAACATGATGTTGGCCCATCAGGTAGAGGCTGAACATGAGCCCTGTAGAAGATGCCATCGGATGATGAATTATGCAAGCAGCACGGGATCCTGTGTGGGAACAGCTGAGCTATTCATTATGCAAATATGCTAAATGGAATGAAATTGTCCGCACCCACCAGTGTCTAGCCAGTACAGCGCTGAGTATCCATTGGGAACTGACATCCAGAGGGCCTACATGGGTAAAAGGAAACATGTGATTTCTCAGATGGGTCGGTCACTTTAAGCAGCAGTGAGTCATCTGAGAAATTAGATTATTACATTTAGGTCATTTAGCAGATGCTTTTTTCATTTACTTTTATATATTGTTAGATCGTTTTTAGATAGTGTTAGAAAAAAAGAGGGTCGAAGCTAACATTCCAACCTCTTTCTAATGTTTACAGTGTCCGCAGTTGTGGCTGGATCGTCAGCGCTGTAGAATCTGGTTCAACAGTCCTAGCACCCAAACACTGCTAATGTTAATCTCAGCTGTGGAGTTAATAAACATGGTAATGTATGCGCGTGGGCCCCACTCCCAGAGGGCATACCCGCAGTGACATACGTTCCCTGAAATGAGTTATGGCACAAATAAAATGGCCCCCGAGGCCTCACAGTTGGATGGCAGCACATCGGCGTCTGTGTCAGCATGGCAAGGTGGCCATCTTGGCTGCTGGCGGACAGCCACAGCCCCAGCTGGATGAAGACACATAAATCATTACAGCAGAGAGGAGAAAAAATTAGAGAGATTTCTTTAGTGAGAGTCTCCTCCATAAAAGCTCTAACATCCCTGTCTTAATGGAAGAGGTCCAGGCTCTGGTAATCTGTGCTGCACACTCTCAAACAGTTTCGTGTGTTTCTGATTCTTTCTTCTTCACTCCTCATTTGTTTAAAACACAAATACGGTATTCAGCAACTAATCATTTCCAATCCCTTCCATTTTGCCATTTTACAAATGCTTTTAAACTACCGTAACTCAGCACTCCCTGCACAAATGTTACAGATGACGGAATGACAGAATTATTGCTGTGGAGATGTACACTAAACAGAATACAGGTACAAAAACAGGCATTTCCATCCCGTTTTCACACACTAATGGCTTGTTTGCTTGCTTTTGCCCAGCCTTGATTTGTTTGTGATGGAACCCTCTCCACAAACACCTCTGTGACTGCACCAGTCTAACCACTCTACTCTCAGCTCACCTCATGAGACTCATTGCGTATTATGATGCTTATTGTGATTGTAGTAGCCGCAAGCAGAAGAAGTAGTACTAGCACTAGTACTAGTATGATAGTAGTAGTAACAGTTATAGTAACTGTAATAGTAGTAGTAGCAGCAGTAGAAGGGTGGAGGTTTAAAAGCACAGTAAATGCTGTACTTGCTCTGTGTCACAGTGTCTTTATGGCATATGAATCTGTCTAGATTAATATACAGAAGCGGAGGCCGTGCTGGTTTGAGACTCTTCACTTCAGACGCAGCCACTTCAAAAATGCCTGAGAAAAGTGTGTTTGGGGCAAAACAGTTGTTGTCCAACTGGGCAATTAAATGTAATTAATGGAAAAGGCGCAGCGCCTTCATTATGTTTCAACTTCTAAAAACTGAGCTAATTCATCTATCCCAAAAATACAAATAAAACCAGACTAGTATTTTAAACAGGATAATGAAGTCTAAACCGTGTGTTACAAAACATAACACCATCAGCTGAGAGGTTCCAAGTCACTTTTTTATGGTTTGGCGAGACAAGTGTGGGTTTGAGAACGTATTAAGTCTTCCTGAATGTTCACAGATGTCCCTACGATCATGCTCACCCTGCCTTGACAAGACCCCGAGTACCCATGATGCACTTATGTTTCCTTTTGTTATGCCTCAGCACCGACTAAATGCGATATTCGGCCTGGAAACAGATTCTGTTTGGTAAAACGACATATTGCACAAGCTGTCCTTTCAGCAGTTTCACTGTGGAGGGGAAATGACAGCCAGGGCGAAGGCACGGCTCTCCAAATCCATGCACAGTGGGAATGCATATGTCACTACAAATGGTGCTGAAAACAGCACGGCACCACACACTCCTCTCTACTCACTACTTGTGTATGCGATCTGTTCACACACACACACAAGAGAGAATGCATACATGTGTTAAAAATAAAGCATGTGTAGTTGAACGGAAATGATGCTGTAGCTGCTCCCCTGACTCCAGAGCAGCCTGGCACTGCTCATCAGTGTCACTTCTTCTCCTGCCACTCCAAAAGGGATGTGGGCTGATTCATTCTGCTGCCGTCTTTGTAGGCAGAGATGCTATATTACCATCTTTTCAGGGATAATGATGTGCCACACACATACAGGAAGAAATCAAACTGAATGTGCACCTTAATTTTTAAAACATGACTAAGAAAGAAGAGAAAATTCTTTGGTAGTGACTTTGAATTACAGGGGAGCGACTGGAGTTGACTGTGATTGCAGCTCATATTCATCTTATTAGTACATCCCACTCATTTATGCTTTCCATCACTTTTCTCTCATAACTTTTGAAGTGTGTCACATTTCTGTATGTTTTTTTCTCCTATCCTAACAATGCTCCCCATCAGTTACATTGTTGACAAAGCTTATGTTGACAATACTGTATGCTGCATGTTAGCAAAAGATGCTGCTGGTTTTTTCCCTTCAAAACAAAATTATCTAACCACCTTCCTTTAAAATCACAGCAGATCAAAAGAAGTTAAAAATAACATTTCGAAAAATCAATATACCAGAGTCCACTTATGAGAGGTTTTGTGGTGGTGTGCACTGGAATATTCTTTTTTTTTTTTTTTTCATCTACTGTGATTCACCCTGTACTGGCTGCACCACAGGAGCTGAAACTTTTTGATATTTTTAGGAAATGTTTCCTGGTTTTCCCTCTGATCTTTTTGGATTTCCTGAAATCAACCTGTGACTACTGCGTAGTGTAGCTACAAGTTAGCTCTGCTAGCTGAGTCTGCTCGGAGCACTGCCAGAGAGCAGCATGCCATCGCTGGGAGGAGAAGGTTTTCAGGTCAAAGGCCATAATGGGCACCAGAACCAGACTCAGCCTGACTGCAGCAGTGATCCGGAGGTGACCTCCATGGTCGGGTGTTTCTGTTCTGTACTGTTGACTTCTGAATGGAGCTGAAGGGGAAATGTACTTGACTTCATGAACGTAACGTTACAGGAAAAGAAGAGAGATAAATCAAGTCTCCGGTGAGTGCTGAGTTCAGTGAGAGTTTGATCTGAACATGCCTTAGCCAGATAACTTTACTGTACAGTAGCAGTAAGTTGGCGAGCAGTTTGGGAGGAAATGATCATGCAGTCGAACTCACTTTGCTGGACACACCGTGGAACAACCACGATAGCTGATATAAATCTGTCAGATGTGACTGATGCATAAATATATACGGTAATATTTAAAAGTTTAATTCAGTTACGTTTAGTCTTGTTCACCAACCCTCCCTCCTCCTCCTCCTCCTCCTCCTCCCAATCACACTGCCCTTTCAAGTTGGGCCTCTGATCCGCTGGTGGAGGTAGTATCAGAGCCCCAGCAGAGGCGTGTGCATGGAAAAGCCAGCAGTGCAGTGCAGGGGTGTGTCGATAGCTAAATAGATCCTTCACTCATCAAATAAAAGAGAAATGTCCTACAAACCAACATTACCTGACCAAACAGTAATGTAGCCACTTAACTGGTACTGTCTTTGGGAACTTATTTGAGGAAAAAAATACTGCAGTTATACGTGAAAGTGTCTGTCAACGTGTCTGTCATCCTGTCTTTCCTCCTGTCTGTCCTCCCGTCTGTCCTCCTGTCTGTCCTCCTGTCTGTCCTCCTGTCTGTCCTCCTGTCTGTCATCCTGTCTGTCCTCCTGTCTGTCCTCCTGTTCCATCCAATTCAGAACGTAGAACTTTAACTCATCTGTGCCTTTACCACCTTCCACTATTGTGTTGTTGTAGTTATTGTCTTGAAAAGTAGCATTGCGGCGGTCAGCCCTCCTGACCGAGACTTTCCCCCAGAAAACAGCCTCCCTCCCCTCCTCCTGATGGCGATTATGTCATCATGTAATTTAGAGCGAAAAGCGTAACTTTGTCACTTTCCATGATGCATGGTGGGTCAGGATCTCAATCACAACACATTATAACAGCATGTTTAGGTTAAAAGTTGGAAACTTGGTTAAACACGGTTAAAAAAAAACACACACACATGTCAACATCATGACGTGCACCATCACACCACTCTTGGTTCTGCAGCGCCAGTGTGCTGTATGACACACTGGAGCAGCTTTAAGCCGACGCTGCCTGGTTCTCCTCCATAACGTTCTGCATTCATTACCATTGCACATTCTTTTGCATATTAGTCTAATGTTTATCATACTATTGCCTGTATGTTGAGAGCAAACTTAACCACAGTCAAATTCCTTGTTTTAGTACACATACTTGGCCAGTTAGGCTGATTCTGATTCTGATGTTATATGTTTAATTAATTTAGAGCTCACAAGTACCTCTCCTGCATCACTGCTGAATGCCACCACAATGAAACACAGATGACGCACATTCTTGTGCTGTCATAGAAACATCTAACACCGCCACAGAAGCATATCGAAACATCAAAATCAGTGATTTACAATGCAACCCATGACAGCCAGTACATGCAGATATTAAACAAACAGCTACCTTGGTGTAAACCGCATGGCAAAATTGGTGACAGGTGCATTTTGTCTCATGGTGTTTATCAGCACAACCACTCCAACATAGTTACATAACAGATTGTGGCACATTTTGTCTAAATTAAACATTTATGGATTGGCCGCGGCTGTGTCAGAGTGAAGAGGGCAACATGTTCACTGTTCCCGTGTTTCCTGATGTAATGTAGTCATCTAATTACACCAAAGTCATTTCTTTAACACACTCAGACACAAGCGCACACACACATGACTCCAAAAATATAAATCAATCAATCACATACACACACACATACACAGCACTGTGGAGTATGCGGTAGACGTAAAAGACCAATGTTCTGTTTCTGATAATAACAGAACAATTGCCTTGCCTCCAGCAGGCTCTAAAAGGCTGTCATAACAACTAGTTTGAGAGCAAACCCTGCGCTCTGCACTAACAGCAGCATTAACAGCTGCATCAGGAGTATGGCTTGTTTATGAAATTAAATAAGGACAGAATGTCAGGCATATCCACTTCTGCTTCAGTTGCCCTTTTTTCTGCTCTCTGCAGAACACACACAGGAACAAGCAAGTGCTCTTACCTTCAGAGAGCGAGGCAACAAGCTGTGAGCCTGCCATACAGCAGACTCCCCGTCTAACAACCTATCTATAAACCCAAAGAAATGCGGGAAATAATTAATTTAATATGTACAAAATAGAAAGAATTGATGTCACTTTACAGGATCTTAGCAATGCATGAATCCTCCAGGAGTTTTATGCAATCGTTCAATGGATGATTTTCATCACTGACATCCTTCTTTCTTTGCAGACCTCCTTGAGCGCCTGCAGTGGTTCTAGAAACTAAATTTAAAATCATCAACAATATTTGGTGATGGAACAGATGGTCCCTGTTTCTTGCACATGAGACTCTTTTAAAGTGAGAGATTAATGCTACTGTATACGTTGAGTATAATTCAATTCAGGCTTAAATTGTGTCAGATGAGGGCCGGATATCATTTCAATATTTTATTGTTCTCACCTGGATAATACCAAAAATTCAACCTATTCAAGTTAAATGTCTATTCTGACTCACCTCCTTGCCGAGGTCTTCTCTGATGACCTGCTTGATCTCCTCCATGCTGCTCTGAGGAGCTCGGCTGTGGAGCACCTTCAGTGTGGATGTGTACTCCTCAGGCAGCAGGTAGTCCAGAGCACCGAGGTGCTGACCCACCTTGATGAAAGTACCCCGGTTGGCACAGCACAAGTCTCGAAGACGCTCCGCTGACCGCCGATGCACCTACAGGTGATGGAACAGAGAAAAAGGAAACAAGGACAAAAAAGTCAGAAACAGGAAACACAGTGTAAAGAACTACTGAGAAAGGCTGAGAGCTCGATCAACGTGGTTTATTATCTTGAAAGCATGATATGATGATGATATGTGGCAATGATGGTTTTTTTAAACCACAATTTACATTTTCACTTGCAATGTCTCCAGTGGTCTCTGAGTTGGAGGGTACGTCAGAGTCTTCTGCTCTATAAGTATCTGTACACTGGGATAATAATATAGATCACCCACTGCTGTAACCTCTATGACGGACCCCAGTTGGAGACCCAGGCCTAGAGTGGTTTTATTATTTTATGTCATTTGTGTTCAGTTGAATCAAAAGTATGGTCATCTCATCAATTCTGTGTTGTCCAGTAGAGCACATGGGGAGTTGACACACAATTTAAAAAAGGTGCACTTTCATCTAAAATATGTTTCTGCTAGAGCCTTTCGCAAGGAGCGGGTAAGAAAAGTTCAAAGCTATTAAAAAACAAAATAAAATATCCCAGTTAAATAAACATGAAGGTCAAAATCATTGTTAACTTAAACCCAAGTTCAACTAGGAAATTTCCACAATACAAGGAAATCAAAATGAAAATGAGCAATAAGAGCAGAGGTACAAAATATAATGACAAAGTGAGTGTGTGTGTGCGTGCGTGCGTGCGTGCGTGCGTGCGTGCGTGCGTGCGTGCGTGCGTGCGTGCGTGCGTGCGTGCGTGCGTGCGTGCGTGCGTGCGTGCGTGCGTGTGTGCGTGCGTGGAGGGGGGGTGAAGGGGGGTGGTCCCGTCCCGTCTGTCCCATTTGAACCAGCTGGAAGTGATAATGCTTATAGAGAGCTCCTCTCCTGAGACCAGTGCAAATAAAAAGCCGTGAAATTAGCTCCCCTTAACCTCTGTAACCCCCACCACACACACTATGAATACACACTAGCATGCACACACACACACAGGCACACACACATACACACACACACACACACACACACACGGCATGCTCCCATAGGACTATTTGACATGAGTGTCATCTGGGCTATAATGACAAAGCAATGACAGAAACAAGTAAGGAGATTACCAGATGAGCCTCTCTGCTTGAAAATGCACTCGGAACAATTTTATATTAAAACTGTCACGACACCATCAGAACCTCCTCCTCAGTTCTGATTCTATGAACAAATAATTATTTGTTAATAATTTCGGGTTCCTTATTTTTGAATTCTTTATTAAAATATGAAGTGTCATTTTTACTGTCTTAAACAAAACCAACAATTACTCTTTTTTAAGTCAATCATGATATTTGAAGGATGATTAAGAAAAAATAATGTTTTTTTGTATTAAAGTTAAATGGGGAAAACAATCAAAGTAATTGTGATCGTTTCAAATTAGTTTGAAGAAATACATCAGTTAAATAGTAAATAGTAAATAGTAAATCTGTTCAATTCATCAAGCAATTCTAGAAAAAATACTGAAATGAAAAGAAAAGGCTTAATAATATAAACTATTTCTCATACTGTTTGACTTTGACTTTTAAATAATTTGTTTTATTTGGGCTGTTTGCCACTCTTTAAGGACACTCCCACACAGAGTTTAAAAGCCTACATCTCCCCTCCAGTGAGTTAGAACTGAAAAACCTCTTGGATGAGAGGTGAAATGACTTCAACAAACTGAAACTAGTCAAGTTGCCTACGACACAGCACTTTGATTCATGTGGACTGTGCTGAAGAGACCAGTCTGTGTCAGGAAGCCAACAAATAGTTGAACTTGATCGATTCTGTCAAGAGGAGCAGTTGAAAATGAATCCAGAGGACGACCAGAAGCTTGTGGATGGATTAACTGAGGTTAAAATGGCCGAGAGACGTTGAACCAAATATTAAAATGACTATATGTATATTTTGGATCCAGCAGATTTGGTCACATTTTCTTGAGACTTTTGATAAATTAATTATTGTACCAAACTTCATGAATGTTTTGGCGACAAAGTAGTTTGTGTTCCACTCGTTCATCACAGAAACATGAAAGTTGTAGAAATCATTGATCTGAAGACTGACATGATGAACATGCTCTTTACAAGTGGATGGAGACTTCTGACCACAACTGTTAGTCTTCATCATTATCATTATTATTACAGAAGAATTCATTTTAAAAACATATTGTCGAAGCACTCAGTACAGGAGAGCTAGTAGCCAACAACCAACTTAATCTCTGACCAGTGACAACGTTTGACATTTGATCTGAAACTTACTTCAGCTAAATGTCTTCACTGAGTAGTGGTCAGTGCTGCCGTCATAGCGCGTGATCGGGTCAAGATGCAATAGTTTTCTGAGCCAATAAATAATTTTGAATTGTATCTTAAACCAAGAAAGTCAGCTACAGTTATTGTTGTCTTTTTTGAATGATGTAAAACGGTAATATCACAGTTGACTGCACTGAACATCACAGGGTTTTATACGACTGTGTGTACATTTGCCATCTCAGTCACAAGGAGGTCCAAGTAGATGATGCAACAGTGTTATTATATCATGAAATCCAGATTAATTAAGCAAACTCAGATTTTAGAAAACATGTCAAATTCTACCAATGGACAGATGTTTCAAATAAAAAGTGAGAGATTACATCAGATATGTATGGTAATAATCTAATTAATAGTGGGCAATTATAGGCACAACATGCCAGTATGAGGGCCATCAATCAATAAGCAATGATACATTTTTAAATCAATATGTGAAACTCTAATCAGAAAAAATATTATTATTATTATTATTATTATTATTATTATTATTATTATTATTATTATTACTATTATCATTATTATTATTATTATTAACCTCTGTTTCTTATCTTCCAGTTTGAAATGGCAGAAAAGTTCAGCCTGTTGACTGCTTGTGTTCAGCTGCAGGTGTTGCTGTAGTCTCAGGCCTTGTCCACACAGTGTTTCTATGTCATCATTCCCAAAAAATCTGTTTCTGCCCGTCAAGACAAAAGCTGACAACAAAGTCTCTGAATATGTTCAGGAAGGATTCTTTTTATGTGTGAACAAAAGAAAAGGGAAGGTGAACATGGTGAGAGGCCCTCAGTCTCGAGGCTGTTATACTCCTCTGTCATGCAGATGAAAGTTGTGTTAGAGCTCTGATTCGTTATGCACACATCTTCACGTATACGCGATACGTTCATGTATCGATGAAAAAAAGCCTTATTACTTAATTGTCTGATCAGTAAATCGTGATCTCAGTTCAGAGCTATTTCTGTCTGAGTGCGTTCGGAAGCCGATTTTGGGAACAGATCAGAATGAAATTCTGGCACCAGTTTTCCCACAGCTCGAAGCCTAATCATCAGATTCATCATCACTCCTCTCTGCGCTCTCTTCCAGTAATCAGCATGGTTTGTCCGATGGAGGCGGGCTCGCAGCTAGAGCATGACATCACCATGGCAATGCTGCTCGCTGACAGCCTGAGGGCTACGCTGCTCTGGGATAGGCTGATGCTGGCCTCCGCCCCCCATCTCCACACATGCGGCATCCAATCAAATGGACCGTTAGTGAATTAGACACACGGGTTAATTTGTGGGACAACACAGAGACACAGGAGCTTGGTGCAGAAGGCCTCCGGGTATCTCCACACTCATCCTCTTCACACAGTTGGCAAGGACAGTAAATAAAAAGCTGGAGGGGTGTGTGTGTGTATGTGTGTGTGTCTGTCTGTCTGTCTGTGTGTCTGAGTGTGTGTGTGTGTGTGTGTGTCTGTCTGTCTGTCTGAGTGTGTGTGTGTGTGTGTGTGTGTCTGTCTGTCTGAGTGTGTGTGTGTGTGTGTATGTGTGTGTGTGTCTGTCTGTCTGTCTGTGTGTGTGTGTGTGTGTGTGTGTCTGTCTGTCTGTCTGTCTGTCTGTCTGTGTGTGTGTGTGTGTGTACACTCTCTGGGTGGTGTGTAATGGGTGGCAGAGGGTGAAAGAAGAATGGAGTGTAGGCTCGTAAGAGAGGAGAAAGACAAAGACAGAAGAAGGTGGAAGGACGCTGTGAATGAAGGAAAGAAGGAACCTTGAAATGCGTTCATTGTGTGAGGTAACTGGATTAACTTTTGACCTGCAGCCAGGGGCGCCCTACAGGGGGGGGAAGTTAGGACAATTCCAGGGGCCCCAAAAAATAGGTAAAAAAAACAAAACTATTTATTATTTAAATTATTAAACCATCATCACTGAGTATATATTTCAAATATAATGATACAAATTAATGATCTCTTTGATTTTACTTGTTTTTGGCAGTAAAAGTTAAATATCCCCATTGACCAAAAAGTAAACATCCATATCGACTGACCACCCCCCTGTATCTGCATGAAATGGTTTGGTCCTGCCTTAGCGCACTTATCAGTGACGGTGTTTAATTGCAGTCAGTAGATTCGCCAGAACTACAGTGATCACAATGTTGCCTGAATCAAAATCTGGTTTTCAAAAAAGGAAAGAGAGGAAAGAGAGAGAGGAAAGACAAAGGAAAGGGTGTCAATCTGTAACCCAGTTTTTCACCAAGAATGTGGGTAGCCTTCAGTCTGTGAGTGGTATTAACCTGCTGGCTTAACGTCCATAGTGAAGCAAGCTAGCTAGCTACAGACTAGTGTTAGCCTACATTTGATCAACATGTAATCAGTGCAGGGAAACGTTTAGCAAGATTTTCATAGTAAATCATTGTACCTGCTCCTTTTAGCAGACTTAACAACAGATGAGTCAGCAGCAGCCCAGTCTGTCCATACCTGTCCCTCCCTGTCCCAGTGAAGAAGGTGAGCAACACTATGTTCAATGACATGCCAGTTAGCATCATTGCAGGGAGTCTGTGGGGAGTTCTCTGTGTCTCTTGGTCTTTGTACCATTACAAAAAAGAAAATGAAATATTTATTAATGACAGAAATTCAAACACAAATTATTTTCTCACATAATGATCAATGAGGCAGAGTATAACTAAAATAAGAATGTTGTTTGAACAGATACGTCAAGTGCATCATCATCAGCAGCAGCAGCAGCAGCAGCAGATGTCCGTCAGCCTCCCATGAAATAAAAATAGCCTATAATCCATACTTATTTCAGAATGATTTTCATGTATTAAAAACAGTTCTGAAATAATAAGAGCATATGTATGTGTGTATATAATATAATTCAAATTCAGCTATCACTAAAATAGAATCTTTGGTCAGTAGTTTGGGACTCTCACCCCTCTGCTTTGCAGTAGGAACAGAGGAGAACATTTCTGGTGCATGCAGACTGTGTGACTCAATACAACTCTCAGTACAATCAGAGAAATGTTTATATTTTCTGGAAATCAGAAGATTAAATCGCAACGACCATATAGCCTCACGTATGTATTTATTCACCCTAATCCAATGCGACCACCTCTGAGTCTTTAGTTGTGAAGATAAATTAGACCTGCATGCAGGACTACAAGGGAGAGAGTGAGCAGTAACCAAGTTACTGTCATGTTGTCTTTTGCACAAATACAGGAATGATAGTCAAAAATATAATTAAAATGCATAGTTTTATATAAAACGGCATAACGTTTTTCCGCCGGCCTAAACAAGGGCCCAATTAGATTTCTTTTCATTGGGCCCAAAATCCCAGGCGGCGCCCCTGCCTGCAGCAGTCTCCCCCAGTTCATTTTAATGCTAAAATGGTAGTTTTCACTTCAGCTTGTGGAATTTCAGAATTGTCTGATCAAAAACTCTGTAAACATAAAATAGACAGGCAAGGAGAAGATATACAGGCCTCCATAGAGGTGGCATCATTTGATTTAGAATCAATTATGGATAACATAATCACCCATCTGTGATTTAAAGAATAGAAAAGGGGTTCTACTTTACTACAGGCTCTTGTGGTACTAGCAGAGTGCCCTTTGCTTCAGACTAGTTAGATATTTTGTCCTGGATATTGACTGGCAGCAGGTAGGACCACTAACACTGGTCGTTTAGCAGCACAGCTACCAGTATCTGTCCATAAGGAAATGCACCTCTATCACCCTGGTGCTGCAACTAGCCTACATACAGTGAGAGGACACCACCAGAGCTAGCTGCTACAAACCAGAGGTTGCTGGTTAGCAGTAGGTAGCTTTGGTGGCGTCCTTTGCAAATATCATTGGCTGCATCATAAAAATTCGCACAGACTTTATTGGAACAAAGAATGTTTATCCCACAGTGCAGGATGATTCATTTGCTTTTTTTTTTATACATATAATTTTCCAACAAATTACAAACTCTACAATAGGAAGAATACCAACAAAGTTACTGTTTTGTTGTTGTTGTTGTTGGCCCGATACTGGCATATAGGTGAGTTGCAGGCAAGACATATGTGATAAAAACACATATTGATTTTGACTTCATGGGAACTTTTAGCTGTGTTCATATTATTGGACAAATGAAAGTGGTCTGCTGCAGATGTCCTGCGCAGTAACAAGAATGAAAATTTATGAGCGCAGCCACTGGCTGAAGGATAATGGCTGCGTTGCAATTAAAGGAGGAGGACAAATGAATAAAGTTGGTCTTTGAGCACATCCATACAGTAACAAATCATCATCACTGAGACAAAAAGTTCTGCCTCTGTTTCAGCTGACAGCTTTGTGACACAACGCAATCTGAGTCTCTGTAGAGATCCAACGGTTGTTACCATTCAAACGGTAGTGTATAGTGTAGGTAGTGTATTGAAACGGTACTGTAGATTTTTAACTGGCTATCAAAAATGATAATGACCAGTTATAAAATTTGGAAGCAGTTATATCACTTTTACACTGAAATGAGTGTGTACACAGATTTATTTAAGCTAATAATCAGCTAAGAACTCTGTTCACATTGCCAGTGGACAAGTCTGCCTTTTCTGTATTTTCCCCTCATGTGTCCATCATCATCATGAACACGCAGCAGATCATTTACCTCATCGGGGTGGCTGTGGTTCAGGGGTAGAGCCAGAGTCTTGTTTTCGGAAGGTCGCTGTGCTGGTCGGCACCATGTATGGCAGCCCCCACCATCAGTGTATGAATGTATGTATGAATTACTGTAAGTCACTTTGGACAAACGTGTCTGATAAATGCCCTAAATGTAAATGTGAATTTGCATCTTACTCCCCCGAAACCCCCCTAAACCCTGGAACGTGCTGTCTATAACCACCTGTCTTTCTATATTTCAAAAGACAACCTCCTTGACCCTAATCAGGCAGGCTTCAGGACTGCTCACTCCACTGAGACGGACCTCCTTACAGTGACCGAGTCCCTCTCATCAGTCCTCATTCTCCCCAACTTATCTTCTGCATTTGACACAGTCAGCCACTGCTTTCTGGAAACTGGTGTCCCTCAAGGCTCAGTATTAGGACCACTTCTGTTTTCACTATGCACTAGATCTCTAGGCTCTCAAATCACATCACATGGATTCTCTTACCACTGTTATGCACATGACACGTAACTGTTAGTCTCCATCCTCAGATACCCACGTTGCAACACGCATCTCGGAATGTCTGGCAGACATCTCCGCTTGGACAGCTGCGCGCCACCTCAACCTCAACCTGAACTTCTCTTCATCCCGGGGAAAGACTGCTCTCGCATCGACCTGTCAGTCAGTGTCGAGGACATCACAGTATCGCCTTCATCATCAGCAAGGAACCTGAGCGTAATCCTTGACATCACTGCTGTGGCCTGATCCTGCAGATTTGCCCTCTACAGCATCCGCAGGATCCGGTCTTTCCTCACAAATGATGCAATGCAACTCCTGGTCTAGGCCCTGGTCATCTCCCGCCTGGACTACTGCAACTGCAGTGTATCCAGAACACTGCACTGTGCCTCATTTTTAATCTATCCAAATTCTCCCATGTGACCCCCCTCCTCCATGTAGCTTGTAGCCATCTTCCGCAAAAGACTCATGACTCATTTGTTCAGAATTCACCTCGACCTTGCATAGCATGACTCCCAAATATCTCAAATATCTAAATTCATATTTGCCTTGTCACCAGACTGTGGTGTATTATTTGGCATTGTTTAATACAAACCTCCCAGAAGCTTAACCCCGTGAGGAAGCATACTGTCAATATTGGTGAGTTGAGAGATAACATTCAACCATCATTAACTAGACCAACAAAAACCTGTGTCTATTCTAGTTGACACTGATCCGTCAGTGCAGGTCGTCTTTACTTATATTGTGCTTTAATGCAGCTGATTCAGAATCTGGCCTCTCTCATTTACAGTTAGTTTTTTGTTTTTGTTGTCAAAATGGAATGACGAAAAGAAAGCCAAGTGATCTAATCACAGCTCAAATGTCATCCAAGCTGCTGTGCTGCAGTGGTAATCAAATCATTATTTTATAATCACAAAGAAATACAGGCGAATGACAAGAGCTGCTTGATCTGTTACACTGACATTTAAAATGAGTTATTGCTGATGAAGTTAAAGATGACGGAGGGTTTCTTCACTTCACTGCCACACAGCACTCGACTGATTCCGTTCAACCGGCTCAGTCCTCTCCTGCTCTCTGTAATCACTGAAACTGTGTTCATACAGCCAGTTCACTGTACTGTCCATTTATACATTCTTCCGGTTTTGGTATCAAATGATGGAGGGAATAAATATATCATGTAAAAGTTTGTTTTTCCTATGTAAGTTTCTATGAAAGCTGTCTTGGCACCGTCTTATAGATCACACAAATATATTTAATGTACTGTCAATTTATTTTTTTATTTGGCATATTTCCCAAGTAACATTTTGTCTGCTGATATTTTCACCTTCTGGACAACCACACGAGATATCAGCAACAAGCCGGTCTACACCACCATCGTAACCCATGTGATCAGCATCATCTATCCAGAGCTGGTTTTCATGGATCAGAACTCATTCACGCATCCAACAACGTGGTCCCAACCGCTTCTCTAGGGCGAGTGGAGAGTTGTGTGATGATGATTACATAAATTCAGAATCAATTATTGATTCAAAAATCACCTGCCACTTTAACTGTTTCAGGTCTTCTATTGCCAAGGCTAAGATCTGAATGAACATCAAGTTTTTTTTTTCCAAAACAGTTTGGTAGATTATCAACAGGTACGATCGAAAAATATCCTACTCCTTTTTTCGAAAAGCCCTACAGTTTAGATGAGGGCTGTTTCAAAGCGGTGCTTGGCTTCTTGTTCTTTTGGTTTCTTTTTAATTTGGTCTCTCTTTACGTATGTAATTAAAGCTCTGGCCCTTGGGTCAGTTCCCTGCAGTGCAGGTCGCTGGACAGCCTTTCGATGCCATTAGGCACAGATGGCAAATTGTTTTTTAGAAATCACTCCACCCTCTTCCTTCTCTGATTCTGAGATAAAAAAATCTACCAAACTGCTACTGAAATACTTTTTAAGTAAAACACTTACAATTATAATCTTTTTTTTATTTTTATTTTGAAATATTGTTTAATAATTCTATACAAATCTAATCAATCTACATCTTCTACATGGAATCTCAAGGTTGTGCAACAGTTACTTGACAAGATCTAATTCTCAATAAAGCATGATGTCAGCAAATAAAGGCCGACAGCAGCTCAAACGTGTGTAAAATTAAAAATGTTGTTCATATTAAACCTTTGATTTCTATTCAACAAACACACATATAAGTGTGATGTAAGCTCAAACGTTGTTTTGTAAAGGCAGCGCAGAGATGATAGAGGAGAGACGGAAATTGAGATAAAGATCAGTCATGATTTAATGGAATTTAAAAGGTGTAGAGAAGTGATGTAGTAAATCAATTCCATTAGATTAAGAGACTCACAAGAGATGGATTATAAAAAGACAGGTCCAACCCTGAGCAGGAGAGGCCCACATATTCAGATGTGTGCTCCCGTATGGCTGAAGTCACAAAAACATTGGAGCCAACAGTTCCCATAATTCAGCAGGACAGCATCTTTCGTTAAGCCACTTTCACTTCATATGGGGTGGATGGTAGGAGTGTGAGAGGTGTTCATGTTAACCACTATAGTGCTACAGTATGAAGAGTCTGAGTCAGTGCGCTGGGTGGAGTCATACTCCCCACTTGAGGCTCACTTCCTGTTTGCCACCAAGAATCAAGAATGATTTAAGTTATGTCATGTAAGTTAGTTCATGTGCATAAACAACACAACTAATGTTAAAGTAAGCCTAGTGCTTCCGTTGCAGAGGTTACGTGACATGAGTCAGGTCAGTTACACAACCAGGTGACCGAACACAGATATTCATCGACAGTCTGAATAAAATAAGAGCCCAAGCATTTGAGCCGGTGTGTTTTTGATGCTTAGATTTCTTTAGTGGATTGATATTGATATGGGGTTGAAGGTGTGCGTGTGTTGGGTGCAGCTGGACAGCAGACAGCAGGTCCTATACTGGGAGCTCAGCTGCAGTAATTGATTTCTGCTGCCACACCAGGGCTAAATGACTGGGATTAGTGGACTATGAACAAGGCCTATTTATTATTGGGATGCTCATGATTAGGTCGTTACTCAGCTCACTGAGGCACATCTCGCCGCCTGTCACAGGGGAGAGGGGGAACAGTGTGTTGATGTGTGTGTTTGTGTACAGATTTAAGCCTGTGCACTCAATAGGCCTCGTCTACAATGTATTATAGCAGTGACGCCTGAGGAGTTAGCAAAGCCATTCACAAGAAATCCTCCAGCATTTAATACAACGATACAGAATGTATAGTATCTAAATAGACTGAGGCTCAGCGCCGGTCCCTCTGCTGCTCCACGTATTAAAAATGTCATTTATTTTAACACAGCCCAACAGCAATACAACAAGGTGAGAAAAATACAAGCTGTTTGTTATCTTTTTACAGCCGAGAGTAGACGTAAGCCCTCACTGGGCCTTTTTCTCTCACTGTGATATGAGAGGAATAGAAAAAAAATATGGGAGTCAATGTCAATTGAGGGAAAAAAAGAAAAAAAAAAAAACGAAAGCAGGATGAGAGAAAGAGGTGGTGGTGTTGTGGGGGGAGCCACAGTTAATTTCATGCTCTGCATTTTATTGTCATGCTTCAGTAATTGTGCCTCGGTACCACATGAACAGCCGAGACACCGTGCCACAAGCCGGTGGATACTCAGGATCAGCAGAGCTACTGTGTGCTAGCTATGCTCGACTGTAGCTATCTACTGTACTGTCAGTGTATTAGCCCATGGCTAGGTTAGCAGGTGGCAGCCCCTCGGGGATTGGATGAGAAGAATCTGCAGGTGGGGTCAGGAGAGACGTGGAGCGAGTGAGGAGCTGGACTGTGAAGCTAACTTCTTGTGAAACAAAATGTGATTACAGAACAGGACAGGCCGGGGCTAGCTGACTAGCATGCTAACTTCAGTAGATATCTCCGCAACACAATATGCAGAAGTCGTAGACATGATGTCGACATCGTTGTTTCTTTGCACTCTGTGATGATGTTATTTCATTTATTAAACTGAAGCTCCGACAATATCTCACAAATCCCCCTTTAACCTCAGTGCATCTCTAGAAGCAGAGTGCTGCTGTGTCCTTTGTGTCTTTCTCACAACTGTATATAAACATAAAGCTTCCTCACTGTATGGAAGTCATCACGGGGATCCATATGTAGGTTAGCTTCCTCTGTCTAGCTCATGGCGACTTCAGTTAGCAGCAGAAACTGGCGACATTAGCAACAAGTAAAGCTCCTTGTCCATCAGGACCGTCAGCAGCTGGAGGACATCAGAGGTAGAACCTGAGGAAGCTTTCTCAATAAAATATGATCCAGTTTCACCGGGACAGGTGGTGGCGTGTGACGGAGTGCTGTAAAGGTTTTTTTTTTCTTCTCTGCGGGACCTCGACTCTCCCAGTTCCACTTGCTGCTTTAAACTTAGATGTTCCCATGTGCCTGGGTATTCTGTAATCAGTATATCAGCTCATATAACGATCAGAACGTGTTACCACCCAATATAAGTATCGGCCCCACAACTGGAGATGGTTGAGCTTTATTCAGACAAACAATCTTCGCACTTTTCACACAGAGAAACTCTAATGGCAGAGACTTGACACCTGCTGCAGTTTATAATCCATCATATTGGACAGTCCTCAGACGGAGCCCATTACAACACGTCAAATCAATTCTGGACTCTACGGCTTTCCTCCAGTGCACACTGACTCTTTTATAATGATTCGGTTTACACAACTTACACATAGCACACATTCAAAGGTTCCCCGAGAAAGAGAGGGAAAGCTAAACAAAAAGTACTTTCTCAATCCAGCCAGTTTTTGTAAAGGTTCTGCAGCAAAGAGGCAGCGCCAGTCATGTTCCAAACCCGACACCTTCACCAGCCTCCACAACCCAAAGGTATTTAGCTCACAATGATATGAGACAGCAAACGAAAACAGGAAACTGAAAATGTGTGGTAATTATCCCCAATAACTGACTCATACCATTCATTATTAGGCGAACAGTGAGCTATGCTTAGTTAATCAAATTTAGTCCATTTTAGTTGTTTCTGCACTGCAACAGACATGGCTATTGTACTGGAAACTGCTAAAGAGGTCTCACATCATCAACACAGTCAGGACTCTTCCTGCTCTTTATTTCGCCCTCCCATAGCAGATAAGTTGGCCTACTTTTTAGTATGGGAGCCTTAACAAATGTAAATCTGATGATTCCACTAACCTTTGAAATTGAAAAAGCCACCCAGAGGCCTGTTTTGTCACACATTTGGAATAATTATCTTCAAACATTATAATTCTCCACCCAAACACCAGGCTGAGGCTAACTCTTCACTGTCGGCTCGTTTTCTCTCCAATAATATGTGAAGTTCCGCCGGCTGCTGCGCGCTGTCGGTCTGAAAGCCTGCAGACTGACGCCCGAGCTCCCGTGAGCATGTTAAAGATTTTGTGCAGCGGTGTGCAGTGTTTGCCTGCTGCAGCAGTAACACTCATGTTGGAGTGGACACAGTGTTGGCTTGTTGCTGACGCTGTGAAAAGATTAATAGGCTGTAGTGATTACTGGACTTAACTTTCAAATGACTTGTTTAGTTGTACTTGCACTGGAATCTAAGAACTACCATACTCCACTTCTACATTTTGGTCTAGCATACATGGAAACTAAAGATCAATATGTTATTAAAAGTAAGTCTACAAGACTTCAATGTGTGTGCGCACTAACTTCGATTTCTGTGTCATTAGTTTTGCACTTAAACTTTAACTTTTTAATTCTAAATCTAAATCGGTTTTAGTTTATTGTAAACTAATGTACATTCTGTTATAGATACTCAACAAATGTTCCTCATTTCATCAGTGCATTATCGTGATGTCACTGGGGGTCTAATCTGAGGCTCTTCTGCTTCAGGAAGTTTGTCCATTGGTTGTCTGCAATGGTCAAAGCAGAACAGATCTGAATATTTGTAACAGAGGCAGATCAGGAGCCACACAGCCCTCCCAGCATGACCGACAGCACGGACAGGAGAACGCACACCAGCCCATATTGATTCATTATAAACTACAGGAATATGAAGATGGAGCTTATTCAGTCCAGTGAGGATTGCTCGTCTGGTGCACAAGCCAAAAAAGCTTTCCGACTTCCCACCACTGACTTCACAGATTTTGTCTCTTTGGGCTGGAGGAAAATGTAAACAAATTCCAAACCTCAATGGATCAAAACAATCTGAATAGAAAGAGCCATAATTGATCTTGTTTGCAGTGTGAGATGTAAACAGATTTACAGCGACTCATCTGTAATGATGCTCTATCGGAATCAGAATTCCTTTATTTGTCCCGTAGTGGGGACATTTCTGTGTCACAGCAGCCAAAGGACAGTCATTTTCCCAAAAAATCATAATAACAGTAAAAAATAACAATATAATAAAAA
This sequence comes from Diplodus puntazzo, assembly GCA_963678695.2. Lineage (NCBI taxonomy): Eukaryota > Metazoa > Chordata > Actinopteri > Spariformes > Sparidae > Diplodus > Diplodus puntazzo. The sequence continues at coordinate 21,711,149 of OZ023175.1, read as the reverse complement.
CATAAGAAGTAGAATAGAGCTGTATATACATAATATTGTAGAATGAAGGACCAGTGATACCTCTCCTTCACACACTCTGGGTGTATCAGTCCGTCACTGAAGGAGCTGCACAGTGCTGTGATGGTGACCTGCAGGGGGCGGGACTCCTTCACCAGCAGCGATGACATGAGATGACATGTGTGGGAGTTTGTCAGTGTAGTTCTGCACAAAACTGGGAGCAAGACTGAGTGTCGCCCCCCTATCCAGATCTAAATGACCATTACCCTCAGTGTACCACAGTGACACTGGAGGCCTACGTCACCACTCCTACAGAGGCGCACTGCATAACTTAAAGGGATAGCCGGGGTCTTTTGATGTGGGGTTGTATGAGGTTCTTATCCCCAGTCAGTGTATTACCATCAGCTCTCCCCTCGTGTGGAGAAGCAGCATGCAGCACCGACAGGGAAGCAGAGCATTTTATTGCTAACAGGCAGACCAACAGGAGGATGTATTTTAGCCACCTTTAAGATGGCCCTTTTTGGCACTTTACACTGACGTCAGACGGCCCTTTGGTTTGGCACTACTTTCCCTACAACCGTACAAGCGCAGCTATACCTGCTGCGCACTTCAGTATGCTGAGGATCAGCTCTCAGGTCAGACTTTCAGTGGCTGTCTGAGGCAAAGCACCAAAAACGTTCAATAGCTATCACAATTATCTCTCACAGTAACTGATTTTTTTAGATTACATCTGGTCTATTCAGCTTCAGCAACAACACTTCCAGCGTTTTCAGTTGAGATTTGGGCCAGACTTTGTGTTAAAAAAAAAAGAAAAAGGAACACTTCCAGAGAGTATTTTATGTTGGGGCTGAAAATAAAAGCAGCTCTGTTTTTTTTTTTGCATCTATGACACATCGTGTTTGAGAGGCCTCTCTCTGACAAACATAAAACATTCAAATCTAACGCTTGAAGGCTCGTGCCAGCTGCCGTTTGACTCCTCCGCCCCGGGTGGCACAGAGAGCAGCGGCGATGGGGAATTTGAGTATCCGTGCTGCTGCTGGAGATCAGCTTGTCAGCGATGATCTAACCACAGCAGGCAGCTGGGCAGCAAATGTTAAACGCTCCCTCCTCTCCATATCCCTCAAGGATTTTCCCACCTCAGACTTGTTTGGCTGATAAGCTGCTGTCATGAGCTCGCCAAGGTCAGCAGTTATCTAGCCCCACCCCAGTATTTACATAGTGAGTCCCTCAGAAGAGCCGGAGCTGGAGGGGTGGTGGTGGGCACTTATCTATGTTCAGTACCTTCCCTTTCTCCAGTGGGAGAACAGCAGTGCTGCCACACTGAAGGATGTGGTCAGTGCTGACATCTGCTGGTGGGAAACAGAAGTGCATCCAGTCTAATATTTAATCTGTGGAATGGTGGATGCGTTGTGAAATCTCATTTCAACACAAATTACTGATTAAATATTGCATTTTAAATTTCAGTTGTAATGATTCCTCAGGTACACAATGGACATTCACTTACACTTCCTTGTCTTCTTCCACCTTAAACGTATTGATTAAAGCTTAAGTGCATCTTGTGTCCAGACACCCGAGAGGTTATTTTGTACTGTAGGATAATATAGCTTCACCAAAGAGATTATTTTTACCTTAAAGTGTGCAGTTACCGAACTTGTCTCAACTTAAACCACAATTATTTCTTGTAAAACATCAATCCAAATCAAATGTAACAGTATCGTGCATTGTTTGAATCTGGCTTGGTACCAGCCCCGGTCTGCCTCTCCACTTAATACCATCAGATGAAGGCTAAAATGCACAATATGTAACACATAAGTCTATCCTGCACAAGGAACAGTCCCATTCAAGTGTTTTACCATGATTTTAGGGGATAATAAAATGCAAGTTGAATTAGATATGTTAAATAAAATATAATATTTATATACAAATACCAGCTGTACCTCTCTTACTGCCAACAGGCCTGATCTGTTAGTAATCCTAAACAAAATGCAAACTTTGTACATACCTTCCCCATCTTTTACTACGAAAGGCCATTATTCACGAAATCTGATGAACATATTAATTTTTCTACTATTGCTCTAAGTATAAAACCTGCTACATCGCTGCTGCTTGCGCTTTGAGAGTAAATCAATCAATCAATGTCTAATGCGCCATATAAGTTCATATTGTGGTGTGTGACGAACAGTGCAGCCTCTGAAGCCCATGCTGGTCAATTACTTCCGAAATCTCTGTACTGTGTCACTGTACTGAGTGTGTTTAACTCTGGCTACATGCACAGACTACTCTGAAAGTCTTGTACCCACAAAGTATCCATCTTTAGACTCAATCATTTTTAGTTGCACTGAATTTATATTAAATTGTTCTTTAATTGATCAGTTCGTAAAAAGCTCAACTCAAACTGTGGTAAGTTTTCTCTCCAAGCTACGGTTTCTCTTCACAAAGCCATCATAAATGAGGTCTGGGGAGGAACCACAGGAACTACAGTACAATGTTCAGAAATATAATAGCTGTCTTCACGTTGATGTCCAAACTGCACCAACACAAACACTGTTGCAGAATCAACTCCAGGAAGATCCATCCTGCCACCCTGCAAGAACTGCTCAGGAGTGGCCCAAGGAACATGATAAAGCACTGAAGGCACCTCCAAATTCTCCACTGGATGAGATTAAGCATCTGTTGGACAACTTGGCTCTTCATAGAGGCATGGACACAGGACCTCTGCTGGGTTCCTGTGTTGTCTGGCACCAGGGTATTGGTGGCGGATCCTTTGAACCCTGTGAGGTAGGGCCTCCATGGAGGGCGTGGCAATTACTACAATTAAGATTTGATTATTAAAAAGGGGCAGGGGCAGCATAGTGGAGGTCTTTTGGGGGTCCAGGATTTTGGACATGATTTGTAGCGGACCTGTGGAAATTAGCCAAACCAAAATGCAGTGCATCCCAAGAGACCCAACAGAGGTAGAAACCCACTGGCAGATGCTCCACCAATAATTTCTGCAAGTATCTGGCATATTGAAAGAAAAGGCCTGAGACAAAGCACAAGAACAGGACATTATCCAGCAACACTGTCATCCATCCATTTTCTGGAATCTACAGTACCTGAAGCTAGGTGACAGCCGACTAGGCAAGGTAGTCCAGATGTCCCTCTCCCTGGCGACAGATTTCAGTTCCCTCTAGGAAATCTTGAGGATTTCCTACCAAAGGGGACGTGCCCAGAAAACCTCCAAAGGGAAGCTCCCAGGAGTCATCCTGATCTGATGCACAAACAACAAGAGGCTCTACTCAACTCCCAACAACAGCCATATCACTACAGATGCTGCAGCCGTCTACCTGTCAATCCAGTGGCTCTATTTGACCCACACCCCAAGTTACTTGAACACTACTTGGGGCAGCAACTTACTCTCAACCCTAAAGCCTGAAACACATCGGGCCAACCGTTGGCCATTTGAAGTGTTTGGGGAGACTTGCACGAGTTCGGGAACAAATCTGTTCAGTGTGTTCAGCTGCATTGGAAGCTTTTGGAACCGCATGGACAGTGTCTGCTCTGATTCAACTTGCTAAGTCTGAGAACGTTGGCTGTTGGCCATTGGCCGTTGGCCGTCTGAGCCATTGGACACTCTGATTGGTTGTGTGCTAGCTGTATGACCATTCTGATTGACAGTGTGCTAGCAAATCAGTGCGGTGTGGAAGAAGTGAAGATTAGATTAGGCAAATGTAAAGAAGCCATACCAAAGTGATCATAGGATCTCATGACTCACTGGACTGTACGTGTTTTTGAAGTGCTGTATCTGGATTTTGATCGAAGTGTTTCTGGACTATCTCAGAGACGGCGCTGAACTCTCCAACCACGCACTCTGTGGGCAAGTGAGTCAGCAAAATGATGTATATGCAAAACATAGAAGAAGTTATTGTCACAGCAGCTGATGGTGAGAAGTCACGAATCACCATCAGCAGAGCCTTTGATTTCCCTCCCCACGGTGCCTTCACATCACTCTGACAACCTCAGACACATTCATTTTAACAGGGGCAAGAGACGACTCTTTAACTGTAACCTCGGGGTGGTGCTGAGAGAGAATTTGCATGATACTATGCAGATGTGCTGAGTGAATCAGTGTTTTGTTCACCACCTTCAAAATGGCTGCTTCCCCAAATCAGCTTTATGCTCCTAACCCTTTCTCATGCAGCTGAGGAGGCAAAGGGATCGTTAGACATCAGTATCTGTTTGTCCTCGCTGTCACCATTTCATCTTCTTCCCCTCCTTCTCCCCCTCATTCTCCTCTTTTCACTCCTTTCCCTAAAATAACCTTGCGACTGGTAGTGTACTCTGAACTCCTCATGAGGCTGCTTTCAATGTCCCTCACAATCAAAGACTAAATCTCTTTGTCTGCTATCACAGCATCTGCCCAAAACACTGAGGTCAAACTGAAGTTAATCAGGGCATCATTTAAAGATTCCATATTATAATGTTTTTGATCAATTTCACACAGCTGTCAGAGGTCCGACAACACTGTATTTGAAATGCATTGCCCCAAAACCATCCGTGGTCCTGAATTTCAGCTGTCTAAAAATCACTCAAGTGAGCTCTACTGAGAGCAGGCTGTTTCTGTGCCTGCACCTTTAAATGCTAATGAGCTCCGTCTGTCAACGCCTGCCCTGCCTGCTACAAGCCCCTCTCAGAGAGAGGATGCCGCTAGCGGTAGCATGCGCTAATGTTTATGGTAAATGTATCGCATGGCTCGCCAAGATGCTGCAGTTCAACCATACCAGTTTGACCCAGAAGGAGAAGCTCCTGAAAAAATACAGACTCTGCAGCTGCCGCAGGACGTTTCAGAATGGTAAGTGTGTCTGAATAATGTTAGTTTGTTCGTATATGTTGTTACAGTTACTACCATGTAGCTAATGGCTAACAGCTATTGAAAGCTGTGTTTGTCTCCAACATAGTCTCCAAACTCTTGAACACTGTTCACATCGTCTCTGTCTCCAGTTTGCACATGTTTCCAGACTTTTTACTGTGACAACCAAGCTCCATCGTAATATTATTAACATTAAACTCGCTTCAAACGCCATTGCACAGCGGACTGAAGCGGAGCTAACTTGTACAACCAACAACAGAGTAATTTGCGTGTCTAACTCTGAGCAACGACATTGTGAAACACTGCTAGCTTACCGCTGGACACACCGAACTTCACCTTGTGGCTGGACGCCCCCCTCTCGGATATCTTCATTGCGTAGATCTCTCCTTTCGTTATGTAACGTAAGGAGCTGAATCTGAACAGCCTGTAGGAGCGCCGTTTTACCAGTGGGTGGGCTGCAGAGACCATGCAGGAATCGTTTGTTTCCCTCATTCTGGGAGTTGGCAGGCTCAAGGAGGACCAGCTTGTATATGTAGAGACCAGAGAAAAGTTTTTCATAATATGGGACCTTTAACAGGAGGCTGACAGGAGGGAGGACGCTGCATAACCTGTAAATGTATGATGGGAACGTGGTGTAGAGATGCAACCAACCTCCGGAAAGTTAACACTGATTGGTTAGTATCTGATGATGAAAAATACTAATAAAATAAAATGAATATTTCATGTTTCATATTTTACAATTTACGTGGGATCTCTATAAAATGCTCATCCTGCAATCCTCTCTGATGCAAAGCATGTATGTGCTAATGTAACTAGTTGCTTTGCCAAATACAATTTGGAGAAAACTTCATTTTCAACTTAAGTCTATGATCAATGAAAGGCAGAAACAACGACCAAAGGTGCTCAAATTTAAACTGGCAATGTGTATTAAATACTGGTGTCATGGTGTCTCTACATGTCCACAGACAAATGTCATGTCAAAAGGCACGTTTGACATAGCGCAACCAACCACTCCCTTCTTTGTGTTATGCATATGAGCAGAAACTATCTCCATATCTATGGATTAATGGTAATGTAAATAGGCAGTCAGGTAGCCATGCTCACTGTTTTCCTCGGCCACTATCCCCGGGTATTGGTGGAACAACTGGAACAACTGTGGAAACTCTAAGGTTAAGAAAGAAATGTGAAGAGGGAGCGTGACAGAAACTGAGGTAAAACCAGCGTTAACAGATGGACATTCACTCGATGGTGAGCGCTCTGGTGTTGTGTCAAAGTCTGTTCCTCCGCTGATATGTTTCAGACGGTTTGAAATTGAGCACGTAACAAAACCTGCCTACTCTTTAATTACAACAGGGGGTTTTACTCTGCCTTTTCACAGCACTGAGATCAGGGTTTCCAGGTCAAATTGGGATTCTTACAGTTCTTTTGGTGTTGTGAACATTGGGCAGGCTTCTCATAGTGGTGTTTGTGTGTCTGTGTCAGTGGTGCCAACAGCATAACACAAGCAAATGCAAGGAGGTAGGAACATAATAAAGTTGTCCATTTAAACTTAAAGTTACTTCACAGCATGCTGGCCCTCAGCCTGGGTCATTCATTTGAGTTAAGTAAACTACATTAAATTGTTGGTATGACTTGTAATGAGATGCTGATAGAGTAGAAACCTGAAATCCCCGGGAGGGAGAGAGAAGGAGGGAGAAAAAGTCTGAAAGACAGGAGAGGAGAGGCGTTTAGGATTCAGCTCAGAGATAAGGACCTATCTCCATAACCTAGCGCTCTCTCATGTTTTTGGTTTTGTTTGGTTTGTATTGATGTGCATTTTAATTTCTCTTTTAATCTGGGCCATCAACACAGGACTGGAGAGGCTGTCTGAGAATACCAAAACTGAGGAAAACTGAGAGTCTGCAAGAGATGTAAGTAAGAGATGTGGAGAACCAGGCTGCATTATATTCATGAGTTAGTAGAGCCAGCTAATAGTAAGCAATAAGGGGTAGTTATTAGTACCAACAACAACGCTGATGTTAAAGCAGGTAAACCAGGTAGTGGACAGGGCTTGTAGCATCTGGGCATAACATACCCCCAATACACTCCACCATTCACATTATTTATCCACCCAGCTGTGTGCAGTCATTGTCATTTCAAAGGACACAGGCTATTGTGTTTACTTTCAGGCAGAGCCGAGAGACATGGCACATGTAGCAACAGCACAGCAACCCCGTTCTTACTTGTTATCTAGTGTCTGCTACACATGTTACACAGGAGTTTAATGTAGTGTGGAGCCACAGCGTCACAGCACAACTTTAACTAGCTTCACAGGACAAAAAGCAGTCCATCTGTTCTCTCATTGCAGGGCATGTTCCTCTCCTCATTTGGCAGACTTGAGAGTGCTCCCATGCTTGTTCTGTGATACACTCTAATTGGCTGTGAATGGCCCCTCAGTTCACTCAGGGCAGCCTTTGATGAGCCTGGAAGACTGGCTGCTTAAGTGGCTTTTGAGCGAAGCTTTTCATGAGAGGCTGAAAGCAGCTTGGCTGCTCTGCCGAGAGACGAACACGAGATGTTCGCGGAGAGGACGTCGGGGAAGATGAGATGCAGAAACAAGAGCTCATTAACTGCAGTCAAATGTTCCCCCTGTGCCAAGAAACAAACACACGGATCGAGGTCAGAGGGCGCCAACATGGTGAATCCATCTGACACAGATATTATGTCTTTTTAAAAGTAAAATATGTAACATCCATGTGAGAATTTTAGGCTAAAACATTCAAAACACAACGGAAATGATCAACAGAATGTGAAGAAATATACACTTTGATGTTGTCAGAGATGTCTATGTATTGTTTTGCAGACAAATCTACTAAAGCAAGCGCGCCAACCAGCTCGCCAAGACACATTCTGTCTGGTCGGACAACTTCGTAGCGCAAATGGAAGCTCAGTCCTCCTCCCTGCAGTTACAGTGGGGAAATGTACCTCACAAAGTACCACAAGCTCTCTTAACTTCATTAGTCTAATAAGTAAACAAAATATGCTCACAAAATGTCAAAAAAAGGAAAACATTCTCAACCAATTTTCCTTATTTAACAAAGCTAAGATGAGCCATGTTTACTCGTCTCATTCACAACTTCAGATTGAAATAAACCCTGATTTCACTGCTGGTGATGACCACTCCCTCTCTCGCACGCCTCGGGCGCTTCACACCCTTCCTGTCCCCGCCTCCACATCACCTCCTGACTGGTATTACCTGTTGTCAGACTGGCCTCCTCAGAGTCTGTGTGCTTTCCCGATCCAGTTGTGTTGCGCTGCAGAGCCAAGTTCTGTTACCCGGCGGGGTGGTACACCAACAGTCCGCCATTGCTCCAAGCCTGAGGAGAGGGTGGGGCCACTACCTGCACAGCTAACTGAGCTAACTAGCAAACAGCAGCTAGCAGCTACAACCATAGATAGCTACAGCAGAGTATAGAGAGCAGTGAGTGGTTATTCTGGTGAAATGCTTCCCCCTATTTGTTTGGAGTGACCTTTGACAGGTGGCCAGTTCTTACATAGTGCACCTTTAAAGTCTCTTCTCGGTCCTGCTGTATGAGTCAGTCAACAGCTAACAGCATCCTGCTCTCTCAAACTGATTCAGTATAGTGTAATCTAACCCGACAGTCCTGCAATAAATCCCACCATCATGAAGATTATCATGTTCAGTTGTGACTATTATTCAGTAATCATGCCAAACACTCAATTTCAAATTCTATTCCCCATCACACCTCTGCATCACATTACTCAGTGATGTGTTTCTGCTCAACAAGTTCGGCTGACAAGGCTAGCCTGGAAAAACATGCAGCGGTGAGGAAGAGAGAGTATAAATAATATCATAGTCTAATTGTATCATAGCACATTTGGGGTATTGGCAAAAACTGTATCTAAACAACTGATGTAATATCACATCATGATGAAACTGGTGATTTACACCCTGAGCAAATACCGAACCACACGTTAGCACAACAGTTACTATTAACTACTAAGACCTTGGTTACACATTGAAATAACACTGAATACACTGAATAAATTGAATGGCGCAACCCATAACTGGTCATCACAGTATACATCACATGTTCAGAACGGGAAACACTTTCCTGTCAGTGGTAGAAAAATGACACTACAGGAAAAATCAGCAGCATAAAGACATAAGACGAGTGCAGAGCTACAGAACCGCTGTGCCGCCACCGCCGCCGCCTCACCTCTATGACTTCATAATAATTAGGAGACGAGCCTCCTCTCTGTATTAAATCAGCACCATGCATTAATTCTAATCAGCACGTGTAGCCAAGCTTGACCAGCTGGGCCCGAGGGGCTGTACCGACTGTCTGTGTGTGTGTGTGTGTGTGTGTGTGTGTGTGTGCGTGTGCGTGTGTGTGTGTGTGTGTGTTCATCACATACACAAGGCCAGCCATGCTGAACCATGCTCTTCAAGGTTCACAGCAGCTCTCTTGCTGCAGCAGAACTCTCTGTGCACCTCTTGTCAGAGCAGGTGGTCTCTGACCTTTCCAACAGCAGCCTCCTGAACGCACCTGGCTGAGCTGCTCCTGGCGAGATCACTCGGTGCATATCAGCTGACATTTACTGTTATTAACTTTATCATGCTAGAGGGATTTCCCCTACAAATATGATCCTGTTTGACTGTGACTGTTGGTACAAACGATGTCCAGGACGTGACCATTCCCTGCTGTCAGATACAGGACTTATTTTACTGTTCGCTCATCACTATTACTTCATACCAGAGCTGCATTTCAGCTGTATTAATTATTTAATCAAAGCAGTGCTGCTGCAACAGATCCAACACTATTTGATAAACAGGACAGATTGGAACAAAATGTCAGTGGTGGGCTGTCAGAATTGCTTTTCTTTACCTCATCATCGACATGAACATCTCTTCAACCACCCCTGTCGAAAACAAAGTGAATATGTACCTTGGACTTGAGGGCCCAGTACTCCTCTGTGCCGTATTCCACATGTTTGAAAGCAGTCAGATAGTCGTAGCTGATGACGGCCGTCTGGAGACAAACAGAGCAGTGACATTAGAGTTGTTCCGATTCCAATACCAGTATCGGAAATGCCTCTGATACTGCTGAAAATGCTGGCATGGGTATCAGCGAGTACTGAAGTACAGGCACCGATCCGATACCGTGTCATTCATCATTTGTTAAATACTGCAGTATTTAAAGATTTAAATGCCTTTATTTTAATACATAATGGTTGCACTTTTTTTTTTTACAGGAATCATTTAAGTTGCTGTTGGACAACTTTTTTATACTGTTCTATTTAAATGCCTTTTTTATTTTACAATATTATGACTGCACTTTAATTTTTTTTAAAATAATTATTCCTAGATGTATTTAGTTAAGTTGCTGTTGCACTACCGTTTTATACTGTTCTATTTGAAAATACATTTTAAAATAAATGGCTTCCATTCGCTGTGTTCATTCATGTTTTACAAAGGGTTTAACGTGAGATAGGCCTTACCACAATGATAATCATATCACAGCGATGCAGGTGTAGTATGATTTTTTATTTTTTTTTATCAGTACTCGGTATCGGCCGATACCCACAGCACAAGTATCAGAATCGGCATCGGGAGGGTAAAAGTGACATGAAAAAGAAGTGAGGAGTCAGCAGGTAGACTGTTCTTTAGAACTACTGGACAAACAAGCGTAACATGAGCATAAGAAAATATTTTAAAAAACTGACGTGGTTGGTCAGTTCCTGTGAACTGTTGTCAACTCTGTGTGTTTGCTAGAACCACTATCTAATCCCAAAGTGGACATCAGCCCACTCTATCTTTAACAATTAAATGAAATAATACAATTTGATAATAGATACAATATATGATAATATTGAATATATATATATAGACTTAATGTAAAAATATCGAATTTTGTTCTAATGAAGACTGATGTCACTGATGAGTGGTCGAGCTGTTGACAGGTTTTGTTCTGAGGTCATGTTGAGCCTAAAGCCAGAGTTCTGTGAGCCAAACATAGCTGCCTAACCCACTAAATCTTCTTTCTCGATACAGGCCCCACGGTGCAAAAAGTTCAAATGTCAAACGAAAGCAAACACAAATATCCTCTAAAATGTCGGGATGCATCATATTCACAATCGCCACATCAAGACTGCCAGGGCGGAAGTGTGCAGTAACTCACAGTGCACGCAGCTCTCCCGAAGCGTATGACGCTCAGGTCATTGAGGTCCAGCTGTCGGTTGTAGAGGTAAAACCCAGAGGAGGCGAACACCGCTGTGGCCAGAGAGGAGACCTTGAGGAGTCGACCAGCCATCAGAGGCACTGTGGGAAGAAGAGGACATGCATGAGCGACACGTTCTCGCAGACCGTCGGCTCACAAAGCGACGGAGGTCGTGAAGAAGGTGTGATGTGCAGAAATCCTCTGAAAGCAAGCAGAGCTGCAACAGTTAGTGGAGCGAGATAACTAGTTTTTTTTATGAAAGATTCATAGTTTTCCATCAATGTTCAAGCAAAATTGTGCAGAGGCAGTTTCTGTTCCAGCTCCCAAAAGTGTGAGGACAAGCTGCCTCGGACCGTAAACGAAGATAAGAATGGAATTGTGAATTGATGTTGATGAACAGGCCACCCTGTCTACTGTCTGCTCTCATTATGTTAATGCCACATATTAATGTGACTATTACTTGTCAGGCACCACTTACATTTAACTTAATGTTATATGTCATTCCTGTATTTTAGCTGCTGCACTACAGCATGTCTTAGACTCTAACTAGATTTTGTTCCACTTCTGTTATTTTTCCTTTTCCACACATCTGTTAGAGCACAGTCAGGGGGACTCTGAGACTGAACCATTTCCTTGCCATTGACTGCTTCACTTTAATTGTTGTGTGCATGACAATAAAAGAATTTGAACTTAGTAAAATGTGTGGGTGACACAGTGTTAACTCAAACTGTGCCAGCAGAGGGAGCTCTATGGGAACAACAGTTCACTAGTCAAACTGTTGAGAAATGAGGAGTGGTCACAAAGTCAGCTAGTTGTGTCCCACTGCCCATCCTGAGAAGTCAGACAGACAGACAGACAGACAGACAGAGAGAAGTCTACCCTGCACAACACCCAGTGCACAGGCTCCATGGGTTAAAGGACATTAAAGGACCTGAGCCTCCTCAGGAAGTAAAGCTAGCTCAGGCCCTTCTTGTAGACCGCCTCCCTGTTTGTAGTCCACTCCAGTTTATTGTCCAGCAGCACACCCAGGTATTCAGCGGGCCTGGGTGTTGTGCTGGACAATAGACTGCTTTTATCAGTCTGTTGTTGCGAGCACCATCTTCTTGGCTGTGGTGTCCTGGGGTGCGGGCATCAAAGGGAAGGACGTCAACAGACTGAATAAACTCATTTAGAGGGCAGGGTCTGTTGTTGGCTCTGAGCTTGTCACCCTAGAGGAGGTGGTGGAGGACAGGGTGCTGGGAACACTGCTGGCGATCGTGGACAATGTCTCTCACCCCCTCCACATAACTCTGGACAAGCTTGAGAGCAGCTTCAGCAACAGACTCATTCAACCTGCTGCCTTTAGGAACGCCACAGAAATCATTCCTACCTGGTGCCATCAGACTTTACAACGCTCACTCCACGACACACACATAATGCTCTTTATTGAATTATTATTGCTGTAAATACAACTGCATATTATCCTCCCGCTCCTTATGTTCCTCCAACCTGCTCTCTTCTACCTCAGTATTTTATTTTACAGCTACTTAAGCAGTTTATTGTATATAATATTTTATTGTTTTTCTATACATTGTATATAGTACTTGTATTTTTTCTATATTTGCCCTTGTACCTGCGGCTATGATAACTTTATTAATCCCTTAAGGGAACTTTGGTTATCTATCTATCTATCTATCTATCTATCTATCTATCTATCTATCTATCTATCTGTCCATCCATCCATCCGGCATCCTCAGTCAAGCTCACCAATTCTCTGATGCCATTTCTAAACGGCCTGGTAAAGGAAAGGCAGATGCATTACATGTGGAGATTAGAGCCCTCAGGTTTGTGCACACCTATATTGTGAAATTATGGGCAGATAACGATGTCTGAAATAACCATTTGGCCGTTACCAATGACTTTTTCGTTATTGTTTATTACATCTTTGTTGTTATTCATTCCTGTTTTGTGCCAGGTGAAAAAGACATCTCTACACCTGCTCCCTGCTCAGTGAGAACAATGTTTCAGCATTTACATAGTGTTTTAAAATCTGATGGCAGGGATGTCACACACCAGCAGCTCAGGAATGTGCCAGCAGATAAACATTGGTGAACAGAACCTTGTGTGCCGATAGGCTGACAACAGTTAACAAGGTGGTCCAATATCTGCTGATACAGATGTTGGGCCAATTAATCGGTGTACCCTTAGCTACAACTCACTGTGTTCCTGCACCGACAGTGCATCTGCAGCATGAAGTCACAAGCTCATATCACGCAAAATACTTTTTCAGTACAAAGGGACGACAAGTTACATTTGTTTGCACAGCCCTGTGTTGTAAAATGACAAGTAAATGCACAGTGATTAACTTGAAAATGTCTCAATGTAGTTAACTTTGGGAACTGAAAGAACTGGGAGACACACGTGACACACAATTAAAACTGAAACCAAAACAGCATATGTCTAAATATGCATTTCTTCAGTCCTGCCTGGTATAGGCCACTGTGCTCACACTCCACACCTCCACTGTGATCACCTGAGCTGGGCTCGTCCTGATGACGTCATCGAAGTTAGTTTGATTCATGACTGCTACACTTAACTTCATCTGGGGAACTCAGCTTCACCGTGATGCATTCACAAATCTAGTAAACAAACGCTTACTTGTTTAAACACGCACGCGTGTATGTACTAAAATCACAGACGATACATGCTGGACATCTGCAGAAGCCTCTCTTCAATTCGGCTTTCACTCAAAACAGCCAGCGACAGTTTCTCATGTAAATCATAAACCCTCAAAGCAAATCCTCCTGTCACAGCACAGAGCTGGATGTGTGTAGAAGGAAGAGGTTGAAGAGGATGGTGAGTGCTGCCTGGTGGTTTCTGGCTATGTTATAGCTGCGGTACGTGTCAGGAGCAGTCACTGCTCCGTACAGCAGCGTGTATGGCGCCTGTTACCTAAAGCTCCCTGAGGCGCGCGTGTGTGTGTGTGTGAGGAGCTGCGGTGTGTAGCAGCAGCGGTCACCACCCTCCTCTGTCACAAACAGCTGTCACACATGAAAACACTCGTTCAATAGCTTACCAGTGTGTCCACGCGCGTTCTCTCTGTCAATTACCGGTTTTTTGTTTTGACCTCTTCGGCTTCACTTCTACATGTGAGCGCGGTGGATTGTGGTTGACGTAGTTCTAGACGTAAAGGCAGCTACAGTTTAACGTGCTCTCCGACCCGAACAGTTCGCTCACACGGACACAGGTCCGGTTCTGTGTGTGGCCCGTCCCTCGGGTCCAGGTGTGTGTGTCGGTCCGGCAGGGTGTGAGTCTGTTTGTCGCTCCGTGTGATGCATTAAAACTACAGCTCCGGCGAACACGCTGACGTCTTCACACGCGTCACACATGATGCTCAGCTGTTCCTTTCACGTTACACGGGATTGGCTCCGCCCACAACCATGACGTCAACCGTGCTTCATTCAAGACAACTGGGAGCTTCTGGCCAGGTTCCAATGTAGAGAGCCTGTAACTGATGTAGCATGTTGCAAATATTGTTGTACAATTTTACACCGATGAAGGAAAAGTATTTCACATGTATACATTGATTTATTTTTTTTAAACGACTTGCTGTATCTGAGACACCAGGAGAATCAATGTTGTTAAGCATTTAACAGGATAAAGTAACATTGTCTCACATTTTAGATCAAGAATGTTGTTTTTAACAAAATAGATGAAAGTCTGGAATTATATCAGACACAACCTGATCAACTGAAATTGACTGTCACACTGTACTGCAACAGAGGGGAATCTGAATTTATGATGAGACTTTAAATTGTGTAAGTTGTTGCCTGGTACAGATTATAGTTTAACGTATTCTGTAACCAGCTTCATCCCACCACTGACCGGTAACATGGCACGCAGCTCGTGCTTCTGAGCAGTTCTTGTTTTGGTAACAGAGTAGCCATTAACCGCCATCAGCTGATCTTGGATCTGAATGACCTCAAAATGTCCTCACATGACTCGCTAGCAGGAAGTAAAGTTTAGCATGGAAAAGAGAGAAGGCACGAGGTCCAACTTGAAAATAACAAAACATATAGAACTTACAACAACAATGCCACAGTGTATCAGTGAAGACACCAGGGTCGAGGATGACTTTAACTTAAAATGACTTCTGAATTGAAACCAAATCCGAAAGGCAGATATGAGCGCAGGGATGTTGGTAGGAGATGGTGATGGAACATGCTTAAACCTCTGACCTACACCTTATCAAACCAGCTGACTGAAGTAAATGGGTGAATTAGAGCAGAAAATTAGGTTAAGGCGTATCCGCCACAAATTACTTGTTTGCTGTTATTTTTTCCTCAGCCTGCTTTCCTTCCTCATAAAAACATGGTGACAGACTTAAACAGGTCAACAGACTTGAAAATGTTTGGGTCTGGTTCAAAATGTTAATGTCTACACTGAGGGGAGCGTGATCCAAAATGTCAGTAAAGGCCATTGCCAGATAAAAGATTAGTGTCAATTACAACCATAAACAGCTAAATTGCCTGGTTGACCTTGGATTTCTGTGCCTGTTTGGCTCTTTTATGCAAAGGGTAACCTGCAGGAGTGTATTGCCCCCTGGTGCTCAACACTTTAACTGGCTACAGCAGCTTCATCCTTCTCTTTGGCATGTCCACAGACAAGAGTGGAGGATGTAATCAGATTTACTCTTTCTAGATTTACTTATCACTTTACATTTACTAAAGTAAAAGTAATAAAACCACAAGATAAAATACCACATTAAAAGTAAAATACTTTATCCAACAACATAACACACAGTGGAATTAAACACTTTATAATTGCCATACACTGGGAATAAGCAAGTGTTTTATGAAGCTCAAATTGGCCTGTTTACTGTTGATGGTGTGTGACAGGATGGTTACAGGAAGTACAACACTATGACAATAAATAGACATTATTACAGGACAACTCTGGCCCCAGTTCACTGATGGTGTGCAAAAGGAGGAACCGTCTCCAGTCGTACAGACTTAAATATTGACACCAACACTTGTGTGCTGCAGTTTTCTTATGACCCTGAACATAATGGCTGAAATTTCAAATATGAAGTTGCTGAGGCAGCAAAAACAGAGTCATAGTGGATCTGGGCCTGAGAAGAAGAATATCACATGTTGTTCTGTCTCATTCACACAGCGGTACCACAGAACGTCAGTCAACTTCGCTGTCTTTGTTAAACTTTTGCACTCCAAATGGACGTCTGTTCCTCTGAACCTGGAGCTGAAAACACACAACAGGCAAAGCAAGATTAGCATATGATACATACAGAATATCAATACTTTCATGTTCAGCCTCATGTCATTTTGAATGTTTGCTACAAATTCCATAAACATTGTTTTTTTTGGCCTATGTCTTATTCATGTTTGCATCTGCTGACACGTCAGCGTTTTCTCTTGGGTTGTGGAAGACTTCAGTGAATGAACTTGGGGGCTGTCCTCACAAAATAAGCAAATTCACATCATTTTAGATATAGTGTCTGTCTACAATAAGCTGGATGGCTAGAGCAGATGATAGGTACAACCATTAGGCCAGCAGAGACAGATGCTCTCCACATTGATCCTATATTCATTTGGCTTAGATGCTGCACCTGAGCCTTATAACAATAGGGAACACCCTGTATGTAAACATTCGAATTGAAGAAACTGTATTAATAATAATTCTCATCATCATCATCCTGTTTTCACTGTTATGAAAAAGAGTAAAAACATAAACACAACACATGAAAATAGAATAAGGGGACAACTGGCTTTATTATGGGAGGAATACAAACATCTAGAGGGCAATTATTAGACACCAAACTATATAAATGTGTGTAAAAGCCCTGTTCCATAAACTTCTCAATTATTCACTCATGAGCTGCTGATATGTGGCTTGAAACTGACATCAGAAAAATATCAGGTCAGACCTCGGTTATCTGTGCATGGTGTTTAAAAGAAACTCCAGTAACGTAAGCTTTGGTTGCTCCATTAATAAAGATCTCTATACTCACAAGACCTTGACTGGAGATAGAGATACGTTTCTTTGTTTTACCTTGGCTCCCTCGATCATGTGCAGGTCTTTCTGAAGTGCGTTGTTCAGTCCTTCTTCTGATGAGAATCCGACCCAGCAGAACCCTCTGTGGAAGCCCGTTTCTTTATCCTGGCACAGCACAAAGCACACCGTCAAACACACAAACACAAGCACAAGCAACTCATGCAAGATCTTAAAGGTTTTGCAAGAATACGAATCAAACAAGAGTTTCACTGAGATGGATTATCAAAAGGTTTTGATATATACAGTACACATGGGAATCAGTGGGTCTGTTGCTGTGACAACTTACAAACGGGAGAAGACACTTCTTCACAGCGCCAAACTGTCCAAAGTACTCCTTCATCTCCTCTGAAAGACAACAGGCACATGTCAAAGGACATGATAATGACTTGATGTCTGAGCTACCACGGGACTATTCACACAGTGACTAGTGTGCACACGCAGCATCAGCTAATGTAGTTGAACCTCGTCTCACAGAGCAGTCCGTGCCTGAATCTCACCCTCACACAGCCACAGTGTTAAAGTGTTCTGTGTTCGAACCGCACAGTGTTGGACTGATCATCCCTCCTCACATGAAGAGGCTTCGTGTTAGCTAACAGTTGATGGCGAGGATGAGTTCTTCATGCAGCGACGTGTAAACCGAGGAGAGAGTCTCCAGAGACGCAGAGCTGTCTGTCACTGTGTACCAACGACCATTCAAACAGGTTCATTAACTTACTGCCGGCCACAGTCCAGGGTATTTTAGACACGAACAGCTCGAAAGCCTTCTTTGACGGCGCCGCCATGTTTCGTCCTTGGTTATGCCACTCTGACCTATGACGTAGTGTCACGTGACGTACCCCGGCGCAGATACTAATAACAATAATTTTAAAATGTACTTTAGGTCATACTCTTTCATCTTTCTTACGTCATTTCCGCAATGGACAAGTAAAATCCAAGTATAGTGTTTGAACTGTGGAAATAAATTGAGACGAAAAAGTTCCTGAACAGACTTGAGGTCAAAGGTCAGTGACGTCATGGCCAAGATGGCAGCCTCCATGGTGGAGAGTGGAGAAGACGCATTCAGAAAAATATTCAAGTTTTACAAGAGAAGAAACCCTCCGCCGGATTTCAGCGATGTCATCGACTTCTCCAAAGGTGTTTCGAGTGAGAAGGTGAGGGGAACGTCAGGCCCGGACCATGAAGATGGTACAGTTCAACAGTATCACGTGGTTCCGTCTGAGTCTGACTGACTGACAGCTTGTTTGACATGAGCACAGAGTATAAACAGCTGAATAATAAAAAGAAGCAGAAAGAAGCCTGAAAGCACAGGGATGAATACTTTAGATAGTTGGTCCTGTCAGTGGGGGGAACACGTGCTCCGTAAAACCATATAAAACTACAACAAATAGTTAGAGAAGAAGAAGAAGCCAAACACTTGACATTAACCAGGTGCAATGTTGTTATGGAAATTACCAACTCAGAAAATGTAATTGTACCATGACAACTATTATTATCAATATATATATTGGTATAATTCACAGATTGTGGTGTGTCTGTGATTGACAGATAGTTCCAGCTAAATTGGACACTGCTGCGGTGAGTGACGTGGAGGCTGCCAGGGTTGGATTACAGCCTGTCAGAGACTGGAGAGCCCACGGGCTGCACGGCTACCCAGGTAAACACAGGACAGTGAAGATGGTGAGACAGAGAGTTCTTCAACAAAAGCTCAAATACCGAGTGCTGGACACACTCTTAGATCGAGACTTAATTCAGTGTTCAACCCTAACCCTAACCCTTAAAGATGCTGTTCCACCAGGATCCACCAGAAGCTATTTCCAAACGAGTGGAGCTCTGCTGGAGGAATGAGCAGCAAAAGACATTATCTTGTGCGGTGTTTGGATGTTGTTGGGCGGAGAACACATCATTAAAAAATCTCCCATAGGCGTTCAGCTGGGTTGAGATCAGCCGATTTGCATCATTTTCATATTCATCAGTGAGTCCCTAAACACTATGTGTAGGCACCTGGACTTTATTACTCCACACGCGTTGTCCTTTAATGTATTTGTTGTGTTCCTGTGCATCAGTGCGTTTGTTCCCACCACAGCGCTCCAGTGAAGACCACATGTGTGACGATGTGTTTAATGTTATCAAAAACATTCTGGTTCTGTGACTCAATACTGTACCGTTGTGTGTTGTTTAGGATTCATCTTCATCTCCAACCCATTCCTGCGGGGCTCCCAACCCCCCTGGGTCAGACAGTGTCTGAAGACCTACCCCCAGAAGCCCAACGTCTGCAACCTGGACATGCACATGTCTCCCTCTGACACCCAGGACATCTGGGACAAGAGTGTCCAGGGCCTCAGGTGAGACTAGCTGTTGCTTTTTCCCTCTGATTGGATCTGTCTGACCCAACCTGGGTGATCTAACTGATTTTAGTTCCTGATCATCTTGCAGGCGTCCACAATATACTTTCCAGGCAAATTGTAGAGATTGTGGTATTTAATGTCCTCTTACGTCTGTTTCCAAAAATCTGGTTCTGCTGCAGCAATTTTCCTTTTAATAACCAATCAATGTGAGTCTGACAATGATATAGTAGTTCTTTAATATATAAAATAATTGGTGGCGTACTCTTCCTCTGACAACGTTCAGTTAACATGCTCATTGAAAGTGTACAGGTCTCAGTTCCCAGCCACCCGCCTCTGTACAGTAAGTGCTCTCTGTGTTTGATCCTCCACACAGGCGTCCCAGCTCTGGCAAGAGAGAACCAAAGACTCTCCTGGAGAGACTGCGCTGGGTCACTCTAGGCTATCATTACAACTGGGATACCAAGGTAAGAATGAATGCCAATATTCTGATCACAATATCAGTAGGTTTCCATCACCTCTTATTTTTAGCATCATGCGTAAGGCGAAATGCTTGACATCAAAAACTGAAAGTGGAAAAAAGAGCGTTACATTGAAGTCATGGAAAGTCCATCCTGTTTTTCTCAGTGCAGAAGGCATAAAACAGAATAAATACAGAGCAAATAAATCACTTACAATTCAAATGACATTTCCAGTTTTTGTGGTATTTCACACGTTTTTCAGAGGCATGTCTGAGAGAATCCGTCAATAACTCTGTAATATAAATGTATGTGATCATTCGAGTTTGGCCAGAAATGAATTTTGCTTGTTTCAGTTCTCACTTATTTTGTCTCTTGACCTCTTACATCTGTAATATTAGTTTAAAATGTCCAAACAGAAACTAGTAGGGATTACAATCCGGCTGGAGTTTTTATGATGATAAACTTTGTCATGGGCCATCAGGAGAGTTTGGACACAAATGTGTACCACCTGTGCCATTATTTCAGTACATTTACAGTTTCTTAGATTATGCTTTTATTGTTAAAGATTTGGCCAAAAGAGATGGTGCACAGGCTTCTGATTTTCAGTGGATGGTTTGTAATACTACAGTGAAAAAAAGTCAGGTTGTTAAAACATCTGTTATGACGTGTCTCTTCATGTTGACCGAATTTTTCCTTGTTGTTCCTTCAGACTTACTCGGCCGACCATTACACTCCTTTCCCAGCTGACCTCCACTTGCTGTCCCTCCATGTAACAGCCGCCTGTGGGTTCCCCGGGTTTAATGCAGAAGCTGGAATCCTCAACTATTACCGATCCGATTCCTCTCTGGGAATCCACGTGGATGAATCTGAACTAGATCACAGCCGACCACTGCTGTCATTCAGGTGAGAAGGGAGAATTAAAGACCGCTGAGATTAAGTGATTCTTCAGTAATAATATGGGGATAAGTCTTAACTTCCCTGCTTACCAACAGATAAATATTCTAACCCCCTCACTGTTGTCATTTTACTTGGTAGTTTTGGCCAGTCAGCCATCTTCCTCCTGGGAGGCGCCTGCAGACAGGACCCCCCCACCGCTATGTTCATGCACAGTGGGGACATGATGGTGATGTCCGGACAGAGCCGCCTCCTGTACCACGCTGTTCCCCGCATCCTTCCAGCACCCCAGGGACATCCAGCTTCAGAGATGGAAGGCTGCAGTCTGGGTTCATCCCTGCAGGACAGCACTGTGGTGCAGCCGGTGTCAGAGGAGGACTGGGCGGTGTGCTCCAGGTACATTCAGAGCTCCAGAGTGAATGTGACTGTCAGACAGGTGCTGGGGCCTGGGCAGAGCTTCCCACAAACACCCTCTTCTCACCAAAGGACTGATGCAGGACAGCCAGGAGGGTACCACGGTGACCCAGAAGGTGGAGAGACAGGGAAAAGGAAGAGGAGTAGTAGCTGTGACTCTGCTGATACCGTGGAGACATGACACAGACCACCTGCTGTGACACTCACTGTGAGACGTGACGCAGCATCTCATACCTGAGGCCTCCTTTGTAGTCCTATTGAATTACTTGTCACCAAATGCAGAAGCCACTCAAATCAGATTTGGTGTTAACACTGGGTCAGTTGTTAGCATTTGTAAATATATATATATATATATCCATATATATATATATATATATATATATATATATATATATATATATATATATATATATATATCCATATATATATATCCAACAGTAACAGGCTTGGAATGAAATTAGTTACATAACTTTCTCAGTCTCATCAGTCATACTCTGATGTTTCACAGCACAGTGGCATCACCAGATGAAACAAAAGGCATGCAAGATGAATTCACACACACTGCATGTGCTCATCCAGTCCGCATTCATGGGAATACATGAATTATAATTGTATGTGTGAAAGATGATTTCAAATAAAAAATGGCAAAAGTGCAAAAAGGCATCATCAAACAACTTAAATAATCACACGAGCAGATATGAGCATGAGAAGTGCCACAGCAGTGCTTCTGATTGGTTCCTGTTTCCTCTTTTGAGACGGGTGGCTGCTTGTGTTTTCATAAAATATATGCTTTCATTTCTTAAACATGAGTAAAAACACTTTCCATCAGTTGTCATGTTACATTGGTTTGTAATTAGCAAAAAAAACAAAAGTATTCCATCATATCAATAGAAATATATTAAAATTCATGTTTTACTTCTCCATTGCTGAGCTTTCACTCTCGTTAAAAGCCCCTCGCTGTCTGCGCTGTACGCTGAGTGTTAATGTCAGACGGTGAGAGAAGAAGAATGAAGTCATGTCCTCAAATCTCCACGGATCCATTCAACCACCATTTTGGCAACGTCTCTTCCTGCATCCAGGACGAAGGCGTGGCGGAAACTGTTCTCACACAGCCTAAAGTCTCCGTGTGGGAAGTCCTTTTTGATGTCATGATAATACTGAACAGGGCACCAGTGGTCTGTAGCTCCATAATAAAATGTAAGCTGAAAATGGGAACACACACATGGTTGAATACACAATAACAGGTGAAAAGAACACATCACAGGTAAACTACCTACTTACAATTCAAGGAAACATGTCTTCATGTTCCATGCGGTTATCCAATATTGACTAGAAGCTGTTGAGTACAGAGAAGTATACAGGTAGGTCTTTGTTACCTTTTTGAGATTTTCCTGAATGGTTATGTTGTCTCTTTCCAGAACTTTCTTCATCTCCTGCCCTCCCATGTACATAGCATTAGCTACAAAGAGAAATGAAATCACACCGGTCTGGTCATGGCTTTATCACATCTCCCAGGACAACAGAGGCTGACTGGTGATCCAGTCGAGTTGGTGTTCTGGCACCATTTTATCACCATGCTCTCACATCTCCATTATAGACTGAAGGAATGACTGACATTCCTCTGAGGTATAACAGAACTGCCGCTACTGAAAACTGAATGTTTTGGACTCCAGGGCTTCAGATTTATCATTTGATTTGTGAACACCCACATCTGAAGGGGAGTCAACAAGCTGAGGTCCATGAAAAGACTTTACCTCTTCTTTAAAAATTGTTCACACCACATCTGACGACTGCATCAGAAAATGACCCCTCTGTAATAAGTATAAATGGTGGTATCATATGCCTGGAATACAAGCCATGAGAAAAGATTATAACTGGCCCTTTGACGCTGAACGAGGGTAGCACTGCAATCACATGATTAATTGATTAGTTCTCCACTATGAATAGAATCTGCAACTACTTTAATAATGGATTCATTTCCCCCTCTATGACAGGAAACAGATTGTTCCTGGGTCGTGTACAAAACAAGACATTTGAGGACGTAAATAGAAGTGAACAGTTTAAGTATCAACGCAGTGAGGAAGCACAACCAACCTGCACAGTCTCCACTGAGTAAACCAACAGTGGGCTGAACCACAGTGTGGTCCAGAGAGCGGATTCCACCAAACACCAGTTTGATAAGGTTGGCTTTGAGGCTCTCAGGCAGCAGAGAGAGCAGGAAGAGAGGCAGGTAGGCCACATAACGCATGTGGCACAGCACCGGGGTCATGACCTTCCCCTGAGGAGTCTGAGCCATGCGCTCGATGGTGGGAAACAGCATGACGGCCTTTAGAATCTGTGTTAAGAAACAAAGGTTGCAAAAGACCGTTTTCAGCGTATCCCTCTCGATGATAAAGGGACAGGTGATAAAAGATTTGATGATCAAATGTTTTATTGTTTTCCCCTGAACATGTTATGTGGTTCTCTAAAAAGAGAGACTGTGAGATGGTGACTAACCTTGAGTTCAGGATCTCTCTTCATCAACTCCAGGATAATGTAGCAGCCAATGGAGTGACCCACCAGGACCAGGCTGGTTTCTCTGGGAACATGTTTCCTGAGGAAGGCCAGCTTGTGTTCAATCTGCCCGTTGAGACCAAACACATCACCCTCTGCTGCTGAGGAGGCATCTGGATTAAAGACAAGTGAAAAATCAAAACTTGCATGTCTGAGGCTCACCTCCACTCAACACAATCCCCAGAACCTTTGCCTTTTCGTCTGCAAACCACATAAGGTTTGATATGTTACATTACTACAATACCTTGCTCATAATGTTCAAATTATTCATATATGAGCTGACTTCATGTCAGGAAGTGGATGGTGTGTGGGGTGACAAGCAGTTGGGTGAGATGGCCACCATTGTCTCTGTTTGAAATGGTGTTTCAACATTTGTAAGTGTGAAACCTCAGGATGTTTTCAACAAGACGTTGGGTCAGTTTTCACCCTTGTTAGTGGCAACAAAACTGGATATTCTCGACTACATGTGGGGACAATTTGAAACACCACGATGTTTCACTGTGGACATCGTCATATGCCAATTCCAGAGACATCACCCAACCCTAGTTGCAGTTAAATAAACTTAAACTTAACAACCCCAAACTTCTAGTTACGATAGGTGTGATGAACATTCCTCTTTCAACTGATTATTCACTTCGCTCTTCCAGCGTATTGAGGTCAGCATGGGAACCCTGAGGTGAAGACAATAATCTGTACCTTCGATCATGTCCATGGAGTCTGGTGGCACACAGTGGCCAGCGTGGCTTACAGCCCACACTGGGTGGCGGTATCCAAACATACTGTGCAGTGTTTGCATGAAGGTTTTGTAGAAGCCCACAACACCTGGGTTACCTGTATGGAGACAGCAGAAGTCACTAAACTCCCTATCGTCAGTTTGCTCAAGAATACATTATAAAATAGAAGGAATGTGCATTTTGATCATATAAGGTCTCCATAAAAGGCAGCCTGCTCTGTCCGAAGATACGAAAGGCTCATTCTAAGGTAACGAAAGTACAAAGATTCTTAGATTCAGATGATTATACATTAATGTAAATGTAATTAGGAATATTATATTAAATATTCCCCATTTCTGACAACCAATCGCTCTAAATACTACACACTGAGACTAGCTTTTCAGATATCTCTGCTTAAAAAGAAAACAATGTAAAAATGAATTAAGAAGGATTTCGCCTTGTTCATATTGCACCTGAGTGCTGCACATTTTGGAATGCAGAATAGTCATCCAACTCACCTGGAACGATGAGGAACAGCACCTTGTGTCCGGAGTGTAACTGACAGGGGCCAAATCTGAGCAGCTCTGTGACGGCCCCACAGCAGTAGATGAAGTCCGTCTGTGGTTCATCCCTCCTGTCGGTCACCATGGTCTCCATCTCATTAGCTCTGAGTGCAAATGAAGGGTTGCTACATTTTCATTTTGTCAAGTCACACTGTATACATTCTGTGAGCATCTTTAGTCCGTTCAATCACATGGTACATACAGATCTATTGAACAGGTGTGACTGTATTACTGTCATGTAGCACAGCTGGCTCTAATAGCTGATTCACTTTATCAGCAGGGTCCAAAGGTAATACACTTCACCCCCGTCACAGGTCAACGAGCGAGTCCTGCATGTTGGTGCTGCTCGATCGATTCACTACGTTCCCAGCAGTGAAGCTTACACAGCTTTAAAGTGGCAGAATGAACACAGTGAGAACAACTACGTTACTGCCATTTTTATGTATCTGGTACAACTATGGCTAATTCTGTTGACGCCGAATAAAAGAACAGTTGCTTAATGTAAACGTATTTTCGTGTTAAGAGGTTTTTTATATAAAGCACGTACCTCCACCAACACGAAGCCGTGATAAACTGACATATTTCAGGTTGAGTTTGGTGTGAGAGCAACACTCGTACCGACAGCAGGTTCAATTAGTCACAGTCACGAGGCCCACACTGACATTAGCTTAAATCCCAGTGGCTACTTGCCAAATGTAACATAACATACCAAATACTAGTTTACCTCTTAATAACAGTATGAAGATTAAGATATGCTCTCCATTGATTGGTGCGTCCTGTTCGCTGCTCCACTGCGTGAACACTTCCTGCTTTGCACACTGCTGGATTCTGATTGGTCGGTTTTACGGCCCATAATACCTTTCTTCCTTTAGTTAAAGGGCACAAGCCTGGAGGTGAGCGATGAACGTGTGGGAAGCAGGAGTGACTTTACCAAGTTTAAGCTCAGAATAACTTTACAAAAAAGTTTTTAAACTCATAACTATTTTCAATGGGCTCAATATATTACTTGCACATGAGTATAGTATGCTATATTGAATCAGTTTGACTAAAATATTGATCTCACTGTGTAAGATATACCTGGATATTCCCTGACTCTTACCTTCTTCTCTGCTGCAGCTCCTTTTATTTTTCCCCTTGTGGTGTGGATGTGATTGGACAAAGCTGTGGTGTTGCCAGTGTTGCTAACAGCCTTCCTACACACACCACAGATTGCAACATGTAGTCCATCCATCTCTGCATGTTGGGTTAAACGAGAGGTCAGGGTGTGCACACCTGCAAGTCATGCACATTACATGACAACAGCACAGCAGTGGAGAAGCAGAGACTAGTCGTACAAACGCCAATTCCAATGGAGTTGGGACGCTGTGTAAAATGTATATAAAAACAGAATACAATGATTTGCAAATCTTTTTCAACTTATATTCAATTGAATTCACTACAAAGATGAGAGATTTAGTTCAACGTGTTGCAGGCATCAAAATTCAAAATGAGTGAATATTTGCAACAAAAAAAACAAAGTTCATCCGTTTGAACATTAAATCTGAATTGAAAAGGATTTGCAAATTGTATTCTGTTTTTATTTATGTTTTACACAACATCTCAGCTTCATTGGAATTGGGGTTTGTATATGTGTCCAGTGCTGAAATACAGATGTGTGGGTACTAGGTAGAAGAGAGGCACTGAAACTGATCATTGGTAGTATGTTAAACTGTTATGAGCATGTTTAGCCTTACAAATTTTAGTGGATTTAGATACAAGTGGCCCCAAGATACTGCTTTTTTTCTTTTCTTTTTGTGGTAAAGGGCTGTTGTATTTTATAAGCTTATTATGTCAGCTATCTGGAAATCATCTATAACTATAGCTGTCAGATAAATGTAAAGAAGTAAAAAATACAATATTTTCCGGAAATGTAGTGGAGTTGAAGTAAACTGAAAAATACTCAAGTACCAAAAAATTGTACTGTAGCACAGGACCTGAGCAAGTGTACTTACTTCAAACCACTGTCTAACAGGTGTAACTATGTTTTACTTGTGCCTTCCACAACAAAGGTACAGTTAATCATAATTCACAAAGCAACTGCTGCACAGTGAACCTGGAGCCTGTGAGGGAGCAGTTGCCTTCATTTGTGCTTGACAGCCAATGAAGTACTTTTCTGTTCTTGTGTATTGTGTACAATCAGTGACACTCAGACACACCTTAGGAAAAGCCTCTCTTTCCTCTAATTTCACTTTATTAGTTTCCAACACTGTGAAATGGGTATTGGATAGGGATTGCTATCTCTGAGCTACTTTTTAAAATATTTTTCACTTCTATTTATGAAAATAGTTTGAATCCCCCTGGCGACACCCATCTATTTGAAAGGCTTCCTGAGCAATCGGAAAAAAACTTAAAATTAGCAACTGCAAAGGAATGAGTCATTTGGATATTATAATATCTAATTTATATGAAATTATGTGTCAATCAATGTCTCACCACTATTAAAAAGACCACCTTAGCTAGAAATAATGCAGGTATGAAAGATACCCAAAGGCTTCTGGTTAATTATTTTAATTTGAAAATGTTGAGCAGTATGACAAACACAAGAAATTACATTCAGTATAGTTACAACACTAACATCTAACTTACATGCAAAATACCGGTAGGACACAGTTATATAAATCGTAAGATTCAAAGAAATCTCACATCAGAATAACTTGTTTCAACTCAAATGAAGTTTATACAACATTTAACAAGTTTCTTTTTTCATCAAACAAAAAGTTATCTTTTTTCACATAGACAGACAATTTGATCAGCCATAATGAAACCACTTCATATTGAGAGCGGCATGATTCAGTGCCAGGAGTGCTTCGGCCATTCGTTAAAAGACTTCCAATGGAAGGGTAAGGGAATTTCAATGTCCATCTTTTTATTGCTCACTTTAATGTATGGTGCTGTGCTCTCGGAAGTAATTCTCATCAGATCTACAGCATCATTAAGCCTTCCATAGAGGTGTGATTGAAAAATACTGAAAAGCTCCTTGGTACCATCATTTACACGTTCCATGTTTAAAGCACTATACGCCACTTGAATCTTCCGTTTTGTAAGGTCTTTATATTCAGCCGCAGATACCTTTGCCTCCTCAATGTGTTGCAAAACTTCTGCATGGATGGCATCAACTTGTGGAGCAATTTCCATGTTTCTATCTTGTAAGTAGGTGATGATCACATCACCTTTTTCAGTAATCACCTTGACGATGTAATCAACTGTCATGTGAAGTACACTGAATAAGCTGAGCACTGAATGTTCTAGATGATGAGAAACAAATCTCCTAGAGGACTTCAGTTTATCCATGATCTCTTTTCCATTAATGGTAATATCAGTTCCAGGAATGGTAAACACTGTTTCCATGATGTCATTAGATTTCTTCTTCATGAGGCTGATAAACCTTTCAGGCGCCCCGTCAGTGGCTACTGATACGGACGAATGAGCTCGCTCGAACATCTCCACGATCGAGAGCTTCTCTTCAAAACCGGGCACTGTAAACTCTCTGTCCATAAAAAACTGTCTGACTGCATCTAACAAGGCATTAATCTTATCTTCTGTGTCTCTCAGGATTAGTCTAGCCTCATGAACCAACCTGTCTATAACAGTCTGCATTCTCATGGACATCAAGGTGTCAGAAGCCCTCCTGTACATGTCTGGTCCTTGTTCACCAATGTATTTGATTGGATCTGGCAGTGACATAGGAACTTCATGATAGGCCCTCTCTATAAGATTAGAAACACTGTTTTTCAGCTTCATGCCACCACGGTTGAGATCAAAGCCAAAGTGGGCCGTGTGATACTTGTTAATGAACTTGAGCACAGCATCGGTCATAGAAGGAATCCTGTCCTTGGTCCCCTCAGTCACATCATGGAGGAAGTCCCAATTCCATGACGTCTGTAAGATCAACTTCTCAGAGTTTCTAAGTGTGGCTTTGGCAGTGAAAACATCAGTATCCCTTTCAGGAGTAGACTGAAGTTGAGGGAAGACATTTGGAAGAATAGTGGTTAGAACAGTGTCAAGTTGCATACATATAACGTCAATCCAATTGTAGATTTAAGAGTGTGTTGCTGTCGACAACAATATGAATATAAAGGAGTCTTACCAGGTAGCGACTGAACAGTTTTCCATACAACTGTGATGCAGACCTCCGCTGAATTTGCAATCCAATGAAACCAGATGACGGGGAAGACATAGATGCAGTGATGCCATCTTTGCGGGAAGCAAAGCGGAAGATTACATCGAAAAATGTTGGGCTGGTTATGTCAACATTGAGAGTATGATGAGATCCCCTTTGAAATCGAAAAAAACTGTTGTTAGTAGAGAACCTTTCAAGTATGCAGTAAAGCAGGCTTTGGGTGTGAAAACTTACACTGTATCAGTCACTGGGGTTTGGCGCTTCATCCTGAGAAAAAAAACAAAATCAAGTATATACTATGTTACAGGAAGTCCATTATCTTGCTCAACCAAGCATACATCAGCTTGTAACATCACCAATTAGAGCTCCCGCTCAAGATTCATTTCTTCCCCAGAGCAGCTCTGAAAGCTCACTTAAAATGAAACTCTCACCAAAAAGCAACCCAGGCTTTATTTGTGAATGAATATATGTCAAACCTTCGTGTAAAAGCATAATTAAGACGAAAGAGGCACTTTTAAGATTTACTATAGTTTCGTTTTCAGGCAAGCTAATTTTCAATGGAGTGCAGGAGCACTCTTACGCTAGCATCGAAGTCAATCCCCAAGTGCGACCTAACAGGAAGGAAAGTAATGGTGGACCTCCTGCCTGTCAGGTCGCACTCGGGGATGGACACCTTTTGTCTGCCATGATGGCAGCGCGCCGGAAATGCAGCAGCTAACGTGAGTCGTCCAAAAACTTTCTTTTTAGTAAACTCTGTGTACACAAACAATGTTCTCAATGCACGTGTTCATGTGTAGAGACCCTGGTGATGCTACGAGCAAAGTTTCATGTTGTGTCGAGCCTTCTTAGTGTTTTAAAAATAGTGATTTTGATGCTAGCGTAAGAGTGCCCCTGCACTCCATTGAAAATTAGCTTGCCCGAAAACAAAACTACGGTAAATCTTAAAAGTGCCTCTTTTGTCGTAATTATGCTTTTACACGAAGGTTTGACTCATATACATTCACAAACAAAGCCTTGGTTGCTTTTTGGCGAGAGTTTCACTTTAACCCACAAGTCTTGGCCAAGAGTTTTACTTTTTTTATAATTATCAATATGTTGGTCTTTCTTCGTGGCTTTATTAGATAGAACAGCTTAGAGAGATGACAGGAAATGGGATGAGACAGAGGGGGGTTAACATGCAGCAACACAGATCAGATATGAAACCTGAGCAGTTGTGGAAAGAAGCAGCCTCTGTACATGGGACACCTGCTCTACTTCTACTAGCTCCCATAGCCATCATCATAGGAACATCACTGGAGGCAACACACAGCTTACTGATATAATGGCACTCAGGAGGAGGATACTGTAACTTTTGTCTTGCAGAGACAGATGCTTTTACACCTTGCAATATCTGGATAGAACACATCTAATTCCATCTAAAATGCTTATTGGATGTGTTGACTCTTAGCTTTTATGAGATTGGATAACCATCCAATTTGACCTAGTTAGTAAGTCAGCTAACTAGGTCAAATTGATTAGATAGAATCATGAAATTTAAAAGTATCTGACAAACAGTCAGAGTTATGAGATAGAAAAAATGTCTCATTGGGCACACAGGTGGTTGAGTGGCTAGAAGCGCATGCTATGTACGCAGCTGACCCCGGTTTGATTCCGGCAGGAGGTCATTTGCTGCATGTCTCTTTCCCATATTTTCCCTCTGTTATTATGTTATGTTGGCTATGTAAGTATTTTTAATATCACGACAAACTTATTTTTTGTATTTGTTTTCCAGAAAGGTTCTACCATATTGATATCAAAAGAATACAATGAGAAAATTAATTAATTACATAAAGACAAAATATTCTCTTTACCCTTACCTCAGGTTTTGTGCCAAAGCATGTTGCCAGTTGACAGTTACATCATTATGAATCAAGTTGCACTTCCCATTTAAACTGATTACTCCATTATCAAATTCAAAGGTTGCACTGGCTGAGGGAACATAAGGAAAATGCATATTAAATAACTTGCAATGTCCTAGATCTAGTTATTTACAAAATATTGTTGTATCAAATCGAGTGTGTGCCAGTCTTACCAGAAAGGTCATATTCCAAGAATATCATAGTAGAGGTACAGATGGAATTCAGTGAAGTTACGAGGGCCGAGTCCTTTTTCTCCAGGTCGGCAGTTGTTGACACATTATAAACAGGGGAGGAAACTTTCAGAGTGGCACTCAGGGCTCCAAAAGCTGGGATGAACACACTTGAAGGCAGATGTAGGGCGATTTCAGGGATCTCAATTTTTTGCTCAGGAATGACAATGGTTGGAAGTTCAAAGTTTGAAAACTGATTTGTGATTTCATCAAGACTGACTGTGTGCTCTCCAATGGTAAATAACTTTGGTAATGTGAAAGATGACACTGCAATCTCATACTGGGGCATCTTGAATGAAAGGAATGACATTTTCCCTTGCAGATACTCTGTTTCAATATCGTAACTGGGCACTGACATTATTGGCATGCCAGGCAGCATGATTTCAAAGGCTGTGGTGGTGATCACTTTAGGAATGTGAAGATTCTTAGGATCAATTGTAAAGGGTTCCACATGCAAGTTTGTAAATGGCACATCAAAGGCTGGAACTGAGATTACGGGAGGAAGAGTGATATGATCAGGGAAATCAGGGTTTTCAAACCGCATGTCTATGTTCCTGATGGAATCTGGAATTTCTTTCACCCAAGAGGGCAATGCAATGCTAATCTCAGGGATGCTAAAAGTGGCACCAGAATCAAAAAGTTTGGATGGTATTGTATAATCCTGGCCATCCATGGTCTTTGTATATACAATGCTGGAGGAGATGTTAAGGAATTGTAAGTCGTCCATACTTGTGGCCTGATCAAACTTTAGCACATCCCAGAGGGTCCTCTGATATACAGGAAGCTTAACTGACTTCAAGAAAGCTAGGTGGCCTTCCACTGACTCAGTAAAGTCCATGCGTACTTCAGATTCATCATTGGACATGAGTAAATCACAAGCATGGACGAAAGATGCCAGCTGTTCCTTGCCACTCCAGGTGAAAGACTGCTTTGCTGAGCCAATGGAGAGGTTGATGCTTTGAATGAGTCCAGCTTCACCCAAACTACTTGGCTGACTTGCGTCAATGTTCAAAGTAGTCGTGAAGGTTGTTAAAGGAACAAAATCTAATTCTCCTTTAACTATTTGTTTACCATTGGTATTGAAAGATGCAACAACAATATTGTTATTGCTTGTGTAATCTACTGATGCAAACAAACGTCGCAAGGAGACCTCAAGAGCCAAAGTTTTGTTCAGGTCAAAATGAATGATATTGTTGTTTGTGCTTCGTTTCTGTTTCTCCTGTTTATCAATATTTGAGTTTATGGCAGTTCTGACAGTTGAACGCAGGCCATTAGCATTTAGATAAAATGTCACCACGTTTTCTAGTTCACCAGCAAAGTTACAGCCGTCCATTATCGTTATGTCTGACTTTCCTTGAGCATTGGTCTCTAGTGACACGTACGAGGAAAGTGCTTCCAGTGCCCAGTTCATATCCAGGTGTCCTTTGCCTACAGACTCAATCAGAGGAATGTTAAACATGTATTTCAGTGTTTTCTTGGAGACAACATTCGGCTTGGTCTTGGTATTTCCAGTAAGTTCCTGATTTAATTCTAGATTGAGGAAGGGTAGGTTGATTTTTGCCATGTTGGCTACAGATGCTTCCATACTCCTTTTTGTAAGACTAACAGCACATTCATGGTTTGCTTCAACATTGTAATGCTCCAGGGACACTGTGGTGGCCAGTTTAATTCCTCTCTTCCTTGTCAAACTGGTTGTGCCATCGATTTTTCCATTTAAAATGTCAAACACAGATGTTGAGGAAGCGCCAAACCGAGCAACTATATCAGACTGGTTGTAAAGGCCAGCATTAGCATTTAAGGTGATCACATTGGATTTGAAGGAGAAGTCATAAGTTATGTTACCCATGGCTGGAATCACAATGTTGTTCTGAATAGCTGGTAGTGTGAACATGGGCAACTGTATTTCACTTAATGTTTCTGGAACGTGGATGACAGGTAATGTCAACGATGGTAGCACAAGGGTATAGGATGGTACAGAGAAACCTAATGCTGGAACTTTAAAGCTTGGTGTGCTGACCTCCTTGGGAACAAAGTAGCTGAATGCTGGCATCTCAGCCCTGAAAGCAGAAACTTCAATGTTTAACATTGGTATGTTGTATCCAGGGACAGTGAAGATTCGGGGTGGCAGGCTAGAAGTGTCAATTTTGTGTTTGATATACTGTGACTTTGCTTCGTTGTACGAATTCTTCAGAAGCGTCACGACTTTGTCTCTACATTGTTCAAATTGAGCCTGGATGATGATGGCATTGTCACTGATTGCATTGTAGATTGGCTCAAGGTGCAAATCAAAGCTGTGTACATCAGGATTCTTGTAGTAATGAAGCCTCAGGTTCATGTCAAATGACTGTTGAGGAGATATAAGAAAAGTTTTAAATCCGGCATGTTCCCATAAAGAGAGGTCTCTGACCTCAGGTATTGTAATTTCAAGGTATGGTATGGTTATTTCTGGGATAGAGAGAGGAACAGTCAAAAAGTCTAGATTAGCCTCTCCATTAGCTGATGAGTGAAAGAAGATCTCCATTCCATTGTTTTCTGCTGCAAAGTCATGATTGTACTTGTACTGGTTGAATCTTGCCAAAGCAGAGCAATAAGCACTCTGCTTGTCAGAATTAAGTATGACACCATAATCATGCTGGAGATCCACCTTACCAGTGAGTTTCAGGGGCAACAAAACCCTTGAGTTTACTTTATTCTTAACATTGAGCACAATTTCAAATGGATGGACCTTGAATTCTAATGAGTTGGCCATGGATCCAATTAGGTTTCCAGTGAACTCAGCATCATGAGAAGCTGTCAGTTCAACTTTCAAGTCACCAACATGAGCCTCTCCTTGTAAAACCATAACACTCTTCTTGTAAGATGGAATTTCAGTTTCACATCTTCCTTCGACAGTGATATGGCTTAAGATCACTGATTCGGCAGTCAGTGTTTGCTTTGAGATCAAGGCCTTACACGCTGTTTCTCCTGTAAAAGTTAACCTGGCAGTTCCAAAATTGATGCTGAATTCTGTGTTGCTTATGTGTGTACCTTCATCAGAATAATCTTGAATTGACCACTTTCCATTACCAGTAGTTTCACCTGTCACAGTAATTCTGCCAGATTCTACTGTGACTGCTACATTCTGTTTCATTGATGCCTGACTTGATGTTTCAATTGATGGGATCTCTAAGTTGTGGTCATAGGTTGTGTCTATGGCTGCAGATATTCCACTATTCAATGTAAGGGCCATATTGTTGATTAAGTCTGCTGTGTACATTTGGGTTTTAGCCTTGGTAGTAGTCTTAGCAGAAGCCTCAGCAGAATTGCCAGTGAGTGTCAAGGATCCTTCGTGATCAACAGAAAAAGCCATATGTGTCAGTTTTGCCATTTCTGTGAATAGCAACTTCTTCATTCTTGGAGCTTCCAATTGAGCAGTGGCTTCAAATGTGTATTCAAGGGGCTCAAAGGATGATCTGGCATTAGAGGTAATAGTTGCTGTAAATTGTGGGTTTTTTGGTGTAGATGTTGAGTTCTCAATCTTCCCTGTAGTTACAAGAGTATACTGTGGGGAGTTCAGTCTAAATTCTCCATGGAGTTTGCCAAAAACTGGGATGCAAATGTCAGTGGGAACTTCAGGCAATTTGATCTCTGGGATTGGAAGCATTGTTATTTCAAAATCCTCCAGATTTAATGTGGGGATGGTGATGGCGGCAAATGTTATTTCTGAAAGCCTTATCTCTGGAAAGGTGAGATCTGGTAGTTTAGATAGGTAGAGAACTTTTAAGTCACCAAAGATCTCCTCAGGGTCAGGTGTTTGGATCTCAAATTCTTTAATGTTCTCTATGATTGCAACTATTTTTGCTTTGATCTCATCGAAATCTATGGTAAAGGCAGGAATCCTGTAGGTGTTGAGGATGGTGAACTCAGGGACTGAAAATTGAGCTGGGATGCTGATCTCCTGCAGTTTATTCAGGTTGATTGTAAATGCTGGAATGGCAAGGTCAGTGAGAGGTATGGTAAAAGTGGGAACATTGATCTCAGCTCTTTTCAATGCTTCCAGAACTCCATCTATAGCTTGCGTCATCTCACTGATGATCTCGCTGTCCTTGGCCACTTTTTTGATCTTCTCTATCAGTTGGTTGAACTGCACAGAAATGTAGGCAACTATATTGCTGTAGGAATCACTTGCTCTTTGTAGGTAGATGTACATTTCATCTCTGATATCCATGTCAAGGATTCTTTGTCTCATGTCCTCAAGAATATCCTTCATTTTCATCTTGATGTCATTGTAAAATGTAGTGTCAATCACTTTTTTCAGTTTCTTTAGAGCGTCAGCCACCTTTGTGTTTTTTAGTTCCTCCAGATATGTGAAGATGGAATTTTGTATCTCTCTGAAAAATTCCCTAACTGCCTCAATTTTTTGCACAATCTCATATGATTTAATCTGTTCATTGATATAGTTTGTAATTTCCGCAATCTTCTTGTTGGTTTCATCAACAAATGCACTGTAGTCAAATTCCTTCATTGATTTAAGCATTGAAGAAATTTGTTGATTAAGGTCATCAATGCTTTTCTTAAAGTCAAATGCGCTGAGCTTACTTGTCAGATCGCCCAGAAACTGCATAATTTTATCATAAGCAAACTCAAAGTTGATAGATTTCAGAGCGTCAACCATTGACTGTACAGTCTCAACAATTTTGAATTCATCAACGAGAATGACTACCTGATCCATTAATTCTTTGAATTTGTCATAAAGATTGTATTTTAAAAGTAGATCCCTTATGTAGAAATATACTGTATTGAATTTGTTGGGGATTTCATATTCGTCAATCCAGTTTACAATAACCTCTCTCATAGATTCAATCACTTTCTTTATCTCTGAGGAAGGGATGTTATATGACAGCTGCTCAACATACATAGCCAAATCAATTGAGAGAAGGTAATCCTTTACATCTTGGCAAAACATGCTGATATCAAAGTTCTCAATTAACTGTTTCATTTCAGAGAGTTTGTCTTTGGTTTTCTCCAAGATTAAATATTCAGAATCAAGCTCTTGCAGCCATGCAGCACTGCTTTCTGTGAGCTTCTGGAAATCAACTTGTCTGATGATGTCCTCAATGACATTAAGTGCTTTGATGAGTGACTGCTTGATTCCATACTTCGTTTCAAAGGCCAGAAGCTGACTTTCAATTTGTGAAAGTACATTTGTTATCCTGTCAGCAAGGTGTCCATCCTTGACATAGTCGCTGACTGTCAGGATGAGGTCTCTAATTTTGGTGGCAACGTCCATCACCGTATTTTCCAAGTTGTCCATCAAGTTCTTCATTGCATCCTCTAAGTCATCCATTGTCACAGAAAACTCGTCAATCAAATAATCAAGTTTTGCTTTTACTTGAATAATTTTGTTCTCCAAGTCAATTTCTCTCATTAAATCGCTCACTTGAATAGGTAGCTGGTCTAACTTAGCTCTAAGGTCAGTGATTAACTGATTAATATCTAAATTGTTGATGAACTGTTGAAGTGATTCCAGGGCTTGTACAAGTGTGTTCTTGAGCTGCTCAAAAGCAGCAGGAAAGCTCTCAATCAATGGGATCTCAATGATATGGCAGTCACTGTTCTTATCATACTTGAGGACACCAGCCATACTGTATTCTTGTATTTCTGGTTGGGATCTCTTGTTTCTGCCAAATTTTCCTAAAATGTCTGTTAACATTACTCCTGAAAACTCAAATCCAATATTCTCAGGAAGATTGTACATACTGATGTCCTGGTTATAGGCATGGTCATTTAGTTTAGATTTTACTTTCCAGGTCAGAGCTTGGTTAATTGGTGTAAGAAGACCTTCAAATTTGTTGTCTAAATTAGTGGAAGATTCCCTACTTGAAATCATATGCGTGGTTGATACCCTGCTGTCATGCGAGTAAGCAAGAGCTAAGGGCTCAACTTTAACCAACAATTTGCTGTACAGTTGTCCGGTGTGCCTTCCTTTTAGATTCATTTCTCCATCGCTGTTGACAAGGGCATCAACAGTGAGGCTGAAAGGCAGAGCCATGGTACGAATGGTGCTGTCAAATCGTAGAGGCTCAGAATTTATTCGTGTTTCACAGTTTGTCTTGGAGGAAAGTCCAGCAAACTCAAGTTCACAGTTGTGACTTAGCTGGGCATCCATTACATTCCCAGATGTGCCGTATTTCATTGTACCAGCCAAATCCTCATAGGTGAGTTCAAAGGTATTTTTCATGTTGTTTTCTTCTCTGTAAGCTCCCATCATACTTCCACTTAGATCCACCTTAATAGGCTTCAGCTTCATGTGACCTTCGCTGTTCAAACTGACATCATAAAGCCTTAAGGCATTTGTCATATCAAATGACATAACAAATGGCTTCATATCAACCTTGGTGTCTTGCTTGTAATACATATCATCACAGATGAAGTTGTTGGTCTTGGAGTGGAGGGCTAGGGTCCACAGAGTAAGGGTCAGAGTGTGGCTATTTTCTGTATTCATCTGATTCAGTTTTCCCATGGTATTGCCAGAAAAGGTCAGAGCCCTTCGGTTCAGTGCAATATTCATGTTGTTTCTTGTGGTTGCATCGTATGCATGGCCCTTGAGGTCACCATACAAAGAAGCTTCAGCAGCCGTGATTTTACTCTCAATGTTCAGCTCTCCTCTGCTCTCCTCAGCCATTGCTTTGGTGCTAGAGGACAGGGTTGCTCCGTTGATGTCTATGGCACCACTGAATATATTCTCCACTGTTACAGGGCTGCATTGAATGCTGTTAATTCCACTTGTGGTAAGACCATTTCTGCCAACCATCACAGAAGCTTTGTGCATTCCACGACTACCTGTGTCTAAGGTGACAGAAGCTTCAGAGTTTAACTCAAGCCCATTTGAATCCAAGGATCCTGTCATAAGGGAGTATGCCATATTTGTGTCATCATCTGCCTTTGTCTCAATTCTCAGGAGGCCCATATGGCTCGACATACCAAGCTCAATTTGGTTGTTTAGAGATTTACCCATGGCTGTGGCAACAGCAGTGCATTTCAGGATCAGTTGTGCATCTTTATACCTGAGCTCTGCTACATGCCTGAGGATGTCGTTTTGGGCATTGGTTTTGGACACAATGTTCAACTCAGAGTTTGCATATACTCCCTCAATCATGTTGTGAACTTGGATGAATGGTGAGTTGAAGTATAGAGTTGACTCTCCTCTTCCTTCTCTATTTAGTGGCCGCAGGTTGTAGCTGTGGGTGTAGGAAGTATTGGTGTAGAATGAACCTATATTAAGTAATCCATCTACGGTGCCATCTCCTGAGACTTCATCAGAATCTAGAGTGGAAGTTGACTGAGCAGAGTAGTAGAGAGAGGCTTGCATGTCCAGCGGGCTAGAGGCATCAATCTTATAGTTGGCTTGCGCATGCAATTTGTTTGTGACTCTTAACATTTCTGAGACACTGAAGCTGGCTTCAAGGAGGCCATGGCTGAAAGAACTCTCCAGCTGATACTTGAGATTATCGTCAGCTCGTCCTGACATCATCCCGGTTCCTTGAAACAGATGTAAAGAAATGATACCATTATTAGGATAATACTAGCACAGGCAAATATGTACAATAAGCTCTGATGAACACATGCTTAACTGCTCCATTATGCGCCATTCAAATCTCCTCTTATAATTAAAATTTCAAATTTCGTATTTCCGGACAGAATATGCCTATTTTCTATAAAAATAAATGTGTTGACCAAGTATCAGTAATATACAAAATATCTTAACCAGCGAAGCACATTCTTTTAGTGAGATTTGTAACGACTGAATCTTTGTTGAACCCAAAAGCAGACAACCAGAACAAGAGGAGAGATTAAAGGATTTTATCATAATACTTTTGGAAATAATACTAATAGGTGCACGGGAGTGGCTGGCAGGCACAGGCAGAGGAGGAGGGGGGTTCCATGAACAAGTGGAGGTTTGCTCGTATGAGTGCAGAATGTATTGTGGGACTGTGTGGTGGAGCGCGGTGGGTGAGTCCGTGGCAGGCAGAGGTACAATGCTGGTGAGTTGCTCGGACCAATCCGAGGCTGGTGAGACTGGTGGCAGAGGTGACCTTTGGCATTCGGCAGGTGATGGAAGAACTCGATGGTCGAAAAACTTACATAACTCACTGACAAACGTGGAATAAGTGTCTAGAATTTTAGATCTACTCTACCATCAAGCAGTCCCCCACTGAGCTGCTTTACCACTCAAAAGATTAATAGCATATGCTATCCGTGACAAAAACTAGAGATACCTGGAGCGGGAAATGACCACAGGCACCCAGATCACCGGAGTAATGTTCAGGTGGCGGAACAAAGGGCTCTCTTGAAGGGTGAGAGGAGGTCGGCACAGGTATAGTCACAGTTGAGCTACTCATGGACGCTGGCGGAGTAGTTGGGTCATGATGTGGTTCAGCTGAGCACTGAGTTGACTCACATTGGTACTGAGTCCCTGGAGGGAATCCATCATCTGAATTTGTTCCAAGGCTGGTGAGAGTGGTGGCAGAAGCCCCATTCACACTGTCCTTTGAGTATGGGGATCCTGCAGCAATTCTCCGCGCCCTCATCTGTGTGAAAGTCTCAGAAGCGGCGAGGGGTGAAATTTGCTTTGGCGCTGATATGCCTCCGGAGGTAGCATCAGAATTGCAACATTGGCAAACTGAACCACTGTGAATGGACAAGCCGGCGGCGCGGTGCGAGGGCGTGTCGATCGGACGGTCTGATAACTACACAGGTCAAAATAAAGAGAAATGTCCCACAAAGCAATGTAGCTGTAACTGTCTTGGACAACTTATATGAGGAAAAAAATACTGCAGATATACGTGGAGAATTGTCTGTCCTCCCGCCTCTCCTATCGACTCTTCGTCACATTTCTGCCCGAAAAACAGCGTCTGTTGTCGGCAAAAAACTTTAACTCACAAAGTGTTTGTGTTGAAAAAAATCACTGTGGCGGTCAGCCCTCCCGACCAACACTTCAGTGAACTTTCCCCAAGAAAACAGTCTCCCTTTCCGTGAGTCAGAGAGTCAAACAGCTTCCAGTTTACTGATGGCGATTACGTAATTATGTAATTTAGAGTGAAAAACACAACTTTTATGTCCTGACCTAACTTGTGGTGAGTCAGGATGTCAATCACAACACATTATAACAGGATCATATGATTATAAACAATCAGCAGGTACATGTTTAGATCAACAGGAGGGTACCGGGGGGAAAGACCATGAACCTTTCTGTGAGAATTACACACTGGTGCGTCTTTAAGCCGGAGCTTCTTGGCTCTGTGTGAACAAAAAACAGCGGGGAATTGACGAACCACTGCTTCTAATTAGGCGTCTATGTGTGAAAAGGGCTAGAGGAGTGCAAAGCAGGTGGCGGATGCTGTTGATCTTGGCTCAACACCAACGCACATGATGTTTTCGATAAGAATCTGGCAGCAAGTCAAGACCCAACCAGGGTGTTTGAGCTGAGGCTAATGATGAGACTCACTACAGGTGTGTGCGAGACTGGAGCTCCAGCACACAGGCAAAGAAAGGCACCAAGCACAGGAGAGAAGCTACACAGTAACCCAGAGTCATGACAAGAATTATTCATTAAAGATCCAATTTGTAAGATTGTTTATTGTTGGGTGTCATTCCAAACTGGGTTGGTGGTTTGCCTGACCCACCAACCCAAAGTGTCAGTACTTGATGAGTTGGGAATGACATTCAACAATTAACTAAATCACAAATTGAAGCTTAAAGAAATTAAGTTTTCAAAATATGTTTACCTTCAAGCTTGTATGATAGCAGGTTGAAAGGTGACTGGGCCATGGTCTTGTACTGTGCAATGTAGCTTGGGACATCGACAGTGTTGTTGCCCCCTGAAATGGAGCCTTCCCAGCTGTAGAAGTTGCTGTTGATCTTAGTGGATGCTTCAGCCAGACCAAGAAGGGGGGCGGTGAAATCCAATGAAAGCGGTATAGTGAAGGATGGAAGTCGATAGTTATTGGCAGGGATATAAAGGCCTATCTGTGGTAAATCTATAACAGGAACAGACAGAGTGGTTGGGAAGTTCAGTTCTTCTGACTTTTTGCCTCCAAGTGGAAGAGGAAGGGAGATCGCCATTTTTTCCTTGTTGAACTGGTATCGGAACAGGCTGTCACTGTTGAGGTAAATAAAAAAAATAATAATAAATTAACAGAAAATGAGAGGAAGGCACACCTTGTTGAAAGGAAGTATTGTCCTTAACCACTGTATCAAGCACTTACGACTGTAAAAATAGTTTCTCAGGCAGGGCTGGCAAAGTGAGATCTGAGATGCTCCTTTTACTTCGCAGGTTTGCAAGATAGGGGATACGTGCTGTCAGTTTGTCCAGCCATATATTACCTGCCTTCAGGGTTATATGAAGGTTAAATACATTTCACTTAAAACAAAAATTTTAAAGCTTGAAAGCACTCAGAGTTATCAACACAGTGACCAACATACCTCAATTCCTTTGGTTACAATGTGACGGTATTTCATATCAGTCATGGCCACTTGCTGGTCCAGGATATTATCAATGAGCTGTTGCAGCTCCCTGTGATGATCCTCTACATTCGGGATCAGTTTCTGAATCTCTGAAGTCAGATCCGATTTCAGTTCCAGTTCAAACTTGTCATCATCTGTAAAGAGAAAAATCCA
Organism: Diplodus puntazzo; assembly: GCA_963678695.2. Taxonomy (NCBI): domain Eukaryota; kingdom Metazoa; phylum Chordata; class Actinopteri; order Spariformes; family Sparidae; genus Diplodus; species Diplodus puntazzo. The sequence goes on along the minus strand of OZ023175.1, from coordinate 21,669,145 downwards.
AATACACCTGTAAATATACAAATAAATTAATGTGCTACATCTGTCTTCTGTGCTGAAGATGTGACTGATGGCTGACAGTTACCGTATTTGAGGGCAGCTTTCTGTTGGTAAGATGTTTCAGGGAGGTTGATAACTGTCTCTAAGTCCATGAGCACATCCTCATCCTTCTTCAGGGTGGCAGTGACAGAGGCATCCGTTTTCAGAGAGGGAATGGTCATCTGAAGTTGCAGCATAGCATCCTTCATCATGTCAAGTCTACACAAAACAAGGACATGTAGGTTGGTAAGAAACTCTGTTTAAACATCCCAGAGATGCCTTGTCTTTTTCAATGATCTAGCAGGTCTAGTTGCTTGCACAGTTGCTGTGAAAAGTATAAAAATGCTCGATCCAAAGAAAAATGCACTGCTCATTCAGAAATCAGACACTGTTCCTTTGAATGAGTCGTTAGGACTTCTATAAGGTTGTTAAAGTAAAGCTATACAGTCATTGTCTACAGCCACGCCCCCAGCAGGGCAGTGGTTGCAAAAACACCAGTCCTGGTGGACGATGCTTAGTCACCCCGATGAGAGTTGACCAATCAGAGCAGACTAGGCTTTTCAGGACAGAGGCTTTAAAGAAACAGGCACTAAAACAGAGCGATCAGACAGATAGTGAAAAGAGGTGCTGTAGCAAAGGACGGTGTGAGAACAAGTTTTTTTTTAAACAATAAAGTATTTCTATATTTTCTTGTAGATATTAACCTTAAAATCATCAAAATATTGGACCTTTAATTATTTGCATTTCCCAGGATGTTTCTCATCCACTCATTCCCTGCTAATAACAAATGATCTCAAGAAACCAGGCGGCACAGCTGAAACTTGAGTGTTGTCTGTCATCAGCAAGCAAAAGATTTGTGTTTTGAGCTACGCACCTTGTCCGTCCAACGAGAGTCAATTGCGGGATGTTCTTGTTACTGACATCAATGCTGATACCGCGCATCTTCTGCCCTTTGACATCACTGTCAGTTACAGCCAGCTTGATTCCTGCTTCCACATCATAGTCAGGTATGACGACCTCAGAGGTGAGAATGTTCTTATTGCGGTTGTATTTTAGAGCTGCAGAGACTTCTGATGAATCGTCACCTAGTAACAGCAGAAATTGAACTTGTCAATGTTTACCTCTGGGCAATGGCAACTTGTGGCGTCAAGATACATTTAGAAAGGTGATCTTATTATCGTCATAAGTGATATATTGTTTGCACTCAATTTACCATTAAGGATGCATGGATATGATATTAGCCACATGATAATATTACTGCAATGTAATGGTCAAGGTGGTGCAAAGATGGTGGTTATGGCAAATAAATTATGTTTGAGGTATTGTTACTGTTAGGTGACTAAAACCCTTAAGATAAGATAGAGAAACTGTAGTTGTTGTTAACTTAAAGGCGAACATTATTTACAGTTGTCACAAAACATAATCTATTGAATGAATGTGAAATATCCACCACTCCAACCTCCACAACACTGTTTTCCACCTCACTTCATAAAGAACACATTACTTCCACGGGTGCTCAACACTGGCAATGATTGTAAATTGTCAGTTGTCTGATATGGATGTAGAGGGGCTGCCCTGTACATTTCTATATGCACACAAACATACATACACACACATTATCTTATAACAGTACCTTCTGCCTTCAGAGTTAGCTTCAGAGACTCAACTTTATGACGACCCTTTTTACCCTCTCTGAGTGTTTCATCAGTGATGGTAGCAGTATACTCTGAAACTTCTCCCGTGGGCTGGATTTCAACCGCAAACCTGAGAAAACAACAGAGGTTTCATTTAATCTGACTCTAAGGTTGAATCTGTTAACTGTCTGGTAAATGAAAACAATAGAGTGCTGGATTAGGATAATTCAAATATCAACCATGTATGCCTTAAAAACGTTGGTAGCTAGCAAGTGTCTAATTTAGACTAAAGAGGTTGTTGTGGACTTTAAACGTCATCACACCGAACACAGAGACTCATCTACTCACTATTTCAACTTAACAGGCCAACTTGAGGTGCAAACTATTCAAACTCTACGGTAACTGTCAAAATTGTAGATTGATCAATTTATAGTATAAGTGTGTAAGTATGTATCGATAGTGTATCAGTAGCCGCCCTCCATAGAAACTTCCTAAATCAAAATACTCAAATCAAGAAGACTAATGTTGGGTTTCAAGTTTGATTTGCTACCTGGTTTCTCCAGTCAGGGAGTAATATGGAGCCCCGTCCAAGTAACGCGCTATTGTGCATAATTTCAGACCACTGATTAGGGGCTGGCAGTCAGATGAGTCAGTCTGGTTGTCCACCAGGGATGGAACTATTTTGGTTTGACCAAATGAGACAGACAGCAGCTGGTGGCTGAATTTCAAAAAGAGAGAGGAGAGTTAAGAAGTGGTGAGAGGAATCAGCATGACACTCACAAACCACTGAGTTGATAAGTGTTTTGTGTCATGTAACACATGTGGCACTTACCTAAAGCTGAGCAACTGAGTGTTTGACTTAGGAGCAGGCACGGACAGTCGTATCTGGTTCTTGCTCACGGTGACCTTAGCATTGAGGGAGCTCTCGTGGTACATGTTGGTGTGCATCTCGAGCCCAGCCTCCACAAAGTCTGGAATGTGCACACCCAGCTGGGTGATGAATTCCAGCCCAACTGAAGGCATAAAGGACAACTCAGTCTGCAAGAGGAAGAAAACAACAACATAGCTGTGAACAGAAATTCACAGGAGACTGACACGTACAGTTATAATTTCATTTTACATGAAAACTCAGATGGAGTATTTAGCCTTACATTAGCGCGTGAGTAAGTCAGGCCTCCTTTGGCACCAGGTGCAACCACACCAGCCAGTGAGAACTTCAGAGGGAAGCCTGAGGCAGTGGGTAGAGAAAAGGTGTTCTCCATGAAGATGTAGTGGGCAAAAACTTCATTTTCAGTGCTAGAAGTCAATGCCAAAAAGGCCTGTTGGAGAGAAAATAAACAGGGTGAATGAGCTGAGCTGAGCCAACAACGGCTACCAAGGCTAACAAGGCTACTTGCTAACAGCAGCTAGCCACAACAGCCAAAGATAGCTGCAGCAGAAAGTGTAGTCAGGGGCAGGAAGTAGTTATACTGCCCTCATAGTTTTAGGGCTACCTTCAAATTGTGGTTGTTTCTTGCATATGACATTTTTAATGTTAACCGTTTGATTAATATCTGAGGAAGCAATGTTTCTCATGAGTCACTCCTTCAGGCCAACAGGACAGTCTAGCTCACTGGTTAGATTGGCTGAAACTGACCACACAAGCATCTGCAGCTAACTTTTGTACCTTTTTACCTAGTTTTTATTTTTTTCCCTTTCAAAGTTAATGTCAAGAAACTATAGATCTGACCTGGGCAGGCAGAATCCTGATGTAAAAATTGAAGTACATGGAGATAGTCTCAATCATATGCTGTATGTCCCCGAGCTTCATGTATCCTATTTCGTTTCCCAGAAGTCGAAGAAAGGCAGTGGCTTCAGGGGCCTGAGAACGACGCACATCATCCGTGAGCTTCCTCACATTGTCTGCGACATCTTGCAGAAGATCCTCTGGGACCTTGAAAAGATGACACAATTAGAAGTATGTATTAGTTCCTGACCATGCATGTGCAGTGAACCTTCTACAGCAAGTAAAATGTAGTTTCCCTACTTGGCAAGGCAGGGTTTTTGCACATTATGTGTCCAAAAATGATTTCACCTGTCTCCTCATTCTGTCTGAATCGGGGGCCATTCTGTCCAAAACCTGTCTGACCATCTGGGCTTGGTCACCTGCCCAGTACATAGCTTTGGAGATGGAGTCTGGGAAGAAGCCCCTTTCTCCAAAGAGAGCATCGATTGTTGGTTGAAATCCTGTTCCCTCAACTCCAACCTTGAAGGGGGAGATTGAATGTTTTAAAACCTTTTACCAAGCGAATTTGTCTGTTTTGATGTGCTATAACAAGACTGCTATTAAAGACGTACCTCAAAGATGTCATAGTTGTAGTCAAAAACCTTCAGTGTTGTTTCCAGCATCACTTCCTTAGGTAATGTGTCCAAGCCATCGAAGATGATGTTGCTCTTTGCTGTGCCCAGGGGAGTCTCTATCCTGTAGTTCTGTGACATGCCATTTGTGGGTGGTAGATCTTCAGTCAAGGCCAAGTCAACATACTCTCTGACTCTTGAGGAGAGAAAATAACAAATGTTATAGTTTGATGACACAGCGCCAGAACAGCAATATCTACATCCTCAAGTCAAAAAGCAGCTGTGTGATAAAGATTTCCGTTCTTTCATTTTCCATGACCCATAATGTTGTCATAACTCATTGTACGTTTGGCTTCAATCGAAATCTAAAATAACGAAGGGAATAATTAAACTATGGAGTTTATCTTTAAATGTTATCAGAATGATTGAATTGATTTTTAGCCAGTTGTTGTAAGAACAACCGTTATTTGCCTGTTACTCACCTACTGAGTTGTCGGTCCTGTGAGGAGTGGATGTTGTTCAGGTGGGAGACCACAAAGCTCTTGAGCTGCTCGTCTTCCATGTTCGCCACGCTGTCTACAATGTCTTTAACCAGGGCACCGTCTGGGTTCTTCATCAGAATCAGGTAGGCTGCTATGCGTTTTTCAACATGGTCTTGAGCGTCCAGGTATACTTCACTGAGAACCTGTCTGATCTGTATTAAACCAAAATGTTCAATACTGTGTTACTCCAACCATGAAAGAACTGCAGCAGATTCCACAATGTAAATATAACAAAGGGCACAGTAACAACTGTATACATGGAGTAACTGTACCTCATCAGTGATATCCATCAACCTAAAGGCCTGTATGGCTGCCTTTTGGTTTGATAATGTAATGTGTTTTGCCTGAGCACACGACAGAATGGTGTCAATCAGTCTGGGGCTGACAGCTTGCATGGCTTGACCCATGACACCAACAACCTGGAGGGTAAAGAAACAGTATTCATTATAGCCAGGTTCCCTTCCAATAGCTTACTCTTTACAGAATCAAAGGAAATGCAGTAATTGAGATGCTTGAAAGGTCATCGGTACCCTCAGTACGCGGAAGGCCATCTCCTCATTCTCCACACGATAATCAGACTCAGGGTCAGGTGATGCTCCTAAGCCACCATCTAAGAGTGTCAGCATGAACTCTGACACTTCTGTGACCACTGGAGTAACCTCTCCTTTATGGAACCTATGAACCAGAGCCAGAGAAGATATATTGAGATGCTCTAGTTTGGATCAGAACCAGATTAAAACGTTACATTTGTTTCCTTCTAGTGGTCACCTGGAGCAGTTACAGAGTTTACCCAACTGGAATACAGAGGTTGTTTCATGCATTACATATAATGATATTTAATGAATAAATAAACACAATTCCTATTTGACTCACTTCTTGACTGTGTTGGCTAGCGCATACATGATTGACTTGCTAGGTTTACGCTGAGCCATGCTGAGCATGTCTCGTACACGTGCAGCGTCGGGATTAGCCTGTAGACTCAGCCCGTAGACTAGAGCGTCCACCTCAATAGACGCCCCGTCAATGGTCCTGATAGCCTGGAGGATGGCACTGGTGCACTCCGGGGTGCCGCACTGGAGCAAAGACTGCCAGGTGAGCCAGACTGACGCATCCAACATCTCAGTGACCGCCTGGCTCAGAGTTTCGTTCCTCAGGGCGCGCAGGCTAGACACCAGCTTATGGAAAAGGCCAGTTCTCTTCTGGCCCTGGTCCGATCCTGCCAAAGCCAGGAGGTCCCGCATGGTTCTCAGAGCAGTGTCCTTCGTCTGGACTGGAGCTTTATCGTCAGGGTCTTCAAAGTGGAGAGGCCTGCTCTGGCTGCGGTCCACATCTATATACACACATTTTGAGCTTGGGTTTAGAGTTTCCCGATATGAGATGAGAACTAAAACTACAGACTACACCACACACCAGGTGGAGCAGACATGCTTGAAATGATCCCTCACCAAACACTCTGTTGTTGGTCCTTTTAGAGCTCTGGAAACTGAGCTCCTGAGTCACCACAGACGGAGGTCCAGAGATCCTGCAAGGTAGGTTAGAAGCTGATGCAAAAGACAGAGCAGTGCACTTTATTCACACACATAAGTATATACTCAAATGATGACTTACGCATGGGACAAGGGCACAAAGTAGTGTTCTTCTCTGCACTTGGCTGATGTGATGTGCTTTCCCTTGTTATCCAAATGGTAGTTGCAGTCTTGAGTGCTTTTGATCAGCTGAGACAGGGGGTGATGCTGGAAATCCACAACGTCAACATAAGATAATGTAATGCCTTCATTTATTTTCAGTTCCAGTGTACCAAAATGACTGACATAGAAAAGTACATACATACACTACATAATGTAAACCACTCTATGTACAATAGCTGACAGTGTGATAATGGCTTCCTCTGTGTTTTCATGTGGTTCCCTGGTCGTTTCCAACCTTCCCTCTCCTGAAACTATTATCACGTATCAGAGTCTAAAGAGGACATTTCCTTCCGAAGCTAACTAAATGTCATCTCTTTTATACAATAAAATGGTATCAAAGACAGTATCCAGTCAGAGGCTACAGAGGCATATGACAATGTCTCACCAGCTTTTGCAGCAGGGCCAGGGGGCTGCTGGCTTGTTCCCTGCCGTAGAACTGGTCACACTGGGACATATCTCTGGACAGTGTCACATCTGTGGCAATGTCTTTCCTGGCGTTCTCGTAGTAGGCTGTTAAACACTGGCCGTGGACTGTGCTCTGAAAAGGAACAAACAGCAAATGAGACTTTTAGCTCATGAAGAGTTTGAAATACACGAGACAAAGTCGCCTTTTTGCCAGAATTTGATCCCTGTTTTTATCTATCAAAGTGTTTGTGATTTGCTTGTGTCCTGAATGATTCCTGCATTAAGTACAGTGTGGACACTTGCTGACATCATTTTTTCTGCTAACTGGAGGATGCACTGAAGCATCTTAACTGCTCCATCGACTGGCTACATTATTCTTTAAAGTGAACGAGCAGAGACGTTGAAGATGAGAAAATTAACAGACGCATAAATTTTAGGAAAGCAGTTGTGTAAATAATAATCGGTTGAACACTCAGGCTGTTCTTCCGTTCATAGCTCCATCATATGACATCATCATCATATCCTTTTTCTTTGTTTCAGAGGAGATACTAACCATGAGGCTGCGCTGTTCATCTTCCATGACAGGCAGCAGGAGTGCTGAAATGATTCCTCTCTTGATGTTGAGAATGTTGACCGGCTCGTCCGTCTCGGGGTAAAGCTGGACACTGGTGACGTCCTCCACGGTGAACTTCAGAGGGTTCCTGGATGAAGAGAAGACAGACTGCTGAGTCATATCTTGCACGAAACATGATACGACAGGCTCACACTGTGTTCATGCAAGAAGGAATTTATTTTACGAGAGGATACCAGATTGGAAGAAGCAAAACATGAGGAGGATAAGAAGATGGCAAATGAAACTGAAACAGTGGGAGAAAAAAGGGATGAAATGAAGAGCGAACTAAGGAAGAGGTGAACCCAACAGAAATAGGTTGTAGGATATAAAGGCAGGGAGGAGCTGTAGCATCTTTAAATCTTTAAATTGCAGTGCCACCATCACATTTTATGATACAGCAGGGCACTTTATAATAGTGTGAGGAATACATGAAATAGCAAAAAGGAAAGACTGATTAAGATATTTCATTTAATATTTGTGGTCATTTATTTTCTATTAGAAATGTTAAGAAATGTGTATTTTTTAGTCAAAAAAACCATTCAGTATATCATGAGCCTGTGCCACAGAGTTTTTATGAACATACTTTTAGTTTTTATTATCTTTTATTATAATATGTGACCTGGGGAACTTCCTGTGGATGAAATTGTAAAATACAGTCCCCAGATAATTTTTCTCAAACTACCAAAGCCAGATAAAGCATCAAACCGCCTGTTCAAATGCACCAGAATTCATGAAATGACATCTGCTATCTTATAACATTTTCAAGAGAATTCCAAAACCCTCCATTAAAATGGTCACAGCCACATTTCCTGCTTTCTGCTCCCATGTGTAAAATCCCACTGAATGGCAACAGCAGGTCTTACAGCTGAAGACAGTATGATGCATTTTGTACAACATTAAAACGCATGATACGGTTGCTTAAAAATGTGTTCTTAAGACACAAAATATACATTGTTCATCAGATAGTGATTTAAAGAAAGTCTGATGTTTTGGGATGTTTCTGATTGCATGTGTCTCAGATCATGGGAAGAATGTTTTGCACTAACTGTTCCATTGCGGCCTTGAAGGCCTCAGAGCCGGGGGCCGGCGTGTAGACCGGTCCGTCCTGGGGATCATTGACCGACACCTCGCTGAGAGCACAGTCCCTGGTGTGCATGATGAATCTGCACATCTGAGGGACTTCGATCTCCACCTAAAGATATGTGGCAGCAGACACAGCATCAGCGGGGAGACAGGGAGGGGGCTCAGATAGGAACATTCTGTTATCAAGTGAACTGAGAAAGTGAGACATGTAAACAGTCTCTTACCTGACAAGAGACTTTCGGGCCGATACTCTGGTCAGCAATGCTCACCGCAGCATTTACGCTCTCTGTGGTGTACTGGTACAAATATTTCTTATAGGTCTTGAATCTGGATACCACTGCAACAAGATAATGGTATCACATTGTTAGATGAAGGCTCTTTAATCTCACAAGATGAGTGTTCCTACACACGGGTGGATCTAGGATTTTTTTATTATAAATCAGGGGCCACAAAGGGGCCATATTAACACAGTTAAGCCCGGTATTTTGGTTTCCCCCAAGAAAGTTTGACTATTAGTCACCTTATTTCCTCTGGTAACTCGTTATGCATACAAACAACCATAAACTCAAAACATTACAAAGTGCATTTGTCTAATTAGTTGCTTAATATGCCTCATTACACCTTATTCAAAGACACAGTCACCAAGAAATCAGTATGATTGGACTTCATTTATTATAAGCCAGGAACACCTTGTACTCATTGTTTGCTTTTTAATTGTATTTTATATCAATGTTCTCTCAAAATTCAGCCAGTTAAGCACTCTGAAGAATATACATTGAACTTATATGATAATTCTCCTGTATCTTAAGTTCACAGTCAAGGTTCCACATCATCACTTGGCAGCAGGCCTTTGGAGGTGGAGGCAGCTGAATGTTCCTACAGTGAACTACAGCTATTGTTAGTGAATCACAGAGAGCACGGAGCAAGAGTCCATCAGCTCCTGCTGCTATCTCAAGAAAACAGGTCATGTGTTTGTTGGTTCAGCACAGCCACCATCGATCTGTTAGCAGGTCAATGTGTCTGTTTGCAACGATGAACCCCTCGCCCCCCTCTGCTCGCCCTATGTAAAGACAAACTCCGCTCTTTCCACATACACACACAGTCAAGCCCCTCAGAGGAACTGACAAAGTCCACACTCCGTGAGCTTTCATCAGTCTGGGGCCTGACCAACCCTTCAAATAGTATAATTCAAGCTTTTGCATCATTCTTTGATTTACTAATGCAAAAGAAGCCACCTACAACCTGAGACAATGATTTTAAAGGTTGTGTTGTGTTGTGTTGTTGTGTTGTGTTGTGTTGTGTTGTGTTGTGTTGTGTTGCCTTGCGTTGCATTGTGTTGTGTAACTGATGTGTAGACAGCAACTTACACAGACATGTTGAAGTTTGATCATTATTGTCATTGTCTCCCTCTGGAAGACAAAGATAGTGAAGAAATCATACACAATGCCTTCAAAATGCCTATCAAAAAGAATTCATTAATAGTTATTAATTAGAATTTTAGATTATTCAGGTGATGAAAGACAAACAGAACACAATGTGCCCTGTAAAGGCAAGAGAAAAACACACTGAGCAACATAACATTTATGTTCATTTTCAAGTTCAGGAGCCAGCATTAATGCTGCAGCTTACAACAAACGACTTGATGAGTTATGTACAGTATTCAATCAACTGTATACACAGTATATTACAAACATCCATTAAAAAACAAGCTCCCTTATTATCTGACAAAAGCTAATTAAGTGCCATTTGACTTAAAATTTGAAGATGATCCCAAACTTTTTCCTTGGAAGGCCAAAATGGAAACCAAATAGTGGCCAAAAGAAAACACCTATTATATTGTTCAGATGTAAACTGGTACGATATGAAAGCTCTGAGAGGTCAGAGAAGATTCTGGCGATCTATTTTTTTCAGATGTGATCCAACTCGTCTTCTCTCTTGTGTATTTAGATTATTAGTTATTAATAATTAGTGATCCTACATAGTTAAAGAGGATTTTTACCTCAGAATAAATAAAGTAGCATAAAACGAAATTCATACATTTATACATTTTTTTTAAAAAAAAAGAATGTTTTTGTTTTTTTGCCAAATCAAACCCAGGGTCGACTCCAGGCAGCCCTGATCTCTGCTGCCTTTTCTCTTTTTCACCTTTGCCTTTTCTCTCCGTTTATCGGACTGATTGAACATCAGAGGACACAGTTGAGACACACCCACTGAATGTGAGGAACAGCTGGAGCTGTTTAATAAAAACATGTTTGAACAAATATCTGTACATGTTAACATGCAATATCTGTTCATTAACCAAACCTTGTGTATAGGCCTGTGATAACAGTAAATACTGGGATTAAAGATACGCTAATTAAACCAACTAAAATTAAGCCTTTTTATATGACACTTTTTGGCTCATGATAGCTGGAACAGCAGCAGCACCCTGGAACCATCAAACCTCTGTAGGTGTTTTTCACAGACGACACTTTGACTAACAACTCCGCTTGTTATAATAAGACAAAATGTCTACTGAGAAAAAGGCATTCATACAGATTCCACCTCACAAATATAATTTGTCAAAAATGCTTTCAAAGTTTTGGCGAGATCCCGTTAGTGAGAATGAACACGGATTACTACTCACGAGCCAACGTGTAGCTGCTCAGCAGCAGCAACAGATACAGCTTGCAATAACCCATCATGGGTTAAAGAAAATGGTTTCCTCTGTGCTCTTCTGGTTCCTCTTAGTCTTGACTAATAAGGCAAGGCCTCTACCATCTTTTATAAAGTCCCTCTCCTCTGTCCATCAATAATCCAGCCCTGCTGAGTACCAGAGGGATACACACTGAGCAAAGTCCCAAAGTTCAAACAGTGACTGGAGGTTTCTGCTGAGTAAATATCAGTTTGTGAATGAGGATTTTATATAGCTGTCTCAGGACCGCAGGTACTGGAGATATTGTTGCCATCTACACCATCATCCATACTTAAGCATAAATTATTTATATTATTTTGTCAGCTTTCAATCGGCCAGACAGTGGTACTGTAACGACCAGCTCTGCATTTGGGCATTGACAGAATCACTGTGGTTACAGAGAGACAGAGACGAGTGAAACAAATCTCTGTATCTGCTCTGTATCAAATTACATGAGCAGTAGTGATGGTTCATTGGTCACCAATGAGCACAATGCACCACACTCTTATGTTACCATTTCGTTTTCTCAGTAATGATTTTTTGAAGCACCTAATGACAAAACCAACCTAATGGTCTTTAAAAAAGGCAAACAATAATTACAGATCCAGACAACCATATTATTTGAAGTCAAACACAAACTCAAACTCTTACCAGGTGTAAAAATAGTTTCTAATTGTATCCGACACAATCACCTTGAAATGAGGGTCACAGTGAAATAATTGGACACAACTGTCTTGCAGCTTCAGTCTAAACCCAGCAGTAGCTATGTTTAAATCAAAGCATCGTCTGAATGTGAAAACTGGCTCAGCGATGTGTGTGCCAGTCTTATCAATAAACCAAATCTCTACCCAGCCAGGCTCACACTCACAGTACCATGAAGACTGCCTGCTAATTGGAGCTAGTGAGGCTCATCACATTTGCAGCAGTCATACCGACTCGCTCATAGCGTTGTGTTTATTTGAACATGCAGCTCACACATGTGTTTGCCAGGCCCAGTTCACCACGACTCACTACCTCTCAGAACCTCTACTTGCCTATTAATTCATGAGCCGGGTCATGCTGACTCTGTTTTCTCTTTTTCCCCCTTCAGATTTCAAACCTATGGTTGGTTCAGGCTTCTCCCTGCCTGGAATCCTGTAGCCACACTGGATGAAGGTCCAGAATCTGTGTCAGGGAGAGTTGTGGTCAGAGCCACAACATAGCCACATAGAAAGAAACGCGGGTTTGTTTAAGGTCTTCTGTCCCAGGTTCTAATCTCATATTATTATTACCACATCGTAAAGAATCATTTAAAAAGCCATTCTGCATTTTTCACAGCCATCTTCAAACGTACAGGTCATAAGTAGGGTATCTACTATCACGTGCTTCACAAACCAACACACTGGGTTCATCCTATGTACTTTGGTTGTACATTAAAAGAACTGGCTGATTAAAATGTAAACAAAGGGCAAATCGAACACTACAGTGAAAATTGATTATATCGATTGAAGTCACGCACATGTGTGCTGCCTCAATATATATATTAGTTCATGTGTTATGCTTGTATTTAAATTAAAGATTAAATTAAACACCAGGTGGCATATCCAGCTAAAGAGTTTTCAGTCCTATCATCTGGGGGTATCTATGATCTATTTACATTTCATTGTGTTTTTAAGATGCACAACCCTTAATGCAGACAACAGGTGCAGGCTGATGCTGGCTGCTAGAGGTTGTAGGCAGTGGCTGTGTGTGCTAGGCTTGGGCTACACTAGATGACGAAGAAAATGAAGCTGCATTGTTAAAGGGACACTTCACCGATTTGCATTGAGCTTTGTATCTTCAGGAAAACAGTCATGTTTTTGAATGGTCGTGCATCATTCCCTCAGTTTGCCCTGTGACAGGAGAACTAGAGATTTCAGTGTTGGACTTCCTGCTTTCAATGATGTAAAAATCGTCATTTTACGTCATTGAAAGCAGGAAGTCATATATCTGTGTTGAGAGGGAAGACTACAAACGCTTCGCTCATTTTTCCAAGGGTGGGGGCTAGAGGTGGGACCCATTCACGCTACAGACCTATCACAGACCAATGGGCGGGACTTCACTTGCAGAACGAAAATACATAGCTGCCATCTTTGTTGGCCGCTAAGCGAACAGACGCTGTGGAGCCAGGTTTGACCCACGATGGCAGATGATATGCAATATGATATTTCAGACAACGAAGAGAGTGATTTCGAGAGCGTGATGCTCGAGTCAGATGTTCGCGGCTACCTGTACGAGCCACAATACAGCGACGAGCAGCTGAGGGAGATGGAGGCGGCAGGTCTTCTGCCTCGGCTGCGGCGGCTGCTGCAGCCGCGGCAGAAGACCTTACTGTCCCGGACGAGGAGCCCGGACTGGCACGAGCAGGGGCGGACTGGCGGTGCCACCGGTGCTCTCGCTGTGCGCCTATGGACACCGAACTGGACTCTGTCTGCTGCAGTGAATCCCAGAGATGCCAGTTTCTTCGCGACGAAATATCTACAGCGGACGGAGATATGTGTGGTGTGCCGGATTAGTGGGAGTGGCTTGCAGAGCTGTGCATTGTGGTGCATTGTGGGAGTTGTTGTCTTTCATACAAATGCGCCCTAAAGTCACTTTCTGCCTTTTCTCAGTCAAATAAGCACAAAATTCAAAAATGATGTTACATTTTGACTACAAATATGACCCTCTTTCAATAAAGATCAATGTTCCCACCGGTGAAATGCTTCTTTAAGTAAAAAAGTAGAGTCAGATTATTTAAGATATCTATGTTGTGTTTACCTTTTTTGTCAGTTCTAAACACATCAGTAGCTTCAGGTGGAGGCTTCAGAGGGAAGCCAAAGGCTGTAGGCAGGTGCTTGGTTGTGGTACTTCAAGGACATGGCTGTTGGCTATAAACAGCAGTTGTTGTAGGCCATGGATGTGGATGGCTTTCAGAGGCTGCTGGCAGTGGCTGGACACGAGGTTGTTAAAGTGAAACTCTCGCCAAAAAGCAACCTAGGCTTTATTTGTGACTGAATATGAGTCAAACCTTCATGTAAATGCATAATTACGACGAAAGACGCACTTTTAAGATTAACCGTAGTTTCGTTTTCTGGCAAGCTAATTTTCAATGGGGTGCAGGGGCATTTTTAAGCTAGCATCAAAATCGCTATTTTTAAAACACTAAGAAGGCTCGACACAACATGAAGCTTTGCTCATAGTATCACCAGGGTCTCTACTCATAAACACGAGCATTGAGAACACTGTTTGTACACGCAGAGTTTACTAAAAAGAAGGTTTTTGGATGACTCACGTAAGCTGTAGCACCTCTGGCGCGCCACCGTCATGGCAGACAAAAAGTGTTGATGCCTGAGTGCGACCTGACAGGCAGGAGAGTAATGGTGGACCGCTCCTCAAGCCTACCTGTCAGGTCGCACTCGAGGATCGACACTTTTTGTCTGCCATGACGGTGACGCGCCGGAGATCCAGCTCCTATGGTGAGTAGTTCACAAACCTTCTTCCAAAACCTTCCAAAAGACGCTACAACTTGTAACGTCTTTTGGAATGGAATATTTGGTGCTCTCGTGGACTGGAATGTAGAGAACTGTCATGAAATGGCATGTTAGTACATGTCACAGAATGGAATGTTCAGTTGTGTCATTGAACTGACTGTTTATTGGAGGCAACTAGAATGTTTTAATCTGTCATAGAATGTGGTGTTGGGTAGTGCCAAGGAATGGAATGTTGGAACATATGTGAAATGGAAGCGTATCATGGATTGGAATGTTTGCATGTGTCAAGGAATGGATTGTCTGGCTGTGTCATTGATTTAAATGGTGGAATGTGTCATGAAATGAAAAGTTTGGCATTTTCAGGGGATGGAATGTTGGGTTGTGTCATAGAGTGGCTTGTTCGGAGGTCTCATGGAATAGAATGTTGGACCTGTCATATAATGGAATGTGTTTTATGTGTTGGAAAGCATCATAGAATGAGATGTAGGAAAGTTTATTGAATGGAACGTTCAGTTGTGACAGTGAATGGACTGTTCAGCGGCAAATAGAATGTTTCAATCAGTCACAGAATGGAATGTTTGCAAGTGTCATGGAATAGAATATTTGGAACTGTCGTGAGGTAGACTTTTGGAACGTTGATGGAATTTTTGATGGTCTCATATATGGGACGTATATTGGAATGGATTGTTGATAAGTGTCATATAATTGAATGTTTGAATTTGTCATTACAATGTTGGGGTCATGGAATAGAATATTTTCATGTGTCATCGAATGGAATGTTTGCAGGTCTGATGGTGGATGGTCAGGAATGTAAGGAAGTGTCGCAGAATGGAATGTTTGCAGTGTCATGGAATGAAATGTTCGAAGGTCTCATGGAATTGAATGTTGGGAAGCAGGCATACATTTGAAGACAGTCATCTGCTGGTTACGTTATATTATGAGCTGTATCGCACCAAAAATGCACTCATCATCTCTTGCTCTGTATATGGATAAATACAAATACAATATCTCAAAAAAGTGAGCACAACCCTCACATGTCTGCAAATATTTTATTATATCTTTTCATGGGACAACACTGAAGAAATTACACTTTGCTACAATGTAAAGTAGTCAGTGTACAGCTTGTATAACTGTAATTGGCTGTCCCCTCTAAATAACTCAAAACACAGCCATTAATGTCTGAACCGCTGGCAACAAAAATGAGTACACCCTTAAGTGAAAATGTCCAAATTGTGCCCTAAGTGTCAATATATTGTCTGGCCACCATTATTTTCCAGCACTGCCTTAACCCTCTTGGGCATGGAGTTCACCAGAGCTTCACAGGTTGCCACTGGAATCCTCTTCCACTCCTCCATGATGACATCACAGAGCTGGTGGATGTTAGAGACCTTGCGCTCCTCCACATTCCGTTTGAGGATGGCCACAGATGCTCAATAGGGTTTAGGTCTGGAGACATGCTTGACCAGTCCATCACCTTTAACCTCAGCTTCTTTAGCAAGACAGTGGTCGTCTTGGAGGTGTGTTTTGGGGTTGTTATCATGTTGAAATACTGCCCTGCAGCCCAGTTTCCAAAGGGAGGGGATCATGCACTGCTTCAGTATGTCACAGTACATGTTGGCATTCATGGTTCCCTCAATGAACTGTAGCTCCCCAGTGCCGGCAGCACTCATGCAGTCCCAGACCAGGACACTCCCAGTACCATGCTTGACTGTAGGCAAGACACACTTGTCTTTGTACTCCTCACCTGGTTGCCGCCACACACGCTTGACACCATCTGAACCAAAATTAAGTTTATCTTGGTCTCATCAGACCACAGGACATGGTTCCAGTGATCCATGTCCTTAATCTGCTTATCTTCAGCAAACTGTTTGCAGGCTTTCTTGTGCATCATCTTTAGAAGAGGCTTCCTTCTGGGATGACAGCCATGCGACCAATTTGTTGCAGTGTTTGGCGGATGGTCTGAGCACTGACAGGCTGGCCTCCCATCCCTTCAACCTCTGCAGCAATGCTGGCAGCACTCATACATCTATTTTCCAAAGACAACCTCTGGATATGATGCTGAGCATGTGCACTCAACTTCTTTGGTAGACCATGGCGAGGCCTGTTCTGAGTGGAACCTGTCCTGTTAAACCGCTGTATGGTCTTGGCCACTGTGCTGCAGCTCAGTTTCAAGGTGTTGGCAATCTTCTTATAGCCTTGGCCATCTTTATGTGGAGCAACAGTCCTTTTTTTCAGATCCTCATAGAGTTCTTTGCCATGAGGTGCCATGTTGAACTTCCAGTGACCAGTATGAGAGACTGTGATGGTGATAACACCAAATTTAACACACCTGCTCCCCATTCACACCTGAGACCTTGTAACACTAACAAGTCACATGACACTGGGGAGGGAAAATGGCTAATTGGGACCAATTTGGACATTTTCACTTAGGAGGTGTACTCACTTTTGTTGCCAGCGGTTCAGACATTAATGGCTGTGTGTTGAGTTATTTTGAGAGGACAGTACATTTACACTGTTATACAAGCTGTACACTGACTACTTTACATTGTAGCAAAATGTCATTTCTTCAATTTCATCCCATGAAAAGATACATAAAATATTTACAAAAATGTGAGCAGTGTACTCAGTTTTGTGAGATACTGTATATAGAAGACAAAATCTAGAGGCAGGAGAAGTTATAGTTATATCATTAAATCTATGGGATGAATGCATATTGAACTGTAATCAACAAAGCTTACTGTTGCTAATAGATTGTCATACATCCTTATTTATTTATTTTACTTTTTTACTCATTAACTTATTAATTTATTTATGTATTTACCTCTGTAGTTAATTAGTTAGTTTAATTAGTAATTTGCACTTGTATATTACAGAATGGCCATTTAATCATCTGGACTTTTATATTGAAGAATTTACTTTAACTTCCAGGTCACCTAACATTGTTTTCTTCAGGTCTTTCTTCAAAACCAAAAAGAAATAAGGAATATCCAAATACCCAAATTAGATTGTTATTTAAATTATTTTTTTGTTTTTTGTTTGGGAAAAAAAATTAAAAATAAGTTTTTTGTTTCAAGCATCCTCCTTCAATCACTAAAGAAACTGCAATAAAGCAATTACCAGACATGAAAAACAGATCGTTATGTGTGTTTGTTTTTTCTCATTCTGACATGAAAAACAGTTTTTCTGTTTTTGGTTTCCAGACAAAAGGGTCCGTGTATGTTTTGGTCATTCGATTTCCCTGTCAGAAACGGGCATTAAAAAACAAAAAACGAGTGGTTATTTGATTTTCGTTTTAAAATACCAAAATTAAAATTGAAATACAAGGCGATTTTCTTTTTCATGGTCAAAAGGGGTTGAGCGAAATTTAAAAAATGATTCGATTTTCATTTTCTATTTCATATAACAAAAAATAAAATCACTCGAAAACAGAAACGGGAAAAAGGCCTGTTTTTTCATATTCTGAGACCGGATGTTGTCATTTACAGGACGGTGCTGTGCAGAACAAACAGTAGGCTACGGCGGGGTAATCTACCGTGACACATGGACATGAACTGCGGTCAAGCCGGCCGTCACGCTCCGTGGTCAAATCAGCCGCACTTAAATTTCCAGTATACAAGTATTCTCAGCAGTATGGTAAATGCGGAGAAACAGCGTATTTACTGTCGGTTTTCAAAATAAAGGTATTATGAACAGTAAGCTATTATCCGAACCTACATTTAAAATTCAACATGTTACATTAAAGTGTTTCATGCACCCATGATGAATAAAGAAACACTTGATATCAAGAATCTTTACTGCACCAGTGGGAGAATGCCAAAATAATAGTCCCATATTTAGGTGCTGTAAAACCACATTGCTCAATTAGTGCACATTAGTGCAGTAAAAATGCTTGATATCAAGTACAGTTGTAGTCTCAGATGTGTAGAAGTGGGCGCGTCGTTAGACCTGGGCATTCGGGGCTACAGCCCCGGATATTTTGGGAATAGCCCCGGATCTCTGTGCCTTGAAAAAAAAAATCAAATATAATTGCCTAATGGTGAAAGGTTTTTATGTGGTTGCATGTCGAACGGCCAGCAGCCACAAATGCGACATTGTCGCCAGCGCAAATTGCGCAGAAGCTGGCCTGGCTTTCCTCATGGCATATATGGGCAGAGTCAGAATAATTTGTTGCAAATTCAACATCAGTGTTATTCTTCCCCCCTACTGTTTAGTGCCATTGCAGCGTTTATAGCAGGGATGGAAATTAAACCCGCCACTCGCCAAAATGCGGGTGAATTTGTGTGCTGGGGAGTGAATTGAATCAGTTTACCAGGTTAATTCCAGTCAGATCTGAGCCAATTAATCTCAATGATCGATAACTTGGTTAAGGTATAACAGCACGCTTTCCACGACCTTAGAGTTAGATCGGGTCAAATTATATGTTTCTGATTGGACCAAAGTGTCAGTTGGACTTCAGAGGGGCCAGAATTCAACATTAAGTTCAACACTAGAATGGCCGTAAGCGGTCATTTGGACCGCGTGATTTAAACCCTATAATGTCTCATGTAAATACCCAACTGAGTGATGAATGCATTCATTGCGTCATGATATTTTTTTAAAAAACAAAATAACACCAAAGTGTTTTAACAAGTTTAATTATATATTTATCGATATCATAGTAAACCGTAATTATTGCTATGTACACAAGATTTTAATAGAGAAAACTCAGAACAAGAACATTAACAATTAAAAGTAACTTATTTGATTATGAAACATTTTATTGTAACACGTAATATATAATAAAATAAATAATAATAATCGAAAAAGCTGGAAACGAGCTGATCTAAAAACAAATAAAAACAGCAGTTTCGATCACTTTGAGCACTCCTTGAATAAGATGCGGGCATTGATCCAGCCAGGTCGAGGATGTTATAGAAGACCACTGGCCATCTCCGCTGACACAGACACGGAGGCAGTGCCGGTCCAAAAGAGCTGCAAACGGAACCAAACATCGGACCCTTGAAATGCCACAAGCCCGTGTGTGGTGACTGTGCGAGGAGAGCGGAGGTAATCTGTAGACTGTGACCAGTGATCACAACGGCTCTTTGTTTTAGATCAGCTCGTTTCCAGCTTTTTCGATTATTATTATTGTTTTATTATATATTAA
Source organism: Diplodus puntazzo (assembly GCA_963678695.2). Taxonomy (NCBI): domain Eukaryota; kingdom Metazoa; phylum Chordata; class Actinopteri; order Spariformes; family Sparidae; genus Diplodus; species Diplodus puntazzo. Next base: position 21,649,496 of record OZ023175.1, on the reverse strand, counting down.
GTGTTAAAATGTTTCATATTCAAATAAGTCATTTGGGGGTTATTTCATTTTTTTGTTTTTTTCTAAAAATATCATGACATAATGAATGCATTCATCACTCAGTTGGGTATTTACATGACAGATGACAGAGTTTAAATCCAGCGGTCCAAATGACCGCTTACGGCCGTTCTAGTAGTGTTGAATTCTGGCCCTTCTAAAGTCCAACTGACACTTTGGTCACGGGGGGATCTGTTGTGTGACAGCGGAGAGTCAGCAGCTGGATTTTGCACCCACGGTCAGTAGTATTAGGTGGATACGCAAACAAACAAACAACAACCCCAACCATTCATTGTATTATTACATTTGTGGGAAGTTATTACGATAAAGATGTTCACGTCCCCACAAATAAATCATTGCAAATGTAATAGTTATTACATGTGTAGGAAATAGCATGTTACGTTTGTAGTAGGAAGCGGCTCTTACGTTTGTGGAAAATGTATTACATTGTTGGGTTTATCACATTAAATGCTGCAGACTTTTATTACGTTTGTGGGTTTAATGTAACATGTTGCATTTTAAATGTAGGTTCGGATAATAGCTTACTGTTCATAATACCTTTATTTTGAAAACCGAAAGTAAATACTCTTTCTCCGCATTTACCGTACTGTTGAGAGTAGGCTACACTCGAAATTTAAGTGCGGCTGATTTGACCACGGAGCGTGACGGCCGGTGTTATGCCGAGAAGTGCCTGCATGCCCGGATCTGCATGCCGCTCGCAGCCTGTGGGGGATGCAGTATTCGGCAGAACTGGTTTTGAAGTTGCCAAGATATGCATCCCTGGCTGCTTAAGACAGATACACTGCTACATGTATGGAGTCCATTTTCATATAAATAAACAGTTATGAGGTTACAAAAATTGTAATTAAGAGTGTTTGTATTTGCCGTTTCTGTGCGTACTTTGCAACTGAATCCTGGCGGTGCCACTGTTTATACATATGAACATGGACTCCATACATGTAGCAGTGTATCTGTCTTAAGCAGCCAGGGATGCATATCTTGGCTACTTCAAAACCAGCTCTGCCGAATGCTGCATCCCCCACAGGCTGCGAGCGGCATGCAGATCCCGGCATGCAGGCACTTCTCGGCATAACACCTGCTTGACCGCAGTTCATGTCCATGTGTCACGGTCGTAGCCTGTCCTGCACAGCACCGTCCTGTAAATGACAACATCCGGTCTCAGAATATGAAAAAACAGGCCTTTTTCCCGTTTCTGTTTTCGAGTGATTTTATTTTTTGTTATATGAAATAGAAAATGAAAATCGAATCATTTTTTAAATTTCGCTCAACCCCTTTTGACCATGAAAAAGAAAATCGCCTTGTATTTCAATTTTAATTTTGGTATTTTAAAACGAAAATCAAATAACCACTCGTTTTTTGTTTTTTAATACCCGTTTCTGACAGGGAAATCGAATGACCAAAACATACACGGACCCAAAAGACACAATAAACGTTATTTCAGTGTCTCAATTACAAATGAATTTCAGATTATCCATCCCCTTCCAACCGGACCCCAGACCAAACGGCCTGCCTTCAATTAACCAATTAACCAAATCACAAACTGTGTGTGAGGGCTGAGGCAGTGGAGATGTACTGCAGTTTAGGATGAAACAACAATGCCACCTAGCGGCTGCACTGTAGTAAACACAGCAAATACAAGAAAGTGCTTTCACATGAATGAGATTGTGTCTGTTGTCATCAGCCTGGTTTGTCTTTTTTGTCTACTATTTTGATGTTCCGACCTGTATCAGTCTCAAATCTGCTTCGACCCCAAAATAAACTTGTTGTATTTACATTAGCTTTTTAAGAAGAGGAGTGCTGCCCATAGCCCTTATTTGATGAATTGGGATAACACAACAAAACCAAAGTTAAACTTACCGTCATAGTTAAACATTGTATGTAATTTGCAGTATGTAATATCTTTTTGCTGAATATATGAATTGGAGCAATTTTGTTGCTGGTGAAATTTGTATTATTTTAGGGTGATTCTCTGAGAGCGCTGCTTTTTGGGCTTTACCATTTTTGAAAGAAAAACCTTTTTGAAAATTAAATTTCTGATCATTTAATCTAATAATGAGGTTGTTTAACATTCAAGAAATATAAAAAATTTCCCACCTCAGGATTGAAGTCTTTCTCTCTGACAACACCTCTATTTGAGTGTAACGCCACCATGGACAGCCTGTATTCGAGTATGATTTGAAAAGATACGTAAGAAATTATTTTACTTTCTTATCATATGTCCCTTGTTTTAAATCACCAATTCTAATTAGAAATATGATATTAGCATCCACACTGTTCGATCACCAAAGCCTGTCATCACTACTTCATGAGACACGCACATTTTAAATAAATACATGCATTAGAATTAGAAATTGGTAATAATTTCATATTACAGCGGTTACCCTACACATTTTTCACACCACTGAACAACAATGAATTCCTTTTTATCTTTGCTAACAGTATATCCATAAAGATCTATCGTGTAACAATGTTGAACACAGTGTGATGGGGTTGAACATGATAACAGGGTTGAAGGGACAATCAGTATTTCAATATGTCATTGATTTGTTTACTCTAAACCACTGACAGATTCTATTATAACTCATTATTTACCAGCCAATAAGGAAAATGGACATTCAATTCAGTTGTAATGATGTTTATTAAAACTGATAATGAGCTGTCGAAAACAAAAGAAACATACTGAAGCGTTCATCATCAGAATAGGCTTTATATTTTTTAATGACAAAAAATGTGAACAAATTTCATCAAATTAACAAGTTAATCAAAAACACCAATGAACTGGACACTTTGAATGTGGAAATCATTAAAAAATATATATAATTCAAATGCACTGAACTCTACTAGTGTTTCCTCATTTATTCATCCATAAAGCCTGATCTACACTTATTTTTGCAATTTAAGATGTTGCAATGATAACGCAACAAAAAACGTGTGTTATGTTTTTGTGAACTTAACGATTTCCATTCTGAATTGTGCAGCAGTGCTATTCTGCTGATGACCCATGGTGCTTGTATGGAGATGCATTCTTCAGCCAGACATATATCTGAAAATATGTGCTAGCCTTTGGCATTTCCAGATGTGTTCAAAATGATGTTTATGATTTGAAGAATTATGCTTCGTGTGGAGATTAATGTAGAAAATGACCCAGGCCCCAGCGAGGATCGAACTCGCGACCCCTGGTTTACAAGACCAGTGCTCTAACCACTGAGCTATGGAGCCAATTGCGGCACCCTCGGCCGATTATTAACAATTTAATGATACAATGAATAGTGACGTACATATTCTGACTTGGTCAGAATGCCTCACTATGACGGAGCTCTATCATACAACAACTTCGTTACAAAACATGCGGGGAATACGGTCACCCCAGCCGCCGCACTGGATTCAAGGACGTTAGATTCAAATTGTGGCATGTGCTTTGGCATTACGGTAAGAGAGGGTCGGAGCTAATTTCAAAATAAAAGCGATCTTCCTGTGACCGGGTTTCACATTCATTGATTCAGTCAGTCTGTCGATTATGATTGAATTGATTAACAAACAAAAACAAAGCAGGCAAAAATATATAACAAAATAAAACAACGTTTATAAAGATACAAAATTAAATTAATTCTATAATAAGCCATGCAATCTGTATTTCAAATAAAATTGTTGTTATGATTAATATCAGTCAATCTTAATTAGTTTTTACTAATTATTCAAACTGAACAGACAAAGACAGTTGTTCTCAATTTTATTTTGAAATCAGCTGTAACACACTCTTACCGTAATGCCCAATATATACATGTACCACCAAACTAACTTGTGGGCTGGCTTCAGTGGTTGGCAGGGCTATCTTAGAAATGTACATAATCCAATTATCTCAATATTAAACTAATGTAATTTGATTACTTTCCAATCTAAACATATGCAATTCAAGAAGATATATTATATATTTACTTTTGTTTAATCTTAATCTCTTTTTACAGAATCTATCTGTAGTCTAATTTTAATTCTGTGAATTTACTGGAATACAGTTACCTTTTTTGTATCCTAACTATGTAATCCTATTACATGTATGCCGTTAGCCCGGAGACAGCAGGTCAGCCTCGGCAACACATCCGCGTTTCAGCAAAATTATACTGTAAGTAGAGACCATCGTGCCATGTGATCACATCAGCAGCCACACCCCTCAGTATATTCACACTCTGACCCCTAACTGAGACGCTCAGTATCAGATATTGACAGTTTGGTAGAGTACACTCACACCATGAACCAGTGGCAAAAGATAACCAGCCTCAGCTGTTGCAGATGGTAATTATTAAACGCATTATGTGAAAATATCCAAAGCATTCAGGAGCTGTTACCTTGCGGTCTTTTCAATTCATTGTATAAACCTTTCAAAATACAGCGCTCTCAAATGTCAAGACATGTCAGACTAAACATCTGTTTGCTGTGAGTGTGGGAGGAAACCAGTAGCAGCTAGAAAGCTTTTATTAAAACATTTATCGATACAACCATACATTCAGTGCATATTGGACATTCAACACGGAAGAAATTTGACATTCAGAAAAAACTCCAATCGTTACACAACAAATCACTGAGAAGGCAGACTCAATAGTGCCAACCTTACATTCAAATTAAACATTCAATCTGTAATGAAAAACAAAACAGACACTCTTATATTATCATTTACCTTTGAGGGGAAAAAAATGCAGCTACTGGAAAAAGAAGACATTACTAGAGGAAGCTCCCACTGTTGGATTGTGTTACAGTGTCAGACATCATCATGCACCCGAGCTGTATGTATGAGGTTATCTCATACATAACTTCTGGAAAGCTCTGATGAAGGACAGTCTCTGTTGGTGCTCCCTCCCTTTATATCACCTCCTGCTCTAAATGATGATTACCTGAACTTTTTGCATGAACCTATGGATTCTATGAAAAGAGTTTGTGCCGTGCCCATATTTGAAAATACAGTGCGTTGTGGCTGCACTGTGTTTCTGCATGGTTTCTCCCTTTCCTTTTTATTGTGATGGACTGAATACAAAATGCAAGAAGTGGAATTACACCACTGTACCTGCTGGAAATATCATGGCACAAAATTATGTGGTCTATATTTGGTGTGCCCAAAAAATCCTCCAGGGAGAGAATACAAGAGAACAGATGTTTTTACCATGATACTATATATTTAGGGTGGATTAAGTTAATGAATGTTAGCTCTGACGTCAGAGCCTTCGAACATTTAGACTCCTACATCTGAGTTGCCACAGATCACCCCGGCATCCTCGTAATGGGCACAGTTATGTAACCCCACACCAGCATGTTTGCAGTCCAGCAGGGTGGACTCTGTCCCTTCACACTGAACATCATCCAAAAGAATGCGCAGATCCTTCCCCTCCCCAAACTCAGAGTTCCTTGCTGCCTTCAGAGCGTACCGGAAACCTAGTTGCTGACAAACCACAGCAGCGTTCTTGGTAGTCCATAGGTCATCACACACAGTGCCCCACTCTCCATTAATGTAGATCTCCACCCGTCCTTGGTTGCTGCGGCCCTGTTCGTCACCAACCAGCCTAACCCCGCCATTCTGAGGCTCGGGCGCACTCTGTGCTCTGGATCTGCTCTTCTTGCGCCTGCCTTTCCGACTTGAATGTTTGGGCCGTTTGGTGGTAGTTGTGGTCGGCGAAGGGGTGGTCGGGTCTGGTCCTACTTCACCTAGGCTGTCAATAAGCTCTTGGAGCCAGTCGTAGGACTCCGTGGGTTCTGGCTCAGGCTCGTTTCTCGTGCCGATAAATGCTAATGGAAGAATGTTGAGAAACACGAGACCCAACGTGAATACAAACAAATGACTGACAGATTTCACCAGTGTTGTAACTAGTCAGCAGTGAAGTCAAAGTGTGGTGGAAGTGGACTCACTTTCCTGGGGAACGAACTTGATGAGGTTACTTTTCACTCTGACAGGAAGAGGCTCATATTGACACTGTCCTGGTGGAGCACGTCTGAATGACAAGACATAACACAAGAGAATTAAATATGCGTGGGACACACACTGATACATGTGCTGTTGTGCTGCTTTTTGGAACACTGGCATGCAATCTGAAATCACTGGGGCAACATTATGGCGGCATTGCTCGGTTCAGTGTTATAAAGCAAAGCCGGTGTTCTGGCAAGTCTTTGCTGAAACCATACTGTGGGACCTCTGTGTAAAAAAGGGCTGATGTCAGAGAAGGGAGATTTAGGATGGCGGGCCTTTCACACTACTGCCAACACTGCTAAATCTCCCTTCTTCACCAAGACAGAGAGAGGCTGAGAAAAGAACGACAGAGAGGAACGAGATGCCTCTGTATTGTAATTACAAACAGATGTGCGTCTTTCAAGAGACAAAAAGCAGAACTAGACGGACTCTCTGCACAGAAAGCTTTTACTCTATGTGGGAAATGACTCCAGTTTTCTTTGGTTATTGATGGTTGGAAAGAAGCAATGATTACATAACTCACCTTGAGGGATCCACCACTTTATAAATGACTCCTGAGGGTGACGTAGCACTCGGTATTCCGGTCGACATGAAGTACAGCTCACCTAATACATAAAGTAGAGATCACATGAAGACAGCATTAAGAGATTGTGCACTGATGAGGGGACCATTATCAGGACGATGTGGAGGCCAGAACTGTTCGTCGGCCACTGAAAAACTCCTCGGAGAATATTATCCTGCTTACACTTACACAGACAAACAAATAAGACATTTCAGTGAGTTTTGCTATCAAAAAATAGCGTTTGTCCACAAGCAATAGCTCTGTTTCCCTGGCAACACCTGAGGGTGGGACTGATAACTTCTGATTTCTCATATCTCATAACTCATATTTCTGTTGTGGGTGAAATAAATTATCCAACTGAAATAATAATAATAAAAATAATAATGATAATAATAATAATAATAATAATAATAATAATAACACAATAATAATAATAATAATAATAATTCTTATTTGTTTTATCATATAAAAATGATATAGCAATGATTGGTGACTCCCTCACAGCCCTACAGTGTGATCTGTCATCAACTGGTGGTTGTGCCACTTAGGTTAATTCATTTGGAGAAGGTTTAATGGTATCAAAAATTGGATACCGCCTGACCCCATGGTATAGTACACAAGAAAACATATTTCCAAGTTACAACTGAGTTTGTGTTGTAGATATGTTCACTCATTACCAGCTTCATCCTCTGCAAAGGAGATGATGTACTGGTGGTAGTTGTCGATGACTCCAGGAAAGGAGCATGTCAGGCCCGTCCCCATACAGATGTCATTGTATGTCCACTGCCCTGTTCTGAAGTCCTCCCGAAGACTCATCAAGCGCCTGGAAGAGAATCAAATCTACAATCTCTAATGTGAACTACGCCGTTATTTTTTTTCTTGAGCCTTGTGTGAACTTTGATACCTTACCGACACGTGCTGTCTGCCTCTAGTTCGGTTCACCCTGTCCTACTTTCCAAAAGTACTTTTAAACAGCCTTAGAGAACATGCATGACGTTGTGATTGTGTATCACTGTGGCGGGATAGTATTCACATTTTAAGATTAGTTGAGCATAAGTATCCATACTACAGTGTGATATAAATGGCCCTGCATTACTATCAGCAAAATGTATTTACAGCATCATAAAGTACTCATATACCGACTGGCCCCTATCTGAGTGTTTTGATGACGTACTGGATTATTATCATCTATGCAGCATTTGAGTGTTAGCTGTGCAAGGTGCAGCTGATTTTAACCACCATCACAATATAACAGGAAAGTTGATTTTGTTGCAAGTAAGCAGACGCTGGAGAGAGGCTCAGCTGTAAAGTCTTACCCACTCATGAAGTCTCCAAATATGTACATGCCGTTCAGGTTGGGGTATTCACAGCCTCGATACACATATCCACCCGTCACTGACTTCCCCATCTTGTGAGGGTACGCATAAATAGGCAGGACATCATCTGTGAAAACACCAAAAAGTCACACTTGGTGTTATTATTATATAATTCTGGTATACTCCACTACATGCTAATGAATATCTCCCAGAGAACCTGATATGTAAGAAAGCATATGACAAGTGCAAGAAAAAGCTAATGCCTACCCAGCGAGCTGTTGGCACACAGCTTCTTATCGTAGCAGGAAAAGCCCTCTTTGGCTCTCCAGCCGTAGTTCCGACCTTTCTCGATGATGTCAATCTCTTCGAACTTGTTCTGGCCCACATCCCCGCAGAAGATGCGTCCTTTGCCTTCTTTGGTCAGAGGGTCGCCCTGGTCCACAGAACACCTCCACATATTGCGGACACCGTAAGCATAAACCTCAGGTCTTGCCCCTCGCTCGTGTATGAAGGGGTTATCTGGAGGAATTCTGTACAATGGGCCTCTCTCGTTGTCATCCACATCAATGCGGAGAACTTTACCCAACAGAGCTGACCTAAAGTAGATGAGGCATAATGTCATATTTTATCCAAACACATAGAAACTCTAGAAATAGAATATTTCATAGAAACTTTAGAGTGTCTTATTGTCTCACTTGTTCTGGGCATTCCCAAATTTCCCAAACGGGTCTCCTGCCATTCCACCATCTCCTGTGAAAATGTACAAGTAGCCATCATCTGCAAATAGAAGCTGCCCTCCATTGTGGTTTGATGCTGGCTCGTCAATCTCCAGAATAACCCTGGGAGAAAAGTGGACATGACAAAGAGACAAGAAGAGGACAAGGTGTGAGATTGTCTGTGTGTGCAGTTTGTTACATGATCACGAAAAACCCATTGCTGTTTGCTGACCTGGATGTCCATTCCATACCTACCGCTCAGAGGCATGATCCACCACATTCATGTCGTTGGCTGACACGTGAAACTCACTGATCCTGATCCTCTCATCCAAACCCACCTCCACTGAGTAATACACATACAGCTTCCTGTTGTACTTGTGCTTGGGGTGAAAGGTAAGTCCCAGAAAGCCTCTCTCGTCACCTTCCCATGATGATGTTAACACTGCCTTGGTAATGTTCAAAAATGGTCTCTCCAGTTTGGACCGGTCAGGAAGGTAAGTCCAAACCACGCCCACCTGTTCTGCCACAAAGAACCGATGTGTGCCGTCATTGGCATGCACCATGGCTAGTGGGTTCCGCAGCCCGTTTGCCACCTCTTCCAGGCACAACTGCAGACAGCCGTCCGAGTCGGACTGAACCCGGCCCAGATTATTTGTCAGCTTCTGGTTGCTGAGGAGGTGTGGGTAGCAGTAGTCCATGTCCTCTAGCTGCAGGTACTGGCAGAAACGTGTCTGGTCATCTTTGACTTTGGCTATGTTTGGGTGGTCAGACAGGTGAGGGATGGTTGAACTGCACTGCATCCACAGCTGGGAGCAGTAATCTGGACAGAGGCCAGGGATGGTCCTGACCGGGGTGCTCAGGTCCTCAGCATCAAAGAGGTGAGCTGCATAGGGAGAGCACTCCTGGAGAGATGAACAAGAGTGAAGATGATGGGAGGAGGGACAATACTGAGGAAGACTGAGTGTGATACGTAGATACAGACGTTTCCTTAAAAAAGCCACCTAAGGTGGTGTAAACACAACTGAGACCAGAGGAATGTAGTAGCAAACAATTCATATTCTCTACAGCTCCAGCCAATACAGAACATTGTTTGCATATATTTAAGGTTATGTGTCTGTGCAATCTTGTTGTTCATCTGGTCTTGATCAACAAGATTGTGTTAGAGGCTTAGCTGTCTGGTTTAACTCATATTTGACTGATAGGAAACACTGTGAAGTCGACAACAATATGTAAAAAATGCAACATTGTGTTCTACAAAGGCCTGTCCTCTGCTATTTTCTATTTATATGCTTCCCCCTCACTTGTATCATTTGCAAGTTGAATTGTATATGGACCACACCAACTATATGAACCAATTTTGCCAAATGACCAGTCTCAAATATCGAACTAGAAGAGTATTTAGGCTCTATTAAGGACTAGATGTCATAAATTTTCTGCTCAATGCAGATAAATCTGAACTGCTAATGGTTGGTCCTCCTAGCAAGGGTCATCTGTTTGAGACACGTCCTTCAGATTTGAAAACTGTGACATTTCCCATAGCCCCTCTATCAAAAACCTCAGTTTCTCTTTTGATTCCTCCCTTGCATTTGACTAACACGTTAAAGATATTACGACTTTGTCCCATCCAGACTTGATTACTGTAACATACAGTTTTCCGGTCTACCCAAATCTAGTGTGAGAAGCCTTCAACTTGAGAGGCGGCCTCACCAAAACCAGAAAATTTGATCATATAACACCCTACCTGTCCTCCCTACATCGGCTTCTGATCCAGGTAAGACACGATTATGAAGAGCTACTGCTCACATACACAATATTGCATGGACTAGCACTGTCTTATTTATCTGACCTCATCACACCTTATTTCCCAGCTCTGTTGAGATTGTTAAACCCATCTCTTCTCTCTTGCTTATGACCAACCATACATTGTCTTATAGGTTTTTAAGTATCCTGTGTGAACTTTCTTTTTACGCCTGATTTTCAACATTTATTGTCTTGTGATGTGGGTTTGTGAAGCCCACTGGGGCATGCAATGCAATTTTTGTGCTACAAATAAACTTGACTTGACTAAGAACCTCCACAGAGTTAAAACGCAGATACATTGATAGTTGTAGTAGTGTAGTTTACTGAGAAGTCATGTGTCAAAACGTAAACATGTTGACAGGTGACGAGTCTGGTGTGAGAGCGAGATGATCTCTAGTCTGTCAGTTGATAACGACTAATCCAGTTCACATCAGTCAAATCATTTAATCAGTTATTAGCATACTGATAGCTAAATGTGTTTGGCTTATTCATTACCTTGCTCTATTCTATTGTCAAGAAGAATAACCAACAAACCAAAAATATTAAAATGCCATTTCCAGTTGCCGTGTGATTGACTGTGTCTTCCCTGGTTACCAGACATCACAGTTTTTCAAAGACAGTCCCTGTTTTTGGTGGCTGGTACCTAAATGGAGTTGTTCTTTGAAAACAAACAACTGAAATTATTGTTTGCACTGTAAGAAGAACCAGGGAGCAGAGCCAGCGGTTGAATTTCCAGTCGCGTTGCGCATGATTTGGCCAGCATAGAGCTGATCGCTTCACCAGCCTCACATCACTCTTCAACTAAATACTTGTTCACACAACAATCAGGAAATATTAACATGTCAGTGACACTGAGAGAGATTTTCACTGCTCTGGTAGTCCACTGGACAGGAGGGAGGGGGATCAGTGGGACCCATGGCTGAGTGCCTGCTTGGCTGTCCTCCTGTGTCCACATCCCCCCCGGCTGACCTGGTAGTCCGATGTACAACCAGAGAGAGGGAGGGAGAATTTACTGTTTAATCAGACTACAAAGGGGGCCAGAATGATTTATCTAACGTGCTGTTTCCTGACTGTATGTTCAGTGTGGGGTTAATGTGTTGGCGTCGTGTTTTATGAAAACTAATCGTGATCAATTAAATACATTTACTTTTCATCAAAATATAACTGATGGGAAATAAATGCAATTTAACTTTCAATGTGAAACTTAATAATTAAAATGTTTTTCATTTTAAAGTAAAGAATCACTGCATCCTTAAAGATGATATTTTATAATCATGGCTTCATTCTGTGGACATTTGAATCGGGAGGAGCTTTTATTTAAATGCCTTGCACTTCAACTATCCATCATTTTTTACTGAAGAAGTTATTAAAGCTATTCTAAGTTAGTCAATAAATCAGTGGATATACCTTTAGCCTTTTAATATATTTAAATATATGATCTGGGGCCAATACTTCTGGATGAAATTGTCAAATTTAGGCCTACGAGAATGTTCAGACATGCTGCTATAACCAGATAAAGTATTAGACCACCTGTTAAAATTCACCAGAACACATGATGTGACAAACACAGAAAGAATATTTGGGAGAAACCCCCAAACCTCCACATCTGACACACTTTGTTATCCCTTAATAGGCCAGAAAAGCTGAGACACAATATTATAGACAGACAGCTGTGGTCAGTTGAGCCTTCTCCTCAGTTTACATTAACTAACTAACTAACCGGTGAAATGGCTGATTTAATGGGGGGATTGTATGTCAGTGGAACGTGTACATAGATCACGGTTGGATAATCAAATATTATTGTTATATATGCTTTAGTGTATTTCTTAGCTTTTTCTAAGAAATTAAAAAAAAAAAACTGGATTACATTCTGTAGCCTCATAATTCCTTGTCAAGAGCGGATGTCAGCTGCCTCCTGGGGGCTGAACCCCCCCAGAGGTCAGATCCTAGAATCGCCCCTGCTTCCCACACCGTGGGTGAGGGGCTGACCTTTCCCTTAATTCAGCTCATCAGTATGTTTAACAGCAGTCCTGTATATTGAGCCACTCTGCTGTAAGACACTGTCGCTGAATGCTTTAGTACCCACACAGGCTCATCTTACACATGACAGCTCGCCTGCCTGAGCCTGTCGGGTCCCAGGGTTTGCTCTGTGCTCGGGCAGGATTCGGACTTTCTGGACTCAGCCGAGCGACCTTTGTGCATGCGTGCCTACCTGGCAGAGCAGATCCGAGACGAATCCGGCACAGCGTTCATAGCCATAATCATCAAAATGGTCCATAATCTGGTAGAACTTCCTCATCAGCTCCTGGTCCTTCTGAAAATCACAGCAGCCAAACTCTCTGTACATTACGCAGAAGTCCAGCTCCCGCTGCGGGCGGAAGGGCGGCTTGAAGTCCAAACACTGCGGGTGCAGCGCTACAGGTGCGATCCATACCGCCGCAAAGTACCATACGTTCATCGGCAAGAGCCACAGCCGACCCGGGACTTTGCCGTCACACCACCGCATCATGGCGTGTGTTGGAGCTCTGGAGGAGAAAGTTGTGCCGGAGCGGCTTCCTGTCTGCACTTTGCTCTCTGTCGCCGTCTGACGTGTGTGACCCGCCGTGTCCTCTGTCAGCCGGGCTTGTCTGGAGCCCAGCTCAGCTGTGGAGCTCAGTCTGAACCCGTCTGCTGTCCCGGAACATCTGCGCTCAAAATGGTAGGAGCCCGATCAGCGTGCAGACCAGCCCCGGAGCACCGTCCGTCTGCCGGCAGGAGTCTGGTGATGACACCATCACACCGACCACAGCACGACTATGCAAGTAATAAGAAGACACCAGTCCTGGTCACCATGACTCCGCCTCCTCTTTAAACCTCAGTGTAGTGTTCGTGGAGTCCATGCAGGCCACAGAACACGTTATAACACCTGCAAAAGTAACAGAAGGAGGGAAGGAACCAGGAATATATCCGGTATTATTGAGTCCAATCGCAGATGTGGCTCCTAATGATTAAAACAGCTGTAGTGCACAATGTAGTCCAGAGAAATCCAGGAGGCTCTGAGAGAGCTGACTCAGTGGGACTCTAACATGTTCTACAGGACACAGTGGGGCAGAACAACAGAGCCACCACCGAACAGCTCAGTGCCCCCAGGTATAGAAAAGCAACTTCATTACTGATACAGAGTTTGCAAAAAAAAAAAAAAAAGAATCAAAAAATAAAGTAATACACAAAAATAAAGAGGATGGAGATGGAGTCCATGCCCGGCTCGAGTGCATTGAAGCAAAAAAGCCTTCTGTATATATATAATTACGGATCTTTAGAGACCATTGTAATAACAAACTATGGATTCTGTATTATATATTAATATAGATTAATATATAATACAGAATGTAACAGCTCACATTAACAGGGAAATGATGTAAAGAATACAATTTTAGCAACACACTTTTATTTTTAGGTTTATTACATTCTTACAGTAAAAAAGTAAACATCCAAAGCTTTGAGGGTGCCAGCTTTGGTGAGCACCAAACTATTTTAAGATCCTGACAGAAAAAAATAAAACAATCGAACAACAACACCATTATAAACCTGTTCAATAACACTGGACTCCATCGTTCTCAAACGCAAAGTGCATTACTGAGACAGAACATAACGGACAGGACGCGGTGAAGATGCTGCCTTTTACACTGCTGAGTCCTCTTTAAAAGGCCATTAAAAGAAAAACAGTACGCAGCTCCACATGTGCATTAAACACTGAAATATCTTCTCAGAAATGGAATGACAGCAGAGGGTTGGATGCCATGTGGGGCATTAAATAGGACATGAGCCAGTAATAAATACAACAGGTGAGAATACGGTTCACCTTAAAATATGTCAAGAGTCAGTTAACAAACTGAAGTGAATTTTCATTTTTATAAAAGTACAGTTTTGCAGAACGGGAACAAGTCATGAAACTGGCTCAAATTAGCATAACTTACTTTCCTATCTGCTCCATGATCACCAGCTAATAAACCTCTGAAGAACTGTGAGCAGTGGAAGTTATCTTCAAATGTGAAACTCTTCAGACTGTTAAAGTTACCAGTTGTGCACGTTTTTTTTTTTTTTTACTTTTCTGAACCTTTTGCTCTTTTAATGGTTTCTCATCTCATCCACGTACCCCGACTCAGCCCGCTTACCGGGGGTATCCCGGGGGGCAGCGGGGGCGGCAGCTGATTGTGTCCAGCAGTAGATTGTGGTGGGTACCCCCCACTCAAACCAGGTGCCAGCCCCATGACTGAGGGGGGCGGAGGTGCGAGCAGGTAGCTATAGGCCGAGAGAGGGAGAGTGTGGTAGGGAGTCGGGCCTGTGGGGTAGTGGTGGTAGCCCAGTGGTGGGACACCGGCCTGGTGTACAGCCGTGTAGCAGGAGCCCTCTGTCTTTATCATCGATTGGAGCTTCTGGTAGCCTTCACTGGACACCAAGGAGCTGGCAGGGGGTAGGTCCATGGGCAGAGGAGGTGGGGGTGGTGGGCAGTGGGGTAAAGGTGGAGGCGGGGGTTTAGAGGAGAGTTCTGGGGTTGGTGGGTAGGAGGAGGGGGGTACGGGTTCTGTGGGAGAAAAGAAAGAGTGATGATCCACGGAGACTTGTACACAAAGTGACATTATTGTGTCTAATACTGCTCACACACACACACACACACACACACACACACACACACACACACACACACACACACACACACACACACACACACACAGGCCTGGCTTATATGCGATCAGTAGTCCACTGGTGCAGAGGCTTTATGTTGACTTAGCAGGACTGATCTGGCATTCTGAACATGGCTGGCACTCACTTATTATCTGACCCCTGATGTCTACTGGATACGGCTGCATCATGTTCCAGCTCTGCAGCCACAGACGACCCACTGCCAGTCTAACTGGTGCTGATGCCACAGTGTCACATCCAGAGGGATGTAGGATTGAGAGTGTGTTTGAATAAAATTGCACTAATTGATTTTTTTTTCTCGCCCCTTATTCCTGCAGACACCAGAGAGCTGCCAAAGTGAACCAAAGCAGTAAAGCTGTACCCAGACAGCTAAACACTGATCCTCATCAGGCATTTTCCAGTGATTGGAGAGATGCCGCCAAAAAAAAAGTAGTAAGAAAAAGAAGAATGTCAGCAGCCGTTCGTCTGTCTGATCCAACTGATCTGTGCAATCTCTAAAAACGTTCTCTGAGTAAGTCCTGGTGTGTCAAAGAGTCTAGTGGCGGTCGGTAAGTCACGATTCAGCTGTTGAACGCACGCCATCGCCCCAGGGTTTTTATAGTCTTAATCAGGATCAATCAACCAAAAGTACTTTTAACCACAAATTAAACAATCCAACCATTACAAGCCCTCTAAAACATACAGGCTGTTAATCGACATTTGATAATATTAAGCATTGTCTTTATGTTCCTATAATTTAAAACATGTTTCTGTGCATTGGACAAACAAGCTGTGGACTGTGTGAACGGGATGTTGTTCTCTTTTCTTGGTAAGAGTCCTCTCCACCACTCTTACAATCCTCTCTTACCACAGAGAACAAAACGGGAACAAATCGTGGATGCAAAGAAAAATAAGGGAACATGTGCTCGTATATCTTCTTGCACGAGGCCCAACGAGCTCAACCTCACTTAAAAGTTCCGTAGAGCTGAGGGGAGCTGCAGATCCAGCCGATAGTCTCTTTTTTGCTATCTGCCCCTATGATCCTGGAGCACACTGTGTGGAATTACTTTTCAATGACTCACTATCGCTGCGTTGCCTTTTCCCTGTCTGAACCTGTGAGTTGACTAACAGTCTGTTTTTTTTCTTTTTTAGGTTTTCTATCTTTTAAGCAAAACTGAAAACATCACAGCTCTTTGGCCCGGTTCTCTCTGGTCGTACAACACCGATTTCAAGAATATTCTGCTCTGCACGGACAGCCCAGTTTTATGAGAGACTTCCAGAGATCTTTCCAGCAGTGAAATATGTCTTTAAAAGGCAGAAGACACTGACCTGGGTTTATGGAGACTGGTGGAGGAGGGGGAGGAGGAGGAGGAGGTGGAGGAGGTTCTAGACTGGTGAGCTCTGGAAAAAAAAAAGACACAAGAATAAAAAAGGCACTGATCAAAAGACGCAATGTAAAGACAATGGTTTAGATTAAGTTTAAATGCAACTGCGAGTCCTTCAGTGTGTTTGGCATCTGTAAGATAGGCAGGATTTCACTTACTAGTGGCCTTGCTGTCATCTTTGGGAGAAGGCTGAACAAAAAAACACAACTGGTATCAAATTAAGTCATAAAATAGAATCAAAGATAAGTTAATAGAGGTTGATATGTAGGCAGTCCGCTCACCTGGGCTGGTCTGGGTGGTCTGGGGCTGGTCTGAGGGGAGGCCCTCTTTCCCAGTGGTGGTGCTGAGAGGGACAGGATGGAAGAAGGGGGAAGGGTTTCCCCAATCCCTATACCCCCCTCAGGCATCGGCTGCTTAGCCTGAGAATACAAGTCCAGGATTTGGTGGCAGATATCTTTGTGATGGAGAGCAGGAGAGTAAAGAATCAGCAAACACAACAGTAGAAACGGTTACAGCAGCTTCTCTACCTTTTCAAACTATAAATGTTGTGGTGGTGCTGCCGTTACCTTCCAGCACCTCCACAGGAACATCGTGAACAAACTGCTCCCACCAGCGCCGGGATGACTGCTTGGAGGTCCAGTCCTGGATGTCAAACTTGCAGAGCCGTCCAGCCAGATACATGACAGCCACCGCTATGATCTGTGGCTCCCACTGCAGGGCCACCATGGTGCAGAGACTGGGGAGGACCACAGTTGACAGTATTATTCTTACACCCCAAGTACACATCAGTCAATCTGCAAACGTCTGATGATGAATACCACAGAAACAATGAATAAATGGGCGTGTCGATGAAATAGCTGAGAAGTAGATAAACTGAATATTCTGCTGAATGCCATTGATAGGAGTCTGAGCTCACCTGTCATTGACAAAGGTCCAGGCCATCTGAACCAGCTTCTGCACCTTGCTCTTGTCACCTGAAACACAGCAGTAGTTTCTGCACAGTTTCTCCACTTTGATCAGAAAGAATGCGACTGTAAATGTGAATTAAGTCTTAACTTCATTGTTTAAATACTAACAGCCGTGGTAATGATTTAGGCAAAGCAATTCGTCCGGGCAGATCAGGCTCTCGCGTATATTTATTTACTCACCAATTCTTTTTTTTTTTAGTGTCGATACATACTTTGCCTCAGAAACAGACCACGACAAACATAGATACCTTTGAGCTGCTTGGCGTAGCGCAGCAGGAACTGGTAGGGATGATCGACCTGCAGGTCAAACTTGATGGTCTGCAGCAGGATTCGTTCCAACACCATCACCTCCTCCTGTGAGGACAGAGCCAGCAGTACAGAGACAAACACAGTTACAGTCTGCTGGTTGTCTGTCTGCAGTGGGACGGAACACACTTCCCCAAAGCACTGAAGCTAAGAAGGTGTTCTTAAACATCCTCAGAGGGGCCATGTGTTTCCACACAGCATTCTAATCAGCCTCAAGACACTCGAGTGTACATTTGTATTGTACATATTGTACATATACCATTTGTTTGTTAATCTGATTTCACCATTTACACTCAATTTATGAAAGAGGACGACATTTTCTGAAGCTAAACAGCAACAGTAACTAATAAAGTACTAACTACTATAGTAATAACTACTTCTGTGGAGAAAGTCCTCAGACGCACATTCTGTTTGGGCCTGCTTGTTGAAACATTATACGTGAAGATATTTCTTTCTTTGTGTATAAAATGTTTGTTCCAGAGATGTAGGAGTACATTTACATAGAGAGCGAGGAAGTGAGGTCTGATCACAAGAGGTCACCCGTGTTGAGGCGCATCTAAAGCCTGGTGTGATTGGACGGGCTTGAAGGTCTCCACTTGTGATCGGATCAACTGGGACGGATGTGAACAGGGCCACTTCTAAAAAAAAACGTCACATTCAACCCAGAGCACCTCTGAAAGTTGTCTTACTGCTCAAATCTCCAATGCGTTCTCACTGCGTCTCTGAGGTATTCACACCTGTGACTGGATCACTGAGGACGGATGTTAATACCACATGCGAACAGCCTCTCAGAGGTGGTTTGAAATGAGATTACGACTGTACAGTGCAAGCTGGAAGGAGCCTACGTAACAATACTAGGCATTCAAAAGCCACGCCACCATCGCACATAGCTACTGATGCCTGCATCGTTGCCACGCCAACCCATGCAAATAGGTCGGTGATGTCTGGACAGACATATCATCTCATCACTTGCAGACAACAGTGCAGACAGTCCGTCTTAAAGATCTGACTTTGAGAAAACAGATCTGATTGCCTGCAGACTGAACAAAGCTGCAGACACTATGAACTACAATTGTTAAAGAGAAACAGAGTAAAAAGTGTTTGACGGTTTTCTGCATTTGTCTCTGAATTCTTTTCTTAATTTGTGATTATTCTGTTCCTGTCCTGATGAAAGGGTTTCTTGCTACATACCTTGGGATCATCTCCAAACTGCACAAACTGGATGTCATTGAGCAGGCTGCGAGCCGTCTTGATGATGTCTTTGCACTTCTTTGGAGTTTCCTCCACTTTGCCAGCGAGGAAAAGGCAGCATCCTCCTGTCACCTGCACACAGTACGTGTGTCAGAAAACAACAGGCGTTCCTTCATATTTTACAGTTCTGCTTTCAGGGACATGCAGTATGCAATGGTGTCTTTCTCGAGGATGAAAGTTTGTTAATCTCTGATGGTGCCTGACGGTGTTCAGTATCGGTCGGGCCGTAACTCTACTTACATATCTTGGAAACTGCTTGAAGGAGTGGAACATGTAGAAGCGGTGGAAGTAAACGATGCCAGTAGCCAGTGTGTCATAGTGCCTGCAGCCGCACAGGTTAAGAGGCCTGACAGAGGGATTTCAACACTGTAGACAGTAGCTACTCATTAATAAGTCACATACATATATATATATATATATATATATATATATATATATATATATATAATATATAATATATATTATATATTATATATATATATTTATATACATACATACACATACATATTCTTCCTCTCCACTACATGTATTAGATACATTTAGTTACTAGCTACTTTGCAGTTACTTTGTGACATGTAACCAATCAGACAGTGTTGTAGGCGGGAAGTTGTGAGGATGCTGCATCAGAGCCAGAGCAGGAGATTTCTAAGTGACTTTATTGGCAATCTGACAGAATAATGACAGATGCCGATTAATCGGAAACATGCTGATTTTCAGAACATGATAATAATGAGTCGGGCCCTGGTTTGGACCTCTGTGACTGTTTGATATTTAACAGAAGGAGCAGAGGACAGAGAGCCTCCCTGTTGTGTGATCACTGTGTTCGCCACGGAAGGATACAGGCCGAGCCGTGTGCCCACATCAAAGATGAAGCGAGCCCCCTCTCTGCGGTACCGGGCCTCGGTGGCAGGGTCCAGTCCCTCTGACTGGGATGGAGTGTGGGCCAAGTCCTTTTTGTCCCAGTACCAGCATGGTTTAACGTGGTCCAGGGTGGCCGGGTCCTTCCTGTCCCAGTATAAGAGGGGTCTGATGAATTCCAGGGTGGAAAAGGACCGTTTTGTCCCGCTCGCAGCAGAACCTGTGGCTGGAGTCGACGTTTCCGTGTGTGACCTGGTGCCGACTGACGGAGGCAGGACGGAGATGAGAGATGCTGCAGCTGGTCCAAATGTCACCCACTCCAGAGGAGGTTAGTGTTACTGCAGACCGCGACACAGTGTGTTCATGCTTCCCGCAGGTGGTGCTCCTACGCACTGACGGAGGTCACTGACACCTGGACGGCACCTACCAGAAGAATCCCCTCTGATGTAGAGAAAGTTAAACGTTCCCAGTGTGCTGCAACAGAAGGCATGTACTCCAGCTGCACGGGGGCTGCTCCATCCAAACAAAGACCCTCTACGCCGGGGCCACATCCGTGATTGACATGCCTTTAAACCAATCGTTGTAGCTCAAACGTTTCCATTTGTGGTTGTTTTAAGCCTGCTATAAATAAACGTCCAATCGCAGAGCTCGGTGGGCGAGCAACCGTTAAACGTACACACAGCCCCGCTCTCAGCCAGTCGCTGCCATGTTCCGCGAGCGTGCTGCGCAACGACCAATCAGCGCTCCAGAATAAAGTGTTCTATTTTGTGGGCGTATTTCATGACTACTCCAATCACATGCGCGAGACAGTCAAGGTTGGTTTCAGTGAAGGAACAGAGGAACTGCTGCTGTCACTTAAAAAAAGGTATGAATCGAGAAAAAAAAATGCTCATGTTTGGTTTGGTAAAGTTTGGACCTGGGGTTCGGCGTTGTTCTGTTTGCATGCATGTGTGTGCTGTAGAGGCAGCTGTATTTCAGCAGGCTGGGCGAGATACCCAGCCAATTCAGTAGATTAGCCCCTTCTAAAACTCAGGCTGATCCATTATTACTTGACAGCTTAGCAGCTAGCAGCTAGCATGGTAACGTGAAGTCAGGCAGCCAGTGTGCATGAATGAGCGCTGCACAGGCTCCAGTTACGGCTCTGCTCGGATGGGCGTGATTCTGTGCTAGTGAGCTAGCTGCTGGCCCAGCGGGAAGGCTACACATAACGAAGGGGGCTAACCACTGGTGGGGTGTGAACTTGTAGTTTGTTGGAAGATAGAAAACGACATATCTCGCCTGCGCCATGTTTTAAATGGAGCCCTGGTATTACCCGACAGCTACAGCAGTGTTCACAGTTCAAAGTGTCATGTAGCTAATGTTACACGGAAGCCTCAGCAGAGAGGGGCAGGGACTGGCACTGGATGGACATGCGTTCAGACCACGCTTCTAACCGTGTCAGTAGCCCAGAGGCAGGTGAGAGGCTCTGTTTCCTGCAGGGTTAGCTGTCTCAGTTAGATTTGGACAGGCACTCAAGCTTTTTCTACTTGACTTACGAGATATGTGCATTTTCAAGAAATGACGTCTCTACCATGTACATTTCTCTCTTGATTTTGAAGGTTTCAGAACAGTTGAGTGGGTTCTAGTGTTTACTTGGAAGTCATGTTTCCATCACTGATCAATAGTGATGTTTTCATCTGTGTTATATCACATATCTGGATACAGGGTCACATGGGGCCCTGTTGATGCTTACGAAAGTTGCTCAGTGCTGCTCAAAGCCAAGAAAAATGTCCCGTCTTCTTGGGTAAACTGCCCAGATCTGTTGGTCTGTGTTAAAGTTACAGAGCTGGATTGGTTCTGCCTCTGATCTGCCAGCAGAGGTAGTAACTGAGCCACAGCAGAGGCGAGACGATGTCTGTGTGTCAGGATAGGCTGGCAGGACAGGACAGGACAGGACAGGACAGGACAGGAGTGTGATGACCTTCAGTCTGACAACTAAACAGACCCTCACTCATCAAATAAAAGACAAATGTCCCACACTTCAACCCACTAAGCAATGTTACAGGACCGAACAGGTAATGTGGTCACAGGGAGTATCAGATATGAGGAAAGAAATACCAAATGTTTTCATAGAAAAGCGTCTGTCTGTCTTATGGAAACCTCGTCACACTTCCACCCTAAAAACAGCGAGTGTCCCCTGCAGACAGAGCCAGGCAGCAGACAGTGATAATGTGACGTAATGTGGAGCAAAAACCTGTTACTCGCAATGTCTTACATACAGTAAGTGCTTGACATAAAATGATATCTTTATAATGAACATTTAAAAATGTCAGTGTGACATGACATGGAGTTGAGCACTATGAAAGGCCCTATGTATCAATACTATTATTATTATTATTATCGATATTGTTTATGTTTGTTTATAAATATATTAAGAAAAGACATGATCTGTCGAACACTGTATTAATTTACTTCTTATGCATGCTAAAAGTTTCCCTGAAAGTAACGTGCATAAAAGAGGTTAAAGCAGCAGGGGTCGCTTGTAGTAATGAACCACAGAGATTTATCACCCAGCTCTGCACCTCCCCTCAGCTTTGTGAGGCCTGTTTCAGCTCATTGTTTTTGTTTTTCTGCTGTACCAACTTTTCTGTAGTTCATTTACGTTTGTGTGTGTGCATGTGCGTTTTTATATATACAGTCTCCTTTTTTAATATTCTTCATTTGTTTTACAATTCCAAAAAAGTAATTATTATGATCTATTCCATTGTATTCATTGACTAAAAAGCTCAGGACCAAACAGCATCAGACTCAGTTTCATCTGGGGGACCTGAACATGTTCACATCTAAATGAATTCTAATGTTGCTTCGTGTTTTCTAGGCGGCTTTAGAGAATTGTTTATTAGAAAGTGGATTGCGACCACACTGGCAACTGCTCCTGAATGTCACTGAGCAGATGTGTGAATGCTGGTTAGAAGGGGATTGAGACACAGCCACACTTTGCTTTGGTAAACTATCTGGATTGTGAAATTGTGTGCGTCTGTGTTTGTGTAAGTAAGTGAGAGCAAGTGGGGTGAGCAGCTGCATGGGAGAGGAATCCACATTAGTAGTGCTAAGGCCTGTTGGAAATTGAATTGGTCCATGTAAACTGGACATCGACACTTGGTCTATTTAGAGGTGTCATTTTGCTGGCATGAAAGCCATAGGCCCATCACTGCAACTTACTCTGTTGAAGCTAGCATGCCAGCTAGTTAGCCCCGGCCCATCCTGATGGTGATAATCCAGCAGCCCCCATAGTTTCAACTGGCAAATATATACCAGCTGTTAGTATAATAAATGAACAAAATAAACTCACGAAATGTCAAGAAATTTATGCTCTTCTAATTTTCTTCCTAAAAAAAAAAACATACACAAGTTTCTCTCTTATACTGAACTAAGATGACCTTAAATACACTCAATTTTAAGGCTGCAACTAACAACTATTTTCATAATTGATTAATTTTGCTGATTAATTTTGCTGATTATTTTTAAGATTAATCAGGTTAAAAAGAAAAAATACAGATATATATATATATTTAACTTAGCATTTTATTCAAAAATAAAATATTGCTCCTACGTTGAATAACTTTAAATAATAATTTAATGAAGTGCACACAGGTCTTTACAGTTGTTCTAAAAAAAAAAATGTTCCAGTCTAAGGTTGAAATCAAATGACCAGCAATGTTTAAATAATAATAAAGAAAAACACAAATGTAGTCTTGAACAGGCTTTGTTAGGCCCTGGTGGTAGAATTGGACTATGGAGGAATTGCTCTGAAGTAAACACATGCACTCAGTCCACTCAGTCACAAAAAATGTAAGCATTATCCACACGCTCCGGGCTAAGGCTTGCTCTGTTCTTGGAAGCTATGTTACCTGCTGTAGAAAAGAAGCAATCAGATGGTGGATATCTATTCTCATTAACCCTCCACCAGTGTAAAGGATTTTCTCTCTTGGCATCGAGCTTCTCTCCAAAGTATGTGAGGACTTCGTTCCTCACTTGGCTGTTTGGATCCTCAGCTTCTCCAACTCTCTGTTTTTTTTATTTTATTTCGCTGCTGGATTCAGAATTGGGGAGCGAGTCAAGTAGGGAAACTGGAGTTGTAGGTCCACCGTCTGTAGTTATGGTGGAGGTAGCAGTGGCACTGGAACTTTTATGGTCACAGACACTGTCATGCTGCTGCGTATCCACCTCCCCCCTTACTCCAAGTGCCTGTGTTGGCAATTTGGCCTGCACATTAAAGACTTGCTTGTGTGTCAGAAACTTCTGTTTTCTGAATCTCGGGCCCAGGGCGGAGGAGAGGATCACTGTGTTCATTGCCATGTATGAAAAAGTAATCTCCTTCCATCGCTGTTGAAGCTGCTCCATAGCAGTGACTTGGAAAGCCTGCACTTGTGCTTACATTCTGTGCAAACTTGTGCTTTAGTTTCTCGCAGCTTGATGCATGCTAGCTCACTTAAAAAAAAATGTTCCACAGGACATCTTGTCATCCTCAATTGCTTTTGCCAGTGCTTAAATTGATGATTAGTTGCAAGGTGTGGCCAGTGCAGCGGAAAGAATCCCAACCATGCGTCTCCTATAGTGTGTTTGCCACAGCTATAATTTTGCTTGGAGGAATTTAAAATCTGGCTGCGACCTCCTTCAAGCACTCTGCAATGTTGGATGCTGAATGTCTGTCTTTCAGGGGCACAGTTCCAAATGTCTCCAGTGTAGTGGCGTGTAATGCCAAGGTAGGTTTCGGATACCTCGTTTGTCCATATGTAATGAGAGCAATTTAGCTGTTGTTGGCTTTTATGGCACTCTTCACTCTCTGGAATGTAATCTTGTACATCCTCTCCATCAGTTTGGTGAAACGGGTCCTAGTGGGGAGACTGTAACCAGTCGGTGACTCATTTTCCTGAGTCCTTTATCCTCTACTATTGATAGAGGCCTCATGTCGGTACCAGCATTATGAGGATAACATCAGTCAGAACAGCTTCTTGCTGTGAAGTGCATGGGACATCCTTCCTCAGAACGTCATTACCAATGTTGAGTTGTTTCTTTCTGAAGTAAGAGAGACAGTATATAGTATCGGTATGCATAGTAGCACAATTTAGATAAAGCTCACTGAACTTAATGCAAGCCAAGTTCAGCTTTTACACAACGGGGGGAAATATTGTCATATAACTGTCTTGTATGTTTGTTTTAAAAATGATTGTGCGTTTGCAGGAACAATGGGTTTAATAATGGATGGTAAAGTTTATCAGTTGGAAAAGTTCATCCTCTCCAAACATTCGCCAGTTGGCCTTTATAGTACTACATGTCATTGAAAAGTAATTGTAAATAACTGAGTAAACATACAGATACTTCAACCAATCCCATCTACATCAATGTAGACAGGTTACAATACAGTAGCCTCATCCACAGCTCGGGCGTGCTTTCTCTTCAGGTGCTTCAGACTTTGCCGGAATGAAATAGCATAGAAAGGAGACCACGTTGCATCATGTGAGCGAAACAAGGTGTGCCATCGGCTGGCTTGCTGTTCCCAAAGTAGGAGACTAGTACTGCTACTGAATGCGTTTTCCTTACGTGTCGACTGCTCTATCATGTTTGACTATGAAGCGAAATAGGTCACTCAATGTCACAGCGCCTGCATCATAACGTAAACCAACTAATTGATGATGAAATTTGTTGCTAACTATTTTTATAATCAATTTAATTGATTAGTTGTTGCATCCCTACTTCAAACAGAAACTAAATTACACTCACCAGCACACTCTTTGTTTGTATTCTCACAGTCACTTCTGGTTTGGTCAAAATAAATCCACAACTCACTGAACTCACTGTAACCCCTCGAGTCCACCAGACATGTGTCCGGTCGGGCTCCGCTCAGCCACAGCAGCAGAGCTGATGGTTTTCACTCTAGTCTGTGTTTTTAAACTTCCACCAGGTCCGCTGAACTTCTAATTCTGCTGGATGCCAGAACACAACATAACGTCCGGTTAAATTTCATAATAAAACACCCGTGTTGACGCCAGCACAAAAATCTCAAAAAAGTCACAAATACAAGCTCTTCCACTAATCCTTCAGTTGGGAACATTTCATGTTGTTGTTTTTATAACACAGTACTGTGACTGCGATCACGCGTGATTATGTAATTATCGCAGGAACTCCTCTGTCTTGTAACTCTAGCTGTCCGGCAGTGCTGCACCGTGCCAGACTAAAAGTGCAGCCGATGGGGGTTGCCGGAAGACGGATGGTGGAGCAAAGACTCTTAATTATTCATGGGTGTGTTTTGGACGTAACGTAAATGAAACCAATCAGAGTGTCATCTCCCATTCCCCTTAAGATCCAAGAATGCCAGGACCGCAGTTTGTAGATTAGGCGGGACGAGTCATAAAAACTCAAACTCATGAAACTTGGCATAGATGTAAAAAGTCATGAAAATTGAAGTATTTTATGGGTTCCCACTAGGGTTGGGCAATATATTCACATTTTCCAACTGGCCAAGTGAATTGCTGATATATTCACACAGGTGCCAGCTCTGCACACATTTTCAGCGAATTCAGAGGAGCTGGTTGCAAAAAATGAAGACGACATCTCCAATTTGCATATTGTTGGTTTTAAGCCACAACTGGCAAGCCAAAGAACCTAACTGAAGTGATTTGCCTTATCTGCAAATGTGCAGATGGATAATATTTCAGGTTTTACACCATTAACTTGGTGGTTGATTTTTCTATCCTTCATACAATATATACATTATGTATTGCTTAATGATGACAAGTCCTGCTATGAAATGCTAACAGTAATAATGCTTTGTCTACTCAGCCCAGTTGTCCAACCAGCACCATGGGAAAGAAGAGTCGAGTGAAGACTCAGAAGTCAGGCTCTGGAGCCACTGCTGTGGTGTCCTCCAAGGAAATGATGAACTTCATCTCTGAACTGCTGCAGAGTATGTTTACCTTCAACTTGTACACCCAGTCCACCTTCACTGTGTAGAATGGAGAGAAATAGCAACAGAATTGTGTGGATGACAACTGCTGTGAATGAGGGCATATGCAGTATTTGTTTTTCAAAGGCATGTTGGCATACAACATTTGGACCATGGGATGTGAAGTCCCATTGCATCGAGCTGAGGAACTAAGAATTATAGAATTATGAATATTACTAAGAAAAACAGCTGTAAAACAGCTATGGTCTAAGTATAATCAGTAATATTAATAATATTACTCCTAATAATAACAGTAACAATGATAATGATAATAGGAGTTGAGTAGTACCACAGCAAGGCCAACCATGATCCAAGGGAACCTGCAAGACAAGAAAACGTAGTCCAAGAGGCCAACAAGACATGAATGAGTACAGATGGAGAAGAAGAGAGAGGAGCTCTGTGCTTCATGGGGAGTCCCCTGGCAGTCAGTCTTTGGCAGCATGGCTAAATAGTGTCCGGCTGTAATTCTGCTGACAGTCAAGCAAACCAAACCAAAAACGTACCCTACTAATTAGTGGCAATAGCAAGAATTTAAAAACATTACACTGTAAGTGATGCAGCTTTAATGCAGTGCTTGGCATTGAACTTGTCTGTGCTCTGTGTTGATTGAATTGAATGTGCTATATTAACTAGCTACAAACAGGTTCATCAGCCCCATTGACTAGGTTTCACCAGAGGTGCTACAAATGTTGTTTAGCTGTATTTCAGGTAAACATGCTAAGTTCGGGTTGTTTAATTGAAAGTGATTGTGTAGAGGGGTTTATGTTCAACATGTTTTCCCAGAATGCAGCAGTGCAGCACCCTCTGCTGGTAAAGAATGGGAAGAGTACATCCAGATCAGAGGCTTGGTGGAGAGGATCCGCAAGAAACAGAAGGGTAAGTGCCTGGGCAAACACTCAATATATATATCGTATAATTATATTTTTTATTAATATCACAGTCCTAAAGAATGTTTAAGTGATGAGCAAGATTTCATTTCATATAATTTCAAAGTAAGGGATCATGGTTAAATTATTATTATCATTATCTGTCATAATGCATCACAAGGTTTCAGCATGTCATCTTTGGTCTTCAAGTAGTTCTTTGAGGTGTGTTCATCCTGCTGCAGTGTAACGTCCGGTCAAATCGTGGTTGGACTAAAGGTTTCTGAGGGGGCTGTGCAGGGACCCCCTCCCTGTTTTTGAAACCGGATCACTTGAATCCAAAGAGTGACCAAACCATCAATACATTAAGCTTAGTTCCCTGAAGAATTCAAAAGACATTTCATCACAGGCAGGCCTGAGTGACATAATTATTGATAGTTTGGCCTGTCCTTTTTTATTATATTGAAAGATTAGGCAAAATTAATATTTTGACCTTAAGGATTTTCTCAAGGTGTGATGGTAACTGTGTGAGTGAACAGTTTTGCTGGCAGAGTGGGGCTGGTCTTTTGAGAACTGCGGTGGGATCTATAATGACACCTCCCTCCACGCTCCTCTGTTGTTGTCAGTCACATGGTGATCACAGTGTCACTGATAGCATTAGGAAAATGACAGGCTGTTTATGAGCCAGGGTGTGTCAGTTATGCACTTTCCACTGGTTTGCATTTAATGCATTCACGTGAAACTATCAAACATTTTATCAAAATATTTTCGTATTGCTATCGATGAGTTGTCTACTGCCGACACGCATTGCTATTGCTTTATCACCCAGACCTAATACAGATACAAAATTTGCTCGACTATTGCAGTCCCTGCTCATAATATGCCTGTTCAGTTGCTTGGCCCCTGGTATTGCTGATAGCAGCTTTTTTTATGAACTGCTTATCACTCCGCACTGATTACCTTGAGTTATTAGAAATAAACAAAAACTAAAAATTAGCGAACGCCTTGTTGGATGTAATTGATGCCGACATGTCTCTGGGTGTAAAGTAATCTAGGACTGCACCTAATGATTATTTTCCCATCAATTCATGTAATTAATCTCTTTTAATCAGTGGATTAATCTAGTGATTAATTTATCAAGGACAATAGACATTATGTTTTGAATCACTTAATTAATGTAGCAATTAATTTACCAAATCACAAATGTCAAAAACTCTTCAAATGAATATTTAAATATTTAATTGAATCATCTTATCGGCATCTTTTCTAATTTCCACGTGACTGCCTGGCTGTGTCCCCAATGTGTTGTCTTTAGAAGGTTCCTGTGCCACATACATTTATTAAATCACTGTATGTCAGAGAAACCCTTTGCCTGAACTGGAGAAACAGTCCTTGTTTTAAACTTAAATGATTATGACATAGATATATTTCAGTACTGGAGTAATATGCATATGTAGCATTAGTTCAAGCCAGTTCTCAGTCATAAATGTCCTTTTTGAATAAACAGACAATATAAAAACAGTAGAATAACCATGTCTGTCCCAGTAACCACAAGTTGCCCGGCAACATCTACCCTTAAGAAAACACTTGTTATCTGACCACAGACTGAGCTCTTAAATCATGCTCCCTGCAAGAAATAAAAGCTGGCCTGTGTAACTACAGTGGGTAAACGTCATAGAAGTAGTGAACAAGTTGAACTAGCCATGGCTGAACTGCTTCAGTCATAACTTACATTTGGCAGTGACAAACGCAGTGTCGAGCACTAAGGATCACACAGCCAGAGCAGTAGGCCTGTGCCACAGGCATTGTGTCAGTGCATTCTCTCAGAGCTGTTTGAAGAGTAGAGATCTGGCAGAAGCACAAACACAGCACTACAACCCGCAGCATGGCCTCATAATGGTCACCTATTGAAGTTATATTAATGATCAGATTGCATAGTGTTCGCACTCCATAAAATAATTGTGCCACATGTTCTCAGTGGGGTTCAAATCAGGACTTTTCTCAAAGTTAGATCAGTATTCACTATGATTTTCGCCATCCAAACTCTCTGGAGTCTGCTTGTGAGGAAGTCCAATATCCAGTTGCAGAGTGTTGTACTCAAGCCCAGAGTGTTACATTTTCCAGTCAGCCTCATGGGGGAGTTTGTATTGAATGTTGAGCTGAAGTCAAGAAACAACATTCTGATGGGGCTGTTGTTATTTTCGAGCTGTTGTGAAGCCTGAATGGATGGCAGTAGATATGGCATTCTCTGTGGATCTGTTGGTTCTTCATCAGGATGGGCTGAGAGCCACAGGGAACTATTCATTAAGACTAGACACAAGAGACCTGACAGTTCTGGGCAGTTTGTCACCAGCTACACAAAAAACAAACAAAAAACAAACAGTGATTGTTTTGTAATGTTGCTGCTGATGACATCACATAATTTGTGTAGTGCATTTAAATAGAATAAAAGACACATGCTTTATTATTGTTTGTATGTGTCTGTGTTCAGGTCTGTCGATAGTGTTCGAGGGCAGCAGAGAGGACTACTTTACAGAGCTGATGTCGTGGGCTGAGGAAAGCAATGCGTCCTGTGATGGCTTCATGGTGACCAACTTTGGAACAGAGGGCTACGGCCTGCGGGCCACCAGAGACATCAAGGTGAGCTCAGCCCACTGGTGGTCACTTTTATTTTTGACTTTTAAGAATATTGAAGTTTCTCCAGTAGTTAAATCAGTTAGTAACACGCTTGGTGTACTTAGTGTTAGTGTTAGTAACTTGGTCAATGACCTGAAAAGAGCTGGGACCACCGTTTCCATGGTCACTGTTGGTAATACACTAAGACGTCATGGTTTGAAATCATGCATGGCACGGAAGGTTCCCCTGCTTAAACCAGCACATGTTAAGGCCTGTCTTAAGTTTGCCAATGACCATTTGGATGATCCAGAGGAGTCATGGGAGAAAGTTTTGTGGTCAGATGAGACCGAAATGGACCTTTTTGGTCATAATTCCACTAAGCGTGTTTGGAGGAAGAAGAATGATGCGTACCATCCCAAGAACACCATCCCTACTGTGAAGCATGGGGGTGGTAGCATCATGCTTTGGGGGTGTTTTTTTTTCTGCTCATGTGACAGGACGACTGTACTGTATTAAGGAGAGGATGACTGCAGCCATGTATTGTGAGATTTTGGGGAACAACCTCTTTCCCTCAGTCAGATCATTGAAGATGAGTCGTGGCTGGATCTTCCAACATGACAATGACCCAAAGCACACAGCCAGGAAAACCAAGGAGTGGCTTCGTAAGAAGCATATCAAGGTTCTGGAGTGGCCTAGCCAGTCTCCAGACCTAAATCCAATTGAAAATCATTGGAGGGAGCTGAAACTCCGTGTTTCTCAGTGACAGCCCAGAAACCTGACTGATCTAGAGAAGATCTGTGTGGAGGAGTGGGCCAAAATCCCTCCTGCAGTCTGTGCAAACCTGGTGAAGAACTACAGGAAACGTTTGACCTCTGTAATTGCAAACAAAGGCTACTCTACCAAATATTAACGTTGGTGTTCGAATACTTATTTTCAGCTGTATCACACGAATAAATTGTTAAAAAATCATAGATTGTGATTTCTGGATTTTTCTTTTTAGATTATCTCTCACACAGTGGACATGCACCTACCATGAACATTTCAGACCCCTCCATGATTTCTAAGTGGGAGAACTTGCAAAATAGCAGGGTGTTCAAATACTTATTTTCTTCACTGTATGTCACAGAATAAATAATCAAATGAAACACTTGAATATCCCAAATTAATATTGAGTAGTAGTGTATGCTGATTGATACTTGCACTGTGTGTGTATTTTGTGGTGAAACCATGGCTAAAGGTTAGGGTGATTACTGAAGTTTTACCGGGCCCGCTTCCACGGCCACTGTATCACCGGAGAAGATTGCAGCCATTCTAGACAATACTCGTTTTTCCACCGGCCGCGCCATGGCACGTTTCAGCACTGTCTCAGAAGTGACTCTCCACTCTGCTCCTCAGAGAATACATGACAGGTCTACTTTTCACAGAGTAGATCGAGCCAGGCGGGCAAATTAAAACATCTGTTGCTCTACAGCACAACAAAGTTGGAAACATTAACAACAAAACAAACAATTTAACTACGTATCCTATTCAGCCACAACAAAAACACAAAAATCAAGGAGAAATGATGAAATGAATACAGTCTGAGCAAGTCAACAACATCAGACAGGCATGATGCTGTGCTTCTGAAACGATCCCATTGGGAGGTGAGGTGAAGGAAAACAAAATAGCAGTGCACACACCAGGAAACAAAGATGTGCCCAGTGGAGTCAGGGGGTTAGGGTAAGGCTCAAGAAAATGAATGTAAGTCTATGTAATGTCCTCACAAGAGATAAAACAAGGATCTGTGTGTGTGTGTGTGTGTGTGTGTGTGTGTGTGTGTGTGTGTGTGTGTGTGTGTGCAGGCAGAGGAACTATTCCTGTGGATTCCCAGAAAGATGCTAATGACTGTGGAGTCGGCCCAGAACTCTGTACTAGGTAAGGCTTGCAAATTGCTACATCTTTGCCTGGGGAACTGTTACATGTCGAATCTCTTTGACCACAGTTGTTCTGTGATATTATCAGAACATTCCTTGCCTAACACTGTGTGCAAATTACAACCTGTAACAACCTGCAACTGACTGTAACCTCCGTGTCTTAGGTCCTCTATACAGCCAGGACAGGATTTTACAGGCTATGGGCAATGTGACACTGGCCTTTCACCTGCTGTGTGAACGGGCTGATCCTGTTTCATTCTGGCAGCCGTACATCCGCAGTCTTCCTCAGGAGTACGACACACCACTGTACTACAAGCAGGAAGAGGTGGAGCTGCTGCTGGGCACACAGGCGATCCAGGACATTCTGAACCAGTATAAAAACACTGCAAGGCAGTATGCTTACTTCTACAAACTGATACAGGTAAGCATACACACTGAACACACCCACATACTTCAGATATGCAGTCCATACTATATTTTCTCCCACCCCTGCTCCTTATGTGTATGAGTAGTTCCCTGAATGGCCACCTGAGGCCTGCTCTAAAAGCAAGCATGCTCCCATAAGACCCCGTGTTAGTATGCCCAACCTCACAGCAGAGATAAACATGTTTACAGTTTTGGCCTCTACATCTAATTTTCCTTGATGATAGCTGTACGGGGGGTGAATTTTTATTCAACCCACTCATTCATATTATATTTAAGTACACAAATTACACATAATTAGGGGCACAGGCAAAGGGCAGAGCGCTTTGAGCAGTGTTGCCACAGTTACCTTGAAAAAGTAATCCGATTACTGATTACCAGAGGTGGGGGACTTGAGACTTACTTGACTTACACTGATGAAAGACTCGAAAGAATCCACTTGACTTTGACTTGGCATTCATAAATTGAGACTTGACTTAGACTTGACACAGATGACTCGAAAATCTTGGCATTTCTTTTTCTTTCTTTTTTTTTGCGCATATGGTGCTAGTTTCGTTTTTGATACTTTGCCCTCTGCCACTGTATGACGCGGTGCATGCAAGCCTGGCAGGTGGCGGGCAGGATCAGAGGAGGAGAAACAGCATGGAGGGAGCTCCGAAAATCATCAAATTTGGATTCAAAGATTATTTCATGCCTGGGTGATTTTGGCCACCGTCTTGGTTTAAGCGTGTGTGTGTTTCAGATATAGTGTCTTCAGTGCGCACAAAGCCATTATGTTAAATGTAGGCGCGCATTATGCGTGCTCACAGCCCAACACGACACCATATCGTCACACATTCAGTGCGACGCACTTGTTTTTTCGTGCACGTCCGTGGACCGTCTTCTCCCTCAGGTGTTGTGTCTGTGTCTCTCCTACTGTTTCTCACGGAGCTCTGACCCGTTAGAAAGGAGAAGGGGACCCTATGTGTAAAGACATCGCCTCAGAGATGTAGAATGTGTTTTATAGAAGAGAAACGCACATTTCAGGACAGAACAGACATGTCCTGTGATTTTCAGCCTCCTTTTTATAGAGGGGGAGGGGGAACAATACCTGAGAGTAATATTCTCAGCTGTCAGGATGTGCAGTATGGTGCAGTTCCAGTCTAATCTTATTCTTGTATTCATGAGTTTGAAATAAAGTTAAAGTTGATCAACTATGCAATTACATCATATTATTGACCAACCACCCTCTTCTGTTTACTGTGTCTACAGATATGAAGAATACATTCATACGATCTTCTTATGACTTGTTTGACCTTAACCGTGACCTGACTTGAATTGTTTTATTTTCATCACAGTAACTTGGGACTTGCCTTGAGACTTGCACATATGTGACTTACTCCCACCTCTGCTGATTACTGATTACTCCTTTTATAAAGTAAGGAAGAAGAACATGTTCTGTGAGGCAGCACGGCATTGATAGTAGTAGGGATCTTGTTTATTATGGCACAAAACGAGGGCGAGTCAACAGTGTATAAGGCAGCATTTCCTCTACAACACTCCACGCGACCAACTTCTTCAACTCTCCCCCACTTACTTGTTTGCACCGAAGTCCAGATTATGTTGTATGGGTGGCGGGGGACCTCCTGCAGAAGTCGAGGCCGTGGCTTGCTCTGTAAACTTTGCTGCGACTCCAAATTTGACG
Organism: Diplodus puntazzo; assembly: GCA_963678695.2. NCBI lineage: Eukaryota > Metazoa > Chordata > Actinopteri > Spariformes > Sparidae > Diplodus > Diplodus puntazzo. Next base: position 21,615,181 of record OZ023175.1, on the reverse strand, counting down.
TTGTTGCAACGATAAGAGACTTGAGACTTGACTTGGACTTGCAAAAAATGACTTGTGAGCATCTCTTGGTAGTAGATGTTGCACAGAAGAACATTTGTAATGTTTCACTGTTGTTACTTTGTGGCTTTTCTTGGAGAAGATTTTGAAATGGACAATATATTTGAAGTTGTTGTATTTTCTACTTTTGTTGGAGTAAAGACAAAATGTGGTGGATTTAATTATAGAATCAAGACTGTGACTATGTTTTCCTCTTTTAATGTATTGAATGCAGACCACCAGGATCACCAGATTTGACCATAAAAATGAAGTTATATCCATGTAACTTTGACTTTGACTAACTTTGTTAACTTGACAATCTTTGTAGTCTCCCACATTTCTGTGGCGAGTAGCTGTGGTAGAGATCAAGTCAGCCGTGTACCTGACATGCTCCACCATAACCAGGAGGGGGAGGCAATGGGCCAGAATACCTAAAATGGGATGTTGAAGTGCGATTGATCTGATCTATTGCCATAGTTGGACTAAGAATCATGATGACTGATATTTTCTTCCTCTGCATATTGGTTGGCAAATACATTTCTTTTAATCACATGTGCACAGTGATTTCTATAATTAGAGCAACAGTACCGTTTTGCTTTTAACTTAAAACTGATCACACAAAGGCTTTCAGTCCAGTGTAATGTTAGAAAAAAAAACGGCATAAGACATAAAGAGAGTGATTATGGTATATGGTGAACAGGCAAGGACAACAGATAGGATGGTAATCTCAAAATATGCTAATGTGCCATTATTAATCTGAAGCATTGTGATCCGACAGCTCAGCTTTGATCAGAACTCGCCACAGTCCTCTGTGGAATTAGACTGTTCTGATATCAAAGAAGCACTGAAATAAATATTTTTCAAACAGTTTGTTCTGTCTGTCAGCAGCAGTTTATTTGAATTAGATGATGTACAGGCAGAGGAATGAAGGTATTTAATTTTAAGATAACGTGCATGATATCTTCATTTTGTTTTTCAGTTAAACAAAAATTTAATCTACTATCTGAGGTGGTGCTGTTGGTTTGTTTGTTGCCTTTCCTATTAGTTTTAGAAGAATGTACGTTTTTAGAAAGTACATTTAAGTGTTTATAATTCTTCTAAAATCAAAGGGGGAACATAAGAGAAATGCTATGGTCGGTCCTTGTTTAAAATCACTTTACAGTGCAGTTTCAGTGGACTCCACTGGGTGGGAGTGTTGTAATGTAAATGACTTACTGTCAGTAACCTTGAAGAAGAATCCCGCTGTGGAGGTGCTTATCTACTGTATCTGGATGCCATGGACTCTCATCACGCATGGGCTGAATGCTTGTAATCTCAGTGTTGTGTTCATCAAAGGTTCCATACTTTCCCATAATGCGAATCTAAACTTTTTAATGCCTCGTCTTCCATCTACTGATGGAAATTTAATGTGAATGTTTTACTGACATGTTCACCCGTGATCACGCGTGTGTCATTATGGATGGGTACATGTGGACTAAATGTAAAAGCTAACCTGGTTTGAAAGGACTGAAAAATGAATACATATCATCTATTGATGGATTGATAACCAAGACACTGACTAGACTGAGAACAATAGTGAAAAAGCTTCTATTTTGCATTTATTTAGAATTGAGTACATTTTTTTCATTACAAGTTATCATATTAACCTAACAACACAGGTGAAGAGTTAAATCATAGTGTTCTCAAAACCCTTGACAACACATCAGTATACATCAGTACTAGCTGTGTTGACTCGTGCACCACCGTAGTGCCCACATAGCCGCACCTCCTCCATAAGTATTTTAACTTTGATGCTGTTGTGCTTCACACACAGTACACAAGCCTTGTTACATTTACCTTAAACCTTAAAATCTGGAATTTTTTGCCCTCAGTGTTGTGTGAATTTGTCGCTGTGGTATCAAATATTGATATTTTCAAGGTGTTGTATCGAAGTTAGAAATTCTAGTATCGTGACATCACTAAATGTTCATGAATTTTAGAATATCTGTATTTGGGGTTTTTGTTTCTTCAGGTGTCACAGAGATATAAAACCTTGAAGTCAACGCAGGACAAATATTAGCTGTAAAATAAAACCACTGAATGTGAAATAGCAGCCAGTGAAGTATGAATGATTAGCTTTTACTAGATTATTATTATTATTATTTCATTATATTAAAACGTATCAATGCTGAAAGAGTAATATAACATCTTTGAATTTTTCATATATAGTCATTGAATATTAACACTTTCTCATAAAAAAAAGTTTAAGGGAAATTAAAATCATTCTTCTCAGGAAAATCTACTGTCCATATGTTTTAAAAAGGTTTTGAAGCTTTATACCATTTTTAATAGTCGTGGCAAACAAGTATGGCAAGGACATAAACACTGAACACAATATTTTGAAATCCGCAGTTTAATCAAGATAACCTCGCACTGCACTACTGTTTGCTGCCGTCCATAGGCACTAATGTTAACTTTCAAGTGGCTCACCTATCTGGTGTTTTCAGTCTGTATGATTGTGATTGATCCAGCATCTATTTAGCGGTCACGGTATGCCCATTCAGTGTGCTGGTGAGTAATGAGTCTGGTAAGTCAATGTTTGCATGGAGCGTAATCACTTGTAACAGGACACCACTGTAGCTAACAGATTGTGACAGTATCATAACAGGATTTACAGTCATCACAGTAAGTGTTGAACTGTGAGGTTTGGATGATTGAGTGCTGTATGTAATAATGATCCTGCTGTTTGACTCTCTCACTCTCTCTCACACACAAGCACACACACACCCTGTGTTGCGCTTGGCCTGAGATGGAGACTGAGCAAGGAGGGCTCATGGAGGTGTGTGTGTCCTTTCCCCTCATCTTTAATACATCTCCTTTCTTCGTCACACACACACACACACACACACACACACACACACACACACACACACACACACACACACACACACAAAGACAGACACCCACAGAGTCTTCATTCGTCGTGTAGCCGCTCGCTCTGTCCCCACCTCCTCCCTCCTCAGATGACCGGGCTGGAAAATTAGCTTGTCACATTGGCTTTGAATTGAATTGACCTGAATGTACCTTCCTCAACCGGCCTGCACCCCCCTCTCTCTCTATCTCACTCACTCTAACTCACCTCCTCTGCCCGTCCGTTATGTTAGATGTATGATCACACAGATATATGAGATTTGCTGATGTATACTGACAGGCCTAATAAATATCCACATTCTCCCAAACACATGTGCTGGTGTATGTAGAGCTACATCTCTGTAGGTTGGTCATCTCAACCTACAGTTAAAGGTGCTCTGTTGAGCAGACACCGATCGCGATCGGCCGATATGTGTTGTAAAAAGCTTGATCGTAGGTCTAAAATGCCACACGCTTCAGGACTCTACTGCTTGCCAGCTGCAGCTCACTCGCTCACCTCCTGCCAATTTCTATACAGAAATTCGCAACTCTCTTGGTTTAACCAGCAGAGATTATTAGCAAGGTCCTGCAAGCCAGCTGATTGTGTCTGAGGGGACAGATGGACCAGTACCAGAGAACCTTTTTTTTTCCTAATGATTACCATTTAAATTCAGAAGAAATTGGATGTATAATTCAAGTGAATTTAGGTGAAGAGGATGGGCAAATGGTTGTATTCAGTTTTTTTATTTACATATTACACAGAGTCCCAACTTTTGTCAAATCTGGGCTGAATTGTTTGTAGCAGCTTTTGTCAAGACAGAAACGGGCAGCGAGCTAACATGGCTGCTTGGTGTAGTAGCAGCCGAAAGTAGCTTTCCTGTACGTTTCACACTGAACACCACAGCATGTATTCTTGAGTTCTGACCAATGTGTTGCTTGCTTTTTCTTTGCTCATAAAGCACTTGCAAAGCCACATTTTCCATTTCCTTTTTTAATGTTTATGTATTTTTAAAATGTGGCTTTTTTTTTTTTTTTACATCCATGTTTGCTAGCTAGCAGCTGCCTCGTGCTTTGCTTGTTGTGGTGTCACTGCCACAATGTGTTTGCCAGTTTAACAGACACTATTGGGGTGTGTGTGTGTGTGTGTGTGTGTGTGTGTGTGTGTGTGTGTGCGCGCGCACGCGCGCATGTGTGTGTGTGTGTGTGTGTGTGTGTGTGTGTGTGTGTGTGTGTGTGTGTGCACGCGCGCATGTGTGTGTGATTTTTGTGCATCTTTGTGCATGTGCCAATACCAAATAAAACAGGACCTAAAAACACTCCATAGCACAGCTATAGTGGTCAAAATAACTCAATAGAGTACCTGAAGGGCTTGTCTTAATTTCATATTCAACCACATCAGCTCAGAAATCATCTCTCTTCTGCTGTGTTTCTAATCTTGGCTCTGATTGGTCACACACAGTCAGTCTTCACTGATGGAAAATACCCTTGAGCTTTTGCTCTAAGGTTTCTTGTCCATTCATTGATTTAGAAGATTTTTACCATATTGTGGTGCATGTCTGTGTCCTCCAACACATACTCTCTCTCCACAGTGGCACATGATAGATGACCCTTGTCTTTGGATGGTAATGCATTAAGAGCTCAGTGTTTGTGTGCGTGCATGTATGTGTGTGTGTGAGTGGGGGTCTGCGGGACGGCCGTGTGTTTGTGCGTGCGTGCGTGAACAGATATAATCCATTCAGCTGATTTTTTTACACCCATGTGTCCATCGCCCGCAGGCCCGTCAGTGGGACTGTAACTGAAGTGTGTCTGCTTGACAGGCCTTTTGTCTTCTCCCCTGCCAAGGCCACTTTAATATTCTACCTTTTAAAATAGATAAATATAAAATTGAACACTCACACATCACAATTATTCTGTATCAGTATCCATATCAAAGTGATAAAATTAATTTATGCTCTTAAAAGTTAAGAAGAGGTTAACACGATCAGTGTTATTCACATCACCTGTCACTGATTTTAATGTTGCTGTTTTTACAGCTCTTGGGAAATATTTCTGCATATGTGAAGAAAGTCTAATAAAACCTTTTATTGTGCCAGGGAAGGCCGCTGGAAAGCTGTTAAAGTGCCTCCAGTGATGTCACTCAGTGGCTAAGTTGCATTGTGGGAAATATAGGCACCAGTTTTTGAAAAAGAAGAAGGCGATGTCTCTAGTTCTGCAGTAATGATTTTGATCATACTTTTTTTATTTTCTGTTACAAACATGAATCTTACTTTACTTTCTGGATTATTAGATTAACTTTGACCTACTGTACCATTCTTACTCAACTCAATGCTGTCGGTGAGGCCATTAGCTCAGTTGGTAGAGCGGGCGCCCCTTGTTTGTTTCTTGGTCTGGGACTCTCCCAGCTTTTGATACCACCAACCACACCATTCTCCATTCCTGTCTGGCATTCTCCTTCAGAATCACTGGCACTGTCCTCTCCTGGCTAAGGTCCTATCTCACAAACAGACAGTTCATCAGTATCAACAGTTGCAGCTCCTTGGTCCTCTCCTCTTCATACTTTAATGAGTATCAGTGTTATAGAAGTGCAATGCTCGATCTGTGGACTGCTTTTCAAACCCAGACACCTACATTACCCACAGTGCAACCCACCCACTGAGTTTTAATGTATCACTTAAGATGAAGCTTCCTCTGGAGCCAAAAAAGGCTAACATATTTGAATGTATAATATTGTGGAGTTGCCCTTTAAAGCTGACTTGGAGCTTGCTTAATCTAGATCTTGTTACCACTCATCGTGTGCTCTTTTATTACTCTGCCTTCCTATCTTACTGTTACTTTTCTCTGTCTTGACTCAGTTCTCACTCTTCGCCCCCTCCATCCATTTCATTTGCCTCTATCTCTTCCCTCTTTTCATTATTTCCCATTTAACTTCCTCTCTTCTGCTTAAGCTAAGGGCTGTGTGGAAATGGCTCTGGTAGGTGGTGGCTGTGGCTTTAAATGGAGATTGTGGCATTAATGGACACACTCTCCAACACACAACCACACACAAACACGCGCACACACGCACACACGCACACACACACACACACACACACACACACACACACACACACACACACACACACACACACACACACACACACACACACACACACACCTGTTTCAGGCTCAAATTGATGAGGCAGATTTATGACGGCTGCTGGCCACAACAAATTAAGTTGACAGTGATGTATGTGGGGGGCCCGAGTGTCACAGTGCACCACCGACCACAGGCACTCACACACATACAGGCGCGCCCCGGTGGTGGCCCCCTACTCCCAGTCCTTCTTGTTAGGTGTCCCTGTCAGGCAGCCCCCCTCCAGCATACCTGCATAATGAAATTCCTCATTCTGATTTGTGTTTTTCCGTCTCTCTTTTCTTTTCCTCTCATCCACTTTCTTCCCTATATCCCTAGACTCATCCTGCAGCCAGCAAACTGCCCCTCAAGGACAGCTTCACATTTGATGACTACAGGTTAGTGTCTGTGTGTGTCTAAGTGTGTACGCAGAATAGGCATGTATTTGAATTGTTCATGTCATCATGTACATGTTCATGTGAGTTGTATCTATAAACTGGAGCAAATGCAAAAGAATATGTCTGGATAACTAGCAACAATTATAGTAATAGTAAATATAGTAATAGTAATGATATAAATAAAAGTACTATGATGATGATGATGATGATGATGATAATGATAATGACGACACTAATATTAATAGTATTAATAATGGAAATAATATTAATAACAGTAATAACATCAATAATAGTAATGGTAGTAATAAAAAAATGATGATGGTAGTAGCAGCAGTAGTAGTAGTAGTCGTTAAAATAATAACATTGATAATAATTATGGTAATAGTAATTATACTAATAACGGTAATGGTAATAAGTCATAATCACAATAAAAGTTATAGTAGTAATAATAATATTGTTGTTGTAAAAGGTGATAATGGTAATAATAATGATGATAATAATAGTAACAATAATAGTAATTGTAACATTGTACTCATCAAAGTAATTGCTGACATCGGGGAAGATGAGACGATTAAACAGGTTTTGAACAATTGTGTGGTCCACATATGTGGAAAATAAAACCAACCAACAAAAAATGCTTTGGGCAAAAACACATGCAATCATACACCATTAATGCAGCAAAAAAAATATATATATATATATATAACCCCAATTGTCTGTTACAAATATGAATTTTACTTTATTTTCTGGATTATTGGATCAACTTTGGCCCTCTGTACCATTCTCACTCACCTTGATGCTGTCGGTGAGCCCATTAGCTCACTTGGTAGATCGGGTGCCCCATGTACAGAGGCTTTGTCCTCACTGCAGCAGCCCCTGGTTTGAGTCCTGGTCTGGGACTGTCCCAGCTTACGATACCATCAACCACACCATTCTCTGCTTCCGTCTGGCATTCTCCCTCAAAATCACTGGCACTGTCCTCTCCTGGCTAAGGTCCTATCTCACAAACAAACATTTCATCAGTATCAACAACTGCAGCTCTTTTACGTTTGTATACAGAGCACCATTGGGCTATGTTGTGGGTTCCTTAAACATACCTTGGAGAAACCATAAAAATGATCCCTGATGCACAATATTCACAATTTTGAATGTGTGAAATATGATTCTCAAGGGAAATGTTTTCACCCCTAGTTCAGATGACTGTCAGATAACCTGACCAATCGTCTGACTGCTCGTCTTCTTTGGCCCATCCGACTTCATTAAAGCAGTGACTGTGTTTTCAGATTTCACCAACTAACTTGATGAGAACATTGTTAACAAAACTGATGGAAATAACTGCCAAAATACAAAACACAACAACCAAGTGGTAATAAACCATGTTTCTTCATTAGGCTAAGTTATTGCATGTTAAAGGAGTAAAGAAAGTGGGCCAGTGATTAATTATTCCTTCAGTCTCTCTTTGCTGCCATTCTCTCTCCATTTCCTTCCTCCTTTTCTGCTCTGTTCACCCTCCACTCTTCTCATCTACCCTCCCTCCATCTTCCTTCCCTCTTTCTCCATCCTCATCTGATGCAAGCCTTCTCTCTCTTTGGCAACATTGGTGTTAGAGTTGAACTTCCTTGTTCTTTATGAAGCTGTTATTGTGCAGGATGTTGGCGTAGAAAGAAAATTGACTGTAACGATTATGGATTGGTTGATTGTTTGACAGGTGGGCGGTGTCCTCTGTGATGACCCGTCAGAACCAGATTCCTACTGAGGACGGCAGCCGAGTCACTCTGGCCCTCATCCCCCTCTGGGACATGTGTAACCACACAAATGGACTGGTAAAGCCTTTATCTCACTCTCACACACTTGCATACATTATAAACTGATGAAGGATTTGACTGACAAGTTTTACAAATAATTTTTACTTAACTGGTCATAATTACACGCAAGGCTTAAAAAGGTTAGTTCAAAATGTTACACTGTTTTGGTCCTTTCCAGTCGGGGAATGTTATTCTGATTAGGTGGCTCCGGGTACTCCATGGTGAACAACTGGCTATCTAGCTGTATTGGAGCTGTCGGAGAACACACCATTGCAAGTTGTGCATATCATTCTAGATTACATGCTTTGTGGGCTATTCTTGAACCTCCAAAGTGAGATGGTAGATTGAGATCATGAGAGGTGAATCAATATTTGGTGATCCAACATACTCTTAGGGGTAAGAGGCTCTTTTGTGTAATTTCTTCATACCAGTTGTATTAACCCCTGCTGATACAGTGTAGATAACTAACATATTTTATGTAAAAAAAAAAAGTCTGAGTAGGCCCAATTGATGCATTTAGTCATTAAAATGAATCTAATTTGTCTCCAAGGGACACACATGCAGACCCACCGTGTTGTAACGCTTCACTGTATCCACGCAATGTTCACACGTTCCTTCCCTTAACTTGCTTACATCTCTAAGTGCGATAACTCACCTGTACTTAACTGCTACAACAGTGGAAATCTTAAATTAGTGAACAGTACCTTGCATATTGCCTTGACTGATGTGTTCAGTAGTTTGTTTTTTTGCACTTCTCTCACAAATCAAAAGAATAAAGAAATGAAGTGGGGAATCATAAAAATATGTTTATTGAGTGCTTTTTAAGTTGAATTAGTAAAAGTTGTTGTTGTTCTGCAGATCACCACTGGCTACAACCTGGAGGATGATCGCTGTGAATGTGTGGCACTGCAGGACTACAAGGAGAATGAACAGGTGAAGAGACAGTGACTCACTACCTTAACCCACTGCAACTTATTCCGTGGACTGTCATCTGTCTTGCTTCTCTCTAACACTAACCCAGTAATCACACCTGTTGTTCTTAGACTCAGTCAGTTCCAGGTTGGTTTCTACAGTCAGAGAATTATGGAAATCCAGGTGGAATAGAAAATACACAATGAAAGACAGATGTCAAATCAATTTAAAAATGTTTTTATTTTTTATAATCTACATTCTTTGGAGCGGTGGTTTATGCTATTAGCATTGAAGCAGTTTCTCAGTGGAATCAGGGCCACAGCCACAATTCAAGTCATGACTCAAAGTCCTTGCCCTCTAAAAGACAGTCTAAAATATTTGTATTTTTCATATGTAACAAGTACATTTAAATGCACAGTATTTAGTTTCAGCTGTGGTCTCTCAATCAAAATCATAAGATTAGACAGAGTGTGTTGACTTTTTGTGATATTGTGGCATCATCATGGGAGTTGTTGCATTCATTGTTAAACAACTACGGTTGCTGGTTTTGAATGAACAACACTACCAGGGTTGCTAAAACTCCAAAGAGGAGGACATGACCTCAGTGTACAGGTGAAGACTGACTACACAGGACATATTATAGCCCTGCACTCTCCTCCATCCAAACACAAAGTGAGATTTGTGTTGCGACAACAACACTTATGTGATGCCGCTGACTCAAATGACATCACTTGAGGACATTTATCAGTTAAGCCAGTTAAGTTTTGAATTTGCAAAGAAAATGCCTGCTCCTCATATTCACAGGCTAGCTTAGTGCATGCTATCATGACAGGTGATAATGGCGGTGTTGATGCTGATGATTTATTCTTCTTGTAGATCTACATCTTCTATGGCACAAGATCCAATGCCGAGTTTGTCATCCACAATGGGTTCTTCTTTCAAGACAACGCTCACGACCGAGTGAAGATCAAGCTGGGCGTCAGTAAGAGCGAACGCCTCTATGCCATGAAGGCCGAAGTGCTGGCACGAGCCGGTATCCCAGCGTATGTCCAACTCTTCTTACTGTTGACAAGCTTTTTGTTTTGCACTCACCAGACAAAAATTCCTCCGCTTTCCTTTCTAGCTCTCTACAAACACAGTTGCGGCGCTTCCACTGCTTCCACTTCTTCCATTCTGATACTTGTACCAGTTATGGTCTCCCTTTGGCGTCAGTGAAACACATAATATAAATGTTGCAGCAGGTTTCCTTGTTTTCTTCCAGCCCCCCAAGTATCAAGTTACCGTCCTCCGCAACACTTTGATCATCAAGAAGCCTAATCGTTTTATCATTCGCCCCTTAATTTTATGCAACATTCTCTCCTCTGAATTTTTAATCAGACACCTTTTAATCTCTTATTGATGACAGTCTAAATCTCAACAGTGGAAATTAAATGAAACAATCCCTGTTGTTGCCACTGTGCTCTATTAAACTGACAGATGTGCTCGTAGATCATTTTCAAAGGATACAGCATCAGATTTAGTGTTGGGCCTCATTGAGATGTTGAGTGGCTGTTACCATCAGAGTCTTTATACAATGTGGAAATCACTCATTTTGCTTCTCCCTTATTCCATTATTAGTCTGATAAGTGAAATTACCACCACTTTTCCATTAATATTAGCAGGTCTGCACAGGGGTATACTCACTAAGAATTACCTTATGACTACGTTCCCAGTTGCCACATGCAAGGCAGCTCATCTGTGATTTTTATCTGCAGCGTTACGTTGTATGTCACTGACGTCTCGTTCGCATCATGAATGCACTGGAAACAGTTGTAACAGAAGAGAAAACACCAATAGACCCATCGTGAAATAAGCTTCTGTAAAACAGTGGATACACTCTTTTAAGCGTCACAACCACAGCAGCATGACTCGTTTATCTGTGATAATCTGAGCCGTTCGGTTTAATAACTTTTGGAAACTCTTGAAAAGCTGCACGATTATCTTACCCCTATTAAAGTTAGCCAGGCGCTAAGCCAGAAGTTAGCCGGCTCAGTTGGCGATCCAGGTATTATCATACCCGGGAAGTCAAGTCAATAAGTTTGTCCCTCTGATGCAGTGTGCTTCAGGGTTTTGTAGACCTAGCGTTCAGCATTTCCAACAAAGAGTTAACTTCCCTGAGCTGGATGCTCTGGAGCAGTGGACAGAGGAATAATTTAATAGAAGGAGCGGGGAGGTGGCTGTAATGTGTTTGTGTGGTGTAATATTGTCGACCCTGTGCTACGGATCGCCACATCGATCATTTTGCTGAAATAGGGGGAAAATACTGTCCTCTTCCAAATTACCTCAGTGTGTAATGTTATGATGCTGAATGGTTACTGCTGAGTCCTGGATTACACTTGTTTCATATATTTTCTGTCAGGCTGCTAACCTGAGAAATACTCCAAACAGCAACATTAATATTATGTTTAGAGACCCAGCAAATACAAGAATTCCCTGTGATAGAATGATGTGAGGTGGAGTCCACAATTTACACTTCTTTTAATTTTTTGGGTGTAAAATGATGTTCTGGTTTTTATTTTGTCTTTGCCTGCCCAGTTTTAAAGCGAAAGCAGTCAGATTATTATTCTTACTGTACTGTACTTTAATCTGGTCTTTTATTTAATCTTTGATCTGTTCTGTCTTTATATTGTTGACTGTTGAAAGACTTTGAATAATGTTAATCCATTGATGAACACCACTGAGTCTGGTTCTGCTCGAGGTTTCTGCCTGTCATAAAGCAGCTTTTTCTCACCACTGTTGCCAAGTGTTTGCCTTTGAGGGAAATGTTTGGTTTCTGTCGACGACAGCTATTATTGTTGTGTGAGTCCCATTGTGCCTCCCTTCTTAACACTAACACATTGGTCTGTGTGTTTCAGGTCCTGTATCTTTGCCCTTCACTGTAATGAACCCCCCATTTCAGCCCAGCTCCTAGCCTTCCTCAGAGTCTTCTGCATGACAGAGGGTAAGACACTGACACATACACCGACATACACACACTTACACACTGTGAAATACCAGCAGTAAGACATTCCCCGTAGACCCTCAAAGCCAAAACACTGAGACCATCGTCGCTACCTTTTGCTCCACGTATCAGTGGAGGAGAGAAGACGGAGAGGAGGTGGAGGTGGAGGTAGAATTAGAGAGGAAGAGTAAGGCCTGTCCATTCCTGAGCTCCTTAATTGAGGCAGTGCAGCAGATGTGTGGAAGGAGCAATCCACCGGGGAGGTTTGCAATATTCATCGGCATGTATGCAGAAATGGCATCCGTGTCATAAATCCCCAGGCACACAAGGCCACTTACGCCTCTGTCAGAGGACTTGTCCTCAGGACCCAGAGTGATATATTATTCAGATTTTTTGCTGCATGTTTATTTTTAAAACAGCTCTAACACCATTAGATGTCTGTGTGTGTCTGTGTGTGTAGGACATAATAGAATAATGTGCACACAACCTGGACGCTGCCGTGTAACCAAGCCATGTTTAGGTCCTCAGATCAAAGGCAGCGGGACGAAGGATTCAGAAGAGAGAGAAAGGCCGTCTGTCTTTATTTTATTTTTTTGAAACATTCTGAAATTTAAATGTTGGTCTTGACCCAAATTATCTTCAGGCAGTGTTGGAAGGTCAAGTCTGGCTGGTTAAACAAAAGGTTTTACACAAAAGGATTAATGAGGACACTTTGATTGCACATTAATAGAACTTTGATTTTTTGCAGCGGTGTTAATTGAGAGGATGTGAATGTCATCTTTGTCAGCCCGAAACTACGACAGATAAAGCCTTAGCATTTATCACATCCAAATCCTATATCGAGTCTGCTCGTTTCAAATCCATTCACAAACCTATAGAGATTTAGCTCTTAACAATTTCTTCTGCCAGTGAGGTTATGTTTTCACTGGTGTCCGTTCTTTTGGTTAGTTGGTTATCTTATACATCTACTACATAGAGCATCTCAAATATCTTTAATACAACAAAACTCTGATAGCTTTCGCTATTTTCTCAAGTCACTAAGTACACTAAGCTAAGCCGACATGTCTCAGACCTGTCTGTCAGAATCAGATGAGATGATGAAATCATATTCATGAGAGACTGAGTTAGAAATCTTCGGGGTTCTACTTGGTTCCTAGAAACCGAGATGGGGGTCCATATCTGTTGCTCTGAGTCAAACATCTCATGTTTTTATGTTTAGCATACAGGGTGATCCAAGCCAGCCTCAGGACAGCTCTGACGCCTTGTCCGTCATAATGATTACAGGAGTAACATATGGGTAACATTGCTCTCGCCATTGTTATTGTCGTGTCTCAAAGCTTTGGATCTACTGGGGTGGACTTCTATCTGGTCTATGTCAGACAGGTTGAGACGGTCCTCAGGATCATCATCATGTGTGTCTGCTCGGTTAATAAGTAATTGTATGTATTTCAGTCTTGGGATTTTGTCCATCTGTTTTGGTTTTGTTGTTAATGGGAAGAAGAAACAAGCTGCCTTCCTATAGGTGGACATGTTTTACAAACCCTTTGCTCTGTATGTTCAACTTCCACTTCACTGCTATACTATACTAATGGTCCTCTTGCAGCCGTTTAATGGTTTCTGTAAAAGAGCTGCTAACACTCAGTTGGGTTTCAGAGGAACTGAAGGACTACCTGCTTGGGGACCGTGCCATCAATAAGATCTTCACACTGGGCAACAGTGAGTTCCCTGTCAGCTGGGAGAACGAGATCAAGCTGTGGACGTTCCTCGAGACCCGAGCTGCTCTGCTTCTCAAGACCTACAAGACCACGTCAGAGGTTAGTCAGCTTGAATTTAAGTCATGTTGAAAGTTGTAATTTGGGGCTTCTGATTGCAGAGGGTATCACAGTTCACTATGGTTCAGACAATGAAATATGTGAAGGTCAATTTATTTTCTACCACCTTCTTAAGCCCTTTTTTTTCATCTTCTCCTCCTTCTTTCTCCCTTTATTCTTTACCTCTTCACTCCTGGCCTGGTCTCTTGTAGGAGGACCAGTCCCTGCTGGAGAAACCTGATCTGTCTCTCCATTCTCGCGTGGCGATACAGCTCCGCCAGGCTGAGAAGCAGATCCTGGAGAAGGCATCAGCCAGTGGACGGGCCAAACGCCTGCACTTCGAGAAGAAATTAGAAGAGGGCGCTCCCTTGCCTTGCTATGAGGAAAGCGATATCGCTTTGCTGGAGAATACAGGGGCGGATGCAAAGCTTCCTATTATCCTGCGCAAGCTGGAGGAGGTGGAGGAAGGCCAGGAGATCCAGGTGGAGGAACACAGTCACCTTCTGAATGGGGAGAAGGTTCTTTATGAGATGGATATGGAGGCTAACAGACAGCCGGTGCAGGAGAAGGTCAGGAAAGATGTTAATTCAGCTTTGGACTCATTTGGAAGTTCAACCGAGAAGGGCCAAAGGGAAGTGGCCGATCTAAGTGCCATTCGGACTGAGGACAATCCCAAAGAGAACAGTGAATAAGTGTCATCCACCTACTGCCACAGCCCATGCTATTTATTTTATTTCTTTTGGTGTGCGTGTGTGTGTCTCTTAAACGACTCAGAAGTATAGAAGCTGAAAAATGTAATTCAAAGTCGCAGAACTTTTCCTTTTGTGTATGTTCATCCAGTGGGCTTTTCTGAGTTGTTCACAGCTGAACTTGTTTAAAATGCTGCCAGTGTGCCCCTCAGCCTTCTGTGCACAACTTTTTGATTAAAATCAGCTTTTGTTCTAAGTTTGAAACAAAGATTTACATCGACACATTTTCGAGGCATACAGCACAGGAAGACGGCAAGCTGGAGCCACAAACTGGGTCCAGTTGATATCGTTAGGTGGAGAGAAAAGAATAAAATGGAGTTGGGTGAATGTTATTTCCACAAAGCCAAAATTTCTCTGATCTTGTGAATTGGATGGTTTATTACTGCAGTTTGTCTCCATATATGTCCACTATGTTTTGAGTTGACAATCGTATCCTCTAGTGCATTTTGTATTGTGCTGCTGAGTTCAGACCATCACTGCCCTCGATTCCCTTTTTCATAGGTTAAGATCATTTCAAGCAACATAACTGATGAAAACAGAAAATGTTCTCATTAACTGATGAGAACAGTAGTTTTAAACTGATGGTACCTGTTGTGGATCAGTGCAGATCAAGGTGGAAGATGTTTTCTCCTTCCTCAACGAATCAGATTTTTACCCCCAGATTGTTCATTTCCTCTCATTAGATAGTTGTAGGCCTCATTAACAAAGAATTTTGATTTATTTGTGTTTTAAAAGGTATTTTTATGAATGTACTCAGTTTACATGCAGTGATTATCTGCTGATGTCACCAAAAGGGAGTGATGAGTGACCGAGTGATCACTGTTATTGCCCGTGAGAAAGCCATAAACAACACTGAGGACTCAGTGAGACACAAGATGATGACATCTCATGTAAGATCACGGTTGGAAGCTTTTGTTCAGCTGCCTTTTTAAAATGAGGCAATTTCAACATGACAATTTTTGTATGGAAAAACAGCAGCATGTGCACTGATACAAAGAGCCGATGCCACCGAAGCCCTGACAGTCAATGCGGTGTGGATGGAAAATGTGCACTTTGGTTATAATTTCTATCAATGACAACATTTTAGCCCATTGTATAAAATATGGCAATGTGTACTTCCAGTCTAACGTTTTCTCTCACCTCATTATTCACCCTTTGTGTTTAGTGGTGGTGAGATGATGAGCTTTCGTCTCCACCACACCGGATGTGATTGTATGCGGCTCGCTTTTACATGAACAGCACCTGAACGATATAGTTTGACGAAATAACCTGAAGTCTAGATCCCACTAATGTTTCAGAGCTTACCTCCTCATGTCGTTGTCCATCAGAACATATAGTTATTCAGCTGATTCATACCAGTCCTATAGTCCAGAATGATATGTGCCAAACCTGAGGTGGAACTTGGTACAGGTGAACAGTTTGGGTCCCTGAGCGTCCTCCAGATATGACGACCATTTTACATTTAGCCATAAACAAACAATGTATTTTGCGTCTTCCCACCTGAACCAAACACGATGAGAGCATATGCATCATCACACACTGTAGTAAGTATCTCGCAGTATCTGAGAACCTGTCTGGGGCCCCAAACTGTTCCACTGTACCACGTTAGATGCCTGAACGAACAGTGAACGTGGTTCTGGTTGTAGATGGACGGAGGTGACCACCTCCACACACACACAACCACTATACCATGTGATTGACAGTGTGGGGCAAGTTACTCAGGAACTGTAACAAGTTACTCTACTTATTACTCCATTACATAGTAATGATGATACCTATTACTTGTTATCAAAAGTACTGAGTAATGTCAATCGTTATATCACTATAGTACTTTTACAAAGGTAACGTCTGTTACTTACCTGGCAACAAATCTTTTTTGGATCTTGTCCACGACCGTGTACCGCTCTGACATCCAGGTCCTGTAGTGTAACTTGCCCTGACCTGTCATGTGCACACGTCATCGTTGAGAAAAAAATAAATAAATCTGGTAACGCTGTGTTACTTACAGTAATAACTGTAATAATATTACTGATTTTAAAATTGTAATCCCTTGCACTACATGGGGAAAATAACATTACAGTACTATATTACTGAGTAATGTGTTACTGCCAGTTAAGGTATTTAGTTAATTAGTTAACTAGTTTAGTCAATTAATCGTTCTGACAAACTGGTGTTCCCAAAATGAGGAATGAACTTTCACACACTCTCAACTGACGACTCTGCTCATGTTGCTCTGACAGTCTGGTGGTTTTGAGATTAGAGTCTGGTGTCTCGTGTGCCCTTTAAAACACCGAGTGAACCGAGGGTAAGTGCTGTCCGTGAAGAGAATCACTTTCAGTGGAAGGACTCATTGTCATTGTATTGTTTGAAGAAGGTGGTGCAATGAATAAAGACACATTTGAAATCTCTTTAAACCTAGGCTACTGTCGTAACATTTGAATCATCAAAGTCTCGATCCATACGCAAATACCAATGTAAGATCTACCTGCTACCATCTAAGCAATGCACTGCTGTCGGCAGCAAATCATGTTTTAGCCAGAGAGAAGGTCCACCTATATAATGTCAATATGAGTTTAAGTGTATGCTATGTGTTGTGTATTTTCCGCCCTGTACCTTGCTGTCTGACAGCCGTTTCTTTTACCTCTATATTTTGTCAACTCTAAGCAACGTTCCACACACATAACATCTGAAAATACGAAATACCAGTAAATAATACAGATTCCACAGAAGTTCCCCCTCACTCCAGAAGTTCTTCCTCTGTATCCTCTTGTCGGGAGGATTTTTCAAACATTGTGAGACATTTTCTAAGATGGATATTGATGGAAAAAATCAGGCATATTTAGGTGGCAGGTATCTGTGTGTGAGTACAGTTTGTTGCAGATCCAATTAAAAGTCTGGATCTAGCAGATATATATTAAAGAAATATTTTTTTATTTGATATCCGATTAGGCTTGATTGAACTGAAGGGGACTTCGGGCCTTGGAGGAGGTACATGTAGGCGCTCTACCAAGTGCCATTCTATTTTCTTTTCTTTTGTGACCTTCCTCTAGGTGATTTCAGTAGATTTTGCTGCCTGGTGTCCACATCAGTGCATTGCTCAGCT
The DNA here is from genome assembly GCA_963678695.2 of Diplodus puntazzo. Classification (NCBI taxonomy): domain Eukaryota; kingdom Metazoa; phylum Chordata; class Actinopteri; order Spariformes; family Sparidae; genus Diplodus; species Diplodus puntazzo. Next base: position 21,597,386 of record OZ023175.1, on the reverse strand, counting down.
TCTGAGCCAGGACTATTCTAAGTCTCTGCCATCTATGCCCGGTCCCAATCCCCTACATCTACATGTGTGGTGTCTCGATTCTTGTCGGGATGGAGGGGTAGGGTAAAGTGTTAAACTGAGATTTTTCAGAGGCTTTTTGAAAAAAAAAAACAACCTGTCATCACAATGTATTTCAGGCTTTTCTTTATAAAAAGCATTAAAATCATGACAAGTTTGCTGATCTCTCAGTAGCTAACCACTGGCCTGCTTATGTTACACTGTTGGTGCTTATGTGGACATCACAGTCTCTTGCATTCCCCCTTTGACGGCGTATGACGTGCAGCAGTGATGATGCTGCTTGGCACCGCTCCTCTTACACCAGTGGCCAGTAACGAAGCAGCGTTGTTTTATCTGACGACCTGATTGATGACGTGGTTGCAGATGAATTGAAACACTTTTTAAATCTCCATCAGATGAACTGCAGATTGCCTTGTGATAATACCAGGAGAGCTGCAGTAACACAAGAGAAAACCAACAGCAGACATATTAACATGCACAGAGTGGTGCTGATCGTCTCATCTAATTGTCGTTGAGAAAATAAAAGGCACATTTACCAAAAGCTGAACTGTCATTACAAGCGAACACAGCGACCCGTGTGTGTGTTCTGCCACCGAGCATCACCTCCATTACTGCTGCCTGCTAAGACTGACAGGAGCAGAGTTAGACAGTCGCTCCTTTTACTGATGAAGGTGCCTTATATGGATGATCTTAACATCATTCAGATTGTACATATTAGAAATTGACTACGACAATAGCCTGAAAGATAATGGAGATATAGAGAAAATTCATGACAGGAATATCACATTGGTAAGTATTATGATATTATTATGATCGTTATAATCATAATTGTAATATTCTTGATCCACTTCTGGTGATCATCTTGGACTTGTTCTAGCTCAGGGCTCTACAGTGCAGTGTACAGTGTCAGAGAGGGACACGTCATGGGGCAGCTACTCGTGTTTTTTTACATACATGTTACATAGAAAGTAAAGGTTAACGGAGGACATCTCTCATTCAAATGCACAGATATTGTTGGGAGACACCACCACAGTAATGTCACCGTGTGTGTAAAGCATGACCTGTTTAAAAAAATGGTTGGAATTCCTCGACAAATGTGATACTTGCTCTCAGAAACACAGGGTTACTGAGATCTGAGCCAACATACTGCAGCTGCTCATAAACAGATACAGATACACATATACATTCAGAGAATCTTCTCTCTCCTGCCGGTGTAAAAAGAGTGTAGCGTTGATAAGGAATCGTCCTGAAGCTGTCGGAAAGTAAACTCCATCTCATTTCTCATCTCTTCTGCGGGCCGTTGTTCTTCTACCTTTGGATCGAGCCTCCTCCAGAGAACGGAGGCCGTTCTTCTCTCTTCTCCTGTTATCGGGAGAAAAAGGTTTACTTCGTGTATTTTCCTCCTCTTTGCCCCATGGCCCTTTTAAGAATTTATGAAACATTATCTTGAATCATTTAATTCAGGGGCAATTAAATTTTGCATTGCCCCACTTATAATTCATGGGTGAAACCCCTTTAATCCTTGAATATATTATTATAACGGCCATCAGGGTGGGCAGTGGGGAGCGAGGCATGTCCGGTATTGTTAGTGCTTGCTGTGTCAGCAGGCCTGGGACCTGCACTCCAAGCAGTCCAAGTAATCCTGCCCCATGAATTATCAACAGCATTCCATATTAATATACAATAGCAGCAGCCCCAGCCAGAGCACCACTGCAATGCAAGTGTTCACTGGTGTCACGCCGGTTGGGGGGGGGTCAGGTTTAGGTTAAAGCTAAGACATCAGCATTTGAGGAGGGTGAGCACAGTTCACTGCGGCACTACTGACGCTCATTTCATATGGTGTGAATTCAACATAATATATCGCCTCAGCGGCAGCCTGATGTTCATCCTGTGTTCATCAGAAGGGATGTCAATGTGGTGCTCTTCTCTCAGAGCTGTCGCCACATCTCATCGCCGTTTTTAGACTTCAAACGATTTTCGTCCAACACAGACCATCATCAAATCAAACATCTGTGTTGCTCAGAGAAACCTTGCACAAGACAAGAGATCCGCTGGCAGACTGGTTCATGCCTCTGTTCAAACCACCTGAATCGTTTCAAGACTGAATTTATTACGTTCAGTCAAGAATCCATTCAAGTCCAAAGACTCCTCTAAATGCAACCTCCCTTTGCCAAAAAGTATCTTTAGAATCCCCAAATCAACACGTGTCCCTTTCAGTGCATTCAGACCAATTAGTCTGTTTAACAAAGAGACTCTTCTGTGATTTGACACGAAAAATGGATCAAAAGGTCGTCGAAATAACATAATGCCGCTGTGTAAAAAGTCTGAAGTCATGCTGCAACTTTCCACATACACTGAGCTCCCTGAATGGAGTTGAGAGCGATCAGAGCCTCGCTGTGCTGCATATTTCCATGACTTACCAGGTAGTCAGACTTCTTTGCTCATTTTCATCCATGCGAGCTCCTTTTTGGTCCTTTCTCTGTACGAGCTGATGTGTTCAGCTCTGGGTCTCCACAAATGGTCGTGAATAGTGATTATTATCCTCTCCTCCATCACTGAACACTGAAGCTAGAAAGGTGGCAGGGTCCGCCACATATAAGCAAAGTAAAACAGTGTTGTCCTTTAAGGTCAACTTGTTCAGGCTTCTTTCATCAGGGATCCGCTCTGGAGTTTGTATGAAATCTGTGATTGGTGTATTTCATGTATTCTCCAAATAATAAGAAATGAGTTCAAACAAATTAAACAATAGACTGAATTATTTGTTTACATATTGTTGGGATTCTTATGGACACTGTGTCTTGGATGTGCCTGGCACCAAATGTTGCCACTGTTCATTTTAAACGACACTGTGGTTCTGCGTTTGGCCCACCTGGACCATTAAAAGCAGAGCCCATGGACCGGAACGTGAGTCTCTTTTAAAGTTAACGTCACGAAACCACTCGGGGAAGGCGGTTATGGCAACAGGTGAACGACATCGTACGCGTGGAGCTTATCTTGAACTCTATCACACCCGTCTGTACTGCTGAAAAGACACCTGCAGTAACCACATATCCTGCCCTGTAGACACACAGCAGGTCATGTCCTCAGATAACTGTGGTTTAGCACTCGGCTGTCCACAAATAGGAAGTGTTAGCACACAGGGTAACAGACAAACTTACAGACTTGCCTATGTGGTCAAACCCTCAGCTGATGGCCAGATCTATCAAAGAACTGCACAGACTAGACTGAAACTATAGCTGCATATAGAACATACATATATATTTTAATGTATGTCCGTGACTATAGCACAGGCTACAGTTAGCCATATAGCTCGGTTCATATTTAGTCTTTCACTAAACAGCTGTTTGGCCTTTACAGAGACTTTCTGAATCCACTTGTGTCTGAAAGCTTTCAGTAACAGGTGTCTCAGCTGTGATCATGTTAGACTGACTCAACTGTGTGCAAAGCTTTATTAAAACAACCTTATAACCCAGCAGAAATGTTCCGCTGGCACCACCTGGAAGTCCTTTTCTCCCCTCACAGAGCATGACTGACTATGATGCAATGCTCCTCGCAGGTCATGATGGAAGCATCCATGAATTATTGAAGAGAGTAGGAGAGGGATGAGGAAGTCTCCTGCCTGGTGAGAGAGGTGTCCATCATGGAGGAAATAAGGATAAAGGGATGAAAGAGGAGTGACAGAGCAGGCGGTGAACAGCACACAGCTCCACCCTCCCCTCAACAACCTGCTCATATGAGTACAGTAGTTATGGAGTAAGTGGCCTGCATGTGTACCCGGGCTCAGCTCGAGCTTACTGTCTGCGTCTGTGTATTACTGACCACACTGTGTCACTCTGTCTGTGATAGCAAATAATTACATTTCAGTTGAACGGTTCAGTTGTAGTTATATGTTTTATTTCAGCAGCATCTTGGTGTACTGCATATAAATCATGAAAATAAAATACTTTTTGAAGTAAGCTGCAACATTGTGCTGTCCCTGCTGCATTCATAAATAACAGATGAAATAAGACGTCAGGCCAAATTAAGTAGAGCTGCTGCAAACTGCACACAGCACAGATGTCAGATACATTAACAGCCCTCACCTTTAAAACTGAACCCGAACCGTCCTTTTTTCACTTGACCTCATTAAAGGGGAAGATTAAATGTACAATAGAATGAATAAAATATGCTTTATGTCATAAACTGCTACATTAAGCTGTTCCTGCTCATCAAGGTAGAGCTGCAACAATGAGTTTGATAGAGAATATGAAGATGTGTGTGTGTGTGTGTGTGTGTTGCTCCAGTGTCTGCAGGCTCAGGTGGAGCAGACAGGCCAGATGTTGGAGCAGCAGCACCTCCACCACCCAGTCTGTCGGCTGTGGTTGTGCCTCGTGATGTGCTGCTCCAGTGTCTGCAGGCTCAGGTGGAGCAGACAGGCCAGACGTTGGAGCAGCGGCACCTCCACCACCCAGCCTGTCGGCTGTGGTTGTGGCACTACTGCCTCGTGATGTGCTGCATCAGCTCTGCTGCTGGCAGGTCGTCTTTACAAGCCAACCATGAGAAAACTCAAGGGAACATTTTTTAATCATTTCCAGGAGGACACAGCGTGTTTCCATGACTGGTAAATCGGACAGCTATTTTCCAGGTTTTCCAGGATAATGGTTTCCATCTCTAGTCACAGGGAGCGCAGCAGCTGAGGGGCTGGACGGGGTCAGCAGATGAGCTCAGCAGACATCTTCAAAAGGAATTATTGTTTTAGTGAATCAAATGTTTTCAGTGTCATTTCAGGTGCATGACACATACACTGGGATGAAGTCTGTTAAGTGTCTCCACCTGAATACTGATCATTAGAGGAACTCTCATCTCGATCACATTCTGAAGCAGAATGTGTGGTGAAAAAAAAATAACATAAGGGAGAACAAGCGAAGAAGAGCGAGGGACACGTGTGCTCAGCTGAACACTAATGCAAATAGCCTTCTGATAAGGTGAGTGTGTGTGTGTGTGTGTGTGCATCCATGTGTGGAAGTGTCTTCCCTCCTCTCCTCTCCTTGTCTCCTTTCCTTGTTCTCTTTCTTCTTCTCATTTGACCTAGAAACACAGACTAGATGGAGAACAAAGAGAAAAGGTTAACAGAAATTACAAGAGAGAGGAGGGTGACCACACTCTTTCTTTCTTTCTTTCTTTCTTTCTTTCTTTCTTTCTTTCTTTCTTTCTTTCTTTCTTTCTTTCTTTCTTTCTGTCATTCTGTCGTTCTGTCGTTCTGTCTTTTCTTTCTTTCTTTCCTGCTTGCTTGCCAGGCAGAGGGAACATCATTCTCTATTCTCCAGGTCAGAGAGGGAACAATTAAGTGTGGAGGGTACTGGGAGTCGCAGACAGGTGATGAATGGCCGGGCCGGCATTATCTGACAATATGCAGACAAACCAGATCATTTGCAAATGGATGCAGGGAGATGGAGGATGGAGATGGAGGATGGGGGTGTTGGAGTGAGGTGAGCGAAGTCAGGGGCAGTCAAAGAGGAAGAGGATCGCAGGCGAGGGAGAAGGAGGAGAGGGAAAATAGGACAGAGGGGGGGTTAACCCTTTCCAGGATCATTTCTCACCACGGAGATGGAGGGAGCGGAGGAGATGCAGCCACCTGCCCAGCAGAGGCTCATTTGTTAAAGCTGATGGAGGCTCCGAGACAGCACACTGCCCTGGGGAATACACTGCAGCCCGGTTAGCATCATCGCATCACTGTGTTGACCAAGAGCCTTCCACACTATTCACTGTGACAGTCCAAGTCTCTCCTCATGCCCGCACTGTTTCAGCTCATCTTATTATAACACGGTTCTGTTCAGCAGCAGGTTCTGCTGCACGAGGTCTAAAATATATGACACAGCTTCGTCTGTGTTTGGTTTTATTCAAACTAATTCTGCAGGTTATCTTTCTCTTAGTCATCACTCTCCTAAGAATTCCTTTCACCAGTCAAAAGACAAAGGCCACAGGCTTCATTCAGCCCAGTCAGTCGCTGGTTGAGGATCTTAGACCTTGAAGACCCAAATGACCCCAAATCTGTATTTTAAGTGCCTGAACAACAACAGATGCAAAGGCCCTATCGTAAAGCCACACACTGTTGCTATCTCATCAAATTAACTGCATTGTTTCTTCACATTTTTTTTTTTTGTCAATTGTGCTATAAATGTTGTATGAGTCGTGTGAGTCTTAGCCATGGCCGCGGCAAAATGGCTCAACAGTTTCAGCTCCATGTACCAAATTGGTGCCACGACCAAAACCCAACGGGAAGTTTTTGTCATTTACAGTGTTTGTTCTTTAGAATATTTCTAGAAAATGAACCAGATTGACTTCAGATCCGGTCAATGGAGTTTAAAAAAATGAATACTATTTTTTTTTTTTTATTGCCATGGTTGAGCAGTGAATTCAATGTTCTGCCACTAAACAGGAAGTTGTTGTAGTTGTAAATATACTTTGTCCGATCTGCCCCAAACTTCATCTGTTTGATCAGAGTCCCACCCCGTAGATGTCTACGTGCCAATATCTAGCAGAGTTTTACCTGCTAGCAGCAGGAAATGTAAAGTTTCACTCTTTGATGTACTCGTTCTTGGAGGTCAACAAGATCAACTTTACCGATATCCATGATTCATATGAAACAGGAAGAGAGCGTTAGAAACAGAGGCTGTGTTTCCCCCCAGGGTTTCCACACAACTGGTGACTATTTTATCCAGATGTCCTGCAAAATGATGTCACACACACACACACACACACACACACACACACACACACACACACACACACACACACACACACACACACACACACACACACACACACACACACACACGCACACACAGACACGCACACACACACACATGCGTGCGCACATTTCTTAATTGACCTGAACTGTGGACAGAGGAACCACTTAGTCACCTGACATGTAAATCAATCACTCACTCAATCTCAAATACCCTTAACAAGGTGTGTCTGCACTGGAGGACATCTGAGTCACTCACACTCACACACACACACACACACACACACCCTGTTGTGCATGTGGCAGACGCTGACTTTCTTATTGATGGATCTACATGCTGCTGGCGATGGAAGCAGGAGCACGCCTCGTTGTGGTGTACTCTGTGAGTGTGTGTGTGTGCGTGTTTGTGTGTGAGTGTGTGTGTTTGTGTGTGTGTGTGGTCTAATGAAGGTGTATTGTCTTCATGTCATATTCTACACATACAGACATTAACTCTGTAGTGAAACAGCTCTGGCGCTGCTCCGACTGTCTCCAGGTCGTTCGGTTCTGTGTTGCAGTAGAAACAGGAGACTCTGACTCTCTGATGCTGCTGCAGCCTCGCCTGACACGCGTGTGAAATGTCGACTCACGCTGCCAGTGTGTCTGCTCTAACCTGAGTGAGCCTCACAGCTGAAGTATCAGAACTGTTCTCCAAACCTTACCTCGGATTGGTTCCGCTGAAATGTGGCACAAATGGACCACCCATAGAAAAAGGTATCATCATCATGACATAATGAGCCTTACTATGTTTTAGGGTTGTTTGTTGTTTTGGTTGTGTATGTGTATGTGTGTGTGTGTGTGTGTGTGTGTGTGTGTACACCGTTTGAAGCTAGAATGGTGGCGGGCCCGCCACATATAAACAAAGTAAAACAGTATGAAAAGGAGAAGTTCAAACAAACTGAAGAATAGACTGAATTGTTTGTTTTTGTATTGTTGTCAGTGTTATGGACATTATGTCTTGGATGTGCCCAGAACCAAATGTTGCTACACCTTATATTAAACTACACACTTTGGTTAGGCAGAAGAAAATCAGCCAATGATTCTCTCTTTAGATTGAAATATCTTTCCCAAAACTACAGACTGCTCCTTTAACAAGTTAAATTCAATAAACTGAAAAAAAACAAAAAAAAAAACAACAAAATTCTGGATCATCACCACTGCATCAGTTCTTCTGATAAAAAGGTGACAGCTTCATCACATTTGAAACAATGTTCTGTGTTGTTTTTGACAGTTACCTTTAATCTGAACCTTTAGAATAATAATTATATTTTTAATCATTATTATTATTATTATTATTTTCTTCCTCCTCTCCTATTTTTTTCTTCTTTTAAGTCAAACCACTTCACTGACACATCTTCAGTCTTTACACACACACATACAGTACACTACCCTCTCCTCTCACACACACAACAGCTTTGTCACATCCATTTAAACACAAGTCTGTCTTCAAGTCAGACCATCCATTGTATAAAGCTTGCTCTTGTTTGACAAATAAAAAAAAAAAAGAAGAAATTGACATAACTCATATACAACACCAAGACATGTCATGAGTGCATGTGGGCTCCAGGGTGTGCAGACACAGTGAGATTCATCTGTTTCTCAGACGGAGATTTCAACTGACTTTAATTGTGACAAGTCTTTAAAAATGCATCAGCTCCGAACACTATCCACAGAATTTGTTATCAGGCCATAGGAGTGCTGCGAGTGACTTCCTTAAACCTGTTAGACGCCCCCGCCCCCGCCCCCACCACCCACCACCCAACACCACCCAACACCCAACACCACCCACCACCCACCCAATACCACCCAGACCCCCCTGAACGTCCACCTCTCTGCTTTTTCTCCTGGTTATGGTGTGATGGCCTGTCAAGAGATGCCACTGAGAGGGCAGAGAGACGACAAAATCAGCTCAGATCAGACCTGATCCCCTCACGCTCACACACTCTCTCTCTCTCTCTCTCTCACACACACACACACACACACACACACACACACACACACACCACACACACACACACACACACAGCGGTGTGCTGACCAGTGAGCGGTGAAGAGGCCCAGTGCCGGTGTCCCACCTCATCTTCATCAGACCTCCCATCCATGACCCAGAATCCTCCAGACCTGCCCGGCTCTATACGTGTGTGTGTGTGTATGTGTGTTGGCATGTATGTGTGTGTCCTTCCTCTGACCACATCCGCAGTTACAGTGCGCAGGTGGTCAGAGTGTGTGTGTGTGTGTGTATGTGTGTTTGTGACATGATGGCTTTTGGCACAGTGGGCTCTCCTGCCCAGTAGACTGCTTGACTGTCAGTCCAAATATCCGAAGAGAGGAGAAGAATAGAGGGATGGAGGAGAAAGTCAGGGGAGATGAAAAATAATGAGTTCACCATGAAGTCGTGGAGGCCGTCACGCTTCCTCCTTCCATACCTTACCTTCCAACGACCTTAGCTCCTGAGGGATCGGACGACCCTGTGGGGTTTTTATGTCCCTCGCTCACTGTTGAGCAAGTTGTTCCGTGAACAGCAGAGTAGATTCTTATCATCGGTCTACATGAATCACATTTCCTTCTTCTTTATCTCTTGTAGAAATCATCCCCTCTCCACAGTTCAGGTGCAGCTTGACATTACGGCCTAAACTCTCACGTTTCCATTCATGCTGACCTGAGACCTTTGATAGAGACGGACTGTATGAGGTCATCGCGCTTCCCTTTGCATGCTGTGATAGACCCCAGCTCATGTCCTCCCTACACTCCTCTGGTTCTTCTTGTTCTTAACTGGGGTGCTTGAGCTTCTGAGGGACAGATCCGACTCCTGAGCTACGAAGTGATCCTCAGTGTCCGTCCTTCAGTCTCTGACTGTCTGTCTGCTGCCTGCTGCTCAGCAGGTGCGTGCAGTTCTGTTACAGCTCTGCCTGCTGCGGCCCAAAGTCACACTTTGAGAGCTGACATTATGTTCATCAGCCCCCCAAGACAACGTGCTGAGCTCCTGGTCGTGATGAACATAACTGACATAATTTCATCATACATTCATACATTGTTATCATAAAAATACTAGCTAAAGTTGCTTCACCAGGATAAGCAGGCGTAGTGTGTAGTCAGTCTATCCGCAGATCCAACGGTGCACAAACACCACGCCACATGCTGCGTAATCTTTGCTGTAGATCTCTGTAAAATTATGGATATTAGTTTTGGAAGTGAATTCTTTCAGCAAAGATCAGCGTCTGCAGGAGGATTGTACGTTCTTTTGAGAAGAGACGATAAACATCGTCATCACTGACGCTGAAGCTCGGCACACCGACCACAGCAAGGAACCTGGCGTTGGTGTGGTTACGCATTATTGTGCTCCTACAGAAGAACATGGATTCGTGTTATGGATGGACACCATGCTACATATAACTGTGAAAACCGTCTTTGGAATTACAGCAAAGAACAATGTTTTCAAAGGTAAGAAGCCATAAGAGAACCAGACAGGACTATACATAGGAACTACTACAACAGCAACAGTTGAATTATAAAAGGTCCATACTTCAATATCAACATGCAGAATATTAAAAAACAGCTTCAGCATAACAGTATAAAACTAAACCCAGAATCAAACAGTAACATGAATATAAATATAAATATATGACCACTGCAATGCATGACATCTATAGTTTTAGTCATTAATTATGAGTGGTACTCAGCATGAAACTACCAAATTCTGAATTACTAACCGACATAAAGGGACAATTCAGTGAGACACAAACATGAGCAGACAGGACCTGAAGTCAAGTCATAAACTCAAAGTCCCATAACGCATCAATCAATCAGAATGAAACAGGAAGTCTGCTTTTAAATATAAGTATCACTTCTGAATGTTGTTCCAAATATCTCAAATGCTGCAGGAATGTCAGGAGACAACTCATCCACAGTGATGACAGAGTGACCAGAAGGGGGCAGCAGAGGACAGTTAATGAAGAAGAGCTGCTTAGTAACACAAAGCAGGCTGAGGGGGGGAGACAGAGGGAAAGACAGAGAGAGAGAGACAGAAAAGTTATGACTTAATATCAAAATGAACTGAAACAAAGGCTTAATTGCTATTTGACTCCAAACAGTGAACACAAGATGGAGGAGGATCTCCTGTCGGATCAGAACCAGACTGATCCTGACCACTCACAGGCTCACTGGCCACACGGACAATACATTTAATATCAGTTACTTTAAGACTTTTACTCAAGTACTTTCACTTTAACTAAAGTAATGTTCTCACACAACAGCTTTACTTTCACTCAAGTATGAAAGTTGCTGGTACTTTATACAATACTGTGTGAATATGTGTAACATAATATAATATAATATAATATAATATAATATAATATAATATAATATAATATAATATAAAATAATATAATATAATATAATATAATGTAATATAATATAATGTAATATAATATAATGTAATGTAATGTAATGTAATATATTACATTACATTATACATATGTATAATGGGGACATTTTTCACATGTGCTTATGAATTCACCAGGTGATATTATATAGTATGTGAAAATCTGCCTCTCTGTCCCTCCCTGTCTCTCTGTCCCTCCCTGTCTCTCTGTCCCTCCCTACCTCTCTGTCCCTCCCTGCCTCTCTGTCCCTCCCTGTCTCTCTGTCCCTCCCTGCCTCTCTGTCCCTCCCTGCCTCTCTGTCCCTCCCTGCCTCTCTGTCCCTCCCTGTCTCTCTGTCCCTCCCTGCCTCTCTGTCCCTCCCTGCCTCTCTGTCCCTCCCTGCCTCTCTGTCCCTCCCTGTCTCTGGTGTCTGTCTCTTGCCTCCCCACCACAGGAGTCAGCCTGGCAAGATCTGAACACCAGTGAGAGTTGGCTGAATGTGTGTGTGTGTGTGTGTGTGTGTGCGTGGCACACCTCAGTTTTTCAGCATTGATCACTTCAGCTCCTCTTCATTACAGCACTGTGTGTCTCACCTTGACTTCACCTCACTGTTGTGTGTTACTCTTCCTGCTTCGCTCACTTACAAACAGAATGACGCTCCGGTGTTTCACATGTCCTGACCTGAGCCCTGACATCCTACAGAGCAGGTCCAGGGGGATTAAACTCTGGGTCTGTCACATCAGGCTGCATCTTGTGTTGTTGCACCAGGATTTACTGGCTCACAAGAACAACTTTCTACTGAGTTGACATTTTTGCATTTGGGCCCGCTCACAGCCTGTACCCTGCATCAAACCTCCAGCTCCAACAGAAAACGGGAGCAGCTCTAACAGAAAAATGCAAGTGGGCTTATTTGTGTGATCTGGCCCTCGATATTCAGTCTTTTATTGCTATTGTCCACAAAAGGACAAAGTGCAGGGTGAGACAGCCAAAAGCCATGTCAGCACTGGAACAGACACAGGTCATGAGAGCTTTTTTAAAACAAAAGCGGGTATTTGGCTCATTACTGCTGGGTTTAGGATGAGCGTCTGAGGATAGAGCTAATTGTGGTGAATACAGAGCTTTGGCAGTACTGGGATCCTCTATCAGATGCCAGTGTTTGTATGTGTGTGTGTGTGTGTGTGTGTGTGTGTGTGTGTGTGTGTGTGTGTGTGTGTGTGTGTGTGTGTGTGTGTGTGTGTTCTGGGCTGTGCATTCCCTCACTCACTCACTCACTCTCCCCGCTCCTCCAGGGACTCTGGTGGAAATAGGCCTGCCGTTCGGCTGCCAAGCAAACCTGATTTAGTCACACTCGGCTGCCATTTCTGTGGTGGCAGCCGACAATGGCGTTTGGCCTGGTGGCTGGTGACCATCCATCTCCGCGCTCAGGCTGCGACTGGTTCGGGTGGACAACCTGCTTCAGATCTCATTTAGCCTGCAGGCAGCGCAGCACTGCCCATCACAGGGCCCCTCTGTGTTTTGAAAGGGTGGACCTCCCTGTCTGTGATATAGCTTCCAAATCAAAGTTCAGATTTCTGCTGTGAATTAAGCAATTATGGTCACTGACATCTTTTCTTTCTTCAAATCCAAACTCTATCAGACTCTAAGACAGGGATACCCAAAGTCCAACTCTGGTGAACTTTGATTGGCAAAGTTGCCGTGTGTGGTTGACCACTCAGCTGGACGACAAACCAGCCAACGAGTTCTGTTGCCTCACATCCTGCACCAGCAGGGCTTTTTCATTCGCCTGCATTTGCATACATGTGACCTCGGCCGTATGGGGCGTTGATGATAAGTTCAGGAGTCTCACAGTCCGAGGAGTGGAGCTGCTGTGTCGTCAGTCCAGTCAGGGTGCTTTCTGTTGCTCGTCTGTAAAAACTGACAAGAAACTGGCTCTGAAATTTAGCCAGTTGGACAACTGGGTATGGCTTTTTATTCTTCAGACCTCTGAAATTTAAATGCACAGATAATGTTTTGCTCACCAAAGAAGAAAAGAAGTACCTCAAGAACAGCTCATGACTGATAGGCCTACTTGTCCCGTCTTATTTTTAAACGTAATGGATAATATTTAATCCTGTGATGTTTTTTTTTTCTTTAGTCTTTTTCTTGCTCCTGATTTTATGGTCAAAACAAATTTAAAAATGTGTTCAAAAATGTACTTTGTCACTGCACTTGACTTATGAAGACAGTCAAAACTCATGAACTATTTACTGGCTTTTCCCTCTCGAATGTCTCAGAGCACATTTTTATTATAGTAATACTATTTTCTGTATATAAAGACTAACATGAAGGTATCAGAGGGCCGGTCTGCTCCATTGTCTCTAATTGAAGGCAGAGCTAATGAGGACACTACACCATGAGCTGAGGACACATCCTCTTTTCCTTGTTTCCTCTCTCGGCCTCATTATAGGAAGCTCTGAATAATGACCAACATATACGTTAAGCACTGCTATAATTGTGATGGAATTAATTATTCTGAAAATAAATCTCTTTGAAATGAGAGGAGGAAGAAAAAGGGAGAGTGCAACAGAGTAAAGTCTGAAAGTGAGCGCGCACACGTGTGTGTGTGTGTGTGTGTGTGTGTGTGTGTGTATGTGTGTGTTGGTAATGAGAGCTGCTGCTAACTTGCTCTCAATAAATCTATGATTAGCATTTTCCCTTTTAAAAGGAATAATTTCAACTTTGATATCCGTAATTGTGCTTAAGGGCTGCTGCGCTCCTCCGGTAGCCCTCAAACCCTCGCTCTTCATCCACATCACAGCAGCGTTTATTTACTCAGCACTTCATTCAGAACCTGTAATAATGCCTCGCCGTATACTATATTAATAAACCATTACACACCAAACGAGCAGCTTATTTCCAGTCATCTGAAGGGTTGAAACCAGCCGACTGCAGAGAACACACAGCGGAGCTCACACTGGGTCGGACACCAAGAATAGAAAAGTCTGCTAATCCACTGGATGAACGCTCCTTTATCTGCAGACAAACATTTACAGAGTAATGCAAAGAGATGCGACACACACACACACACACACGCACACACACACACACACACACACACACACTCCCTGTGGAAACAGCTCCCAGTGACACTGCATGTGGCAGTGGCCAACCAATAGAGGGTGGTGTTGCATTGTGGGTCTGAGTACAGAGGGTCATCGGTTTGTGCTGGGAGTGAGCGGAGCTCCTCACACCAACACCTGCCTTTCTAATGTGCTGTTCATTACTGATGACTGGATAGAAAAACACAATCAGCCGCTTAATGGATGAGGCTGACATTAAGACCTGATGGTGACTGTTAAAGACGACTCGCCGGCTGCCTGAACGTCTCCCTCTCTAACTTTTATCACCTGAACCGCTGAGTGTGGCAGTCGGCCTCAGAGTGCTCAGGAAAAATACCACAGTGGACACCTAACTGTTCCATCACAACTGAGCTGGTGAAGAATGTGACCGAACCTCTTGGTCTTCATCACCATTTGGGGTTTTGCTGAATGTTTTCTCTATTAAAAGTCTATCAAGCAGACGTCTTCATCCCCAGAACTCTGAACTCTGAGCCGTAAGGTGTTGATGCTCGGGAACAGGCTCAATTAATAATTTCAGCGTTTCTTTAAAACAGTGAACTCACTGTGCACACGTTTCCCTCCTCATCCTGCTTCTATCTTCCCAGCATGCATCAGAGCACATAAACATCAATATTAGCAGTTTAGTTGGTGAACAGTTGTTGTGAAAGTGATCTTAAAACTCTAAAGGACACCTCCACGTCCCACTAATTAAAACTTAACCGCCCAGCCGAGGCGGTGGGCGATGGGCGGAGGCGGAGGAGGGGGGGTTAGGGTGTAGGCTTATTTAGCATTAACATAAAAACAAACAGCCGCATATATATATGCAAATGAAGGAAGCGCAAAAGCAGGATGCCTGGAGCCATCCGCCATAACTCACACTGATGGCCTGTGAGTGAGGAATCGCCTTTATAGAATGCCCAATAAGAACCTGGGAACGATGCACCTGTCGCCCATCTGACTAATGAGCCAATCAGGTTGCAAGGACGAAGAGCACATCCGGGTGGTGATGTTGGCCCGGAGTGTCACTTTGACACAGAATGGACTCATGACTCCAGTGCAGGGAGGATTTAGACGCGTGTGATGAAATAAAAACAATACAAAATAAAAAATGCGTTAAAGCCGCAATAAGAGACGGTTTAGTCCGCGTAGTAACACAGCAGACACCTGAGACTGCGAGGAGGGACAGGAGAGAGACAGCTTCTCCTTCCCCCTCTTCTTCTTCTTCCCCCTCTTCTCCTCTGCTTCTTCTTCTTCTTCCTCCTCTCGGCCCGCTCGGCAGCCAATCAGGCCGCTTTAATCCCATATCTACATCAAAACAAACAAATAAACAGACAAACAAAAAAAACACACAAAACAAACAAACAAACAAAAAAGATCCACTGGCGCCTTAAACGTGACAATGATTTACGTTCCCCCATAATGCAGTGTGTCGGCTGCTGCTGGAGGAGAGTGCCGCTCGGCCCGCTGGATGTGGGAGTTCTGTTATGTTCGCGACAAAGACATTTGGACGAACCTGCCATCCTCTCCTTTTTTTCCCTTGTAAATGAGCGTGAGGATTTCATTTGCGTCCTCCTACGGTGCGGTGGAATAAGGAGAGGCTTTGGCTTATTGAGAAGAAGCCCGAGCAGCCGAGATGAGCCCCCGTAAAGACGGAGAGAAAGAGAAGAAGAAGAAGGAGAAGAAGGAGAAGAAGAAGAAGAGGGAAGGAAGAGAGACTCGAGGCGGTGCGGGGAAAAGTAGCGAGAAGTCCAAACACAAAGCCGATGAGGAGGATGAGGGATGGGGAGAGGCGTTCTGCCGCGCCGACAGCACCTGGCCCACGAACAAAACCACGGGCTCGTGTAGACGCGGAGGTAGGGAGGGATGAACAGCACCCTGAGGCCTGCACCCCTCCTCCCCACCCCGTCCTCCTGCGAGCCGCGGGCTGGGACGACGGAGCGGAGAAGTTGAGAAGCAGACATGAAGATGGAGATGAGGAGTCAGTGTTTTGTGGTCCGGCTCAGACGCAGCGCTGCCGGGATGACACGGTTGGCACAGGTAGTTTCCGGTCCGGGCTGACTGCTGGCCCCCCCCGGTCCAAACCTGCGCTTTAAAACACACTCATGTTCCTGTGAGGAGGTTTCATCACACACACACACACACACACACACACACACACACACACACACACACACACACACACACACACACACACACACACACCGCTCCACCGCCGCAACGCACACACTCACATCACACCCACTTTCCGTTCGCGCGCGCGCACACACACGTACAAAGTCACCAAGTTTTACTCGCGCCCCCTCCTCTCCCTCAGGGACGCGTGAGGATGAAGATCAGGCGCTTCACCGGCGAGCGGGACGCGGAGCCCAGCAGGAGAGGACGGGTCAACACTTTTCTCTCTCGTGTCATTATTATTAAGATGAGAATAAACGTCCGCTCCTCTCAGCTGTCCCCCTCTGTAATCCTCCTCAGAGGTCACCACGAGGTTCCGAACCTGCCATATTTAAAACAAACAAACAAACCCAACATCTCCTTCAACATCTAAATTGGTTATTAATTCCCCGGCATCCACATCATCTACTCATTAATATGATACAGGTATCAGAAAGAATTAATGTGTGTATTAATAAACCACGCGCTCCTCTTCACGCGGGCGCTGTTAAATGATTTCAGTTTGAATTCAGGAGTAAAATGTGTGTGATGCACAAATGTGTGCGCGCATCTAGGCCACGACGGACGACCAGCGACATTCTGCGGGATTAAAAACACAGCCGCTCGTATAAATATATAAAGTGTTCAATCGTAATCATCAGTCAATTAGGATTTATGATTTTAAATAAAAAAAAAAAAGCCACGAGATTCATTTTATTTATTCTTTATAATAAGGAGTTGTGGTGTAACAGCCGGGTGCAAATTGTGTGGACGCACGTGCACATAATTAAGTGTTTAATAAAAGTTTAAACGTTATTAAACGTTAAACAGGATTTATTAACGCGAGGAGTGCAGGCGGGCTGTCCGTCACGCGGGGCGAGTGTGTGCAGACTGACACACCACAGTCCCGCATGAGTGTGTGTGTGTGTGTGTGTGTGTGTGTGTGTGTGTGTGTGTGTGTGTGTGTGTGTGTAGGCTCGTGCTCGCGTCCAGTGTCTCGGGTCAGCGTCTCACGCGCGTCAGTCCACCGTGACGTTGGCGGGACACCTCAGAGTCGACTCGCGCGACTCTGACCACTGCTGCCGCGCGAGGTGGAGTTGAGTCGTGCGTGCGTGCGCTCGCGCGCGCGGTATGTGTGTGTGTCGGTGTGTCTGTGTGTGTGTGTGAAAGCCACCACTAGTCGCCCCCAGTGCTCTTCAGTCTCCACTCTCCTTTCTCACCGCAGACTGAACGTCACGTCCGCACTTGAACTTGAGTTTTCTCCCATTGTAGAAGCCAGAGAGCCGCACAGAGCCGCACACAGCCGCACACAGCCCGGGGACGCGGGACTCTGCAGCCAGCACAAAGAGAAAAAGAGTGGAGCAGACTCTCTCAAAGCAGCACTGGGCTTTGACTTTAAAGAGTTAAAGTCTAACCCGCCCGCCTGGCACTGCCAGTGCAGCAGAAGAAGTGCCCACCACTTGGCGACAACTCGAGAAGTGCCAAAAAGAGAACTGGATTCATATTTTACACACTTACGTTAATTGGCGTAATTTTCACCTGCTTCCTGAGGACCGGGACACGCGCTGTCCAGGCTGGCCGGAGAGTGGACACATGTACTGAGTGACCATCAGGAGGTGACCGCCGACCTCCCGCGACTCAGCGCGCCTCTCCTCTCCTCTCCTCTCCTCCACCCCTTCTCCGCTCTCCAGTGACACATGGTGTGAAGACGGCGGAAGGCAGAGCCGGACTATCCCCCTCCCTCACCGCCACCGCCGCGACTGAAGAAGCGAGGCGCGCATCCACTTTGGCAGCGAACTCCGACCGAGCTCTCGGCCGCCCGGCGCTGCGCCACGGCCGGTCACAGCGGAGCGCAGGAGCCTCCGCCGCTGCAGGGAGATCCGTTGCGCGGGGGTCAGTTCGAGGGCCACATTAGGGGCCAGTTCAGAGCGGTCAGTTTGGAGTGGACAGCGAGCAGCTGATTTTGGGGCCAGTGAGTATACAGGAGCAGCAGGAGGAGGAGGAGGTGGAGGAGAGCCGACCCGTCCAGCGCCGCTCTCCGGGCGATGCCAGTGTAAATGCCAGGGCGATGTCCCGACGCAAGCAGGGGAACCCGCAGCACCTGTCCCAGAGAGAAATAACACGTAAGTACACCTGCAACAGAAAAAAAAAAAGAATTATAGCAACACTACATTATTTATCTTCTCTGTTCTCTCTTTGAGGACAGCAGCGTGTTTCCTCTGATCACTCACACAGGAAACAGTTTTGAAAGTTTGTCTGTGTTCCTGACGGACTCTTTTCTCTGACAATTTTTGAGAGAAAGGCCCCGATTTACTCACCTGATCCTCGCGCTCATTGATTATAATCCTGTTACTAGACACATTGACACACCGAGCACACACACACACACACACACACGCTCACTCACACACACACACGCTCACTCACACACACACACACACACACACACACATAGACACACTCAGACACACACATACGCACACGCACACACAGGACACAGACACAGACACACACACACACACACACACACTCAGACACACAGTCTGACCGCATGTCAGAGTTTCTGCTGTCCAGGTCGGAGTGCCGTCAGATCACCGAGACAGCGCTCAGTTATTATTATTATTATTATTATTATAGTTATATTATTATTATTATAGTTATATTATTATTATTATTATTATTATTATTATTATTATTATTGTTATTATTATTATAAGATGTAAGCAGCGCTGCGATCAGGGAGAATAATACACTTCATTTTTAATTGAAGATATAAGTGTAATTATAATTGACTGTATGTACTGAGCGTCAGCAGCAGATACACACACACACACACACACACACACACACACACACAGAAAGAATTCAAGTTAATTCTGACCAATTATTTCCATCCGTTCTTTATTATAGCACGTTATTAATTTCACGTGAGCACACCGAGCCGCTGCTGTGACGGTGCTCGCTCTTGCAGCCTCGGGACGAGCGCGTGCTTTTATGATCCTGCAGGTTATTGGATCTCTAACGGAACCAGAACCGCTCTCTGAACCGCTCTAACCAGTCCGTCCATGCTGTTTTTTTTTTCTGCTGCGCTCAGTCAAAGCTGCACTGTCCGCCTCTGATATTCATGTATTAATGTGGAATAACAGGGACTTCCCCTCGCGGCATTTTTTAATGCAGAGTACAATAAAAGACGGCGGCGTCGAACAACATACGTTAGAAATGAAGTTGTGTGTGTGTGTGTGTGTGTGTGTGTGTGTGGTGGACTGATGCAAATCTTAAAGGCGTTTTATTCGTGGAGAGAAAAATAAAAAAGACGTTGAGTTATTTTCTACAGTCGGTGAAGTGTGAACGAACTGAAGACTTTAAACGTCTCAGCTCTGAGCTGGTCTGGGGCCGGTGTGTGGTTCAGCTGCAGGACTTCACGCAGGACTTGAACTGATGAAAGAAGTGAATCTGAGTAAAAGCAGCTGTGAGCTGATTTACAGCGGTGCATTAATGGCTCTGATAATAAAGGACGAAGTGTCACACAGCTCTCGCCATCATGTGTTGAATATTACTTCTCTCTTTTTCTCCGGCCTTCAGTTTATTTCGCTGACACCGGTGTTGTGTGCAGACTGTCAGTCAGCTCTCTGACACTTCAGCACTTCACGGGCTTTGAACCTGTAACCGCCACATTAACATTAGGAGCCTGTACAGTGAGCCTCTGTGGCCGGGTTCTGGGCCACGCTGCCTGGCAGTCTGTGGGTTTGTCCTCTGCTGAGGCCTGGCTCTCCGCCGTCCCACACAGAGACACACACACACACACACACACACACACCTAAAGATGTAAAACCATCCCCTGACGAGCAGAGATGTGATTGCTTCACAGGGTTTACAAGTTGTGTGTGGCAGCTCTCACGCAGGTCTGCAGTGTGGAGCCTGCTTGGTTACCTTTAGAAATGGGTCACATTGTGCTCGCTGCATGCTTTGTGTGACATCAGCTTCTGCAGCAGAGAGCACAGCATATTAAAATATATATATCTGATATATATATGATAATATATACGAACAATTACACAGATACACAGTCATGACAAGTGGAAAGACAAGAGAGCATTAAGAGCGAAGCTAATAAATTAGCTTCTAGTTTTATTAACACAGCTGCTTTAAGCTCACTGTGTGTGTGTGTGTGTGCACTGTAACATGCACCTTGGTGAGCTGTATTCACAGGACGGGTCTGACCTGTCTGTCTGTCTGTCTGTCTGTCTGATTTATCAGCGTTCAGACTCCTGCACGCTGCTGTGCGTTTCATAATTTATGTGTAAGAGATGCTCACCAGTTTAGTACGCTGGAGTGCACACACACACACACACACACACGTGCAGATTCCACTTTTTTTTTTTTTTTTGTGGAGCGGTCAGGTCATAAAATGTGTTTGTTTTAATAGAGCAGTTCCTGTGTGGTTTGGACAGTGTGCTGCAGGTGACAGGAGGGTTTTGTGCATGAATTGTAGATCTCAGTAGAAGAAGAAGAAGAAGAAGAAGAAGAAGAAAGAGTGTTGCTCCTCCTCTTTTGTCTCAGACGTTTTCCCTAGAGAGAGAAAGCATTACGAAAGGTGAGACAGATTTTTTTGGGAGGTTAAATCTCAAATAAAAAATAAAAATAAATGCTGGCAGTTAAAAGGCCTCAGTCGCAGTTATAAAGCCACATTCTTGCACTCGGTGCTCAGAATATTAGGAACAACTTCCTGATGCTCAGATGAAGCCGTGTCTCACAGTCCTCAGTCGTCTTAAAGCCTGCAATTATTCTCTCCTGCATCTGCTTCCCTGTGTTGTCATATTTTTTGTGTGAACAGATTTAAAAAGAGAAGTCAGTCAGGGATGTGGTCAAATGAGATTTTGACCCCACATGAACTATTCCACAAATATTTATTTTACATTTTATATTTTGATCTCTTCTATACCGAACTGAACCGAGCACTGCACACTTTATTCAAACTCATTTCCTGACATTAACGTGAAAAGATCTGCCCTCGCTGAGAAAGCGTCACACGGCTTATTTCAAATTTCTCCCTCAGAGACACGTGACACAGATGAATCTATATGCTTCTCGGCCGTCAGGCTGATTCTGTTGTGTGTTTTGGCGTCGGCAGGCCGACACAGTTTACACTTGAAGGTGCTGCCGTGCCTTCTGCTTCTCATTCCCTGCAAATAACCCCAGCAGCTCTGCTCCGACTGGCTGATTTAGTGCGAAGAGACGCAAACAGGACGACAGCTCTCGTTGTGGCCGCAAACACACACACACACACACACACACACACACACACACACACACACACACACACACACAGGCGCGTGAGGAGAGAGGGACAGAGAGAGAGAGAGAGAGAGAGAGAGAGAGAGTGCTGCGTGTAAATTGCAGTCGCCCACTTGAGATGCATGTTTCCCTTTGGCTTGTCAAATAGCCGTGCACCCTGCTGGGGCTAAGTCTTTGTTAGAGAGAGAGAGCGAGAGACATAGAGACATAGAGAGAGAGGGAGAGAGGGAGAGAGAGCGTAGTAACTTTTCTCTCATATGCACCAACGCTTTCTGTGAACAAGGTGTTTTTAACATGCCACAGACGAGTTGTGTCGGGGTTGTGTTTCATTAGGTGTCACAGCTGATTGTAACGAGTTCACAGTGATATTTCCTCACAGCCGCTTCTCTCTTTGTTTTTTTTTTAGATAGTCTTTTAAAAACTGCACTGGGAACGCTTTAAAGGGTCGCTTCACTCAAATAAACAAAGCACATCTTCCTATTGCGAGTAACGTTTTATTGTGGCTAAAATAAATGTTCCCCGTAGCAGTGCTGACAGTGAGGTGTCAGTATCATACAGAGAAATCAGGACGCTTTTACATGTCAGGTTTTGAAAAGTGAGAATTGATTTATTGTCGTACTTTAATGAGTGAAATGATCCTTTAAATCCTTGAGCCGCTGTACTTGGCTGTGTGAGGCTCAGACTCTGACCCTGCAACATATAAAAACACCATGTAAAACGACTTTTTATTACAGTTTGTGTTTGTTTGTGTGTGTGTGACCATGTTCCCAAAGAGCACGCCTAATTCATTTAGCTGATCAGTAGGCTGTACACACACACACACACACACACACACACACACACACACACACACACACACACACACACACACACACACACACACACACACACACACACACACTTCCATACCCTGCATACCAGTGTGGTGTTGGCTTGCTTAGCTGAGGCTTGGTGTGCTGTCTCTCTCTCTCTCTCTCTCTCTCTCTCTGTCCTCACTTGTCTTTCAACCTCAAACAACCTCCCCTTGCGATCTCTCTTTTTTCTCTTTTTCACTATGTCTCTCTACCCGTCCTGCTCTCTCTCTCTCTCTCTCTCTCTCTCTCTCTCTCTCTCTCTTTCTTTCTATCTTTATGTCTCTCTCTCTCTCCCTGCTAGGGGGAGCTCTCAGGCTGTGCTGCGCTCACTCTGCCACTGAGAAGGTAGCGGAGAGAGTGTGTGTGCGTGTGCGTGTGTGTGTGTGTGTGTGTGAGAGAGTGTTAATCAGATGACATCATCACCGAAAGACCACATTCACCCTGAACTGTCAACACATACACACCCTGAGCTTCACTGCCTGTCTCTTGCCACACATTTTTATTTTCACTACGTACTGTAGATCTAATAAAAGTGCTGACTGACATCTATTGCATTCAGTGTGTGTGTGTGTGTGTGTGTGTGGAGCTTTTGTTAAGGACTGGACTACATTTCTTTTTATTATCAATCAACCTGAACATTTTGGTCAGTTTGTGTGTGTGTGTGTGTTGTGTTTTAGTTTTGTTCTGCGTTGTTTTTTTGTTTCATGCATTTCTTTCAGTTCGTTTAAAGAAATTAACCCTTTTTTTTAATTTAATTGCATTTTATGAACTGCTCAAGTTAATCTATTATACTATTATTATTATTATTATAATTAGTATCCATTTGTCAGCGGTTACTTATGTAGCCATCCTACAGTCTCTTCTACAATTGAAACAGCTTCAAACACACTTAAAGTTCAGAATCATTATATGGAATGGATCAGTCATTTTGAGGCCACACAGCCTCTCAGAAGCTTTTTGTGCAGCGTTTCTGAGGAGCGCTTCTCTCCTGTCGCAGCGCCTCCCGGCCAGGTGGCTCCGTGCTCACTCACACAGTTGCTCCTCCGCTCGAATGAACTTTCTGCCTCTCTCTGAATCATCACATGCGAATTCCAGCTAATACCAGAAAAAGACTGAAACAAATGTTTAAAATTATTTGCACATTTACCCCCGATCCATGTCAAATTGGCTTGGCGCTGTAGTCCCGACTACGACCAGAGCAGGGGATTTACCTCATGACGAACTTAAATTAGCTTTGAGGTAAACAGGTTTACATTTGAAATCAGGTCAAAACCGGAAAATAGGCTGTGAGTCACAACGTTGGAACGTTTATTCTTAAGCAATCTCTCAATTTCCATTTGAAAATGAAGACGTGTTTTTAATTTCAGGAGCAACAAAAATGTTCTATTCAGAGGTTCTGTTCTGTTCTGTAGCGCTGATATTTCTACTCTGAGACGTTCTTACGTCTCAGACATATTCCTTTATTTTGATAGTTGACACTGCAGAGGTGACAGGAAATGAGGGGAATGTGACGAGACGACAAGTCACACAGACTCAAAGTGGGTTTGTTAGCACCTTAAACAGCCATTACAATGTACTGACCCATCTGTCAGTCTGAAAATAACACATTTAATACCTCACAAAAATAATAATAATAAATGTTAAGTTCCGTTAATTTTTATGAGGGAACACAGTGACATTCAAAGACAAATTATGGCTCTAATATTCTCCAGTTCTAATGTTTATTATGAATCTAAATACGTTTTCAAAATAAAATCATGACTCCAAATATTCAACAAATCAAAAATACACAGAAACACTTCCCGGTACAAGCTTCAGTCATTTCTCACTTCTCGCTCTGAGATGTTCAGATTGACTTTGGATAAAAACAGACACTTCCTGTTTGATCCTTCACACTTCTACTATCACCATCATCTAGGATGTGTCTTATACGTACAGTAGAACACTGTATGGAATATTCTCTTTGCAGCAGTGTGAGCAGCGTTCAGCATTTAGTCGGCTTCACCTCCAAATCTGAGGCGGTAACGCAGACGAGCTGCACTGACCCAGCCTCTGGTGTGTGTTTGTGTGTGTGCTTCTGTAGTAAACGTGAATTTCTTTGGGTTTGCAGAAATGCTGAAGTGTGTGTGTTTGTGTGTTTGTGCTCGCTGAGAGTGTGTCAGTTCTGATCTCTGCACTGCGCATTCTCACCCACAAACACTTTATCTTGATTTAGACCGTACATGTGTTTCTGTGAGGAAATAGTAAAAAAAAAAAAGCAAAAAAACGTAGCAGTAAAGTTCACTTTGTGTCTTTTAATCCAGTCACACACACACAGAATCACACGTGATTTTCACAAGTCGTCACTGACAGAACCGTTGTTGTCCCAGGAGCAGTTTGTAGCCATCCGTCAGTGAAAATAGGAAATGTTACTATGCTAGTAGTAAAAATAAAATCATTTGAAAAAAAGATATTGTGGAAGAGAGGGGGAAATATATATTTTTCCCACTGCTACGCTAATATGCTATTTGTGTTGTGAATATAAGGTGACGATGGTGTGGAGAGCGTGGAGGGGCGAGATGGATGAACAGCACATTTACAGTGATACGCGGTAAACAGAGGAAGCCAAACCTCAGAGACAGCAGCCTGTTGAGAGAATACCTCTCTCGCTCGCGACAGAAATCGAAAGCAGCGCCTTTTTTGGCCTTGGCGAGAGCCAAATGCAACATTTTGGTGCTCTAATGACCTGTTGCAACCTCCTCACTGCAGATATTGTGGATGCTTTGCTGTTATTTTTGAGACCTTCATTTTGAAATCGTACGTTTCCTTTGATTTCTTGTCAGTCTTTTTCAGCCCAGGTGAACTGAAATCCTATTAACACTCTCGCCTGACTCACCGCAGCCTTATTAGGTTAATTAGGCCAAAGTGAGGCTTCTTCCTTTGAATCTGTCATTTGCATACACGCTGTCGACTTCATCATCAATCAGTAATTATGGCCGAAGACACTACACACACATTTTTTTTTTTAATGTTTTTGATTATCTCCTGAAACTGCCTTTGGCTAATATAGATATTTACAGTATAGGAAACATTTAGATGTGCATTGTATTATAGTTATTATTATTAATATATATTTGGTATAATAATTATTGTTATTTTATTATTATTTTTTATTCTTTGAATTATATTTGCGAGCATTCAGTTCTCCTCTAGTTGATCAGTGTGTCTTCAAACACACATGAGGTCAGCTGTGTATTTCCTTTTTTAAAACCATATTTTATAATCAGTCCTCTCTGTGATGAAGAGCTGTCAGCAGGAGTCAGTGTGGATGGTTTGTTCCAGCTCACCGGCATTATTCTCTCTAATGTTTATTACTGGGAAAATACACTACCTGGCTGTTCATTTGAATAGCAGAGGACAGATGGCTGCAGCCTGCAGGCCGTACTCACACACACACACACACACACACACACACACACACACACACACACACACACACACACACACACACACACACACACACACAAACAAACATGTTACAACACACGATGCTTGCATGCAGTACAGAAATGCTTCATATACACACACGCAGAGGGAGCCGTGCTGTTGACATATATTAGACACCATGCACAGGCTCACGCACATACAGTACATCATCCTGTACCCATAGCAACACAATAAATAGCAATAGATCAGAATGCTTTTATGTTTTTTTTCTGATGTTAGAATTAAAATCTGTAAAATAAATCATTAAATAAATTTTATATATGACAATAATATATCTATCTATCTATCTATCTATCTATCTATCTATCTATCTATCTATCTATCTATATATATATATAAATATATATATATATATATATATATATATATATTATATATATATATATATATATATATATATATATATAAACTTGTTTTCCCACTATCTAAGTGAGTCATCTCAGAGCAGAACATTACAGAACATGAATCTGTGCGGTAAACATGTGCCGTCATCTTTCACATAGCGGCTCAGAGATAGGGCACTTCCTGAATATGTCGAACGTCACAAACATGACTCTGCTGCACACACAGCGAGGCTGGCTGATACGTTGGGCTAGTTGTATTCTTTAAAGTCTTTATGGGTGCATACATCAGCTCAGGGTGAAAGCGGCTGATGGGATAATCATTTTTTGTGAGGCAGATTTGACACACAGTGTGTTTCATGACCACTTAATTTTTTCTTAATTTTTCTCAGGTCATAAAATCCAAAGTCCAATCCGATGTCCACTTTCAAAACACTATCACTCGCTCCAAAATATCTACGAACACAACAGTAACATTACCAAATGTTCGCCCACAAGTCAAGACAAGAGAGCAACATAACTTTACAACGTCACTGTTCAGCCAAAGCCACAAAATCAACATTAGCCAGAATCTTTCTCATGCATCCTATAATCAAGACGTTTTCACAAGTGAGACATGAAGAGTTTTTTTATATTGTTTTTTTTAGCATACATTATATATGTTGAATGTGTAGAACGTGTTTCTAGTGTGAGAAGTGGAGCATTTAAAGCAGGTATACCACGCGGCGGGCTGCTCCATCTGTCCACCCGGCTGCTGATCCACCGTCTGCGTTAGAGGACGAGAGAGAGAGAGGCTGGTGATGATTTTACCCCTGGTGTCTCTTCTTTTCTCCGTCCTGTTCCAGACCACCACACTCCTTAAGTTTGGTTCAGATAATCGATAATCTGAAACAGTTCCTCATTATAGCCTGTTCATCAAATCTTTTATCTTTATCCTCCAGCAAACAGGAAGGACGGTGTCGTTCCTCTGTGACGGCAGCAAAACGCCCTTTGTCTCTGGCCAAAATAAATTTGATCATTCACAAACAAATATTTGCTTTGAATTTTTATCACTGTCTTTCTCAACTATGTTTAAATTTAAAGTACATACATTAGAGATACACAGAGATACATTTGAGGGATAACTTCTGATTCACATAATGATTCATATTTTATCAGCCTTGTATTTTTTCTTCACTGGACATGTAGACGTGCAACCTCTGATTGGTTGTTCTGTGAAGACGTTACTTTGTTTTAATATGACGTGAATGGAAACCACTGTAAACCATGTATATATATACATATATATATATATATATATATATATATATATATATATATATATATATATATATATATTCCCTCAGAAAAATATACATGTATATTGTATACATGTATATATATATATATATATATATATATATATATAAATATACATGCCTTTTTTTCAACTGTATTACAGGTGCTTCAGCATGGACATGGAATTAAATGCTGGCATGTGCACATGTAGTAATGAGTAGTAACGTATACTAATGTGTAGTAATGTATAGCAATGTATAGCAATGTGTAGTAAAGTTTAGTAATGTATAGTAATGTGTAGTAATGTGCAGTAAAGTGTAGTAAAGTGCAGTAAAGTGCAGTAAAGTGTAGTTAAGTGCAGTAAAGTGTAGTAAAGTGCAGTAAAGTGTAGTAGAGTGCAGTAAAGTGTAGTAAAGTGCAGTGAAGTGTAGTAAAGTGCAGTAAAGTGTAGTAGAGTGCAGTAAAGTGTAGTAAAGTGCAGTGAAGTGTAGTAAAGTGCAGTAAAGTGTAGTAAAGTGCAGTAAAGTGTAGTAGAGTGTAGTAAAGTGCAGTAAAGTGTAGTAAAATGTAGTAAAGTGCAGTAAAGTGTAGTAGAGTGTAGTAAAGTGCAGTAAAGTGCAGTAAAGTGTAGTAAAGTGCAGTAAAGTGTAGTAGAGTGCAGTAAAGTGTAGTAAAGTGCAGTGAAGTGTAGTAAAGTGCAGTAAAGTGTAGTAGAGTGCAGTAAAGTGTAGTAAAGTGCAGTGAAGTGTAGTAAAGTGCAGTAAAGTGTAGTAGAGTGCAGTAAAGTGTAGTAAAGTGCAGTGAAGTGTAGTAAAGTGCAGTAAAGTGTAGTAAAGTGCAGTAAAGTGTAGTAGAGTGTAGTAAAGTGCAGTAAAGTGTAGTAAAGTGTAGTAAAGTGCAGTGCAGGTGCTCTCCAACTGAATACAAGTCTTAGTACACTTCAGACGAACTAGATGCTACAAAGTGGATACACTTAAAAGTCGGGTGTCTTTGCAGGCTGAGTAATGAATCCTAATAACGGTGATGAAGGTGAAACATTTAGACGGCCTCTCTTTAAAAGCCGTTTGGTGTTGCTCCTGATTGTACGGAACAAAAGGTACAACATGTAGTTGCATGAAGCGTGACAAAGGGAGGCTTGAGAGAAAAGTTCAGACCTCTCTCTCATTTCTAAAAATGATGCTGAACAATGTGAGAATATCAATCTAGCTGACATGCCCCCTCTGTTTTTATTTTTGCACAGCGGAGATCGACCACCCAGATGGCCGCCTGCTCTCCGACACCCTACCCCACCCACTCAGCCTGCCCTCCCACCCGCTCAGTCTACCACCCCACCCGTTGGACCCAAGTTTGGCCCACACCCTGCCGCCCGGCCTCCATGTTGATCACGACCTGCTGACCTGCGGCCAGTGTCAGATGACCCTCCCGTTGGGCGACATCCTCCTCTTCATTGAGCACAAAAAGAAGCAGTGCCAGTTGCCGCTGCTGGCCAATGGCTGCTATGACAAGATGGCCGACAGGGGAGGAGGCGGAGGGAGTCCGACTCTGCCGAGCCTACATCACCACACGCAGCGTGGGGAGCTGAGGAAGGTGGTGGAGCCGGTGGAGATTGGCATCCAGGTGACACCAGAGGAGGAGGATGTGGGAGGACGTGAGAGGGGAGAGAGGATCCCCACTAAAGGAATTTGCCCCAAGCAGGAAAACACAGTGGCAGGTAGGCACAGCTTTATTTGTCTTCTTCCTAAGAGTGAGATTGATCTTGTGTCTGTTCTGTGAGGTATAACTATAAGAGTAAGTCAAGCTTACAGCAAAAACTAAACTGAACCTTTGCACATTATCACAGAGCTGTATCCTCCTCTTCCTGTACAAACCCACTAACCTCTCTGTGATAGTTACACTTCAGGATGACTTCTGCCGTTTACCGAGACATAGTTCAAGCACTTCCCTCTTAAACTCCCCTTAAAGCAGTTTAAGCACTTTTTTTCATTTCATTAGAAGGAGAGGACAACAGAGAGAGAGAGGGGCTGAAGAAAAAGGGGGTGAGACAGGCACTTTACCCACTCAAAGCCCTAAAGACCCCTCGAGGACTTGGCTGGTTGAGACAGACTTGGGCAAAACGTGACGGAGAGACTCGCCCTCGACTTTTCAGGGAGAAATCCATTGAAGCCATCCTATAACAAAAAAAAAAAAAAGGTGAAAAGCTCATTAAAATTCAAATAAGCAACAGAGGGAAGAAAGCGCGATGAGGAGAAAAGAAGAGCAGGAGGGATTAGGGGCTAGTTTCTCTACCGTCCAGAGGGGTGAAGAGGATGTTTAGGTGGAAATATGTTAAGCCAGGAGGAAATAGCAGAATATTCTGTTTTGCGACAGCAACTGCAGCACGTGCGACAATCAGCCAGCATCAACATTTAAATGAGAACTTCTCAACGATGAAAGCATGTAGAAAGAGGATGTGGTGCATGTTGCAGATGTTGGCAGGAGTGCTGTGTTGATATGACTGATATGTTATCATTCATACATCAACGTCAGGTCCATACTGCCAAGTGAACCCGGGCCTCTTCATACCGCCCCCCGTTCCTGCGTGACCCTTGATAGTTCAGACAGACACCGTAACTATTAAGAGTTGGGACACTGATTTCTATGGCAGCTGTCAGACAAATACAAAAAAAAAAAAATAGTTGTAATAAAAGCACAAATCCAGTTGTGTTTGGCCTGTAGATGTCCTGCTCATGCTGGATGACTGAGAAGAATTCAACCCTCACCCAACCTACCTCCAGTCGATACCAGTTACAGTCACTGAGATAGCGATTGTTTTATTAAATATGTTTTTGAATGGCCGTCTATGGGAGCTGCATACATTCTTTAAAGGAATCATGCTTACAGGCACACAGGTACCCTGTGGAAATATACTCCTCATACTGAAGGAGATACTCAGTAGTTTCACCAGGGGGTGAATTATTAGGCTGATTCAGACGTCTTCAGAAGTCTGGTGTTGTGGGTAAAACACAGGTCCTCCCATTCAGTTTAATAAGGGGAGTGCATTTTGGCTCCAACTGCAGGGGGTTAAAAAAAAAGAGAAAAGCAACAACGCTTGGAGAAACGCAGCCTGACTGCAGTCAAAGCACAGTGTCATGCATCTTTGCTTTTATAATTGTTTATAATTGTGCACCAGTTTAACACTTATTTTCATTCGTGGGTCTGTGGCCATGCTCACTGTAGGCCCGGCATGCTGAACCCACTCTGGCACGATGCCACACATCTCGTTTTTTAACTGTTTAATCCGTTGATGCGAACTTTCACCAGCAGACTAGTAGCAGAACAACACAGCAGCTTCTCCTGCTGGCAAATTGATGAATTTACCACTTTCAATTATTCCACACACTGAACAATTATTGGATTACTAGTGTTTAGAATAATGGTCCCAGTCTGAGTTTTTTTTTTCACTTTGAGAGGAATAAGCACATCCATGATCAAGCATTAATACATGGTAAATGATGTGACTGGACTGACCCAAGACAATAAAGCAAACCTGACTTATTGAATATCCTAAAACGTCCACTAAAATAGTTTCCAAGCGTATGTTTTGAATACATTAAATCCCGATCTGCTTTTTGTCTTCAAGTGTATGCATGAAATAACTTCGATCAATACCCTGATGAAGACCGTTTTGTCTGCTTTCAGTGTTGTATGTTAAACGACTGATTCCCAGGCTGTTGATAGAAACGACCCCTGTTTTATATGTTGTCCAAGGTATGTGTAAAATCCAGCCGAGAGCTGGACAGACAACGTAGCAAAATTCAATTCAAACTCAAAACAATGGCCCGACTCCTTGTGAGGAAATGGCCCTTTTAGGCTCCACTTCTGACTGACTGGTGTGCTGCTGCAGGACAATGCTCCTCTGAACGTCTCAGTCTGCGGTTTGGCTCTCACTGTATAACACTGTGTATAACACTTCATCAATATTTTACCAGGCTGTTACAACTCTGCTCGGCAGCCTCACAGCGCACAGCTGTGGACAGAACAGCCACCTGAACTCCTGAGAGCACGGCACTTAGGTCTGTGACTGCGCCGCGGGTTTACATCTAACGCACAACTTCTCTGAGCAGCAGAGAAGGTGCAAATACCTCTGACAGTGTCTGCAGAGCTGTGTGCACTAACTGACTGTGGTTGGTCACAGTGTTAGGTCGGCATTATGCATGAGTGTATCTCCCCCCAGTGTTTAAATACTTGCAATAACTGTAATCTTCCTGTGAGATCAACTTCACATGTTTGGTGTTGGATGGCTTGACATCGTAATTGCCCAATATTTTTTTTTCATAACACACACGCGCAATAATTTTCATATTAAAAGCAAAAACATATCAGTGGCTCAATTGGTCATGCACCGCGGCAACTGTAAACTATATTGCTGCAATAACATTTTATGTTTCAGACTAGTCTCACGGTATTTCACAATTTCCACATGAAATATGACCAACTGGCACCTTATTAATGCGAGGGGACGACAGAGGGGTTTATTAATCAAGCCGGAGTTTAATTTGGAGAGAACACACTCAGCCCTGCTCGTAATCACCGGGGGGAATTTTTCTGTTTGCAACACATAACGTTTTTTTTTTTTTTTTTTTTTTTTTTACACTTTCATTACCTGGTGAACAGGAGGAAAGCGAAACACATGGGGAAGGAAGCAGGAGAGCAGAGCGAGGGCGAGGGGAACAGTGAAACAATTTGAATGTCAGCTCAGAACACGACTGATGACGACGCCTCATAATGGAATAACAAACTGTTATTCTTTAAGATTGTTCACTTCCTTTTGTTTTCCGTGCCAAGTGGAACACACACTCACATATTCACACTTTTGAGGAAAGAGACATTTTGTCCTTCAGATTGTGTCAACGCATCGACATCAGCACACTCATATACATTTGTTTGTATTGTGAAGAGAAATGCAGTGAAGCTACAGCTGTAAGAGACCAAAAGACACGATGTCCTCATGTGTGACTGCCACTGATAAATCATCCAACGATGTCCCTGACACACTATTACTCAACTTGATTTGCATGACATGATATGACATACAAATACTGTTTACCATAGAGAAAAATAAATTACACAATATACTTGATATTCATGTGAAATGCCGCAAAAATTAGGTGTGTTACTTCAGTGCTACAACTCCTCACTTCCTCCTTTGAAGCTGTAATAATTACTGCAGCCACTAGAGGTCGCCACCTAACAATGACTTTATATGATTTATTGATGAGGACGGACTCGCCAATGTGTTATCATCCTCCACTTGGCTGATTTAATTCACAATAACCAAACAACTACAACTTACAAGTGTGTGGTCTTAATACACAAGATGTATCTGGAGTCAGCCCAGTTACATCACTAGCTGTTAGCTAATTAACTAGCCAGGCTGATATAGCAAAATATGATTTGCTAATATTGCATTAATTTGTGCTAAAAAAGCTCATTTTAAATGTATTTAACATAAGCTATAATTTTGTAATTAACTAGCCAGGCTGATATAGAAAAAATATGATTTGCTAATAGTTAGCATACAATAATTTAAAATAAGCTATAGTTAATAGTCTTTTAGGGTGCTCTGATTGATCAGACACCGATCATTATTGGCAGATGTATGTTAACCTGTAACCAAAAAATTATTGAGAATTATTACATTTTGATACAGCATTTCTGTTTAAGCTGGCGCTGCTTTTGTAGCCTTTACGGCACTGATTTAGCAGCACCTGAAAACTCACGGACCAATTGCACGCGTAAGTCATCTCACGTGATGCCCCTCAGCCAATGAAATCTGTGTATTCAGTCAAGCGTCTGCAAATCCGGTGAGAGACACACACAGGCGAGGGACAAGGGGCAGGTGGAGGGAGGTATTTCATATGACAAGCTCTTAAAAGAGAAAAGTGGACGGAAAAAGAATAAATAAAAAATACAGAGCTTTTAATCAAGAATGGACGACCTCTCCCACAGGCAGTTTAAAACCAGTCTGTCGCATATGTTCAGAGACTGTGGTGATTATTAAAGCAGTAATGTGAAGCGCCACTATGAGACGGAGCACAAGTCTTTTGAGCAAACATACCCACTCAAATCTGAACTGAGGGCGCAGAAAATAAAGGCTGGAGCTCAGCTCTCTCACTGAGCAGCAGAAATTGGGGAGTTGGTGAGAAAAAAGAGGGAGAGAAAGAAACGGAGGTGTTAAAGCTGTTCAGTTGTTAAACTGTGTCGAGACTGCTTGTTATAAATATAGTTGAGACTGTTTGGATGCAAAATAAGAGTTAATAATAGGAAGAAAAAGGGAAACTTTTCGTTCTTTATTATTTTTTCTAATGAAGCGCTTATTTAAGAGGCATGTCTTTTCAAAGCTCTCTGTCATGTATTGTATTTCTTAATGCTACCTTTACTTGAAACGTGTTCAGTACTTATTAATAATTCCTCCAGTTTAATGTGAAAACTGACAATATTGTCGAAATATAGAATTGTACTTAATTTTATTTAAAAGTCAGCTCTACTGTATATGAACTGAGTCACATCTTAAGTTGACGATGTCGTGGACCTTCGTCTGAGTACATTTCTGTACAATACAGAGAACAGTTTCCTGTCAGTTAGCAGATTCAAGTTCCTCGTAACCGAGTGCACCTTTGGGCCTGGAGATCCTAACAGGCAACCTTTGGTCACACTCCCTCCAGGCTCCAGGTGAGTGTCAGTCAGGCCAGCTGTCAACTCCACAGAGGAGGAATTTTGACAGTTTAGATTCCAGAAGAGAGAATGAATGGTGTCCTTTTTACACACACATGCAAACACACGCACGCACACACATCCATGTGGCACACGCATATCACTGAGTAGTGTTTAACACCACCTGACACGGTGCTGTGCAGCCCTTAAAGCCTTGTCAGCTAAGGTTTAATTCAGACATGTAACTAAGTCCAGTTAGAATCAAGAGGAGCACACACACACACACACACATACGCACACACACACACACACACACACACACACACACTCACAGCCATGCGTAATAGTGCAGTAGTTTTGACAATCTCAAAAATGATGACACCTTTTTAATCTGAGAGTCATTTGACAAGCCGTGTGTGTGCGTGTGTGTGTGTGTGTGTTTGTGTGTGTGTGTGTGTGTGTGTCAGCTGTCTAGCTTTACCTCCGCTTTCACAGCCACTTTTTCTGTTATTTTTTCCCCAGCTGACTTTTTGTTTGCTGTTTGTTCGAGTTCATTCGCTCTGTGTTACTCATACACACCAAGATGAGGACGTCTCTCTCTCTCTCTCTCTCTCTCTCTATCTCTCTCTCACACACACACACACGCAGTCTTCAATAAATAATGATTGAGAACAGTGGTGTGTCGCTAAAATATTTACCATATGCTTATTTATCTTGCAAATGAAACTGCGTGAAGACTTGACAAAGAGCTCGGCACAGTGTCTGTGTGAGTGGATGTTTGTGTGTTTGATATAACAGGCTGTACTTTAGAGGCATTACGGCGCCTGCTGCTCTTGTTTTTTTTTTTTTGCGTTGTTTCAATAAAGCTGGGAGGCCTCTCGGATGGAGCGCCGGCCTTTTTGAAGTGATAATTACTCTGGTGTGTATTGCTGCCTGCTCTCTCCCTCCCTGTCTCACTCCACCTCCCTTGCTCTCTGCATCCTGTGTGCTTTTGGCTGGTATAGTTTTTTTTTTTTGTTTGTTTGTTTGTGTGTGTGTGTGTGTGTGTGTGTGTGTGTGTGTGTTACTGTCCCGATGCATTTTTATTAGGCCAGAAATGATGTCAACAAACACACACACACACACACACACACACACACACACACACACACACACACACACACACACACACACACACACACACACACAAACACATCAAGCTTTGCTCTTGGTCTTGAACAGTGTTGAATGAGTTACCAGGAAAATGTAATGTAATAATATAATAATTATATATGATGATAAATTACCTGTGAAGGAGTGACACAGTTGTTTTAATAATTGCATCAAAGCACACATGACATAACTAATTCGTAGATACCAGCCACCTCAGTGCACCTGACATTTTTCATTGAGGTGCATTATTCCCTGAGAAAATGGAGAGCATGTTGAGAAAGGCCTCACTTGCAATGTAAAAGAAACTGAGAACATTTTACTGGATCTGCACCAAAAGTTAACAGTGTCTATTCTGGGCAGAGACACATTCCTCCATCCAAGTTTCATGGAAAATCTGTTCTGTAGTTTTTTTGTGTAATCCTGCCGACAAACCGACCGACCGGCAAACAAAACCAACAAACTAACCTCCACGGGTGAAGACGCGACCTCCTTGTTTTGGCGTCTGTGCAGGAATGGAGGTACTGCGCTGGTGCTCGTATCGCAACAGTTCAAATGGTACCCAGCCCCAACTGTTTGTCACACCTGTAGAGACAGGAAACATGATGTTGTGGTTACTAAGCTGCTTGCCAGTTTGGAGGTATTTAGTGATCTTTACCATCTAGCTTAGGCCTGGTGAAACACAGAAACCAAACAGCTCTCAGAACCGCCCACTTCCTGAATGTAAGCTCACTGAACAACCCCGTAGCACCCACTAAGCAACCCATCTAAGGAGACAAAACATTATTATATTCATGAGACTAATTTGGTGTCAATGAAAGGTACAAACGTTCGTCATCTGTTGGTGAAAGTCGCCTCCTACAACTTCAGCGCCTGTGTCAAGTTTTAATGCTGACTCTAACAAGCTCCTTATCGCTACGACTGATCATCGCTTCTAAAACTTAGACCTTCTGCGTGTGCATTTGAATGGATGTGTGTGTGTGTGGGTGTGTGTGTGTGTGTGTGTGTGTGTGTGTGCGTGTGCAGCTCATTGTCTTCTCCCTCTGCCCCCGTCTTCCATCCACTTCTTCTAAATGACGATCCGTAAATCCAGCATCCTGGACACAAACCAGACACTGAGAGCAAAACAACCGAGACATGAAGGCTGGAGAGAGAACGAGAGGGGTGGAGAGACCTTCAGAGAGAGAGAGAGAGAGGGGGAGAGGGAGAGAGAGAGTGAGAGAGAGAGAGATTTTTTGCCATTAATAGAGCATAAAAGGCAAATCGGCATCTCGTGCTTCTTAGCATTTTCAAAATCCCTTTTCGCGATTTTTGCCTCGTCGCCTCTCTGCCGCGTTAATCACTTTGCATGCACTCATTTAAATATTAAAATTTTCTTTAATCATCAAAGCCAGTGAGCATCATGCATATTCATATCAGTCCCCCCCCGCATCCCCACATCCCCTGGATCTCAGGTTCATTACTCTGCTGCGCAGCCATTAGCCACTTCCCTAATCACACAGTTTACACACACAGACTAGCCCATGTGAGCACGCGCACGCAGGCACGCACGCAGCTAGCCAACAGCGCTAACCAGTGCTAATCCGCTAACTAGACTAAAACACACAGACATCCCTCCAGTCTAAACTGAGTGAGCAGACTTGTCATCCATCCCGGCTGCTAGATGGCTGGAGCTGGGAGTATTTGTCAAGAGGCTCGATGAAACCCTCATTTGCATAATGACTTTGTAGTTCTGCATTAATACAATTTGCATATGAAGCCGTGTTAATTACTCCTGATCAGCCTTTTTTGCATTCATGCATGGTAATTTTCGGCGACTTGCGAAAATTGATGTCCTGGCATCAGGAATGAGATTGGTGGAAGAGGCTGTGTGTGTGTGTGTGTGTGTGTGTGTGTGTGTCTGTCTGTGAGTGTGTCTGTGTGAATGAGGATGATGACCGGATGGAGATAATGAAGACACGAGAGGAGAGGAGAGGAGAGGAGAGGAGAGGAGAGGAGAGGAGAGGAGAGGAGGCAGCGTCTCTTTTCTGTCCGTCCATAAGTTTTACGGCATCTCTTTTAATTGTTTAGAGTAGAAGGAGAGGCTTTTCAGTAAAATCCCCTAATTTTGTCAGATAGACAGACAGACAGACAGACAGACAGACACACACACACACACACAGTGGCTGGCTGGCAGCCATTCAGAATCTATTGTTTACTCTCAGTTTTTAATTTCTTACAGCAGAGACTTCATTTCGCTGTCAGCTCACAAACTGTCAGTCTGTACCGGTCTGACTGAGACTGGATGTATGATATAATGTATGAATAATATTCACAGCATTTTATAAATGATTTTGGTTCTGATAATAACATGTTTCCCTCTTTGAGACCTCTCCATATTGTTGCTGTACATACACCCCACATATCGCCACATGTTATCAGAGTTCCTGCCATATGACTCACGCTGTATCTAATCTAGCTGGGGTCTTTGGACCCACCCTGAGGACCAGTTGGTTTAGCAGCTACTGAGACATGACATCTACTTTGCAGTTTGGATTTTGTAGCACGGGAAAATCGGCTTTCCTTTGATGAGAACGCCATCTAAGTGAGCTAAGGTTGATTTTAGAAGCGTTTCATTTATTTAAAGCTTCTCCCTCAAGGGCCAGCTCAGCTGATTTCCCCACCGGGACGATCAGGTTTAACAAACCCAGTTAGAGAGTTCTTTTTTTCTCGTTCCCTCCAGACTTCATGCATTCATTCATTCATGGAATTGTTTTGGCCTTTTCCTCGTGGATCGGGACAGGGCTTTAGATATATATCATGTGTGGATTTTCTTACTGGCACAGGAGGAAATCAAACACAATTGGTTGAACACAATAACATAATTGAAGTTATCAGCAGCTTTAGAGTTGCGGGCTGCAGGTCAGCAGAAATGTGTTTCTAACAGGATGTTACTGAACATTCCTCTTGTTCCCACCGTCTGTCGCAGAGCTGCAGGTCGACCGATGTTGGATGCTTAAAGGCTGGTAGAAGAACAGTGTATGGGGCAGGAAAATGCTGATAGTTGATTGATTGTGTGGACATGTTTCTGTAGACACTATGAAGTTCACTCACCACAGCTAAGACTCTTCAGTTGCTAAAGACATCAAATAACACCATCAGACGTCCTGCGTCTTAATGCCGTGCTCAGCAGAACTGCGGTATCTTCCTGCCACAGCGGGAGAATATACCCGACAGTCATCTGGCCTGGGACCGCCATAAAAAAACATTTGGCATGCCGGTCATCGCCAACTCTCTCTCTCTCTCTCTCTTTGGTCGTCCTCTGCCTTTTTAATTGCATGGAAATATCTCCTGCATTTCAGTGTAACACCCTACCACTGCAGACTTCTCGGAATTCATCTGAATTCAGACTGAAACCAAGTCACAGGGATTTTCTCTGGCAGATTTCTCCCCGCTGAGTCTCCGGGATGACACTGTGCTTTGTCTTGTCTCTCGCCAAAACAGCCTGCTCTTTCTCTCCAGCTTTGACGCTCTGAATCCACAGCTAGTATTTGTTTCGTCTCTCGACCTAACGCTGGTGGCTCTCACTGCCACTCAGTGAACAACAGTTGATTTTAGTCTAAGATGGGGGGGTGGGGGGGCGGTACACACAGCTCAGGTAAGACAATGGTTTATGGTTAGCCTTCCTACCCATGCTGACATGTTGATGCTGTAAATCCCTCTTGGACTAAGCAGAGGGAGACGTAACTCTCGACTGAAAGTAACCTGACAATATTGTCACTACACAATAGCAGGCAGCAGCAGCTCCAGCCCGGCTGCGTGGACAGGACGGGATTACCACAGTATTTTGCTGCGTTTGGGGGCACTCATGACTGCCCCTCTTCTCTACAATGGGCTGTTGGCGTTTAACACCGGCCAAATCACCACTTAACAAAAGCTAATTTCTCACTTGGTTAAACTGGGAAGGATTAGGGGCCCTGTGTCGGCGCAATCCATGTTTGGTGAAGAGTAAGGGATGGAGGGATGTTGGGAAAGGATTTAAACCTCAATTACAAGGGACTGAGGGCTTTTGTGTGTCCGTGGCGAAGGTGGGACGCCGAGGTTTAGCGACTACGCTGAGAATGTCTGGTGTGCCTCGTTCACGTGTGCTGGTGTGTGTACTGTATGCATGAGCACGCAGCCAAGGGTGTCATACCCTGACAAATACATGTTGATCCCCTTGTTTAGGGGAGTTTAACTCTCTCCGGTTTCCCAATATAGCACAGCCCCGGCTCCACACGAGGAGGGATGACTCACAGTCGAAACTTACGAAACAACAGAAATTGAAACCCCTTTCTGCGCGTGTCGTTGAATGTTTTGGTATCGTATTGTCCGACCCTTTACTAACCTCGAAGCCCCACAGAACTCAGAACCACCTATACTCCATTTAAAACCTCTTAGATTACAGTAGCAGCAAAAACCCCTCGAACTGTTTTCAACACGACAGTTCGAGACACCCACTTGACACAGCAAGTGACCATCCTCTCTTCAATCGTCTACTCCCTTCTACTATACAGTAAGCACACATGAATGCAACAATGTGAGTGCATGAGAGTTAAAGCGCTTTAACACCTATTAAAACAATTTAGCACCCCCCCACTCCAGCCGGACCAACTTTTTACTGGCTTTTCCCTTTGCTCAATATTTAACAGATGTTGCTGTCCTCGGCGCTCATTTTCATTTATTTATATGGTGCGAGGGACATTCTTAGTGGTGGTGCAGTTAAACCAGAGCGGCGTTCCTGCACCGTCCTTCACACACACACAACCGGATTTTTTAGCTGCTCTCATCTTTTGACTTTTGAGGGAATGCGAGCAGGACGAGGAGGGGGTGAGATTCCCCCTCTGTACACCAAAACCCTTTTGTTTGTATCAAAGCTCGGCCTCACCCCCGCTGACACCCCTGAATTATTCACTTAGAGAAAAAGATAAACAAAGCTGGCTAGCTACAGTTGTTCTATTGATTTCTCTGGGCAACATCACAGATAACAAAAAAGAGGGCCGAGGAGAGGAGCTGGGCCGCTGCCATCGCTCCTTTTTCCATCTGTAAATAAATCAATAACATACAGAGTTTTTTCTCCTGAGAAAGCAACCCATGTCAGATTTCCCAGGAAAGCTAATAATGCATTTAAATTATATCTACTTTGTTATTTAGGTAGTTAGAGCATGCGTCTGTGGGCTCAGGGCTTTGCCATATGGGAACAGTCTTTTCTACCTGTTGGTTAGGCTAAAATTGCCCTATGCCGGGGTAATTTGCCATTCGGAGCGAGGTTGGGGGTTGGCCAAGTAAACAATGCTGGCTGAGGGCCAACAACCGGCAGTGCAACCGCTCTGATTAGAAACAGGCGGATCCTCCCTCTGCTTTTTTTCTGTCTGGGGAAGACAGGCCACGAGATTTCAAATAAAAGCTGCTCATAACCTGCACTACTGAAAGCACATTTGCGCTGGGTTAACGTAAGTATCGACTCCAAGAACATCTTCACATGCTCTTCTATAATACTGAGTGCTTGTGTGCTGTGTCGAAGTGTTCGCACACACATTTCCACAGGTGTAAGACACACGGCTACATTTTTGGCCCATTTAGTGACGCTCCCGTCCAAACCACTGGATCCTTTAACTGCCACCCCCCTGGCACTACTTGAAGGCTTGCAGATAAAAAGCATACCTGTGAGGAAATTGCAGGTTGGCGGGCAAAGTGTTTTTTTTTTTCTCTCATTGTCTAAGGCTGCTTAATCACCAGAGGGTTTCTCCATTGTTTCTGCTCCTACTGCCCCACAGCACATTATTATGTCATCAAAATGCTTAGTTACACTGCAGCACTCTGCGACCACCCATGCAGGCATTCACATCAACCACAGGATCTGAAACGCCTTCTTCAAATGTAAAAGCTGTGATTGGTCAGTTGATAAAGTGCAACCAGCCGCCAGCAGCCCCTGGCCCTCAGTGGGCCTCCCATCACGGCTGCCAGCACCGCATTGCCATCTGCCTGGCTGCGGTGAGAAGTCTTGCTCGGAAAGGGAAATCAGATCAGTGCATCCAGCGTGGCTCGATGTGAGCTTGACTACGACAGCTCGACACACACACAGAAACACTCACAGGCAGAGCCGATCCAGCAGAGGATACCTTGACCTAAATGGTCAGCGCTTGAGGTCTAATGAGCCAGAGAGCAGGCCGGGTTCTAAGCTCTGACCAACATCGCCACTCGCTACACTACTACTTGGTTTCCTTCCCTGAGAGACCACACATTTTTAGGTTTAAAGTGACTTCACCCAACATGCGACTTCACCTCATTTCACAAGGGAGGTTATGCTTTCGCCCCGTGTCCATTTGTTTGTTTGTTGGTTGATTTGTCAGGAGGATTTCAGAAAAACTACTGGGTGTGTTCCCGCAATACTCGGCTGGAGGATGTGTCTCGGTCCAGAATAGACGCGATTAACTTTTGGTGTGGGTCCGGATAAGGGGACAGATCCAGGAAATGTTTTCTCACGTTTAAGCTTGACCTTTTTCTACATTTTTGTTAATTCGTTGGGGAAGAATGACTCTTGACAAAAAAAATCTGGCGTGTTTAGGTGGCTGGTATCTACGAGTGACTGCATATCAATGCCAACCCAAATAATAATCCAGATCTAGCAGATTTAAATAAGTTATTTGATATTGGATTGGGCTTTATTGAACTAAACAGGACTGTTGGACCTTGGCGGATGTATGTGCTCTACTGAGCAGTTGTAGCGTTCTTGCAGCTTCTGATACTCAGCTGGAAGAATCTGAATCACTGATACTTTAAGAATTTTAAGTGAGCTCTGATTCCACTGCGTGGGTACTCCTAAATTGTATTCTTGGGCAGGAACAAGGGCCCGGCGACCAAAACTGGGTCTAGGTTTCCCGAAATACAAGCAAGTTCCTGAGCAAAACGTTTCTTGCAGTGAATGATGTGTGTGATAGATGAACCTATAGACCAACAAGGCTTAATTTCTTTGTTGCCAAAATACTACACTGTTAACTTATGCCCGAGAGACGAGTTTAAAGCATTCTTTCCCACTCTCACTCATCCTCCGTCTTTCCCGCTGTCGGTTCACGTCTT
The DNA here is from genome assembly GCA_963678695.2 of Diplodus puntazzo. Taxonomy (NCBI): domain Eukaryota; kingdom Metazoa; phylum Chordata; class Actinopteri; order Spariformes; family Sparidae; genus Diplodus; species Diplodus puntazzo. The sequence continues at coordinate 21,554,759 of OZ023175.1, read as the reverse complement.
TGTTGAGTTTGGCTGCTGTGCGAGCGCTGAGCTTTAACTACGAAGCTCCATCACGCTCGCTCTTTCTAGCCCGCTCAGAATCATGTCCTCAAATGACAAAGAGGTTTTTCCATTTTTTCCAGTACCGTTCCTCCATGTCCAACACTTTACTCCTCTGTCATTTTGTAGCTTTCACATTTTCACTCATTAAGAGACTTTCTTTATTGAACTTGCAGAGAAAAAAACAAATCCTTGTATGCTGTAGCATGTTGTGGGATGTTGCAGTGTGCTTTAGGAAGCTGCACCAGGCTCAGACTCAGAGACTGTGGCTTCACATTGCATTGTAGCATGTCGTAACGATGTGGGCTGCATGTTGCTGTGCATTACAGTTGCCGGATATGACGTGTGGCAGAAATAGACTCATTTACTGATTTGTATACTGACTATGTGACAATGGTTGTTGAAGACAGAAAAAGAAACAGTGCATTTCTCCTTTAAGAGACAGAGCAGCCGTGCTAGACGGTATTTCATACTGTGTGTGTGGGACTGTGTGTGTGTGTGTGTGTGTGTGTGTGAGTGTGTGTGAGAGTGTGACTTGACTGTGTGTGATGGTATGAGGCTATGAGGCTCAGCAAATGAAAACAGATTGGAGTGGTTATGGGAGCAGGCCTGCTTCCAGTTAATGTGGAGACAGCAAGAGTACCAAAGAACTCCTCTCCATTCCTTTCTCCTCTGCTCTCCTCTGCTCCCCTCTGCTCCTCTCTGCTCTCCTCTGCTCCTCTCTGCTCTCCTCTGCTCCCCTCTGCTCCTCTCTGCTCTCCTCTGCTCCTCTCTGCTCTCCTCTGCTCCCCTCTGCTCTCCTCTGCTATCCTCTGCTCCTCTCTGCTCTCCTCTGCTCTCCTCTGCTCCTCTCTGCTCCTCTCTGCTATCCTCTGCTCCTCTCTGCTCCCCTCTGCTCTCCTCTGCTATCCTCTGCTCCTCTCTGCTCTCCTCTGCTCTCCTCTGCTCCTCTCTGCTCCCCTCTGCTCCCCTCTGCTCCTCTCTGCTCTCCTCTGCTCCTCTCTGCTCTCCTCTGCTCTCCTCTGCTCCTCTCTGCTCCTCTCTGCTCTCCTCTGCTCCTCTCTGCTCCTCTCTGCTCTCCTCTGCTCCTCTCTGCTCCCCTCTGCTCCCCTCTGCTCCTCTCTGCTCCCCTCTGCTCCCCTCTGCTCCTCTCTGCTCTCCTCTGCTCCTCTCTGCTCTCCTCTGCTATCCTCTGCTCCTCTCTGCTCTCCTCTGCTCCTCTCTGCTCCCCTCTGCTCCTCTCTGCTCTCCTCTGCTCCTCTCCTCTGCTCTCCTCTTCTATCCTCTACTCCTCTTTGCTCCCCTCTGCTCCTCTCTGCTCCCCTCTGCTCCCCTCTTCTCTCCTCTGCTCCTCTCTGCTCCCCTCTGCTCTCCTCTGCTCCTCTCTGCTCCCCTCTGCTCTCCTCTGCTCTCCTCTGCTCCCCTCTGCTCTCCTCTGCTCTCCTCTGCTCCCCTCTGCTCTCCTCTGCTCTCCTCTGCTCCCCTCTGCTCTCCTCTGCTCTCCTCTGCTCTCCTCTGCTCCCCTCTGCTCTCCTCTGCTCTCCTCTGCTCCCCTCTGCTCTCCTCTGCTCTCCTCTGCTCCCCTCTGCTCCTCTTTGCTCCCCTCTGCTCCTCTCTGCTCCCCTCTGCTCCTCTCTGCTCCCCTCTGCTCCTCTCTGCTCCCCTCTGCTCCCCTCTGCTCCTCTTTGCTCCCCTCTGCTCCTCTCTGCTCCCCTCTGCTCCTCTCTGCTCTCCTCTGCTCTCCTCTGCTCCTCTCTGCTCCCCTCTTCTCTCCTCTGCTCCCCTCTGCTCTCCTCTGCTCTCCTCTGCTCCCCTCTGCTCTCCTCTGCTCTCCTCTTCTCTCCTCTGCTCCTCTTTGCTCCCCTCTGCTCCTCTCTGCTCTCCTCTGCTCCTCTCTGCTCCCCTCTGCTCCCCTCTTCTCTCCTCTGCTCCTCTCTGCTCCCCTCTGCTCTCCTCTGCTCTCCTCTGCTCCTCTCTGCTCTCCTCTGCTCTCCTCTGCTCCCCTCTGCTCCCCTCTTCTCTCCTCTGTTCCCCTCTGACAGTTGTTCTCGGACACAACATGTGGAAGCCTCAACTTTCAAAACTGAAGCATTCATATGTTGTCCTCAATATTCCAGACCGAGAATTGACTTCTGATAGCTGATCAGTAGTTTAGCTGGGGTTGCTAGATGACTGTCATGAGTAGAGAGACTGGTGACGTTTGATCGTCTCTCTCAGCACCTTCATCGCACTGAATTTTTGTTCGTCTGTTACAAAAAAGACGTTTCCAACTACTAGTTATATCACTGATGCGTTCAACATTGTGACCTCACCACTGAATATGGACGTTCATTGAGCCTGAGAATCAGCACCTGCCATACTGCTCTCATTCCATGAATATATATTAATAAATACATATAGGTTCAGGTCATTGTAATACATCTACATTTTACTCTTTGTTGTGGCATTGAGTTGTCGTAACTGATCCGACCATTCTCGCTCCCAGCCTGTGAAATACAGCAGCCTGGTCAGTGCCTTCTTTGCTTCCCTGGAGCTTTCTCAGATGCAAGTATTTCCTTCGGCATTAATAAAGTTCTGTCTTGTTCTATCTTTCATCTGGGTTTGATGCTGACCCTCCAGCATCACTTCATGAAGTATAAAAAGCAAGACAAGTCAGTCGGGGCGGTTGGATGGGCTGCATACTGGACTTCATCTCCAGAGACTGGGGTTAATGTCCCGTTCGTGACTCAAGAGTGAACTCACATCAATGACATAACATGCTTTACATTACAAGACTGAATGTAGCTATTTTTTAACCCAACGTATGATTTAATCTCTAAACGACCAAAGACCAAAACTCCTAACATGTCAAAATATGTGAACTGTTTGTCAGCGGAGCTTTAATTTGAAAGTCTAACAGGATGTTGTATATTACTTGATTTTGTTCATTTGACCGTGGAGCCCTTCATGCCCTGAGCCGACGCTAGAAGTACAGGCAGCGCTTCACTGACTGAGTTGCTGTATTTGACGCGTTGGGAGTAAGAATGTGTTGCTCTCGTCACATCAGGCTCTGTTGTAGTGTTGAGTTCACAGTGCTATCATAGCTGAAAGAAACGTGGACAGAACTATGAAAATCAGACCTGTGTTCCCCTGATCCAACAGGGTTATACGAGCTTATGTGACGGTAAAAAGGTGTTAGGTAAACTAACTCTAGGTGGGCTCCCCCTGCAGTGTGTCCCTGCTGCCTTTCCACATCTTTCCCGTAATCCAGGCCTTATAAGGGCCTCTAACACAGACCTGTCCCCTCATCCCTCCCTCCATTCCTCCATCCATGCCCTCCTCTAACCCCCATCTGGTCTGGATCTGCTCTCGTCCTCGACCTGCCCCCCCTCCCCTCCCTCCCTGCTTCTACTTCTCGCTGCCATTTCTGTATAAACAAGTGGAGTCTGACCATAACACTCAGACCACAGGCTGCTCTCCTTCATTCTCGCCCCCCCTTTCCCCCCCTCGGCTTCACCTCTCTTTCCACCTCGGCAAACCGTCTCTTTCTGTGTCTGTCTCCGCAGGTGATGTAAGTCATGTCTTCTGTCCTTTTATGAGGAGGAAATCATTGAAATAGCCGCCAAAGGTGACATTTACAAGTAAAGATAAAAGCTTCCCTCTGGAAGTTGAAAAGGTGAAGCTGATCAGAGGGCATAATGTTGAATTTATAAACATGGGATTACACTCGGCTCCGTCTGCTTCACTGGTGGAGAGGTGCAGGAAATGCAGAGAGACAAAGAGAAAGAGAGACATCGTTTGTTCTTACCACCGCTGTCAGGCAGTGCTGTAGTATATCTTGTTCGGACAGGAGGGGCACTGCTACATCATAGTCTGGGATGGGGTTCTGGCATATGTGTGTGTGTGTGTGTGTGTGTGGTTTGTTCCAGGAGACTCCCACTTGCGTGTGTGTGTAATTTGAACGTGCTGTATATAATGGGAGGGGAGGAGGGAGAGGATTCGGATGGGACAGGTGACAGGGAGACGCAGACGACCAAGAGTTGGAGGGAGGGTTCCAAAAATGTAGGTATGATGACTGACACAATTAGAGGGATATGTTTGAGCTATAACATATAAAGTGATCATAAACTCAAATAATAAAAAAAAACTCTGGTTGAGCACATGACCGACCAGTTTGAACGGGCGTCTTATAACACGGTCTGGCTTCCGAGTGCAGTTCATCCCGGGTGGACGGGGTTCAGGTCAGGTATGTCAACTTCTTCCACACCAAATTAAGCAAATCATTTCTTTAAGGAGCTGAATAATCACCAACCTCCATCTGCTACATAAAAGACACTACTTCCTGTATTGGCACAAAGCGCGGGCTTTCAACATAAACTGTGAGGTGCGTAATGGCCTACAGTGGATGGATGACGCTTCAGTCAAAGGCCCATTTAACTCATATTGTCTCCTCACGTCTGAGCTTCACCGTCTCATCATCCAGACTGAGTTCGTACGAGCGAACAGGTTACATGTGCACCCTGCACATTAGCGGGGTCCAGGATGTCCAGGATTAGCGGGGCCACTGACAGGGGGTGTGTTTATCGGACGACAATGCCCCTCGCCGCTTCCTGTCACCACACCCCTCACACACTCACACACACACACACACACACACACACACACACACACACACACAATCCCCAGGTGCAGTGGTGCAGGCCAGTGTGGGGGATTAGCTGGTATGCTCTGGCACTCTCTTCTGGTAATCCTTCTAATTTGTTAACAGGGCACACACACACACACACACACACACACACACACACACACACACACACACACACACACACACACACACACACACACTGCAGCAGTTGGTTTTGAATTGCATCTCAACTCCTAATTTTGCATTGACGACTACTTTCTTCTCGTCATGTCTTCTGAGAGATGGAGTTCCTCCTCTTCCTCTTCCCTTTCCTGCAGCTCCACTTCCCTAATGAGCTAAACGCATTCTAATGTGGCTATGATCAGCTCAGCCTTCCTTTAAAGCTCATAACACAAGATTGTCAGTCCCCCTTCCCCCTGCCTTCCCACCTCCCTCCTCTTTTTGTCATGCCGTGACAGTCAGGGCTTGTATACACACACCGTGCACAATGATGCTTTGCTGGCTGGATATCATGCAGAGAAGATGGGGTAATACTAAAGGTCAGCACATGCTGGGATGAGAGGAGGCAGGGTGGACTCTAAAAGAGAAGGAGTAAAGGACGGAGGGAAGGAACATAGAAATGAACCCAGCTCATGTTGATTCTTTCCAGGCTACCTGTTAACTCTGTGATGTGCGTTAGTCCTATTGAGATTTCTACATAGTACTTGAGTAAGTTAGGTGAGTTGTCCGTCAGCTGCACCGGAAGAAATTAATTCCTGTAGAACTTTGCCTGATTCCCCCTGCCAACAGCGGCAGGATTGAACCCATGGTGGAATTTTCTAGTCTTGTTGCAGACCTTTGAACTGACAACCCAATTTTTTTTTTTTTTTTGTGGTTGAAGAAGGTCTGGTGTTGTGGTTGGTGACGGCTGTTTTGCTGGTTGCAAAAAAAACAACTGAGCCAATTAGAGCTTTGTAGGTGAGATGAAGACCGAAGAATGGGGTCACCTCATCCAGAGCAAAAACAAGGTGACTGAAAAAAAGAGGCGCGAAGCACGGATGAGACGACAGTTTGATCTGAGTCGACTTACTGACAGAGGGACCCGTTTGACTTTTGCGAAAAACATTCAGTGGTAGAACATCAGTCAGAACTGTAGGCCTACTGTATCATAACTGTCTGTCTGTCTGTCATGATATCATCCACACTTTGCTCCGATGCTGTCCTTCCATCTTTTGAGCTGTAATCTCTGCTGCCTACAGTGTTCGGCCCTCTCTTTCCTGCTTTCGGTGTTATTAAATATACAACGACAGCATTCATATTTATTTTTACGATCGTCTCATGATTATGTCATAAGCTATGTTCTAGTGCTGAAATTGTAAAAAAAAATAAGACTGATTTAAATCAGTTGCAATTTAAAAAAAAAAAAAAAAACATTCCCCACTTTAAATGAGCGTTAACTTTTTCAAAACCTAACATTTCATTTTCCATTCAACTTTTTTGCTTTTGAAACATCATGATTCACAACAAAAAAAAGAAAAAAGATTTACCTTGGACGGGAACCCAGCTTGTGGCATGTATGCAGATAGTAACAGTCTGTACAGCATCAAGAGTTTGGGGTTTGCCTCTTGGTCTGTAGCCAACAGTGTCTGTGGCAAGCTGAGCTCAGAGATTACTCAGATTCCCCAGAAGGAGGTTTTATTCTGGCCGACTGGAGCTTTGGGAGCTGTAGTGAATTACTGATTCAGATACATCAGATAAAGCCTATACTGACTCTGCTATCAGGGAAAATGTGTGAGATTTCCATTTCTGTACAGTGAGGGCGATTTAATGTTAGCAGATGCTGTGTGGTCCTGTAGGGATTTCACGTTTTGTTGTGGTGGATCAAAAAGAACAAATGTGTTTTGCCAACTATAAAACATGGATTGGTTCTCTGAGTGTATATTTTTTAAACTTTGGAGGAGTGCGGGCTGCTATTTTTTCATATTAATCTTGATTAATAATGCAAAAAATAAAATAGAATAAAATAAAGACATTGTCAGGAAACTTGGAAACAAATGGTCAGACACACACACACACACACACACACACACACACACACACACACACACACACACACACACACACAGACACACACACACAGCTGTTAGCTTTGCTCTGTATGTAAATGCCTCAGCGCTGACATTGGGCGTCTTACATCCAGAAAAGCTCTGCTGCTTCACTTCCTGTATGCAAGTCAGCTGAGGTCTCTAATCCACTTAGATTGGACGGAGGGAACGGCACAGTGTTTGTAAGCCGTCTTGATTGAGAGATCAGGGTGGAGGGACACAGGAGGAGGAGAGTACAGTACTACACTAACCAGAGGGATGAAATGAACCAAAGGAGAAAGAAAGATGAGTCAGGATTCATACTGTGGTCGATCTATTGAACCATCTTAATGAGAGGATAAAAAGATTATAGTCTCAAGGTTAACTGTCCAACTGGACACCTGGACACCTCCACTGAGGGTCTTTTGAGAGAAGCAGGATCTGCTCATGTCACTGGTGTCACAATCTCAGATTGCTTTAATAATTGAGTCATTTTTAGAGCCTGAGGAGATTACACTCTCTAATGTTTCTAAGGATCTGAGAAACCAACATCGAAATAGATTTAATTATTTAAATCAGTAATCTCTCTTCTCTCCTGTCTTAATCGTATCAAGTGTTTTCCAATAATCAATTGTATGTTTTATGTGATGGTAGTCTGAAGTCTGTGTGTTAACAGTGACAGAGACACTATATATTATATCAAAGCTCAAATAACTCAGTCATACACTCACACAGAAATGCTCTTTATTGTATCCAAAAGTAGTGAGTATTTGCTGAGTTAAGCAGCTGTTAATAGTTACTGCAACTTGGAATAGACAAGTGTTAATCAAGTTTATTGCACAATGTAAAGCACATGGATTTAGGATATTTACTGATAACTCCATAACTTGAAGGGGAACTAATTGTATCACCTGGAGAAATTCAGAGCTGTTGTATCAACTACAAATTGCTGTTTTCGCATTTTGTATGTGTGCACCTGCAGACACAGAGTATAGTGAGGGCCCTCCCCTCTCTGTCGCTGTCCAAAATACCAAGATGGTGCTTTAATATGGTAAAAATTCAGCGAATGAAATAGTCTCGTCAGTCGTCAGTTTTTTTCTGGATTACCTTCAGCCAAACTCGTCACAAAGAGGGCCATTTTAAAACGATACAAACTATAAAGACAAGTAAAACTGTCATTTGTATGTAAAGCGTGCATGTAAGTGGAGTTAAAGAGTAAAGATGAGTCGCTTGTCTCTGCTTCGGCTTTGACAGTCCACCCTCTGAGTGTTTGTCTTCTCCTCAGCTGCCGGCCACACAGAGAAATGATGTATGTTATAATTCGATGCAATAATCTGACGGCACTTCTCCAACACTCCCTACGTTAATTGCACACTTTGTGGCGATCTGCACTTCCTCTGTAATAGTACAGATTTGACTCCCTCTCTTCTCCTCTCTCCCTGTCCCCCTCCCTCCCTCCCTCATCTGTAATAGCTGTGATTTAATTTAGCTATTTAACCTGTAATTCCAGCAATATTTATTGAGGAGCGAGGGGGAGGAAATTGGGCCATTAGCCGCCCCAGATGAATACACTGAGATGAAAATGAACGCCGCTAACTGCCAGTTGACCTTCGCACCAATTTCTCGCCGTTCCCTCTCTTCTCTTTTTTATTCGCCGCAGCCACAGTAATTATGGAAAATTGAATCATAGTGAAAACAGGAATCAGTCAGTAATGAGAGTTTTATACTGTGTGAAAGTGAACCAGGAAGGATGAATGCACAGGATGGAATACCTAGAGGCGAGAGCTACAGAGGGACAGAGGGACGCCAGTGACAGTGTTTCTTTCTCTGCGTATGGTCTCTCCTGCATGTGGCTGCTGATGGGGAACACACACACACACACACACACACACACACACACACACACACACCCACACACACACACACACACACACACTCATATATACACACACACACACATTAAACATGTAGTGTCTTGATAGAAAACATTTTCAGAGATGAATGCATGCATGAAAACACACACAAATCACACACAGCAGTGCAGAACATACTGCATTCTTTTCTCTCTCTCTCACTGTGTGTGTGTGTGTGTGTTTGTTTGTGTGTGTGTGTTTGTCCATGAAATTATCAACACTAAAGAAATGTGGATAAAAGAAGAAAAAAAACTACAACTTTATTATCCACAGGAGCGCGCACATTTTCTCTCAGACTCGTCTAAACAGGTTGGGCTGCCAGAGTGTGTAAGTCTGTAAGTGTGAGTGTGTGTGTGTGTGTGTGTGTGTGTGTGTGTGTGTGTGTGTGTGTGTGTGTGTTTGAACTTGAGCCAAACAAAACACAGGCATACAGCCAGACCACACTTCAACAGATAGAGCGAGAGGCTTTCGGCACTAGAGACAGACAGCGAGGAGCTTTCTGTAGGCCGGTGGTGTTGGATGAGGTCTCCCACTGACAGTTCAGTCACTTCAGTGTGTCAGCATCATGGTTTTGTTATTTTTCTGATGAGTTCTCTTTATTTGTGGGATATTTTTTCCATGGCTGAAATTCAAACCCAAATAAAGAATTTATCAATTTAGCATAATTTAGCATTTAACATTTTATTAATTTAAAAAAATAATAATTTTATAGTTATATTTATATATTTGCGCCTTTATATCGATCTTAAATATAAAATAAATCCATTCCAATATTTCCGTTGAAGTAAGATGCTCGGAAAGAGTTGGTGTAATGTAAAACTTTTGACAACTGATACAAAAATGAAATATATTAACACGTGTCATGTAAATGGACTGCATCTAATATCTTCTACAATACACATCACAGTCACCCGTTCACACATACATTCATTCACTGATGGCAAAGTCCAGCACTTTTATATGGTACTCTTTGGCGTACCAACACTTTCTCACAAGCTGCCGGAACTCTTTTCTGCTCTTTCCACATCATGCTGGGACACACAGGAGGCCACTGGGCTGTTCAGACAGAGCGCACCGTGGTCACCTCCGGCTTTTGACGTCTGTTCTGTTTTTTGTGCTACGAGCAAATCTGGCAAGAAAACACACTGGTAGTTTATTTGAATTAAGTGTCACTGCAGATAATGATTGTGTTTTTATTTTTATTTATTCCATAAATGTGTCAGTTGTGTCTAAACAGAGAGCAGATATACACATATACAGACACATAGGCTGCAGACAGAAGGAGAAACGTCCAACTTATTCAGCAACACATAAAAGCCTATACGTTATACATTCATAGGGTTATTAAAAAGATCAGCTCTGTATGTGAATAGAAAAACAGAGGACCAGAATTGTGCAATGCAATTCTAAACAGGCTGCTGTTTGCATGCCAGCTGACCCCCATTCACCCCCATGAAGGAGTGAAGCTGCTGTGTAGTCTGCTGGTACAGCAGCAGATACTTCTGTATCTGTTGTCAGATGGCAGCAGGGTGAACAGAGTGTGTCTGGGTGGGTGTTGTCATTTAGTATCTTTGGGCTCTTTGGAGACATCTCACTTCACTGATGTCAATGATGCTCTGTACATGGGTACGACATATGGTAAGTCAAGGACAGTGGGTTTCACATGGCATTACTGTTGAAGGGAATAATTTAGTCTTTGAGCGTTCATGTTTCTACAGAGTGAAAGCTTGGATAGTGAGACTGATATGACCTTGTGGAGTGGAGGGTAGCATAAAGACCACACTTATACACACCCACAAAGTCTATAAATATAATACAATTCTAAATGAATTGTAATTCAGTGTGTGTGTGTGTGTGTGTGTGTGTGTGTGTGTGTGTGTAGTGAGATTTAAACACACAGAGACACACCCACACACACGCACACACACACACACTCACACACACACACACACTCCATAAAACATGGGTCTCGGCATTCTTACCAAATCAAGTGATGAGCAGCTTCCTCTCACTGTTTTTTCATATGGAAATAGGAAATAATGGGGTGATTAAATAGAGTCGTATATTAAAGTACAGCTGACATTAGAATTAGCATAATGTGCTCTCGCCTCGGGCTGCATACTTTATTTGCCATCTGCGTTGGACTTCCTTCCCCTGGGAGGGCGCGCGCACACACACACACACAATGAGTCATGTCACTTTTTTGTGACATTTTTAAATCTGAATTTCATCCACAAAAATCCTATGTTAGAAACACACACACACACACACACACACACACACACACACACACACACACACACACACACACACACACACACACACAAACAAAAAATTAATAAATAAACAAACTGACCCAGTCCTTCCTTGCAGACACAGATGAGTTCAACCAGATTTTATTGGATGAATGTTTAGGTTACATTGTGTCCAGAGCTTAATTAAATGTTATTGAATAATTACATTTTGTCTCATCACACACATTCACATTCTCTCTCACACACACACAAACACACACACACACACACACACACACACACACACACACACACACACACACACACACACACACACACACACACACACACACACAAAGTATGGAGAGAGGTGCAAAGAAAAAGCCGAGGCATTCTGAGCAGTTACTTTCAATGTACTCTTTGTGTGTGTGCGTTTGTGCACGTGTGTGTTTGAATGTGATGTCCACTGTAATTTAGTCAAAAGGCTTTACAGGAGTGTGGAGGTGAACAGCTGTTCGGCCTCTCGCCTCTACACCTTCACACACAGTCACATTCAAACACACACACACACACACACACACACAAACATGCATGCACGCACGAACAGGAGCGAGGGGAGAGAGGCAGAATGATGTTATGTGTTTTAGTTTCATGTCAAACACAGAGAAAATAGTTAATTACTGAATTATAAATTATTAAAGGAACATAATGTTTTTTTCTTCACCTTTCATAAAGGATAGATTAAATAATATTGATACATTATTATAGTTCTCTGATTATTTATTAGGTTTTTAAAATGCATGTCAGGAGAATTATTGTGAATGTCTCTGGAGAGTGTTTTGATGTTGAAACACATTGGATATATATGTATTAAATAGGCCTTTAATAAATGTACCATTTTATTTTTTTAATTCATTTTTGGCATCATGCATTTCATTTAACTTAATTTTTTTAAGGACTTGCATATCTGGACATTTAGAAGACAAGGGAAGGCAGGTGGATACTTAGATGTATGCATGAGCAAATTGGTGCTCACCATAATAGTACATTCTGATATGACACAACAAAAATACAGTAGTGTACTGCACACACACTTTATTTGTGTGTGTGCATGTGTGTTTCTCGCTGCCAGAAATAGCTACGGCCACGCACACACATGCACACACAAATAAGTGAAACAATTACTGCAGCATATGTTTCCCCGAGTGTCTGAAATTAGTGTACTAGGTCAAGACATCGAGCTTTCATTTAGGCTAGAGCGAGAGCACTATTACCATTATCTGTACGTGTGTGTGTTTGGAGGGGGTTGAAAGCACTTGCGTTAATGAGTTTTTAAATGAACAAAACAGTGTAAGGCTTGCTCTCTCAAAATCACATTGCTTGGATTTTTTGGTCTCATCTATTACAGTTGTTTGACAACACATTTCCCACCCATCTCTAAAGGAGATGATGTTAAGTGTGATTGTAGTCAATATTTAAGGTCCTAGGAAACGGTTAAATAGGTCTCTGAATTTTAAAAGGGTAATAAAGGGGTTGTTTTCTAGGCAACAATATGGAGTATTGAAGACTCTAACTTGTTTATTCAGGCTCACTCATAACACGGATACAACTGCTCTCCCTTTGTCTTTTGTAGCTGTCTGTGTGCACTGGTGACCATTTTTCTTAATGCACTCATTTTCTATTCTTGCTCTTCCATGATTTCATTTTTATTTTAATTTTTTTGTATTTACTTTGAAGAGGAGCTGACACCTTTATTTGCTGGTGTATGATTAGTCTTCCATAAGAAAAACTCTTGAAGTTGTAGATCCTCCATCTTCACCAATATGTGTTTGGTATCTCCTGGCATGACTTGGCAAACACTACAGGCTCTCTACTTGGAGGGGTTCCCATATTTTTTCAGTGACCCACTCTGCGTGCATACACAAACAAATACACTTACATACATCGTGATAAGTACCTAGCATGTATGTCTTTTTGTACTTGAAATGTTTTTAATTTCAGATATGCCTGTCCGTCTCTGACTAAAGAGCCAAAAGTGTAGAATAAAAAAAAAAGTAAATTTTTCAATTACATAGTCAACATATTAAGGCATTTCCTTCTCTGTGTGTTGCAGGTGGCAGGGATGAGCCTTCCAGTTATATATGCACCACATGTAAGCAGCCCTTCCCCAGTGCCTGGTTCCTGCTGCAACATGCCCAGAACACCCACGGCATTCGCATATACCTGGAGTCCAACCCCTCCAGCACAGCCCTCACTCCACGCATCACTATGCCTCCACCCATGGGCAATGACTCCATCCCACAGTCCCCCCTCACCAACTTTCTCGGCGACAACAACCCCTTCCACCTCCTGAGGATGACGGGCCCCCTTCTCCGGGAGCCTCCTCCAGGCTTCATGGAGAACCGCCTCCCCAACACGCCTCCATTTGTCAGCCCGCCTCCCCGCCACCACCTGGACCCTCATCGGCTGGAACGCCTTAGCGCAGAGGAAATGGGCCTCATCTCCCAGCACCCCAGTGCCTTTGAGAGGGTGATGCGGCTAACGCCCATGGCCATGGAGTCCCAGTCCATGGACTTCTCAAGGCGGTTACGTGAGTTGGCAGGGAACAATAACAACACCACACCACCATTGTCACCAAGCAGGGCCAACCCTATGCATCGACTACTGAACACCAACCCTTTTCAACCTGGGCCAAAATCACCTTTTCTGAGCACCCCCCCCTTACCGCCAATGCCCCCAAATAGCACCACCCCTCCCCAGACACAGAACAAGGTCAAGTCCTGTGAGTTCTGTGGTAAGACCTTCAAGTTCCAGAGCAACTTGGTGGTGCATCGGCGCAGCCATACTGGAGAAAAACCATATAAGTGCCAACTTTGTGACCACGCCTGCTCTCAGGCAAGTAAGCTGAAGCGCCACATGAAGACCCACATGCACAAGGCTGGATCCCTGACGGGGCGCTCAGATGATGGACTGTCCACTACAAGCTCCCCAGAGCCAGGCACCAGTGATGTCACAGGTGAGGGCATGAAGAATCGGGATAGGGACTTCCATGGGGAAGGCAATGAGGAGGAAGAAGAGGAGGAGGAAGAAGAAGAACTTGAGAATGAGAGTCGACCAGAATCCAACTTCAGCATGGAATCTGAGTTCTACCGCAATAGGGAGAATGGCTCCAAACTGCCCTCAGAGGAGAAGTCATCATTTGCCCTGGAGAAGATGGTAGAAGGCGGGGCGCTCAACTCTATACAGCAGTACAATAATTTGATAGTTGACAATCGTAAAAGGATGCCATTTTCCAAGAGATGCTTGGATGGCCAGCGGGACGTGAGGGATGAGGACTCAGTGGTTGGGGAGATGGAGCACCACCAGCAGGAAGAGAGGACAACCATTAACGGGCGAAACTGTGGCTCTGGTGACTCTTTCTCGGGCCTGTTTCCCCGTAAGCCCACTCCCATCACCAGTCCCAGTTTGTCTAACTCCTCAAACAAGAGGATCAAGATTGAGAAGGACTTGGACATTCCCCCGACACCCCACATCCCCTCTGAGAACGTATACTCCCAGTGGTTGGTGGGCTACGCTGCCTCACGCCACTTCATCAAAGACCCTTTCCTCGGCTTCACTGACTCCAGACAATCGCCCTTTGCCACCTCCTCTGAGCACTCGTCTGAGAATGGCAGCCTGCGGTTCTCAACGCCTCCGGGTGACCTGCTGGATGGTGGCCTTTCCGGCCGCAGTGGCACCGCCAGTGGAGGCAGCACACCTCATTGTGGAGGCCCTGGCCGACCCAGCTCCAAGGACAGCAGGAGGTGCGACACCTGCGAGTACTGCGGCAAGGTGTTTAAGAACTGTAGCAACCTGACGGTGCACAGGCGCAGCCACACTGGCGAGAGGCCATACAAATGTGAGTTGTGCAACTATGCCTGTGCCCAGAGCTCTAAGCTCACACGCCACATGAAAACACATGGCCAGCATGGTAAGGAGGTCTACCGCTGTGACATTTGCCAAATGCCCTTCAGCGTGTACAGCACTCTAGAGAAACATATGAAAAAGTGGCATGGGGAACATTTGATGACCAATGAGGTAAAAATTGAACAAGCAGAGAGAACCTAATCCAGGTTCTCTTTTCGTACTCTGCACCACACTTTGACTTAAAAAAATAAAACAAAAACAAAAAGGGTTAGCTGGATATACTTTTCTGAAATATTATTTTTGGGTTTATTTTGTGTTTTTAGGTAACTGCCAACTGAGAAAAAGTGAAAGCAGAGATCTTAACACCAATTGAAGCTGTACAAACTGCCTCATTTGGGGGTTCCTTTTAAAACAATCAGTCAGTTGAGTTACAACATATGTGGAGCCTTTAACTGTGCAATAATTTCTGTATTTATTGTATTTTGTATTTTGGCATGTGTAGGTACATTTTTGTTTAGGCATTTTTTAAAAATTGTTTGACTTTTATTTGGCGTTACTCTGTGTTTTAAAAACCCACATGATATCCAGATAGTTTTTTTAGCAAGATAAAAGTCAATTTTGAGTAAACTTTTTTGGCCGCTGCTTGTAGAAAATTGTATATTAAGCTAAACGTGTGATTTGTTGAAGAGAAGCTGAATTCAATCTTCAATTTGAAAGTGGCGTTAACTGAGAATGCTAGAATTATTTTGTGTGATGACGATACGCGGACAACAATCCTTTGGCATTGTAGCATTAACTGACTCTAAAACATGTCAATATAATTGGATATGTAGCACTGAGTGTCATATTTGACAGTAAATCTAAAATCAAAGAGGATCCCAAGGTTTATAAACCCTGTCTCCTCCTGAAAACATTATAACCAGCCAGAAGAAACATATTCTAGATAAGGCAGCTGCTGACTGGTACATAGTACCAAGCCCCGACAACGCTATGACAACCTTCCCTCATTTCATTCATTCATCCATGTATTCTATTTTGCATGAAGCCATATGATCCAGGCTATATTATTTATTAGGAGAAAACTGAGCATGAAGCCAGGCAAGATGAGTGTGCATAGAGATAGATAGAAGAACAAGACAAGAGAGTGAGCACAGGGACATCTCAGGGTGAGCTATACTACTTCTTTTTTACCCATTCATTTCTGTTTTCAGAAGCTTTTCCAGCATTTGCATTATGCGTTGAAATAATTAGGGACTGTTGTATCCTCAAAGGCATCCCTTGCTGCCCCCCCCCCACCAGGCTAATGTTCGGGATTAATCCTCATTTTAGTTATTATACTAATTTTTCACTGCTTCTAATTATAACAATTAGTTAAGAGAGGGCTAAATGTATGTGCATACATGGCAGGTGCTGCTACTTTAACTAGATAGAAGATTTTAATCCAAAAAATGTATAACAATTAACACCCCTATGCATTTTTTGTGCAAAATATCCTCCAATTTGTTGAAAAAGTGGTACAGTAATTTGAGACTTTTATTGTTATGGTGAAAAAGTTATACATTGATTACTGAAGTCACCTCTCCAGGAACAGGAAACTGTCATAGTTTCAGTTAGCTGGAGGCATGTTTTGTGTAGAGGAGGAAAAATGTACCAGTGTTTGCTGTAAGACAAGCAGCAGCTGGTTTCTCATTCCCCTTTGTTAAAAGTATCATGACCCAAGGTTTTGTTTTGGCCCCATCTACCTTCATAGTGGCACTTTTTTTATTTTTTATTGTTGAATCAGATCCGATTTGAATGCTGTCAACGTACAAATTCAGAGCTCTTAACAACAGACCCGCACTTTATGACTTTTTCATCCGACACACACACACAACAGAGCTGTGAAGAAAAGGTACTAAAGGGTCTAGAGCTTGGGATCTCCTGACACTGAAGTGCCCAAGGTTGTTAGGCGAGGTGTTCCCAATGCTGGCACTATAGAATTGAATAAAAAACAAAAAATGTTTTAATTGGGACAGTTTTTGTACTGCCATTCAATCTGACATGAGTGTGCCTTGAATAATGATCTTCCTAATTATTGTCTCAGACAAATGCAACACTTTTTATGAAGCATTAAATTGAACAAGGAAAAAAAACAAGTAAAATTGTGTCATCTTTAACATGTAATTTGAATTATTTAAATTAATACAAATGAAATAATGCTGAGTTTAGGAGTACCCAGCACAATATCAATGTGTCTGTGTGTGTATATATGTGTGCATATGTACATATAAAGGCACAAACCTATATATAGATATATATCAAATTCCTCACTCATAAGGACAAGATTCTGTCCCTCAACAGAAAATTCTAGGAGTGGACAAAAGCCTCACAAAACGTCAAGGACTCAACAAAAATCAGGAAATGCAACTTAAAAAAAAAAGAATTTAGTGCACTCTGTCTTAAAATAAGTTTACAGTATTGAAACAAGTACAAGGGTAAAATAATATTTGTGTGTATGTGTGTTTTAAACAGATGAGTATTTTTTTTTTTCCAGGTTTGCTTCTGAAGTTTTAATGAATGCCGTAGTGGCAATGTGTATATTGTTTCTATTCTTTATTTTCATTTTTTTTTCTTTTTATTCTTTTTTTTTTTTTGGTGACGGGGTTTTAGTATATATATAAATATATATGAATATATATTACATTTTTCTTGTTTACTGTAAAAGTATACCAGTATTTGTAATATTGTAAAATGCCTGGGCATTTTACAAAAATAGAATCTTTTTTAATTTTCATTTTGCAGTCAGATTTCAATTGTGGGTCTCTTAAAATGTTTTTGTCACTGTAACTGTAAAAGTCTTCAGTTTTAGTAACTTTTATTCTGCCTTGGGTGTAATGAAATAAAAAATAAACACATTAAAAATGACTGAGCTGTAACAAACTTGGATTTGGTGGTGGGATGGCTGTCGGGGTGGGGGTGGGTAGACTGGTGCTCCATTAGCAGATGGAGGTTTTCTCCCTTAGAAACAACAGAACGCTGGTTCTGCTTTTTAGGAAAAAACACACCGAGAATCCTGACTTGTATCTATTTTTCTTCTTCTGGAATGGATTATTCTTCTTGGATGGTTTGAAATACATGTTTAGACACTCGCTGTCTTGAGGAGCTTGTCTTTTTTAAATTGTAGGCTTTAGCATTCTTTTGTGAAAATGGTACCTCCGGATGTCTTGCTCTTATATCGGTTGCAGGGGGAGGGGGACTTCATTCCAATGACAAGACACAAACTCACAGGCTGCCACAATGTATTTTTCCTCTCATGGGGCAGTACAAGTATCATGATGAATTTGTACTTTGTAATGAATCACATTGTACAGTAGGGAATCAAAAGATTGTTCTATGGCCTTTTAATGACAAATCTAAAGTTGATGTTTTGTTTACCGCTCCATTGGTTGTACATAGTTTTCTATCACTGCCTTGTTTTCATTTTGTTTGACTTTTTTCTGATTTGTTTGTGATTTCTTACTCACACTGGCAGTAACTTCCTGTGTTTAAGGGTGGATTTTGGGGGTGGGGGTGGGGGTATTCTGTTTGACCTTTGTGACCTCCATGTCAGTTTCCACATGCCTCCCCTGTTGATATTTCTCGGCATGAGAACAGAGCACAAATACAAGCTGTTACAATTCTTCATCCTCTGCCTGTTTGTCTCAATTTGTTCTTTTGGACTACGAACACACACGGATCAACGTGAATCAAAAACATTACTCATGCGCTCTTAAATTCTGCTCCAGGTTTAGACATGATTTAATGGAGTCCTGAAAATATGCTCCACATATGAACTACACAACATATTTATTTCCGCATACACTGACACCAAAACCCACCCATCATGTGAATACCTGCCAGTCAAAGAATAGCTGAGATGATGAAGAAGAAACCTTTTGCCCAGCAGGACTGTGTATTCCCTTTAATGCTTTCTAAAACTTGTAGAAAATGGTTGGTGCTTAGATAAAACTCTGAAAGCTACTGAATCTCCAACAGACAGTAGCTATCAAAAAGAAGCATATAAGCTAATTCATTAAAGGTGCATTCAATCTTTAATCTTATTTTTTTTATTGTCGGTCAGTTCTTGATAGTCTTCTGTCCTGTTTTCTATTGGCTCACTGACCAGGTCTCATCCAATCAAAATCCAGTCAGTTCCATAATTCAAATTGACAGCTTGCTTTAGGTAATAACAATAAAAAGCAGCATTGAGATGAACCAGAGAAAATGTACTTTTTGATATGTAATAATGTTCAATAATTCAGAGGGGTGGGGCTGAGGCAGGGGCGGGGATTTTCATGGAGTAGGGATGTAAAGCTGTTTTTGATGTCACTTTATTTTAATACTGAACTGATTCTTATAAGCTGCGGCTTGTGTTCTCTATGATGTCACTGAGGTGTGGTCAGTGGACACCATTGGCTGG
This sequence comes from Diplodus puntazzo, assembly GCA_963678695.2. Classification (NCBI taxonomy): domain Eukaryota; kingdom Metazoa; phylum Chordata; class Actinopteri; order Spariformes; family Sparidae; genus Diplodus; species Diplodus puntazzo. The sequence continues at coordinate 21,535,542 of OZ023175.1, read as the reverse complement.
TTTAAAGTAAACATGACATTCAGACTCCTGCTGTCTACTTCTCTTTTTTTAAGAGTGCACTGCAACAAAGTTTTGGTTCATTAGGACACGCAAAGCGCATCCACACACCAAAGATAAGTCGTCCACAGCAAAAGAGTCCATTGAATATTTTTACTAGTTTTGACCAGTCAGAGTCTTTCGACACATGACAATTTACTGTGATACTGTTCAGGACTACACTGCATTATTCAAATCAACAGAATATTTACTTATAAGTTCATTTATTTCCCTCTGAGTGTCTTTAATTAAATCTGATATATTCTAACCCTGTTGTTTCATTCTAAATTGTTCTGATCAGTTTATACCAGTAGGCTTCCCCTTAGCACTCTGCAAGTTAACTTTGCAGTTCTGACACCAACACATTGGTAACTTGAGAACAGTTTAAACAATATATCTTCCCTTTCCAGAACAGTTGGACATATATTGTTTGTACTGTTTATCTTAATTCCCTTCGAGCCTTTATAGTTCAACATGATGTCCTCACTGAAAAACCCTCAAACCCTAAACTTCATTTATCAGAAATGTCATTTTAAAGCCGTACTTGGACTGACGCTAATTTACTGTTATTCCTTCACTGACTTATTGTTAGTGACCCCACCAACTGGATGCTTCTCATAGACTGAATCACTGCAATGTCATACTAACAACAGCAGTTCCCTCCGGGTGGACAATGGGCAATTTACAGTGTGCAGAAAACAGCACACTAACCGCAACTGAAACATTTAAAAATACAGAGTTAAACACGCTGGTCCAACCTATCTGACATGACTTCTGTGCTTTGTGTTAGGTAATACGTTGCTCTTCTAGTGTTTTTAATAAACCAGATCCACCCAACAGCCACAATTTTCTTTGGTCTGTGACCCAACAGGTAAATTAAGTCTCCACTGTAATGATGAAAAGTGAAAGTGCTGTTATTATGGGAAAGTATTAAACATACATTTTAGATAAACAGGACATATCCACTTTTAAAACACAATAAAAAAAAGACAATTCAATTGTCTGCAAACTTCATGAGGCAGTGGTTTTCTACCGAAACATTATTACAAACAAAAATTCTGATAGGTGCTATAATGTAAGAATATTCTATTTTCTATATCTCTAATTATTGCTGGAATAAAACAGCCCAAACATTACTAACAGTTTATTTATCAGAGATTTATAACATCAGCCTCGACAAATCAGAACTTCCTGTTATCTTGTTAATGTCCACACTTCAGTGAAATAAAGTCAACAGTACATATAATGGGAGCACATCTGAATCCCTTTCATGTGTCCATAATTCAGTCTGATACCCTCATTAAAACATTTCTAACCATCCAGCTTATTTTAAATCACTGTGAATTTAATTATCATCCACGTCAGCGGTCCTTTTTCTTGTTGGCTGAGATGATTGACATCTCTTGTCAATCATCATTGAGATGGCACTGTTACTTGTTCAAATGTTGAACCTCGCCATCAACCATGAATATGAATATTTCCCAGTGACCACAATGAATGAGCTTTTCATCGCAAAGTTACATTCAAAAGACAGATGAAGTCTTTGTCAGCTGACATCTGGCTTTTTTATTAAAAGCAACACAAAACAGAAGTGATAATTATTATTACTTATTATAATTATTATTTGTTACATTATTTATTATTGTCATTATAATTTATGTTATGAATCACAAAGTTCTGCACAGTGTTTACAATAGAAATACAAACTTCCACATTGTACACAGTCTCTAAGATAATAAAGAAATTCATTGCATCATTCATTTCACTGTCTTCTTAAAACAGCAGAATATACATGGAGGCAATACAGTGCCATAAAATAGGGTAACTAACTCCCTCATCACCTGCTTTAACTTTTTAAAAATGAGAGATTTTACTCTCTCATTTTAATTTAAGCTCAACTTTCCATCTTCGCTGTGGAACACAATTAGTCTGGGACTAGACCCACAGGAGTGCGGAGTCGGACGGACCGGGGCGAGTTGTGATTTGGTTGAAATTTCAAGGAAAATGTGTAATTAAGGCTTTCCCCGGCCGGCCTGCTCTTTGAAGTCCCCTACAGGGGGGATTATCCCAGCCAGAGAAAGAAAGTGAGAGCGGAGTAATGAGAGAGGGATTGTGGACGCTACGAGTGAAGCCTTGCTAATTAAAGAGATTAAAAATTACAAGTAATTCATTTTGAAATAAAGCTAATAAAGCTAAAATGCTGAATCATGGACAGGTATATAATATAACACCCCACAACAAGTCAGGTGTGATATAGACTACGATAAAGTAGTGATGTTATAATTAGTCGATTTTGTCGATTAAAATTTATCAGAAACAATTTTCACAACCTATAAATTGCTAAAGTAATGTTTTAAACAAAAATTCCAGATTATCACTTGAGTTTTGGTTGCAAATGTAAACGCTGCCTGTTTTCTCAGTCTTTCACAATAATGAACTGAATGTGTTTTGCACCCTTCTGAAATTTCCTCGAGATAATAATCAGCATATTGATGGAAAATGAAAAACAGTTATAGCGGTTGCTGTCCTTGTTTACATCCTGTTGGATGCCAGCGTTCAGTTAGCAGGACGCCATTAGCTTCAACCTTGCAGCAGCTGTTCTTCCTAGGGTCCAGTGTTCTGTACCATGTGATCATACAAGCTGATTCATGATGACAGAGCTGCAGTCATGTTTTAATTTTAATTAAGGATTCTTCTTTGTTCGTTTCATTTATAGAGTCAATCCACCGACTGCAGAAGAGCTGCAGTCTGCATTTTGACAAGAGGAGGATAGCCTCTCTCTCCACCACTTCCTCATTATTTGCTTTTATTTCCACTACCTTAAAAGTGTGTGTGTGCGTGTGTGAATGTGTATAGGTGTGTGTGTGTGTGTGTGTGTGTGTGTGTGTGTGTGGGGTGGGGGTGGATTAAGTCAGACAGACACCTCTGGTTATTCAGAGGTATGGAATTATTTCAAGACCCTGACTGGCTGTCAGCGCTAACTGTGCCTCCTCCCCATCTCATTAAAAAAAGAAGCAACTTCAAATGACTTAAGCTGTTGGTCGTCAGCGCCAAAGCCACAGTGTTGACAGGTACAGTAGGGTCTTAAACCTTCAAGATCAACGCCGCTATTCTCCCTGACAAAGTCCCCCCCCCCCCACCACCACCACCACCACCACCACCACCAATTGGATGGCAGAGGAATGAAGGGAGGATGCGGAGAGCGTTTGGAGGACCTGAGGTCAGATGAGGAGGTGTCACAGTGTTGGGGCGTAAGCGCTGGGAGGAACAGGATAGAAAGGCTCGCCTTTAATTAAGGCAGAGGTTTCACGGCCAATCAGGGAGGGGTCCCTCAGTGTGGCTGGTAATTATTAACATTATCATTCACCAGCCTTGTCCCTGTCCAATTGATTGGCATGCCTGTTTAATGGCTCTCACACTCTTTGGTCTCTGCCTCACTTCCACTGTTAATTTGCCCCCTGCCAGTGAATCATCATCAGACTTCTACCGGGCTCGATCTGATCCCTGAGTGTAGCGATGCACACAAATAAGAGGAAGAACTAGCGCTGCCTCCTCTTCAGCTCCTAAATAAAGGAATACAAGGTAACTGATTTTTAGCTAAATGCTCCATACATGCAGCGACTTGACTCAACCCTTTGTTCCCCCGTTGGTTCTTCATATCTTTCCACCGCGGACCCGCTGCCTCTGAAATAAATACATCTTGGTTACAAAGCAGAAGCCATCAGTTTAATTCAACTAACAATTGCAGCCACTTAGACAATTACACAAATGTAGTTTGTTATTATCTGAATGAATCGATGCTTTCATACGTGGGACAAAACAAGCAAAACAATAAAGAGGAAGCTAAAAGCTACAGCCGTTTCTTCCCCGCACCAAACTTGGGATTCTGGTATTTTGTGCGTTTTATTCCTTTATTAATGACAGCAAAGTGACAAGCAGGGTGAGTCTGTTAAAAGGAGACAGCGAAAGAGAAAGAGGAAGATAGAGGGAAGAAGTGTGTTAGTAATAGAAGTACTGAAGGCGCCGTAAAAGAGGTGCGTGGCGTCTTTTTGATATTCAGATTCGCCTGCCTACACACGGCATTATGACACATTTGGATGATCGCATTGTAGGATTAACGGGCCTGCCTTGTCATTTTCAACAACAATGCCACGATTTAGGGATGCTATTTCTCACACGGCGCTCCGCATTAACGCCTGGCCCAAAGATTTACATAAATCTTTGTCTTAAGATGAAAGCGTAGTGGGGCTAGAGACAATGAAGTTAAGCTCTGGAAATAGGAGAGAGAAGAGCGCGAGGAGAGCCGTTACGTTGGTGGAGAAGGGGATGGAGAGATGGAGGGGAGACGGAGAGGGAGGGAGAAAAGTTTGAGGATAAATCAACCAGTAGTCATGCTGATTTGAGAAAAACCCATCCTCTCTGGCATCCATATGGTTGAAATAATTGTAGAAAGAAGTGAATAGGGAAAGAGAGAGAGGGATTTGCATTTCTATATCTAATAGGAGTTGGTGAGTGGTGGTGGTGGGATGTTAGAGGAATGGGGGGGATGGTGATGATGAATGCAGGTGTGATTTAGTCTTGGATCACACAATAAAAGGCTTGGTCTTCATCGTGGAAACACTGGCTTTGTTGGGTGCCCTGGTGACTCTGGGACATTGAGTGTGTGCTCCATGTACAGAGGCTGTGTCCTCACTGCAGCGAGGGTTCAAATCCAAACTGTGGCCTCTTGCTGCATGTCATCCCCCCTCGCTCATCCCTGTTTCCTGTCACACACACACACACACACACACACACACACACACACACGCACACACACAAAAGAAAGAAACACCTCCCCCGTCCTCTAATCTCCTGGCCTGCAGCACTCGTTGGGAAAGGTGCCTCAGATTGTTGTGTGCCACCCCGTTCACTGTGATTGGATTCACCCCGGCTGATTGGGAATCTGCTTACATTAAAGCCAACACAGAAATACAGATCGGATTGATCTGACCACTGAAGACAGTGTTATTTCCTCCTTGTGCTGAAAAAAGGGAGGAGGGGGGGAAAGATTATAGGCCAAGAGAGAGGGTGAAGGAGAGCTGACACCCAGCGACACTATCAGGAGCAGAGTCACTTTGCTCCAACCTTGTGTAATAACCTGTGTTCACACATTGACCATGGTTCTAGACATGGAACCTTCCAGCAAAGAGCAACAAAGGTGTCAAACCGTGATGTCACAGCTCCTTGTTTCTGATCAAATGTACCACAGATTCAAAATCAAATTCAGATTGATATCTACTAATAATGTTCACCTGATGGTCACTTGTCAGTAAATTAGTGACTACTTGAATGAACAGTTTAAATATGTTTCAAACAACATCACACTATGAATACCTGTCACTTCATTCAGCACATCCTCAAACACTGCTCTATATTAACTCTAACAGTCAGGCAGTCCAGGCTGTCTGAGTATAATGAGATGTGTTAAGAGAGGAAGGGAACATCAGTCTTTATTATAGTGGCTAAAGCATTAAACAGGCAAATCAGTAAAAACAAAGCAAAGATCAGTTTTAAATCATTTGCCTTTTCTAACAATTTAGCCACTACAATAAAGGCTTTTTAAATCTTTTTCCTCATTTATCACATTTTCTTCTATTTGGAGTGTCGTGTTTGCCAAATTTGTCTGTCGTACTCTTTCTCCTGTTTTTTAAGAGGCACCGGACAGATTTTTATTTTGGATTTTCAATCAAAGACTGAACTGCAGTCATCTCTTCACACTATTCTACATTTATTTGACACTTTCTAGTCACTTAGCAGATTAAGGTGTAACATTCAATAATATATGATGAGCTCTCAAAACACATGTATCAGCATTTCCCAGCCAGTCTGGCCTTTGGAGCCCCTCGTGACATTCTTGTTGTACTTTTACTTTATAGAACTGAGTACAATTTGCTGATGACACTTGATTCTAAATGAAGGATTTAAACATGTCAGGTGTGTTTTAAAATCATTTTATAGTACTTTTACTGCCACCAAGGCCAAAAAAAATACATATATATATACATATAACCGCAAGCTGCAGTTTAGCGGGTTCACACTGTTTCGCTCAAGCAGAAGTATTGTATGCAGTATTTGTTAACATATTCTTAATGTGTATTTCAGTGACTTTTGTGAATTTATTTGTCAGATCTATGATGATACTTCAGACAACAGTGCAGTTAAAAGTTTGAGTACACTCAAAAATATTTTCACCATTATTAAGACAAAAAATGGTTTCACTACTCAGCAGATCATAGTTTTTTTTTATATAAATATAATGAAAAACAAAAAAACAATAGTTTTAATATGCAACACTCAATGATGGAAGAACCCAGATATAACTGTTCCTGTCGGGAGCTTTATCCACCTGGGGTCCACATCCAAGCGCCTTGCTACAGTTATCAACAAAAGTCTAACTAAAGAGAACTCAGTGCACACAGATGCATTAACAATTGTTTACTCCAAGTTCTGTGTTGTGCCGCCGACTTCATCGTAACAAAACCCAGTGTGTTTGTGCAGGAGAGAGCTCATCTCTGTGGTGAGTTTAACCAGAATTGCTTTAAGCCATTTTGGGTAATGAGCATAAAACGTTATAGGCTAACCCACATGCACCGATCTGTATGGCATTTCAGATTTTGGTTAATAATTGTCCACCGAGCATGCACAGCAAAATCTTCTCTGCCAGGTTTTGAGTTATGCATTTTTGGTATTTGTGGTGCTCTAAAGGGTTGGGCTCAAAATGCTTCAGTAGACCCATTCCCATCATCGGCCTGAAGATATCTATCAATTTCTTTGATGATTAGGCAAATTGTTAATGACTCATGGCCATTTTCCTGCTAAGTCCCACCCTTTGAGAAGTTTAATTGCACATTCAGAGTTCTGTCATTTGCTCCCCTTTCACTGGATTTGGACAAAACTTGGTGTGTATGTTCAGGAGACGGCTCAGGATGTTACAGCTCAGAGAGTTTAATTATGATTGCTCAGAAGTGCTAGATAAGAGCTGGAAAAGAGAAAGGGGTGCTGGTGTTAAATGGGCGGCCAGGGACCCTGGCTAGCATGAATTTGAGTCTGTGTCTGAGTGGCGAGGATGAGCAGGAGCTTGTTGAGTGGAACAGGTTTGCTGTGGCTGAGGACGGGGTCCACAGGCTTCACGGGAAGAATGGCTGTTGGCTGAGGGAATGGGGCAGACGTCCATGGCCCTCTCTGTGGATGAGATGTGAGGGCAGATGCTGCTGAAGATGTACTCAGCGTCCAACATTTGTCATTATGATCACTGTGGAACCAAATGTGGATGAAAAAATAAACACTTCACTGTCCTACATGTTAGAAAATGTAACTGCAAACAGACATCAATATACTGGTGTGACTGAGCACTGTACTGGGGTATTGGGGTAAACCAGAGAGGCCAACAAACAATCCACTTTGAATGAGCTGATAATATGGTAGAAGACCGTAATCTGACACCAAATCCAAAAGTAATCTTCAACACTGGTACTTCATACTTTTCTAGCTATGGAATTTGAAAATCTGAATCACTGCTGCTGTTCAAGTCGACCGGATCAACACTGGCCCTGCTGTTGTTTGTTAGAATCTTCAGTGCCTCCAGATTCATACACAGTTTCTTCATTTTCCTGCCTGCCATTAATTCTTGTGATGGTCTGGCAAAAATGGTGTGGGCAAAAAAAATGACATGAAAACAGTAAACACTACCAAAGCAAAAAGAAAGCAGTGTGGATAAGTGCCCCTGTGCGCTCTGGCTTCTAATGGCAACTGAACTGTCAGTCACACGCTCCTCTGTATGCAAAGCAATTTCTCAAGATAGTGTCAGAGCCAATAGAATCAAGGGGCAGTCCGCAGATCCATGAGAACAACACCATTAGCAAACCACACAGTGCCGAGTGCATTGCGAGTGGAGAGACAGGCCCAACCTAATACACAGTAAAAGCCTCCTCAAAGAACACAAAATGCAGGAATGTCTGCTGCCTGGACAACAACATGAGTCAACTGTCCTCTTCAGTGCAAACATACCTTTCATACCTCGTTATCATTGTAATTATAAGTGTAACTGGAGATAAAGACAGGAGGGGAGACATCAGCTACTTTATGGGTCTAAATCAGTGATATTTTAAACCTTTATGGTTGTGGCTCATTTGTTTTTGATTTTTTTTTGCTGAAAATATCTTTGAACAATGTCTCCTTTGATAATTATCAGAAATGTGTAATTCAATATACTATATAAAAAAAACTGGTCACAAATTCTTGATTTTTTATTTAGCATTTACTAACATTTCATATTGTTGAATGTTATATGTCTCAACTAAAAAACACTAAATAAATAAAATATATAAACTGAATAAGACAAAAAAACAAACAAACAAACAATTGAAATACATTTTGTATTTCCACCCCTCAATGTTGTTTGTTGATGTGTTTTTCATCTGCAGTGTCACCAGAAGATGACGAGTGCCCTTAATTAGTTGCTAATTTACAACCGAATGAATCTGCATCCAGGAGGTTAATACTGCCTGATTCTGCAGGAAATAACTGGCCTAGCTCCAGGAAGAAGAGCTGGCTGAGGCGTCCCATCTTCCCTCCCCAAGGAGACGCAGTAACATTAGTAATTACCTCCTGGACCACAGGGCCAGATATCTGTCCACCTTTTTTATGAAGTCCACAAATTGAGGTCAGTTGTGGAGGGAGAAACGCTGCAAGGTGCGTCCCACTGGTTAGAACAGTTTTATTGTTGAAGATGCAGATGCGTTGAGTAAATGCCCTCAATCAAAATATTGCATTTCAAGCTGTTCCTCGCTCTGTCTCTAATCTTAGATATATTTGTTATGTTGTGGTGAAGCTGCTGCTATCATCTAGAGAAGTCCTGAGGGCGGGAGATAAGCGACAGAATTGCTTGACCTGATGGGACGGACAGAAAAAGCACATGAGAAATCCATCTCCATGACTCCTTTTGCTTTACATGTAACTGTATGCTGTTTACAAGCCTCAGACACCATGCAAACCAGGTCTCCAACAAAAACAATACAGCTAACAACAATCATCTTCCTGCCAGACCCCCGGCATGTCAAAGCCTCCGCTGTAAATAAGGCCACTTTCTTGTTTCACATCAAGATATAACTAAATCCCCACTCACCTGTACTGAAAGCTGCAGTGGTTTACTCCTGAGGGCAATGAGCGTATAGACTCCTATAAAACCAGAGGCCTTCCACACCGCTGCTTCAGAACTACGATCTGGCTACTAAACAGGCTCCCACTGGCAACCAGCCAGGACCAGAGGACATGCTTAAGATTACACTAAGAATTTACAGTCTGCAAGTAGTAGCAAGCAAAATCTAAAGCAACTGATTCACATAGCAAAGGTCTGATGGAGAAGATATAACAACTTTCTGAACTGATTAGAACGTATTTACGCTTCAGCACATACTCTCAGCCACAAGCTCAGCCGTCTAGTGGACATTCTCATTGTGCAGCAGAATCAGTTCAGCTCAGTAGTAGCTGAGACTGATACTGTAGCTTATCACCAGTACAAGATGTCAGCATCACTCATGTTAGTACAGTCATGTCGTGTTTTTACCCTGTTTTGGTTCAAATCTGCAGCCTAGTTTCTAACAATCTTATGAAGATATCATGAAATGTTTGCATGAAGCTCGTATTCCTTCTCCAAATGATCTTAAAGTGAAAACTAATGTTAAGACAAGTACATGTACTGTAATTTTCATGTGTAATTAGGTCTGAATACACTATAACGTGAATAATTAGTATGTGCCCCAATCTGCTGATTATAGAAAACCCCTCTTTGTATTAGCAGCAGTGCACAAACCTGTCCTTGCACACATTTAAAAAAATATATAATTCAATGATAACATCTTCTCTTGCCTTTAATCGTCTGAGCAGTAAATTATCATTACATATTTTCCACTCTCCCTCTGCCTCTCTCCCCCTTCTCGCCTTCGCTTACAGATGCGACGACCTTCAGGAAATCTGGGCTGGCGATCATATTTTGCGCTTATTGCAATATTTCTGTGTAGTGAGATCAAAAGAAGAGGCACTTTGGTCATGCTTTGTGGTATTTGTACATATTGAACATGCTATCAGGGGAGTAGTTCCTGAAAGCCTCTCCCTGTCTCTCCCTGTGTGAGGGCTGCTGTGTGTCATCAGGTCGGGCTGTAGCCACCACATTCCAGCCCAACAAGACCAGGCAGTTTTCAGGTTGATTTAAGGGCAGCCTTCTTTTCGGAGGGGGAAATAGTTTGAAGACAGCTCTAATGAATTGGCTGGAATCATGTCCTTTATTTCTACGTTTTCTTTTTCTCATGGACACTATCTCATATAGCAGCCCAAGCATACCTCACTGTAATGAGTGTCTCTCATTAGAATGCATACCTCCACCAGGGCCCAACAGTCCCATATAATTCAATTAAATTTAATTCAATTAAGCTTAACCAAATATCAAATGCTATAGCCCTGCATCACTATATCTTACACCTTCCATAATAGTTAAACCATAATATAAGCTGACCAGATGAAGGATCTGCATCAAACTGCACTCACTCATAGATATCAGCCACCTATATGCATATTTTCTTGCGATCTTAAACAAAATGGAAAAAGGTTACTGGATTCCTCCCTTTATCTGATCTACACCTAAAGTTAATAGTGTCTGTTCTGGGCCGAGACTCATCTGCCATCCACGTTTCCTGGTAATCTGTTTCGTAGTAACCCTTTTGACAAAAAGAACCCTGGTGAGACCATGAACTCCTTGTCAGAGGAAAATCTCATTTTCATTGAAACGTTTGAAAATGCATCATTACTGCCAAATGAAATTCAAAATGATAACTTATTCATTTTCAGTGTACTAAGCATAACACACTGCAATGACACGTTTATGTGAACTTTACATTTATTTTAAGTTTGTGGACAATGTGCACCTTAAAATTTAAAATGAAATTGCAAACTACACTAAATCTAAATTACATGCTATTTTTATTATTTTTTCTAATGTAAATACAATGAAAATGGCTGCTGGGTGGAATATACTCTGACATCTGATTTGCTGAGATGCACCATAAACACACAAATGCACTGCTTTGATTTTTAAATGTTGGATTGGTACATTGACAGGTAAATATTGTTTGTCAGTGGAGGTTTCAGTAACAGGTCCTTAAATTTCTACGCAATCAAATGGTTTGGCCACAGGAAGTAAACTGTAACCTGAGTGTTATTAGGGAGAGCAGCTAAATTATAGGTGAGGAAAAACATAAACCACCAGTTTTATGCAATTATGTATGTAAGATAAGATAGGATAAGATAAGATAAGATAAGATAAGATAATCCTTTATTGATACCCGGAGGGGAAATTCAAGTGTTGTAGCAGCACAAAGTAATAGAAATAGGATAAAGATAGGTATACATAATAATACAATAAAAATAGGAGATAACTACAATAGTATAAGGTGCAGTATATACCTGGAAGTGAAATATAAAAAAGCTAATCTGGTATCTCATTTGCAGAACAGTGCGATATTACAGTATAGGAATGTAAGGATAGATTGTGCAGCATAATGTATAATTCTGCAGTTTTGACAGACGATCAAAATATCAGATATTGTCAAGGTACAGTATGTATGGTAGGACTGCAGATGTAAATTAGCTCTAAGCTAACTCTGGTACAATGCATCAAATGGCAACATTTATGTTGTACATGGTCCCTCTACAAATAAAGGCTGGCTGGGGGAAAGAAATAGTGTGGATAAAATAAAAAATGAACATCCAGTATGATATGGGTACCTCCTTAATCAATACATTTGCAATTGATGAAGGCTGATTAACACTTAAGGTGTTGATTACTCATCTAAATTATAAAGACTTTTCATTGCATTTAGTATGTGCGGATTTGTAGGCTTATACACCTACACTAGGTTGCATGCTAGATATGCAATTACACTTACTGGACAGGGGAATGTAGACATACAGCCTTTCTGTGTTTGCCTTTCAACAACTACTTGTTACCCTAGCAATTGAGGTAGCTTTAGACTCAGCAGCTATTATAGAATTTATGGCAATATCTTTATCCCTTAATTTGAGGTAGTAAAAAGGCCAGTCCGCTTTAATGGCATTTATGGTAAAAGTTTCCTTACAAGACAGGTGGATGTCATGGACAATGACAACAAAAAACACAGTTTGACTCGGTAGGCAGATAGATATGTAGTCTAGCTGGGATACATGTGAGCAATGAGTTGGTGTTGGTAATCGGACAGGGTCTGTGAAGATAGAAGATTTTTTGACCTGAGATAGGTGGGTATGTGCTGCGTGAGGAAGTTTGCACACCTGAGGCTAAAGTGCAGCATGGCAGTGATGAGGAACGCGATGAATCAATTGAAGGTGTATGTGGATGGCTTGGATGGAATAAGCCAGCAAGTGCGTGGAGGCAATCAGGTTGTTGACCACAGCAAAGTGACCTGGGACAGTTGTGTGTGAGCACATGAGCAAGAGAGTAGGTGGAGAGCAGACGTTTATCCTATAGGCTGCATAGTCACACATCTGCTTGCGGCTATGAAAAAAGCTGAAAAAAGGTGAATATTTGATGTTCGTAGTAATTTGTACTGAAATGACGGCAAAAATAATGCTTGGGCAAGTGCACACAAAACCACAGCATGAATGAACTTAAGGCAGAGAGGCATCATATTTTTTAAAAAAAGGCAGCAGCAAGGTGATAGGCTAACAGCGACGGTGTGTCACTGTGTTATTGGATGAATATGAACAGTTGAAATCAATTGACAGTCTGAGATAAACAGGCAGCACATTAGGATATTGTGAGGATGCGTTAGAGGAGTGAATGACATGATGGCTTATGTGATAAACTAAAGGCAGAAGCATATGTAATACTCTGACAAATATCAGTTGTGTTTATTTATTTTTTCCCTCTATTGGGAACAAGTTAAAGATAAAACGTCAGTTGCTGTGAACTTAAAATCTGCATAAATAATACTTTGAGATAAATAAGATATTAAAATGTATGAATAATTTCTGTTTAAAATGTGTGACTTTAAAATGTAATTTCATGGGTTCTGAATGTTTAAGGAAAGTTAGAAAGTAATTCTTATCACGTGTGAGAGTTCATGACAATTACGAAATTTACCGGAGCGTGAGGAAGAAGGAGCCGAGAGTTATTGGCATGGAGCAGCTAACAGTGGACTGCGTGTGTCATCAGTATCGCGTTTTATCAGAACCGGACTAAGAACTGTTGTTGGACGACGTGCTGTGAGTGTGTGAGTTGGACTCTCCATCGCAGTCGAAGTGTTTGTGTTTGATTGGACACGAAGCAAGTTCGGCTAAGCTAGCTAGCAGGAGCTAGGCTAATGGCATGGCCATTGTTGAGAGGAGACCTGCACTGACCGGAGGAGCTTTGTCGGGTCGCCACGGAGAGTGTCGCCGATGGAGGGCGCTTCGCTGTTGCCAAGGGAGACGGAGGTTTATCGCTGCGAGCTGCTGCGGGCAGAAACGGTCGCCACTGCGAGGAGGGAATGATTCATCAGCTGCAGCCTGATCCTGCTGACTTAACCGACACATGGAGGTATTGTTATCACAAGGTTTCCATCTTGAGCTCCAACTGAAGCGCGCCATCGAAACTAAACTAAGAGTGCACTCAAAATTAGACAGTTTGAGACTTAAGAAAAAACTCATTACCCTGGCCTTTTTTATTTTTTTCTTTTCCATAAAAAGGATGTGAGTGTGTTTTCTGTTGCATAGCTTTAATACATTTTCTAAAAATTGTTAACCCTCCTTTGTGTTTGAATTGTGTTCATAAGTATTTGATTCTGTGCTACATCAGTGTTTGCAGGTCAAGGTGTGTCCCTGCTAGTCTCCACATAATTATTATTGAGAGTGAGGATCATACGTTGCCCTATGCAGTTATTCACTATTGACATGTCTCTTTTACCACAAGATATTGAAGAAGGTTTAAGGCTTCATCTTACAGCATAACGTCGGTTTCTTAATACACGAGCCGGTGGTAAAAGGGTTACACATGCAATACAGTAGTCTTCCTGTCTGAACTTTCACTAGAGCTTCCTTTCATGTTATGACAGCAAATCAAAGAGTAGAGTAGAAATCTCAAGTGTTAAACCACAGGAATCATTCAACAAAACTGTGTCCAGCTCACAGCCTCATATTCTCCGTGCACAGTGGGTTTACTCTGGACACTCTGGTGTCTGATATTGAAGTCTGAGAAGGTCGCCCTGCAGTGGTCCAGCTTATCTGTTCAAAAGAGGCCACAGAGATGAGAGAGGTCTAAGCAACCTAGATATTGGGAAAGAGAGTTACTGGCATCCACCATTAGTCTCTTTCCCCCCTTTCTCTCGTCCTCCTATTAATATTCAGTGCAAGCGGCTGGAGTCTTTTCCCTGAGTCAGACCAGCCCACTATGCACTGGGGCCTCTGATCTGTCTCTCATAATTAGACTGATAAATAGGCCTCCTCCTCCTCCTTATCCCTATATTCATCTTCTTCCTCTCTTCATCTGCTTATTCAATCACTCTTTGTACATTTCCTTTCCAGTCATCCTTATTCAAGCACTTCTAAAGGACGAGCTCCTTCTTCAGTCGTCAACATATTGAGGTTCGGACAGTTGTTTGTCTGAAGATGTGTAGCTGCCTGTTAGACCCGAAAGTGTAAAGTATCTGTGACAGTCTTTCATTCATCAGGTTAACAAAATAAGTTTTGTTATGAACACTTTAACAGCCTGGCAAAATCATGCAAAGTTTTAAACACACGCATCCAGCAGATCTCAGTGAAAACCACCTCAATGCACGCACACTTGCTTGCCTAGCTCTCTCTCTTAACTGATCAAGGCAAATAGCCACCAACCATGAGTCCAGATCTGCTCTGAGGTTTCTGCCTGTTAAAAGGCTGTTTTTTTCTCACCACTGTCACCAAATTTTTGCTCTTGGGGGAAATGTTGGGACTGTAAATTAATCAATTAGAGAATGTGGTCTAGACCTGTACCATAATCCATTGTTGTGAATTGGTATAAATAATCTTGACCTAACCTAACTGTACAAACACACCCAAGCCAGGAAATATCCACCACTCCATTCTGGTGGTCTCACTACCGATGCATTGACTTTCAGGGGTACAAAAAGTGTCTCAAATTGTGTAAAAGTATTTTACATAGGCTCTGTGTCTGCAAAGAGCTGATCTAAATTTGTCCTGTCTAGAAGTATTCACAGGTTAAAGCATCGAGAAACAAACATAATGGCAATTCTATAGCCACAAGTGAAGTAAGAAGCTAGGAACTTTGAGACCAATGTCTCTTTTCAGTACTTTAATTATCTGTTTGGCCCCTTCGGCCTCTCCCCCAGTCTTCTGCTGTTCCTGCTGTGGTCACTCATCCTAGTGAGCCGCTTTTCCCTGTCCAAGTGTCTCTGGGCTCATTAGGTAGAGCAGACAGGCGGTCTGCCACTATGCCAGCCGGTCTGTTGGCTCTACTGAACGAGCCGAGAGACACTGCAGCTGCGACAGCTGACAAGCAGTGGGGCATTTAAGGCTCACAGTCCTCTACATCAGCTCCTCCACAGGCGGCTTATTTTTCAACCCAACGACGATGAAAAGGCAAGCCCACCCATCCTAACTGGACAGCATATTTTTGGTTGTCAGTTGTACAACCAGAGAGCAGAAGTGAGCTCAGTGCGCCACAGTTAATTTACTGTTTAATCAGACCACAAAAGACACAAGGATTGGCTATCTAGCATGCTTTTTCTTTACTGTATTTTGAGTGTCTGTCTGGTCATAATGGCTTGTTCGTCCCGCGGTTGCTTAAAACAAACAGCCAGTGGCTTTTGCAGCTACAGTGTCTCTGGACTTGTAAGGGCATGACTGACAGGCCGTCTGGTGGAGCAGTGCTGGGGCATACCGGCAGCAGCCTGCCTATGTGCTCTACCTAATGAGTCTAGAGACACTCTGACAGTGGTTGAATGACCCTGACAGGAGCAGCAGAAGACCAGTAGAGAGGAGGAAGAAATCGGTGTGTCACTGTTTACCCCCAAACTACAAAAAACTGCGGAAAACAGACATTACCAGAGATACTGTGTGAGTTAACAGTCTCAGTCAAGCAAAAGACAACTTATAAGAGGCAGAATAGGGAAGGTCCTGTAAGAACAAAAGTGGGTTCCATAATAACACCCCTTTGTACGCTACCTACGCTTCTAAGTTTAACGATGTAAGTACCCTTCTTGTGTTACCTCACAAGTGCCTCTCTAGTGCTGTAATGTAAAGGACAAGAAAAGTCCAAGCCTAGTTGAGATGGTTAGATCGGTTTATGTCCAGAGACCGGTAATTGCATCATGTTTGTGACCGAGAGTAAAGATAGATTTGTTTTTTAGTCATGTTCACTAAGTAAGTTAACATACATAAATCATATAACTTGTGTTATGTGAGTGACCTAGTTGTATATTATGTTTTTTTGATTGCGAAGCCCTTCACATGCAAAACTGATGCTAGAGGGGGACCTACAGCATCGTAGTTTGAAGCTTAAGGGCAGTGAGTGAGATTGTGTTGGACATGATTAGAGATTCATGAGATTCTACATCTTTTTCACCATCAGCTACAAAACACACATACTTTACACATGGGCTAAACTACTCGGAACCAGCAGAATTATTTGTGCAGAAGCTTTAACTCTGACTGTCTTTGTTCAGAGCAGATTACACTAGCATACAAAACGTCCAAATATCTCAACTGCAACTTCAGCAGAGTACTACATTTTCCTAAATTAAGTGTCCCTTGTTGGCTAAGGGGACCTTAGTTAGAGCTTCTCAAATAGTTTTTGCCTTGGGCATTTGGGCTCCACTGTTTTTATGAAATTATCTGATTGTGCTACAGTTGGATAGAATCTGTTTTTCTCATCCAGGGCAAACTGGTTTGATCAGGTTTTCAAATCTCTGATACAGTGTCGTTGTGGGAAGGTGTGTCATGGAAGGGTTGGCCCTGAGGGTTCAAGCTACTGTTTCAGATATGCACAAGAGAGGTTTCTTGCATCCATTGTAGTCAGATCCTTGCCTGTCCCAAGGGTTAACTGCATGCCAGAGAGACGGACCAACAGAGAGCAAGGAGCTTAAATATTGATGCATCTCTTCAGAGTGTGTATAAGACAGTGAGAGCGTACATTCAGCAGCTAGTGTGTGCCTTGCATGGTGCAGCCTCCCTTCACGTGTCCAGGAAAGCAGGATGGTTTCCCTTGTCTCTCCCCTACCTCAAACCCAGTTAAGAAGGCCTCTGCAGAAGATCTGATAACGACCATACTGGATAACATCTAGCTGCATTTGTCTCTAAGAAGTCCTTCCCCGGGGTAGAACTGCCACTGCTGATCTCAGCATTAAAATATAATTTTGATGGTCATTATTAAGATAAGCATCTTGTTCGTCTGGCAGAAGATTACACTGATAGCGTTTGAGTTTAGAACAACTGTCCTTTCAAGGGACTCTCTTATTCAAAGTTATTAGATAAAAAGACCCTCACTTGTTCAATCATGCAGCTTGTTACCAGGGGCAAGGGTGAGCATACTGTGCTCAGCCTAAATTAGGTATTTCCAGGCGTATCCGTCTTTGGTGCTACTCACTTATTGTAGTTTTATTCAATCAATGCACTTCACAGTGCATGGATTTAATAGTGAAAACCATTTGCTATTAAGAGAAATGAAATGAAGAAGGAATTGGTTACTGGCTGTGCACATATACCATTCATTGTTCATGGGAGTGCACACCGATCTGCCTCTGATCTGGACTTTTTTGTCTGCAGTCGGCAAGTGGAAGATGCTATACTATGCCTGCCACTGAACTTTAGGAAATCCTGTGTTTGTTTACAGGTCCTTTCCTCACTGAATGGCTGACAGTGACACGTTGTCCAACCCTCGGAGCAGGCCCTGTTTTGTGGCTCTCTGCCACTTCTGAGAGGTGTTGATTGATTCTCGTGGAAATGGCAGGATGAAGCAACACGGATGAAGACAACAAAATAATTATTAGCCAGATATTTGCACAACCTGGGTGTGAGAATGTAACACAAAGTGGACTGTGGCATCAGTAGGGATTGCTACTTGCATGGACGACCATTTTGCTTTTGTTTTCTCCAGATGGTAAAATTCATGTATCAAGGTATTTTGTTCCTATTGTGGGGTTTGTTAGCTAATTGTTAGCAAGAACCTAATCCTTTTTTAAAACTTCTAAAAAAAGATGGCATGCAAGCATAGCTGGCCCTGAGTGATGAGTAATTGCTGTCAATCAGATGAGCATAGTGTGGGAGTTTTGTTTCTAGAGAATTACATTAATGCTACATAAGTGCAAACTGCATGAAATTTGTTCACATCATTTGCTCACTCAACCCAATTACCCTAGTGTAAATCGACACACCCATTTCCAATGAGTCCACATCTCATCAAATCAATTTTAGTACATGTTAGCACACCATAGATGGATTAATAGTCAGAGGCAGCATTATTAAATCGTTCTTACAAATGATATGAATGCATGAAGCCTAAGTATGCCTGGTTACCATGCCGAAAGGTCCTTTTAAGAGTGTTAGCACTGATTAATCTAAGATCTGTTCGAATAAATTCTTAGGACTGAAAGAGAGCAGGTCATTTAAATAACACTGTATACCTTACAGAACACTGTTATGCTTCTTAAATTGCATAGGTAAATATTGCATATGGAGAACTTGAATCAATTAACAGATTGATCATTTATTCCCTCTGAGGCTTTCCTGCCACTGCCCACATAGTACTTCAGGATCTGGGGTTTGTGAACCTTAATTAAGTAATCTGATCCTGACAGCGTGCATTCACTGGGTTCTACATCACTGCAGGGAAACACAGGTGGCTGCAGCAGGGCTAATACACCGGTTTAAATGTAATTCATAAATGTCATCCATCAGCTGATAATGTAAGTAAAGGCAGTTTTCTATGTAAAAAAGATTTAATGCTGCTTGTCAAAGAAGAAACACATACAGGACAGCAACTGCTGCTGCAGTGTCATACTAGATCAGTGGGTCTAAACATGGAGTGCAGGACAATTCAAAATGATGCAAGATTATTTAAGGGGTCAATAGATGAGAACTGTTTTGGTTGTTGTTGTGAGATTGTTTTTGAAAATTATAAAATTCAGCTCTTATTGTATTAGATATAGTTTTCAAACCTCAAATTCTCAGTTGAACTGAAATTCTACTGAGTTTTTAAGTGAGAAAATAAAATTGATAACTGAACGTGGCAGCGCAGCAATTTTACAAATATTTCAGTTGGACATGTGAGAGCCGATTAAATTTCAATCCTGTTGGTGGAAGACGCTCAATCTGCAAACCTCTATGGTGCGCTACTGAAGGAACACATCAGAGCCCTTTATATCCTAAGAACGCTGGTACAAGATTGCACAGAGACTTGGTTATAGAGTGTAAACCTCAGCACTCTGTACATTACTCCATGATTTGAATCACAACTTGGTGTAACAACAGAGTCGTGAAGTAAAGCAAGGAACCCTCGAGTCACCAACAGGTACAATGAACAGCTAATGATGTCTGCCCTCCAGCTGGTTCACAGCTTGTGACTTCTGGAACACAAGTGACATAATAAATTATTTTTAGTGCTGGCCAACAGAGATTACACATCTACTAGAAAATGTTTACATGCTTTAATAACAGCCATTTTAGAAAATGATTGTGTCCCAACTGGCTGTGCTGAGTCGCATTTCAGCAGCGTCCCAGAGTCGGCTCTCCTCTCTGCTACATGGAGAATTTGCATCTATAAGTTTATATTTGACGGAGGCGAACAATGGCCAGAAAGAAAGTCAGAGGCATAGTGCATATGGTCAGTCTTCAAAATAAAGCACCCTGAGCAGTCTTGGGATCCACGACACAAAAAAGAAGGAAATATTAACAATAAACACACTTAAAACAGACAAAGAAGGATGTAACTAGGTAGCCTACTCAAGCACAAAAATCAAGGAAGAATGGCGAAGCAAATTCAACAGTATTAGGCAGTCATGAAGCTCCACTCCTGAAACACTCCCAGCAGGATATGAAGCCGCATGGAGGACGGAACAAAACAGCTTCACACATGCGAGGTAACAGAGACGTGCCCAGTGTTGGTCATTTCTCACATGTATACAGGCACCACACACTGAGGTTCAGCATCAGCATTGACAGTGTTTTTGCTGTGTGGCTGAGGGCAATGACTGTATCGTGGTGAAATCACAACCTTACTAAAGTCCTGACAGTTCATCTGCAGGCACACTTTACAGAATAAAGGCAGTGTGCATTGAAAGGCTTTAGGAGATGAAAGTTTTCCTGGTTCATGGGTTCACTGTAATTGAGGCCCTGAGAGCCAGCGTCCAGGCATCCCGACAACAGCGTTTTGCCGCCACTGCTGCTGCAGCGCTGGGAGAAGACAATGAAAGCTAATTATCCCTTTATATCCCTTTCAGCCAAAGGAAGTCTTAGCAGGTCATCATTAAGGCATATGGAGGGGATCGGGGGAGAGGAGCGGGCTCTATTAACAGGGGAATGCCAGACAGCGGGGTGGGGGGAGGCGAGTGCAAGTGTGTGTGCTGGGCTGTGGTGATAATCCCGGACAGAGAGGGCAGCCATGTGATGACGCTCCATGGATGAGCTGATTCTCATAGTGTGTATCTTACAGTTGGTTCAAGTTCACATTTAGTCTATAAGCAGGCATGAAACATGCAAACAAATAAAGCAGTGAGATTAATAAAATGTGTGTGTGTATGTGTGGGCATGTTGAAGCGCCCTGGTCACATTTTAAAAGACAATTTGAATCATAACAGGAAATTTGGTTTGTACAAATAAGCAGTCAGTTTTCACCATTGATCTTTATCCTAACTTCTTTCCCGCTTCTGGAAAGTGATGGGAAATTCTGAAAAGACGTAGAGGTGTTCGTCTCTCTGCCTCTGTTCTCTCTATCGTCGGTGCCGCAGGGATTTGTGCACGGCTGAGGGAGGTTCAGGGTGGTTGATTCCGTTGGTTGCCTCCCCCAGGCATCAACAAAACAAGAATAATATTGATTTTTTTCTATGGTAGAATCAGACAGAGATGTTCATGACTGTTGTACTCCCCATCACTTCCTTATAAATAAAACCAGGGCAATGATACTCAGTGGCTCAGCTTGAGGAGCTTCTGTGAACGCAAGAAGGTCACTAGAAAAATCTCTTTCATAGCAAGTCTTTGTTATCGTTGTAGGTTATGATAAGCGAAAAAGAGACTTGAGAGTGAAAGGATCTATCGCACCAACAACACAATGGAGTCAAGTCCTTGGATACATTTATGGACATTATAGAAGTACAACATGTTTAAGACCTGACCAGAAGCCTTTTCTTTGTTCCATTTAAAACAAGGCATCAGCATTCTGTATGAGCCGTAACTGGTTTATAGACTTTGTGTGGTGACGAGTGAACACTTAAGTGCAGTAGTTGAGCCTGTTCATAATAAAAGCAAGCACAAGCTTCTCTGCATGTCAGACAAAAAGAAAACATTTTACCTTGCCAGTATTCTTTACAGTATGTTCCAGTTATATTCTCTGGATTGTAACATTCGGAATTCGTGCCAGATGTGTGATGTACAGTGTGGTAAGCTGTAGTCACAGTTTCTCTCTTTGCTCCAGTCAAACTGTTGTCCCTGATTCACATAGAGGATTTTTTCAGTCATCCATAAATTGATGTTAGAGATGCAGTTTAAAAGGGTCTCAGGTCACCAGGATAAACACCTAGAGTTGAATGTCAGCTGCGTAGCAATGAAAATCATTGCTGTGCTAACAGATGATGATCATGGCCTTTCTTGGCAATTGTCATCTTTCCACCAGTTGCACCACGGCTCGTCTTAGCAGTGTACCAGAAATGGCTCTCCACTCTACACCGTGAGGAATACACCCTGGGGCTATTTTTGTCTTCAGCGGCCACAGACGGTGCACACATTCTCCCGTCAAGTTTGTCTTTATAGGCCATAACTTTTGTGTGGGAAGTGACGTACACCTCTTTCAGTGCGTATGCACTGTTAATAAATGAAGCCCCAGGTGTATCCAAGTTCTTTGTTCCTCTGTTTGAGGCAACGCTGCCACAACAGCCAAGCATGAATTAACCAATGGACTGATTGGGCCAGTGCCCGGGCACCTCCGACCTCTGGTGGGCCTCCAAAGACCCACCAACTGTGGGCTCATCCTGTCTTTTGGTTTTCGATCAAATCAAACTAATTATTTGAGCGTGTGTGTGAGAGAGAGCTGAAATGTGGATTTTATAATTGGTATGGTGGCTGTGTCTGTATCATGATGATGACGCTGAGTCAGGTGACTACGGGAAAGCACCAAGATGGCTGGTGATGGAGCAGAAAAACATAAAGTTAGAGACAAGAAGAGCAGAGAGATTAAAAAGTAGAATATATCAGGAATTTCAACATTTTTCAAAACTCAGCTCTCTGGCATAGAACTAAAGCTGTCTGAGAATGATGAGGAAAAACTGTTTCTTAAACCTGACACTGAAGGGGAGGTCCAGCCTGACACTGAAGCAGATGGTGCAGAGCCGCTGGCAGGCAGGCTACCAATATGTTTTACTTTTTAACTTATTCCAAACACACTTTTAGCTAACTATTTCAGCATTCAAGCAGGGTGCCGGGATTAAGTGAAAATCCAATTTTCTAATCGCAATTTTCTAATCGCACTTAGTGATAGTTGTACAGTAAAAGTACAAGAAGGCTGGTTTGAATTAAATGTATTTCATGATAATAAAATTACTATTTCTGCAAATTTCTGATTCACTTATTCTGGTGCACTTGGCAAGGCTATTTGTGGTTTAACTAAAATGATCTCATTCTTAAAATGAAGGGATTCTTTCAATTAATTTGTCAAAATAAAAACGTACTTTGATGGTGCACAATTGTCCAGAAATAGCTATTGCATTGAGCAACGATTCACAGCTGGCGGCTGCAGCAGGCTCACTCAGTACTGGACCTTTTTCTATTAGTTGCTTAGACACAAAAACATTGTTTTCATAACATAAATTTAATTAATTTAGCCACACAATAGCTGTAGATGATTGATTGAATAATCTGAATCATGGAACTGTAACTTAGAGAAGTATGTTGTTGGTTTCTTCAGAGAAGTGTCTGAGTATCTTGAAATCAGCTATGTAAGTTAAATGTATTATTATTATCATGTGCTTAGATATACAGTACAATTGGGCTACACAGGCTAATGTGTCAATACTGTTGTCGCTGGCAAGGAAAGCATTATTGCAATCATGTAGTGTAAATCCTGTAGCCTGTCAGTGTAGATCCTGTGCAGGTTACTGTGCTTATGCACATCTTGTATTGGTTATGGCGTCTATGGCAATATACTGGCCTATGTTTATTGTTGAACAGATATGATCATCCATCCGACTAACCATTCTTCACACCATAAATGGTTAAAGGGCTCTTGGATCCTTTTGTTTGATGCGCAGACCAGTCAGAGGTTCTATGGTCCCCCTGATCAGAATTGGTTATTAAATAAAAGATACAGTCCTCTTGTCCTCACCATCACACAGACAGATGATGGACAGCTCTTTCACCTCCTGCAATCTAACTAATGTAGAAGTCTGAGTTGATGGAGTGGAGGTGTGCCTATATGCATTCCATTGACTTATCTACTTCAGGTCCACTGGCCACCCTCCAGCCATTGGCCAGGTGCCAGGTGCTCCTGGCAGGTTCAGGGTGTGCACTGCTAACTTGTAGTGAGTTCGTGGCCCTGGATGGCTGGAGCTCATTGCTCACATAAGGCACATCCAGCTCTGTCACTAAATTGTGTGGCTTATGACCCTATATTTTCTGCAGGTGTCTTGTGCAGGTGGATGCATGCACTTGTTTTGTTTTTTGGTTTCCTTTGCATCCTGTGTTGACAAACCACAACTCATCTCAACAAGCTGCCAGAAAAGCACCTGTGCTAACGGTTTACTACTTGCAGGGCTTGGCGAGAATCATCTATGTTCATCTGTCATCTGTTTGACTGTCGTGCCAAATGTTTCCAAATCTAAATCTAACAGCCTATGAGCTGACAAGACAGCTCTAAAAAAAAAAAAAAAGTGTAGTTTTCCATTTACATATGACAGCCTGGTTTCATGTAAGTTAAAAATACATTCCAGCCGTGAAGACTTTTCGCTGCAGAATGAGAACATTCCCTCCTGCAGCATTATCTCCAATGTCCATTCTTATGCTCTGTATGTTGCAGACATAGTTTTGAATACATACTGCTACTACTAGAATTCACTTTTAGAACTGACACAAATAAAGTGTATTTAACAATTTGATAGAAGTGTTAAATGCTTAAAGAGCTACTGCACACAAACCACAAGTCAGGAAAGTGCTGAAGGCAAAAAATATAGGCCATGCACAGCAATCCAAACAAACAAACACACACACACACACACACACACACACACACACAGAGTGGAGCGTGCTCACTGCCTACCTGATGATTCATGAGTCAATTATAACCACAAACCACAGATATGAGTGTAATCCTAATCACTGTAGATGAAAATGTAAAATCTCCATCTGACCTGATATTGAACAGTTTCTCCACAAATAACTCGTCACCTGATGTTTTGTATCAGCTGTAATCCATATCAGACATGATTAATCATAATCTGATTACAGACACGGAAAGTCAGAGTGAAGCAAACAAAGAACAAACGGCTCCGGCAGACCTCTGACCGCACTGATCCAACACTGTCCAGTATTTATGTAAATAGAAGTAATAGTTCATACCCAATACATCCTGCTTAGTGGCTCAGTTTAGTTCCTTTGTAAAATTTTGTGCAAGTGTTAACTAGTGGAGAAAGCAAGAGGGGGTTGGGGGTGGGTGAGGGTGCTCAGGGGGTTTGAATTAATATCATGATAAAGCCTTGCTAATCTTCCATTCCAATCTGATTCTCAGTAGGATATATCTCTTATTTCTATACTTAGGTGACCCAAGCCACCTCTTTTGTGGATGCTCGGTTCCGGAGGATCAGTCGGAAATAGGAAAGAGATGTAGTGCACGTGTGCTACATCAAATTGGATTGCATGGTGTATTAAATGAAAGCAAATAATTTCACGCCTAATGGGCTTAATTTCAGGAAATAATTTCAGATTTCCACAGTTGGCTTTTTGCATGTGATTTCTTCAGAGGGCTTGCCACTTTTGAGGAGGTTGTTTTTTTGTGCATGTTCATTGAAAAAACTTGAATTATAGAGAGGAATGATATTGTGTTAGTGCATCCACAGTGGATCGGATGGCTGTGAGATTTGACCACCTTCCTTTGACATGCCACTATATGTTATAGGTGGTGATAGGACCGGCTCTTCTCTTCTCTCCCAGCTTTTATCCACCGGGGACAGAACAGAGGAACAAAGTTACTACCAAAAAAGGATAAAAGACAGAAAAAAAACTGACATAAACAAGAAGTAAAAATGTGATTGCCAACAAAGAAGTGATTAAGCCTCACAAAAAGTCTTCAGTAGTTAAATAAATAAAGAAATAGCTGTAATTAAATAATGAATGAGGGAATCAGTCCATAAAGCGTTGATTGATGTCCAGGAAAGGGGGTCTTTCTAATGGAGGCTGGCTGACAGTGATTGCGAAGGCCCATTTACCAGATGATGTTTTGTTATGATTGGACATGTCAGTCTTCCTCCTCTGATTAAAAAGAGAGGGGGGGGGGGGAGCCCAAATGTGCCCTGCGTCCTTTCCTTTGTATTTTTTTTCCTATTCTCTTTCCATCCACAAGCACAAAGCAATGGGTGCATATTATTTTGTCAGTCCGCTGGAACAAGTGACATTCGGGGGTTTATAAAGATGCAAACTGCCCTTTACATGCTACCTTGAAGACGCCACTTTCATCAAGGAACTTGGTCACGTAGTAGGTGTTTGTGCTGTTCAGAGCAACAAATTTGATTTTTTTTTTCTCACAAATTCACTGTCTTGCATGGTTAACAAGATTTGTCACCAGTCGGCCCAGTCTCATGCAAAACATGCAATAGACTGGCCGACCCACAAGAGGACAGTATGTTAAGTCGGACAGTCTGCCTCACTTAGGCATACTGTATGAAGCCAATAGTCAATAGTGATTGTCTTAAGGAGGTAGTTATATGAAGCAAAACCCTGATATTTTCTGAAACTCAAAGTTAGGGTTGGTGAGTTATTCTAAAAGCAGTCCATGTTGTTTTTGTAGAAGATATCTGAACAGAAATCAATATATTAAATGCTCTGATGAGTTAAAGGAATAAAATGATGCAGTAAGTGTGGCTGCTGCAGGTCTCTGCTAAGCCTATCACATCCAATCGGCTATGAAAAGATTGGATGGGTTGCCTGTCAACCTATTCTCCTGCCTGCCTGCGTGCACTTTGCCCTATGTACTTTGCACTTAATGTGCATGACCTGACTCTTCCACAAGGCTACGCTATGGCTAAAGCACATGTGAGTGACAGACCTGCCAACCTTGAAGAAATTTTAGGAGTACATAGTATTCTGTCCAATATTTTGTGCCCATATATTTTTGTTTGTCTAACTAATAGGAGGTGGATTGAGCTAATACATAGGCCTAAGTACTTCTGTGTTAAAGGTGTGAGTCAGACCAGGTTAACACATAGACTTTTCTGATTGCTGGAGGAAAACGAAGTAGCCTAAGTAATAATTTACTCGTAAAGGACCAACTTTAGGCCTAAAGCAACTACTACAAAAGCACAAGATTTAAGCCTGGCAGAGCCACGATTATAGGCTAATAAATAACATGGGTCAGATCATTTCAGATAGGCTTTTAAAAGGGTGTTATTGCATTAAATGCCGATTGTGTCAATTGCCATCACATTGACCTAGCCAATAGGCCTATGCTATGCATCATTAACTTGAGCTACAACAGTTTGTCACAGCTGGACTCCCTGTTATGATGTTGTGGTCATTTTTAATATTCATAAATTCAATTAGTATACAAAAAAATATAAATAGCCCAACTGTAACCTAAATCCTATTCTGTAATTACTCTATTTATTTATCTTTTGTTAATCAGCACCCAGCTTGTCTAAAACCTTCTAGATTTCCAGACATTTCACCATTTTTCTAACTGCCCCCCCGCCACTAATGGGAAGTATGGCGGGTGTGAAAGGCTAGGCTATTGACACTATGAATGTTCTTTCTTATCATCCTTTTATTTTCAATATCATTATGTTTTGGGGGCCGGGGAATGTTTGTGTGTGGGACTGTGCTCGTTTCCTGTTGCCCCCTCGTGACTGATGTCAATGTCTGTCTTGCACATGGTGCAGAATGTGTGATGGGTTAGCCATGTGGAGGCAAGGCCAGCTCCCCAATAGCTGTAAAGACATCTTTGTGGTTTCCAAACTTTTTTTTGGAGGCGGTTCTGCCACCATGGCATGCAAGCCTACAGTTTCTGGGAAATGTGACGGTTAGCCCACTATTTGCAACACACACACACACAACATCGATGAACGGTATGACGAGTGGTTAACAACACCGTCAGGTAAACTCAACGTCTTAATTTTACCTTTTCAATGCTGTTTGCATTGGCAGTGACAGCAAACGGCCGAAGAGGGATCAGTTATCCGGCCAGTCTGGCTTGCTTGAGGTACTGAATTGAATTGAAAGCGTGGAGCATTTGGTAGAAGGGTCAAGTGGGCGAGGGTGTTAAAATGCAGCGCTCTAATTGGCTAAAAGCTTTTCAGTCCTCTTACACGCAGAATGTTGTGGCTCAGCGGCAGAATCAGCTTCATAGATTGAACTTGCATAGAAACTGAAACGGGCGAACTGTGAGATGCAACAAAATGCGTATCTGGAGAGCTGCAATGGGTACAAGCGTACTTAAGGGTCAAAATGCGTACCGAGTATGAAAAATGCGTACATGTTGGCAGGTCTGGAGTGAGACATTAGGTAGTTGGAAATCGTCAGTGATGACAATGACGTGCTCCACTAATTAACTCAGTAACACGAAGCACAGGAGTCAAAGACCAAGTAGCAGCAGTGACAGGCTGATGTTCAGCAGCGAACCAAGTAGCACATAGCACACAACAGAAAAACTGGTGTGGCAGCAACACATTCTTTAAGCAACTTGATAGCGGCTAACGTTAGCACAAAGCATACAGCCCTTGATTCAAAGGACAGAGCTGCTGCAGCAGCGACAGCAACAGCCTCCTACAGCAACTAATGTTAGCACAAAGCACACATCTAGAGCAGTAAGAAGTGGTTATTGCTCTGGATAGCCATCTGGACTGAGTTACATTTGTGGTGTATTTTATTACAAGGGACATATTGTGCACATGAATTGTGTATGCAGCGGCGTAGAGTGCCAGTATTTTAAGACCCTAATGGAGGTAGAGTTTTACAGAGGATATTAACATTTACAGGTTTGTATATGATGTATAGAATCTCGGGGGGGGTTGGTATTCTGCAAAATGTTACATTCAGTTTGAGTTTGTCTTTGGGGTTGCACAGCAGCTTATTAAACATGTACTCCACAGACCCAATTAGGTCAGACAGCTGGTTCAAAACAGGATGCAAGGTGACACACTTAGTACTGTATGAAACCACTAGGTCAGGGGTCTCAAATCAAATTGGCTTGGGGTCACTGCTGGTATTGTCATAACAGGAGGGCTACTTCAGCGCTCGAGTACTACAAGAAAGCATAATATTTCTTGTTGTTTTTTATTAATATCATTGAAACCTTGCCCTAAACTAGCAAATGAAATACGTTTGTACTTTTATTCTAAAATGCCCCTGGGTCTGGCAGTTTGGGGACCCCTAAATTATCATTTACTCCCATGTCAATTGACACGATTCTGGCGCTCCCTTGCCCTCGTAGAATCAGGCGAAGGGAAAAGGCTGTTGTGTTTTTGTAACTTTTCTAAACAGACCATCCAGACCACCTTCTATGACAATCGGCCAGGTGTGCAAGGTGTGAAATAAGGCAGAGTTTGGAAAATTTGGCACAAGATATATCTTGGTCTGGAGATGCCAAAGTGTGCACCAATATCCTGATTTGTATGAGACAAACAAAAGACATCACATTCTTGGAGAAACATCAGGGAGGCAGTGTGATACAGACAGCATTATTTTCACTTTGCCTAAACTTTTTGTTTGTAAGTGGCTGGATGGCTGGTTTGTTTGAAATATGCTAAAATCTTAAAAGCTCCAACAGCAGGTTGGTGTAGATGGTGTTGTAGGGTCCATCATTTTCAGGATGTAGGTAGATTTTCAGATTAATTCAGTTTGACACATTTAATTAATCTTTTTTTTTAAATTGTATTTACCGGCATAATGTCATACATAATTCATCATTATTTTCAGTATGAGTCATAGTGCTTTTAAAAACAAAACCATGTAAAGAAGGAAAAAAACAAACAAACAAAAGAAAACTGTTGAGGGAGATTTTAAAAAAAATGTTGTGAACAAAAGTCCCTCTTCTGCACAGTGTTTGTTTTGAACTAGTGAATTTGGCTCAATGCTCAAATTGTTGAACTCCCTGCAGACTCCATCCCTCTATAATTTCCTGAGCCAAAGTGATATTTTACCCTCAGGCTTCACTGTAGTTTACCAACCAGTGCCTTAAGATCAAAAACTGCTGATATACCATCCCCCTCTCTTCCAGCGGCGACACCTTTCAACCTGCCATATGGAGGAACGAAGGGTCCATCTTTGTTGTCCCCCACCTCGCTGCTCTCTGCAGGCTGGCTAAACAGCCTGGCCCAACTCCCAGAAGCTACGTTAAGGCAACTTTAAGTTAAGCAACACTGGCGTCTTTTGCAGCCTCTGGAGTTCAGTGCATCAGATGCTGCTACACTTATGGGAGCAGCACTGCGCCTGTTGAGGGATGGGGCAGCAACAGATGGAGGTCTGTGAGGGTCACTCTTCCTGGTCCTTGCCTTCGCAATGCTCTTCAAGGATTTTAGCAGAGCAGAATGGTCCTTAAAGTCCCTCAGTGAACGTTAACTGATTCAACTATGACATGAAACTGCAAAAAAGGCCTCGAGGGCAGCTGCTAAACACATGGTGAAACTGTTCTGAGGCTGACAGGTTGAGAGTGGTTAACATATTCGAATGTTGGAGGCTGGAAAGCTCTGAGAGCGCTATGGCTTAAAATCAACCTAAACTTCTCAGTGCAAGGACAGCTGAGAAATTACAATGTTTCAAGGGTGGGAGTTTGGAGCAAAATGTGGCCAATATTCCAGTTGAAATGTCTGCAGAATTAAGTTAAGAATGCAATACATCAACCTAAATGTTGTAATGATAATTTATTCAAAAATGTTATACATTTTAAATGAATAGTTGTCTTTTTT
This sequence comes from Diplodus puntazzo, assembly GCA_963678695.2. Lineage (NCBI taxonomy): Eukaryota > Metazoa > Chordata > Actinopteri > Spariformes > Sparidae > Diplodus > Diplodus puntazzo. The sequence continues at coordinate 21,505,135 of OZ023175.1, read as the reverse complement.
ATATATTATACGTTACATTGCATTTAATTCCCATGAATTGGAATTCTATTTTAATATTAACTATTTTTAATTGATGAGTCACAGTTTTATTTGCATTGTATTTATTTCCCATCAAATTATACCCCTCCTTCCTTTCCAGTGCTACCAGGGCAATGAAAATCTCTGCGTAACTGACACACTATTATTTCCTAACTGTATGTTCAGTGTCTGTCTGGTGTTTATAAGCCGTGCACGTGTTTTTCTCATGGAGCTGATGAAGCGGACTGTCAGCCATAGTTGCCCCAGTGAACACACCATCATGACTGGCTATAGCAGCTGTAGTGTCTCTGGGCTTGTTTGGTAGAGCACACAGGCCAGGTGGCAGAGCAACAGCAGAGTGCATCAGCTATACAGAGACACTCAGTGAAGAGTGACTCTAGAGAATGAGTGACCCGAGAGGAGCAGCAGAAGACCGGAAGAGAGGCCGAAAGGACTCGTATGTTTACCCACAAAACTACAGCTTATGAACCACCAAAAACAGACATTAGCAGATTTAGTGTGTGTGAGCTGTCAAGTGTAGAAAACACAACCAAACACAAGCCAACCAATCAGATACGGAGTAAAGCAAGTCTTGCAACAAGATCAGTAGGATCCATTATAACCCCTCAGCCTGTGTCAATCTGCCTCGGTGCAAGGTAGCAATGAAAACACGGTATGGAGTTTCATCAATTTGGGCATTCTCTCAATAAGCATGAAGAATGGATTTAATAGCTGATGAGGCGCAGACACAGCACTCTGAAAAAGAGCCCTGAGTTGATAGATCGACGCATTGTCAGCATGGTAAAAGTGGAGGGTCAAAACTAGTAATTTTAAAAAGTGGTAATATAATGGCTGTGAACGCCCATGGAGGAAGCAAAGACGCTAAACAATAACTCAACTCCTGTCGGGTTACATACTAGTGAAATCAAGCACTACACACAGAAAGCCCTGCAATGTTTGCCTTGTTTTTAATTTTCTTAAATGACAGCTCTACTGTCAGTCCTGTCCTGCTGAGAGTGAAATACATTCTTAAACTGCAGCTGCAAAATAAAAGAACACAAATATTGTTTTCCTTTTCTTTAGCAGGCACAGCATTTTTAAAGCACAACTCACACTGTATTGTACAGTGAAGTTTTATCTCACAATCCACATCAGTGTTTACCTCTTTTTTTTTTTTTTTTTAAATATATCTTAGTTGTAAATATTTTCCTGTAAACTCCATCATTCACTGTCTGCCAACTTCCTTCATTACAAAAAAACACAACTTCTTGGAAACAAATTTGCTATTCTTTCTGCACAGTGTTGTTGAGTATATTTGTTCTTGTGACACCGCTGCCTAAACATGTTGCCACCTTTTTCTGATTAGAATATACCCCAGAACAAACACTTCCAGTTCAGAAGACCAATTGCATCTTTCATGTGTCTTTGCTGCCACAATTGCTGCTTTTAATGGCTATGAACAAATCAATCCCCTCACCATTGTAGCCATCATTTCGCTTTCCAACACTGTATGGATGGGCAGTTGAGTTGCATGGGAGCCAAGCTTTTCAGTGCATTATAGTGCAAAGTCCTGCCTCACATAGTGCATTACAGTTTGACAGAGCATTCATGGTCTTTCCATGGTTTCTTGTTCTTCAAATATGACTTGTTTTAGATGAAGAAAAATGTTATTAAGCCATGTTTGAACTTATGTTGTGTAGTTTGTGTTTTGGCCACAAGTCAAAGAAATACATTTTCAGAAAGAAGACAATGTTACTTGTCAACTGAAGCCTCATACATACAGGTAGGTAGGCCTCACCCTCTGTTATAAGTCAAGTAAAAAAACAAAATGTAGGCTGAGGTCAGGTGTATGAATGTAGGAAGTTAATGTTGTACACACTGAGCTGTAGACACATTGTACATTAGACATGTCAGTGATGTTGCTCTGTACGCCTCCTGCGCCACTGATGTATTAAAACCCGAAAGGACACCTCACTATCTATGCACCCAGGGGACGCACCATATTTTGTGAACAACAAATCAGTATGAACTATTTATAAAAAGAAATCTGCTATCAAGACAGAAAAAAATCTGTTGGTCACCATTTCTGACCGTAATTGCACTTTATGCATATTTTAGTCATGGGTGAATTTATTTTATTTTTTTTAGGAAAGGCAGGAGGTTCAGGGGAATATAATCATAGACATAGACAATAATAGACACTCTCCTGCAGTAGGATGTAGTACATAAGCGGGTAAAATATAAGGGTTAATATTGTCTAATAACAATAAGATAAGCAACATATTAGAATCCCCCCCCCTAAACACACACACACGCTGAACCATAATGTAAGCTGAGGTCATGAGGAGCATTCAACACCATTACAAATGGCTGTAGCACTAAACACATCAACAGTAGCAAAAGAGGAAAGAGCACATTAATTCAGGCCAGTCGATACCTGCTAACAGGGTCGGCTAATAAATAACACAGAGTTTGGTCCAGGGGTTGCCCAGTGTCTTTCAGGTGCCTGTTGTATCTTAATGTGCTGTTTTAATCAGGGCTGCTAATGGGCTTACACTAGCACATTGCCTGCTACATTTCCTCATATGTTCCAGGGATTTACATAGAATGCCAGTAAACCATCAGCAGAGCCCCTTATCCTGCCTAGTTATTCCATTCTCATTCCCTGAATCAAAATGTCACTGTGGCCTCTGTTGGATTGTCATACTGTGACTCAAATGCTCACCATTTTCCTCTTTCTTTAAAAAAAAAAAAGAAAAAAAAAAAGAAAAAAATTAAAACGAGAAATGGCTGGTGTTGGGTCAGGGGTGGTGATGACGGCTTTGGTTGGTAATGATGAGTGAACCCCCATTTTACCAGCTTTTATCCTGTTAAGAGTAAAAAGCCCTCTTTGTGCTGGTCTAAGGTCTGCAGCCGGCAGGAGAACGAGCAGCACGGGGAGAGCCGGGCGGAAGATGAATGGTAATACAGATATTGCTCAAAGATTATAGCAGGTTCGCTCAGGTTCAACCGGCAGATTTAAGTCGCTGCCTTCCTGCACTGGTAACCATGCCAACTGCACTGTGAAGCTATTAAAACAGCTCCGCAACGCAAAGTAGGGATACCCCTCCAAAAGAAGCAAAATAGCAGTATATTGTCCCACAAACCCAGGATAAGGTTCTCATTAGTTGGGAAACAGCAGGCTGCTTATAGGACAAAACACTTGTCAGAGGAAAGGACTTTAACTCATACATATTGTTTCCATAACTTTTGGGCCTGGATGAGCTCATGGCAGCAGCATAGTTTTTCCAAATCACTCTTACTTCACTATATTTTAAGTCGTATTCCTTACAGCGTTAAAACAAAAGTCACATGAAAAACTTGTAATAATGTGTGTGAGAATGGGGCAAAAGAAAGGAGTCAAAACAGAAGCTGCAGCTGAGAATAAACAGCTGTTTGCCTGTCTGTCTGTACACCTGTCTGTCTAAACACCTGTCTGTCTGTACACCTGTCTGTCTGTACACCTGTCTGTCTAAACACCTGTCTGTCTGGACACCTGTCTGTCTGTACACCTGTCTGTCTGTACACCTGTCTGTCTGTATACCTGTCTGTCTGTACACCTGTCTGTCTGTATACCTGTCTGTCTGTATACCTGTCTGTCTGTACACCTGTCTGTCTGAAGCGTCACAGCAGAGCTCCAGAGCTGACAGTCTGGAAAACACACACGTTGTATTTACTTATAAGCTTCACTTTAATGTGGTGTGATGTAGTTTTGTTGGCTAACCTGGAAGTTAGTACCGTTCTGGTTCCCTCGAAAAGAAGGCTGTAGGATTTTTGAATTGTTCTTTTGGGGAATTTGAACAACTCTATGATACTGACATGTTTTGTTCATCAAGATAATCTCCACAGATGAACACCACTTTGTGTTTTTTGAAGTGTAAAAAGCTAATGTTAGGCTACAAACAGACAACATCAGGGTCACATGACTTAAACGTCAGCACCACTAAGCGTCTTAATTACTATACAGGTTTTCTATGAACTGATCAGTATACAAGTTGTAAAGTCAGAGTTAGAGTAGTTTGTAACTAAAGTGGGCCTGTAAAGATGGACTAATGAGTAGATGAGTCTCCACGTTTGCTGTGAGGACGTTTAATGTCCCTGACATCCTCTGTAGTCTCATTTAGATACTTGTTAGCAGCTGCTAACTGTTTTTTAACACATGACAAGCTTTATAATTAAACTGTGGGACATTTAATGATGGATTATATGTTTGAGAACAAATCATGTAAATATGTTCAGCCTGTAGTGACCACAGATCAGGCATGTAACCAAAAACCAATTTTAAAAAACTCACAGACTTTGATACGTAGGAACCGTATGTTCAAGAATGCTAACAGATTTTCACGTTTTAGGTCTGATGACTTCAACATCCCTCCCCAGAGGAGGGTAGGTGAACAAAAGCCCACCCTTCTCCTCCTGGAAACACCACAGAGCTCCTCAGCACACCACACCTCCCTCCACCCTGGAAACCTCTTGAACCAGCTCACACACACATGCACACACTGATTTTCCCATCACACACCCAGTCACTAAAGCCTTGGCAGTGAGCAGCACGGGCCTTGGCACAGTTCACCTTAATGAGTGGCAGCGTAGAGCCCCCTGCCACCGCTGAGTGGCCAAGAAAGATAGAGAGACAGAGGAAGAGAGAGAGAAAGAGAGAGAGAGAGAGAGAGAGAGAGAGAGAGAGAGAGAGAGAGAGAGAGAGAGAGAGAGAAAGACCTGATTGAGTAGGGTGGTTTGTGGAATTGGCATATGCTGTGTGTTTCTGTGAGGCATTGGCCGGCCAGCCGGCGACTGAGCACTCAGAGTCTCCCTGAAGTGATGCTAAACAGAGAGAAAAAGAGAACTGAAAAAAAACCTAACCACATTGGGGGTTCTGCCCTTTGTATGGACAATTATTTAAAATCCATTTATTTCCTCCTTTTATTCATTCTGATTCTGTGTCTGTGTTCTGCCTAACCAAAGCCTGTAAAAACTGGCCACAGAGAGAGGCAAGTGTGGCCAAACTGGGGCTGTCTCATTCAAACCGCAACCAGCTGACGGCCTTCAAGGAGCTGCTAAATGGAAGAGGAAGAAAAACAATGACTACTCTGCATCACAGAGCACAGAGACAACCGAGATTCTCCACAGGCCTTGTACAGAACCATTACACTGAGGCTGGCTGTTAAAAATCTATTCAGCCAGTAATTGTTCGTACCCAGATGAAACATATTCAATAAACATATTCACATGTTGTTCTGTCATCAGTCTTGTGTGTACACAGCTAGTCCAGGAATGTGTTTATATAAAAACTGATTATCTCAGTGGATGTTGAAGATCTTCCTGTCCACACAGGTGTGTGTGTGTGTGTGTGTGTGTGTGTGTGTGTGTGTGTGTGTGTGTGTGTGTGTGTGTGTGTGTGTGTGTGTGCCTGCCTAAACAACCGTAAAACAATTCACACGAGTACCCAACATTGAGTATTCGGAGGACATGGCATGTCCTTTTTTTTATCATATAAAGGTGTTTGGAATACCCTAATCATTTTTTAGGTTGCCAAATTTATTTGAATTGTTCAAGAGCTTCAAACATCATCACTTTGTATCTTAATTTTATTTGCTGTCATTTATTTATGTTAACAATCATCATTTGTTTAAATTAGACTGTATTATTTTAGCCAAGGCCCAGACACAGCAGCATCTAAAACAGCACCACTTGGAACCACTTAAACACAAGATCCACTTGTAGAATCTCCACTTGGCTGCTAATTTGCATCACAAGCCAATTGTGCTGAACTTTCTGAATTTGAAAAGCAAGAAAATGTAAAAGCAGAGGAAGATATCAAACTTCCTGACCCTCCACGCGCCACCGGACTGTAACCTGCCACACACACTCAGGTCGTACAGACAGGTACACGAGTTGAAGCTAGCTAGCTTGAGACATTTTTGACTGGCTAGATTTTTTTATTTTCCAACATCTTGCAAATATTCACTATGTAACCTTTCCAGCATGGCATGAGCTTTGCTATGTCACCTTTTGGTGTGAGTGTGCTCAGCTTCAGAGGTCCGGGCACGGTTCAACATCAGGCAGTTAACTGGAAGATGCAAGTTGTTTCTTCATGCTGGAACCAATTACATGTGCTTCTGTTTTTCAGGAAAGAAAAGTATTTTTCATCAGGAGCTTGATGATATATAATAGCTTGCTGAAACACAGACAAACATACTCACTGTTAGCTTATCTGTAGCAATTTCCTGTCAACCTGCACTTGTTATACACAAGATAAAAGTATTGTAACACTTTAATGCAGCAGTTAGATGTATAGGCTGTATAGATGTTCTATGGGTCGTATCAAATAAAACTATATTGTTTTATGTTGTCTGTACCTGCAGTACAGACATATCAGCAGTGGACCCACAACACTGAATTAATTATGGATGCCCTCTATGTGTCAGGCCAATAAATGGTGTCATAATTATTTATTAATAATGATCTAATAATTATTTTAACAATAATATCAATGTAAGTACCACTTATTGTTGTAGGTGTGTGTATTTAATTCATATGGATGCAACTGATTTAAGAGCAAAGCGGTTCGATTTCAAAGAGCAATGTTGTGATGAAATGTTAAGTCCCAGGTTAATGTGTGTTGCATGCAAAGGTTGCGTACATACAAAGAGCATTAGCATTAAGTAAAGAGAAAAGTCTGGCGGTTGGAACGTAGCAGTAGTTTTTGAACCAAGCCCAGTTCTTAATTTCTTTAATTCTGCTGGATAAAACATGGTGTATGCCTTTAAAAAATATTTAGCTACAGAGTGAAAATAACACAGTCCAACAGAGTCCCACCATCCTGCAGCTCCCCAGTTGGTGTTACCTCTACATCTTAGCTCAAGTTTAAATGAAGGAAACAGCAAAATAGGCCTAGTACTGACAAGACCCACAGAGATTTTATCCCTGATTTTGTACACGATGGTTTTTGGAGCTCACAGACAAAGCGACAAAGGCAGATCGGTATTTGCTCCTGTGAATGGCAGTCGGTATGTGTGAAACGTTCTGACCCGATCAAGGAGCTCGGGGATAGCTAGCATGCTAAACATCAGGCTATGTCACAGATGGTTCAGGAAGCCAAAAGAGGTTACAGCCAATAGAGCTAATAAAAAAAATTGTTTAATTATTGTTTAATTATGAATTCATGGATGTTTATTTAAAATATGTACTTACAACAGTTTCATATTTAAACTATCTTTTTGTTGCCCAATAATAAATAAAATAAGGTCATAATGTAAATTTTGTCTATTTAATTTATATATTTGTAGTTTGTTAATTCATTTATTAGGTAATTAACATATTTATTCAACTTTATAACTACCTCTGTGACATTTCATTATTCAACCTTTTGTTTTAAAATGATGATTCAATTACTTAATTTCTGTATTTCTGCAAATTGAGAGTTACTGTACAGAAATTGATATCAACAAAGGGTAACCATGTTTTGAAAATTGAAATATTACCACCTATTTAACAGTCATCTCATCAAGGGCCGATATGTTGGAGATTACAAAAGCAGAAAGTGGGGTCTCCACTGGCTGTGAGGCCGACCCATTCACTAACAAATAAAGGCTATATCGCCATTGTTATGTGGAAAATTAGAGGAAATTCTCCTTTAAGGAATTATTGAAGATCAGACGTCTGATTACCCTCTTTGGTGCTCATTGACTTGGTGGTTTTTAAATCACAGCAGAGGACTAATCTTTGTGCAGCCGCAGACAGACACCAGAGCAGCGCTGCCCCTGAGAACTGTGCTGAATAAATGGACAGGACGGGGGGATTGTGTGACAGTATGTGTATGCAATATGGACTGTGTGTGTGTATGTGTGTGTGTGTGTGTGTGTGTGTGTGTGTGTGTGTGTGTGTGCGTGTGCATGTGAGCAAGGCACCCAAAATAATGTCATTTTCTTTTCTTTGCAACACCCCTTCTAATAAAAAAAATCTGATGGAGTTTATTTAATCACAAAGGAAAGGATTTGGCGCCTTCTTCCTTCCGCTAATTTATTCATTCAAAAGTCTTAATATCTGTTCAGCAGGCGAAGGATCACACAACACACGCTCAGCATTTTCCCTGCCACTCAAGATTTTTTTTTTTCTTTTTTGGCTTCATTAAAAAAAGGTTAGAGATTAGATTTTTTTTCTTCTTTTTTTCATGAAAGCTTCCCAAATGTCAATTTTCTATTAACAGGACAGTCAGAATGCAACAAAAAGACAGTACTTGATAAGTTCAGTAAGGCAGTAAGCGTGTGTGTGTGTGTGGGCGATGGGAGGTTCACAGACAGTATGCTGCCTATTCACTCAAAACACTGTACTGTTGACAAATATGTTCTTTTCATTGAGAGGAGAAAAAACGCAGTAACAGGATCAGTGTACAGAAACAACACATACATTTTGAAACTTGAGTAGTTTTTTTTTTTTTTTTACTGCTTTCAGAACATATGATTTTGTAGTTTCTGTCTGCCAAACACACCTTTCCCTTCTCTACATTATTTCATAAAAAAAAAAAAAAAAAACATCTTCAGGCTACGGGTGGAGTGTTTTTGATTTTACCCAATTAAGTTTTGGGATCATCCAACTCTTGACTGTGTAGTGCCACCAACTGTTTCTAAAATAAAAGTTAAGTGAGTAAAAGCAAAAGTGAAATGCATCATACAATTGCTCAACAAAGGTATCTGAATACATCTGAGTTGAAACAGGACGAGCTGTTACAGAATGAAATCCTATTGTATGTCAGAAACACTCAGGTTGATTAGTTCCTCACAGGGCAGTGCGTCACGCCATCATGTGGATCTGTGAGCTGTCAGGCTCAACACTGACCAAACCAAACGCAGACATGTTCAGCTTCCCTGTTCCCACAATACACACAAAGAAATGTGGATAGTGTGGCCATTAACCCTTTGCACACACACACACACACACACACACACACACACACACACACACACACACACACACACACACACACACACACATTCCACCCGCCAATGAATCATTCCAGACTGTTTTTATCTGACCAGAGCCAAGTGTTCTACACAGCGCGGTCAGGCCTGCTGAGCACAACCTTAAGATTTGTGTGTGTATGTGTGTGTGTGCGCGCGCCCTCTGCCTTGTTCGAAGACCCTTCTTACAACCTGTCTCAGAGATAAGAACCATTGCTTTTTCATTTCATGAAGCTCTCGGTCTCTGTTCTTCCACCCAGGAGCAGAGTGCTGAGCACTGGCGAGGCTTTCCAACTCCATCCTGTCAATACAACTGGATAAGGAGTCCGACGGAAAGTTCATTAATTTCAGGGTAACCTATAGGGCCAGGCTAACACCCCCTCTGCTATTTTGATGTTGCTGTTCCCAAGACGAGAAAGGAGGTTTAGCCATGCAACAGACACATCTCTGAGTATCTGTGTTTCTGTCCGACGGTCTTGATCCCACCATTTCTCCGCACTTCCAACCTCACTCTCCTCACAAAGTAAAACAATGAATGAAAAAATGAAAAGAGAAGAGAAGGGTAAAACACCTCTATATGGAGGCTGTTCTTTAATCCTTCGAGCACAATCTGTCACTCTTTGTTGTGCACTTCTATACATGGAGCATCATTTTAGGCAGACCACTGTATCCATCTGCTGATCAGTAACACCCAAAGTCCATTCAGTGTATACAGCAGTCATTTCCACCTGACACCAATGCTGAAGCTCCCTCCACTAACTGAGTCTCCTCGTGTGCTGAGTTTACATATTTTCAATTCAGATAAAATAAATAACATATTCAAGTTCATGCTTGTGTTTTGTCACGCCCCCAGTCTCGGGATATGAGGGAGCAAGATAAGGACAAGAAGCAGAGAGCAAAAATGAATGCCACGTGAACAATGAATGTTAGTTATAGTCAGTGTAGCTGACATCAGGCTGAAGCACGGGACAAAATAATGAACAAACCCAATCACTGTTCTCCCTAATACTTAATTTAACAGCCGAAAGAACCAGAAAGACGTTAACTAAAGCTAGCTTCCTAAGCTAAACAGAAGCAGGAGAGGACAGTGTTCCAACGAAGATGCTGATTCATCCTTAATACTTTGTGCAATAGTGGAATGCAAAGTGTCGGAGGTTTTTACAGGATGGACAAAGGGAATGTTAATGACCTCACACACTGAAAGCTATAATTGATGCACCTTGCTTGAAGTCATTTATGCTTCTATGCAGATTTGTAATGCAGTATTTGGGGGTTAAAGTCTCTATCTATATGTCATAGTCATATTCCTCTATATAGTGACCTCGGTGAGCACAAGATTCTCCCAACACATACACGTGTCCCCACATCCATAAAAGCATGCAGCATGTTAAACCCAAAACTAAAACTCCTCTCCTGTAGGGTTGGGCGAAATCCAATTTTTAATACCGTTTAAAGCTCCCCCAAATGTTCCCACGGTAGACAATATTACCACCAGCTGATTTCACATCAAACTGTTGGGCTTTGAGGGAGCCCCCGGTTGCTCCTATACCATTTTCAGCCACAGGGTAGCTGCACTGCTTCAGGACACTTCAACTGTAACTTTCAGACATGGAAATTTAAAGTAGTCAAAATGATGACGGTGAATTGAATGATGAATGGGGAATGGTGGAAACAATAATATGTTCAGTACAGATTATAGTGACTAATACTGATAAAAGATACAAAATTTGGAGGTTGCCATCAACCCAGACATGAGCAGTTTAAGAAGATGGTTGGTGCCTACTTTGAGCTGCGAAGGCCAGGCTGGAGTTGAGAGCTCGGTTGGGACTCACAGTAACAGATACAGAGGACGGAACCTCTTCACAGCGTTTCTGAGTGGCATTGCCCCGGAGAAAACGTGTGGTTACCCACAAGACGTGTCCTAGCGGGCCTCTTTCTCCTAAAGTGGTTCGGTGATGTATGTCTGCCAGCACACTTTTCACTAGAAGCAGCTCAGTGTTTGCAGGCGTGGGGCAGGGCAGCGCTTTGATGGCAAAAATATTACTCCAGTGCTATTAGCTTTGCCGATAACTGAAAAAGATTTTGCACAGGCTGAAGGTCACAAAACTATCCAAGTCGTCAGGAATAATGAAAAGGTTGTATAAACTAGTAACAAAGTTGTAATAGACTCAGTTGGCTGTCAAATAAAGAATAGAAAACTTGCGCTCGAAACAAAAGACACAATTTAGTAAATAAGAACAAACAAGCGTAAGAGACACCACAAAAAGATGCAACAAAATGAAGTGAGGGAAAAAAGTATGAAGAGAAAGAAAAAAGATGGCAAGAAAGAGAACTGAACAGTTTCCTGTTGATGTTATGTTCGAAGGAAACAAGGTGAGTCTAAGTTCGGTCAACTTTTCAAAAGTTCCTCCTTTCCTTTCATTGTTTAAAATGGTAGCTCTACAAACTTACACATATATGTCATCCACTATGACCACTGAAACATAAAAAAGCAATATGTGATCTGGGAGGTTATAAACAAAAACAGGAGGGAACAAAGAAACAAAACATTTATTTGAGTGAATTCCTTCTTTAGGCAAATTATCGCAGAGAATGTTAACTTCAACTGTTAAACCAAAGGGTAAATAACTCCTAACAATATTACTAAATGAATCATGATTCTACATTTCCTTCAGTTATTGTAACAAGACATGTCCTACTCACTCAGTCTGTGCAGAAGCATACATTGTCAGCAAATGGCAAAATTGTCACGCGTTACTAATGCAATGAAAAAGTGTTGGAACAGTGGGGATTTCTTTATCTTGAACAAGAATTTTGACTGAAGGTGATGAGCATAATGACAAATGAATCAAACAGTTGCTCCATACTGATGTTGAAGGGTGCTGCAAAGGTAGACGCATTTAATGTTCAGTCAGCTTGGAATGCAGGCAGACTTATTACTCCTGCTGCTATGTGCCAGGCTTCAAAGTTGAGAAAGGGAAGTTTTTAGGATCCATGTGTGAGTGTCAGGGCTGCTACAGAAATGGGTTTCACACTGGAGAGTTACTTACAGTCTGTTTGATGTTCATGTCCACAGACATTAAACTAACAGTCAGTGCTAATCAAAGATAAGGTCTGATTATTCCCAAACTGGAGACCAGACCCCATCTCCGTCCTGTGGGGGTCATTTGTCCTTTCTGCCCCAGGTAACCTCACTAGGTCTCTATTGTAAATCAGTTGGAGGTGTTATGCTTGTCCTTCCTTGGGAGTGGACAAACTCTCCAGTCTGAAATGCATCATACTGACAGGTCTGTGAAACCAGTGTTTCAGTGTCAAGTGAACAGTAGTTCTTTTTAACAAGTCATCGGTACCCATCTACCAAGCATCAGTGATCAGTGGCAGTGTATTTGTTTTTATTGTTACGATCTAATCATCCAGTAAAAGATTTAGTTTGAAGCATGGAGGGACCACGACCGTTATGTTGTTGTACAATCGGGCTGTGTATAATCGTTTAATCGGACCTAAAATCTAGGATAAATATAAAAGAGGAAGTTGTGCATGTTCACAGGATGAGGTGTACTGATGACTTGTGTATAGCTATGACCACAGGTTTCTATGCATGCATGAATTTTATCATAAGGATGTTGGGGTATGTTCTTGTACAGAGGATTCTGAGAATGAGTGTGTGTGGTGGGAGGTGCCGCAATTGCATTAAAGGGTAACTCCACCAATTTTACACATTAAAGTGTGTTGACAGGTCTTGGGGAGTACCACTGCATGTGTGAAAAAAGAAGTATAAAGCCTTTCGTGGCTTCAGAGGAGTCTGCATGTAATCTGATCAACTGCCTCCAGTGATGAAGTTGCATTGTGGGTAATGTAGGTGTTAGGTTTTGAAAAGGAAGAAGAATATCTCTGCTTATGGTGTATCAATTTTGATCATTTGTTTTAACGGCCAATAACAAGTCCAACAGGAGAACAATGCTAAACCAGTGAAGTGCTTTCCAAAACGTTGTGCCTATGTTACCCACAATGCAACATAACCACTGAGTGGCAATTTATCAGATTACATGCGGCTTCCTCTTTCACATTTGCTGTAGTACTCCCGAAGACCTGTAAACACACTTCAATGTGTAGAAATTGGTGGAGTTACCCTTTAAGTGTGTCAGTGGGGTGCATGGCAGATAAAACAGTCCAGCTTCATCATTACACACCGTATTCCTTTTCAAAAGACGCTGAGCCTACATGAATATTTCATTCTGTGATATCTGGGCCAATTAGGTGCTCATACACACCCACACCTCACACTCATCTGTCATATTTAGGACACACGCACACACATACTTTCACCCCGCTATATTCTGCCCAACATTAATGTCTGTTCTTTTATTCCAGTTGAAACATTTTATGGTCTTATAGTTACTGTACAGATCTGTAAGAAACCAGACAATGTTTCATTGTTAAAATGTATGTGCCAGCAGAAACAGGGGAAAAGCACCTATAATGTCTTTAAGTGTGGTTTTGAATCTGAAAACTCACTTTAAAAATTGAGCATGTGTGCTAAAGAAAACAGGACACATGTCCTGTGAGCGGCAAGGATGATTTGTGTGTCTTTCATACAAATATGCACATAAATATTAAAGACAAATTAAATAATTCAACATTAAATTAATGTGAAAAACCCTTTTAAGTAGTATATTCCATGTTTATTACACGTCATGTTGTACTAACATCGTATCAATTAAGGTACTGATAACAAGAAATCTCATCAAAAAGATCATTTCCCCCGGCATTAAGGCCATATTCCAGCCATATTTGCACTCAAAAACAGGAGAGGTCAAAGTGAAATGGCTACACAGATTAAGCGATTTTTATGTACTGGGATATTTTCATGCTGGCCAATCGGAGACACTATTTCCTGAGTTTTTACCTCAATGATGGATGCGATTGTCACTCCGTCTCCTTTCATTTTCTTCTACTTTATAAGTCATCAAACTGGGATACAAAGCCAAAAACCACCCAACTCTACATGCAGATTTCCCAGCAGGCCTTGTACGTTTCCACCCTTCCCAACCAAAATTACACCTTTATCCATCCTCCCCCACCTGCATGCCTACTCCACCATTTTGCTCTTATCTGCTTGCCTCATATCTCCAAATCCCTTTTTATTGGGATTTATCGAGGCTTTTATCACTTTTCATATAAAAGGACGGGGAGTATTTCCCCTCCTTTTTGTAATGTTGCCCATTTATGGCAGAGAATTGGCGCAATTTCCGATCTCTCTACTTTTCTTTCCTGACAGTCACATTAGCATGTCATTACTAGGGCTTTCTCTGCCCTCCCAGTGGATCTTAAGCTCCGAGGACCAAGCACTGGAGAGACAAAGGGCACCAGCTGCACCTACTTCTCCTCATCCATCTCTTTATCCCTCCCTCTCTCCTCATTCCTCTTTTTCTCTTCATTCCACACTTGGCCTGACTTGGTTTTGATTTGGCCAACAGCCAAGACTGTGGTGATGGTGGCATCTGGGGGAGAGATTTTTTTTTTTTTTTTTTTTTTTTTCATTTACATCCAAGCCTTTAATTTCTGGTTTTGTATGTGAGATATGTCAACAATATATGTGATTAGGTTCATTCAGCTGTTAAAGTGAGTGGTATTCAATTGCTGATAATATGAGGTTTCGATTGGCGAGGCTCAGAATGGATGATGCAGACTTCCCTGACTCTGTAATCACTGGGTTTGTTTTCCAGAACAGGGTTATATGTCAAGGACCTTCACACAGACACATGAGGCCACACGGGAGATCTGACTGGAGCAAGTGATTGAAATTACAGTGAAACGCTTGGAAGACCCTGATGGCCTCTGCAACCAGCTTAATGGACTAATGAATACCTCTGAAAACTGTGTACTTCTGATGTCATCACACCATACTTTCTGCTTAATTGTATCGTATTTGATTGTGTTATTGATGTGCACTTACATGTGTGCTTGCGTATATGATCCAGGACATTACTATGATCCCGAGGCCAGTACCAGCCATCTTTTCTTAGAGACTAAGCACAGTCCAATGCAACACCTGTGATGGCTTCCATGGGTGTTCCATGCCTGGTTTCCACAACAGCCCAGCCAGATTCTCTGTTAGTTGGTTAACAACTCTTGGGTGAGGAGTGCATGGAGGCTCTCTCCATAGTTAGACACTCAACAGATAAATTAGTTGTTGAAAAGAAGATGAGAGCAACCTTCGAGTACAGACAGAAGCTGGTTCGTGACCAGAATTAAACCTCTTCAGTGTCTTACCTCATATTCATGAAGTACCTGGATTGGTGAATTGTATGTGTGCAGTTGATTTCATAGTATTTTCATAGAATCCTTGTAAATGTAAAGCACACATGAGGAACCTGTATAAGGACACTTAATGTTGCAAAGTGGCCTTCATATGTCAAGCACAAAGTCACTGCAGAACGATAGAGCCTTCCATCAAATCTTTCTGTGTAGGAGCCACGGACAGCTTTTGATTCTGAGGCTGAGGATGATTGTGTCCTGGTCATGTCATTTCACTTTCATTGTATCTGTGTTCTGTGTGTTTTCCAGGTTTTTCTTCTGTTTTTCTTTCTGTGTTTCTCGGCCTCACTCCACCTGCACCTCATCCCCTCATTAATTTACTTTGTATTTACACAGTTTAAACATTTTCTTCTGAAGCAAAGTAAATGTATAAGAAAATAGATATCCCAATTTCACAGTGATACAAATCAAGTGGGAATATCTTGGTTTGTGTCGCGGTATCTGGCAACCCAACCTAGAGGCCGAGATGAACGTGCTCAAACAACCCTGCCGGTGTGTCACTCATTCCTGCGCTTGCTCTCTGCTCAGTGTAGGGTCCGGTACTGTTCACATCTGAAGCGATTCCAAAAGAAAGAAACAAGCCTCTAAACTCCCCTCAACCCGGGGCGGGACTTTCCTTTTTATTGACGTTTGCCCCTGGTCACACTTGCTCGTCGCTTTGCCTCCACACTCTTGCAACGTGTCACTTTTTGATCACTTTCCTCTAGAGACTAGACAATACAATGTAGGCAAGACGAGAGGTAGAGCTGCAGATTCCTGTCTGCTTTTATTGTCTAAATGTTGCCTTGAAGGCATCTATAGAATGAATTAACAGCGCAGTGCGCCGCTCTCTCTCTGTCAATCTCACTCATCCAGCAGTCAGTCTCACTTCCTCTCCCTCTCTCTGCAATCAACTTAAATGATAATCCACTCAGATCAGATCTACAGAATCCGCAGCAAATAACCATTATAGATGGGATGTTTCATTTTTGCATGACGTGAGCAATATATTTGCGTGTGCTGCTTGTTATAAGTGTAAACTGTCAGAGGTAATTGAGTAATCTCAGCATGACCGCGTCTTAGAAAAATCATAATCAACCAGATGCAGTAGTTGCTTTCTACAGAATTATTTGATCAACTCTGTTCTGGATATTGTCAAAAGAAGGCAAACATTATTAACATATTGAATTATGATAATTATGAGGCCCAGTCGAAATTGCTGTGGCCCACCTGAGATACACGTAGAGATAAAACTACACATATCTGAAGTCAGATTCCTGACTATAGACATGTATGTACCCTGTTTGGTACACGAAAATCCAGTGACATTTACATTTAGAGCATTTAGCAGATATTTCTGTCCAAAGCAACTTGCAATAAGTACATTTGTCAAGGGAAAGAATCCGCAACATATCACCGTCGATATAGTACAAAAGAAAAGATTTTCAAGCCCTCGTCTGAGCATCGAAGCTGCTATTTATCAAGGATACCTTAAGTGCATAAGTGCTATGATTTAAGTGCTAAGGGTAAGAACATAAAAGTGCATATTCTGCTGTCATGACATTGATTGGGAGTTCATTCCACCACTGAGACGCCAGAACAGAGAAGATTTGCAACTTCGCTGAGCAGGCTTTGAGGAGATAACTAGCGCTCGGACCAGGAGTTGCGTCCTTTGTGAAGAGAAACTGAGTAAAAAGGGGACATACATAGACACCATTTATGACCAGAAGGTCGAGAAGAGACTGAAATGTTTGACATTTGAAATGCATGATATTTTCCCCCAATTGTGCACATAGTTTGTCTGTTAAAATCCCTATTGCCAATCCTGAACAGAGATCCATGTGGGAGCCTGTGCTGAGCAGGGGGCGGGGCCTGTCCTGAACAGGGGGCGGGCTCTCACTGCCTGTCTGCTCTCACATGCAGACAGACACATACTATAGCTCTGAGTGGCAATGACGGAGAGAGTCATTGTTATACTTCACACCAATCCATGCAGACAGTTATGCTATTGATTTAGCTATTTTCTGAAAGACAGCTTGATGCTTTCACCATCTCACACAGAATTTATGCTCAATATCCAGCTGACTAATCTTAACAGCTATTAACCCACGTATGTGAATATACTGTAGTCATGCTGCAGTCTGAAGCATGCCCATACATGTTAAGCATGTTAAAGAATGTTCATAAATAACTTTTTATTTTTTATCGCATTATACTGATATAGTGGCATCATCCCTATGTTCCCCGGGTCCTATGTTCCCCGTTTGTATGGAAACGGGGAACATAGGACCATTTTTTAGAAAAAGGGTCCTATGTTCCCCACTGTTGCCGGTTGATGAACAAACCGGGGAATCTCTCTCTCTCTCTCTCTCTCTCTCTCTCTCTCTCCTCTCTCCAAATTAGGGTTAGGGTTAGGGGTCCTATGGTCCTATGGTCCGATCGAGGAACATAAGACCCGGGGAACATAGGTACGCTCCCCATAATAGTTATTTGTTCAGAATCGTGCCGGGTCAGTAGTCAAGAATGTTCATATAGAGTACAACAACATAAAACAATTGTTCATTCTGTTCTTCAATTGTTTTATTTTTTTTCTCCTAAAAAGGTAACAAAAAAACGTTACGTATTTATCAGATATGGCAGCTGTAACATTTATAACTAGCTGGACACATTTAATATTAACATAACACATTTCGACAGAAAACAATGGCTAACAGTTGACTAACATGAAATGACTTTTCTTCAACTAAAATGGATGTTTTGAGTGTTTGTCAGCTAAAACTACACTCAAAATATGAAGGATAAAAATGACTAAAATGGGACCAAAACTAATACGCAAAGACTAAGACTATGGCTAAATCTAAAATGGCTGCCTAAATGAGCACTGCAACAGAAGCACGGGCTGCAGATTTTGCTCTACCGATGATTTTGAAATGACTAACCTGTTCTGGGTTCTGAATAGGAGGTCCACAAACTGGGCCGTGTTAACTTTGCTTTTAAAAACCTCCCTCCAAAATATAACTCTGGACACATGAATGTACATCTTGCAGCTCTATTCCACATAGAAGATTTAAAGAAATGTGGTTTTGGTGAAATAGAAAAGCCTCCAATTGACAATGTGAACATTTAAGAAACAAAAGGAATCCCACTTTTATTTATTGAAGAGCCGCCGTTTGGCTCTGTAATTCAACTGGCAGGAGATAATCTTGCCTTAAACAGCTTGTTGGGGTTTGTTGAATCTTTCAGTTCAACACACTGATGTGGGTTCTGTCTGACAAATAGGAGAAGAAATTCAGTCAGTATTTATCGAGAATAATCCTGGACTTATTCTGCACTCTGGAGAGGTTCACACTGAACACTGTGATGCACGGTGTGAAGATCCATCTCTACCTGCTGTTTATGGTGTTAAAAAAACCTTGTGATCTCAATTAATTAGAATATTTTCATAGCACTGACGATTTGGCAGCTGATTGCAATGCATGATTTGTTGGAGGGTATCGTACAGTATGAGCTTAAGTTTTTTTTTTTTTTCATCCCCATGAACACGACAGACCGCAAACAAGTTTTAATTACGGACACACAGCACATTAAAAAAAACAGACCAAGGGGTTTGGAAATGGCAGCAGCAAACACTTAGGTTTAAATGCCAGTGTTTGTGTTCTCTGTGTAACCACGCTTATATCTGGTGATATGTTTGAAAGGGAAAATCTTACTGAAACTTGGTGCTGCTTTTGTTAAGTTTGTTAATATAGTGCTCTGACCTTTTTTTACAGATGAAATGATATGTTACGTAACATATTTGATCATTGACCACCATAACATGTTGAAAAGTTTGTACCATGACAGGAAATTGAACCAAGAACCACTTCATGATACACTTTTCATGATGTAATTTAAACACGGTCCTTTTAGTCTATATGTGATGTATGCGATTCGGGGCATCAGAATTTTTTTTAATACCTCACGAAATCTCTTTTTTTTTTCGAACAACACCAGCATCTACAGGCTTTTTACTATGAAAATGATTATTACAAAAGGTTTGCGGTTGGTCCTATGAAAACAAATACAATGGAGGGTTTGGAAGGTAGATGTGGTCAGATGCATGTTCAGATTCAACTTCAACTACTACTGGGCCCTACTACAGCGTCAGAAATAATGGCACTGAATATAAGATCAAGATTATCTGCATTATCGTAATGCATGAAAAGCTTGCTTTAGTAATTAGTGTTCTTACAACCCTAATTCAAAACATGTTGTGACATGTAAAACATACATACATTTGATAGTGAAAGAGATACTGAGAGAGGGACAACATGCACACAGTGGAGAAGAGAGAGAGGAAGGGAGGTGGAGTCTCCTGCAAGACTAAGATGGTCCAGCACAGAGAAGCCTGAGTTAAGAGACTGGAGGAGGAGGAAGAGGAGGAGGAGGAGAGAGATCCACACAGCTTTGACACTAATGTGCTTGGGGGACACCAAACAGAGGGTTACAGAGATGCGGTGGTTTTGGGAAAGTTTACAGTATTCATGTTGGCCGGACCAACATGGACTCAGATACAGACTTCATACAGTGAGACTGAAATCAACTCCACTGAACCGACAGTGGTTACAGATACAAGGCCTGAAATCATCAAAGCAGCAACCTGAAAGTTGGGGTGAAAGAAATTCATTTGAAGATTTTAAAGACAGTCTTTAATCAATAGTCTTCTGTTTGATGTTAGCAGGCAGGTCGCGGGATGAAGAGGAGAAAGACCTGGAGCTTGTTGACTTTTTCTTTTTTTACTTTTAACAAAGGTGTGAATCAGGTTGTCTGCATCAGCCATGGATGAATAGTTTGCCAAACCTTTTTGACACATACTCAATTGAAAGCATTAATTCATATTATTACCTGTTGACCTCATCAACTTCATTGATATTTAAAAATACTGTATATGCTTATTCTGCATTTAATGCCAGCAACACATTTCACACAAGTAAGGGAAGCAGCAACAACAGTTGGGGAAAGTTTTGGAATGCTCCAAAAACATCTATTTGGTTTCATTGGTGACAGCTGATAGTATCATGATTGGGGATGAGAGGGGAAACTAGAAGGGATCAGTTGGAGCGAAGTTCACCAATTTGCGAGATGCACAATTGCTTTAAAGGATATTAGAACATGGGCTCAGGGACAGTTTATAAAACTGTTGTCAGCAGTTCACTTGCGCATTATTTCATTCTGTATATGTTTTGAAAACCTCCCGACTTTTTTGCAATTCTAACATCCAAATGTCAATCAGTGAGCCCTGGAACCCTTTTAAGACTGCTTACTCTTGAGATCATCTAAACTCCTTGAACTCTCTGGGATCTATAGATGGAGCGACACTATTAACATCTTGTTGATGATACAGCACAGCAACATGGTTTAAATTGTCTGAATATGTAGCTTGCCCATTTCAAGATCATATGTGACTCAGTGATGTATAGGAGGAGGAGAGAGACACACGTCTGCCTTTCCCTGTGCATATGTGATGGATTTGTGTGTCTGTCTTCATTCACAAAGGACACTCAGGAAAACCCTCAGGATGTACCCATTACCTTACAGACTATACAGTTTTCAACCAGTCCACACCAGAGAGGCTTGAACAACGATGAAGTTTACAGCAGCTGAAGTTTTGGCAGCAAAGTTTCACAGCAGTGACGAGGAACATGGAGCTGAAGAGCCTGGTGTGATTAATTCCTACAATAAGGAGAAATACCAAAATAATCCAATTAAAAGACGGTAAAGGTGCATTTACTTTACAAAAACGCTGCCTTGCATTGTTACATTAATTTTGAACTTTGTGCTTAAAGGTGACCATTTTTGTGAATGTATGAAAAAAAAATTATTTGTGCATCAAGAAATCAGGAACATTGTGTAATAAACTGACTGTCTAGTAGTAAAAGTTATTCCCTCGTGTAAAAGTGAGCATCACTGACAAATACTAAATATATTGACATGTTTTAGCCATTGATTATTATTAAAACTAACTCCAACTTATGTTTCTTAGTTAAATAGTGCGCCATCAGGACACAAAATAAGGCATGAGGTGTGAAGGGGTTGTGTTCACTGTAGTCCTATTATAGGTGTGTTTTGGGCATAACATGAAAAAAACCTGGCACTGCAGCACAGTTGGAAGAGCATGCGTCCCATGTGCAGAGGTGCCCTTGCTTCAGCAGACCAGGATTCAAGTCCATCCTGTTGCCCTTTGCTGCATGTCAGTTTTGTCAAATGTTCCTGATACTCACAAGAACCTTAGTGGGCCCTGGAGCCCTGTAAGGACTCATGGGATCCCTCCCCAAGGATTTTTTTCAAACAAAAGTCCCTGAAACCTCTTTAGAAACCCACCGAGATCCTATGGAAGGACCTTCAAATTATTGAAAGTCTCTCCATAAGCACTCATGCATAGTGATACCTTCGAAACACCCATTAACCTGGATGATCTCTGGAACATCCTCAAAAAATCCTGGATTGCATCAAGGACACATAGAACAGGAAGCCAATTTGAAAACTAAAAAGTCAAAACATCCAAAAACTCATTCATTCAGGAAGCAAAGGCCAGTGACAGCTTTACTTGCCGACACAGTCTGACAACCTGATCACCATTGATGTCATTCATCATTCCAGCAGGACTAAGCTTCGTTTTTGAAAATCTGCCGGTCTACCGCTGGACCGGCTTAAAGCTAAGAGAAAAATCCTTCCCTTCTTAACCAGTCTGACCAGTCACATCTCCATGTATGAATATGTCACAAATCCTGGGACAGGGGGAGCCTTTATAATCCACTTTTTAATCCTTAATCCATAACGTGTCCAATCCCATAACCTGACTGACCTGCCATGTTAGAGAAGGTTGACGAGATCAGTGTTAAAGCGAGACGTCCTTTAAGAAATTCACTTTCTTCTCTGCAGTGCTAGAGCTTCCTTTGTGTGATGTGTCCCACCTCTGCTGGGAACTATACCGCGCTTACCTGTAATGTGAGTAATGTTTGGTATGTGAGACGGCTGCTCGGTATTGTGCCCGAGCCCATTTGTTTAGTTTACATTTGGCTTGACCTGCTTATTGTCTGAGGTCCCACAGACCCCACTGCTGCAGGAGGAATAATAGCAATAATTTTACCAAAATCAAATATTTTCTTTTGTTCTTTCTATATTACTACTAATGCTACCACTACTATGTTATAATAATAGACAGATATAAGACTGATTCATTTGATGTGATTAATTTTTGTCCTTATGAATTAATGAGGTGATTAATTAATCAATGGAACATGAAGTCATCTGTCCCAATACACAAATTCACATGAGAACTCAACTGGAAAGTACAGTTCATGAGTATATTGAGTTTTTTCTACACGATTACCAATTGTTTCTGGTGATGTAGCCTGTCTGATACACTAACTCTTCATTTATTCTCCACAAGAACATAAGTCCAGTCTTTGCACCCTTGGGTTTAAGAGAGTCTTAATAGGTCTGATTAAATTAATATTATTAGAAAGCCATAGTGGCAAAGAATGACTAACACTAACATCGGTTCAGTTTGATCACAAAATGCTCCATCTATTTTTGATCAAATGCTCTGGCCACACCACATTTGAAAAACAAGCTGCTAAATGAGAGGTCATGAACAGCTGCCACTGTTGAACACAATGGGTAAAGTTGTGTATTGAGGGACACCTGTGGGCCTCAGTCATCTGGTGGGAATCATTGTTATTTGGGGGAGGGGGCAAATCAAGTGAACCTCAGGTTGGACTCCTACAACTCGATCAGCTGTGGCCAACAGAGACCTCAACACTTAATGGTCCAATTTGTAAAAACGCTTTAGGCCGATGCTTTGAGTTTTTACAACTCGTCAAAACCTGACACTTTGGGATTGTGGGTCAGGTCAGCTGTCATCCCAAAGCATCAAGACAAGTTGGGAATTCTTACAAATTGGATCTTTTGAGGATCATCATTATCGTCATTACTAGGGACAGCATGGTGTCTCTCAACGGACACATTTTTAAGGACCATGACTTGCTTTCTAACTGAACTATCCTGTGACTTTTTCAGTTTCTCTTGTGACCTCTTGTGAGGGGCACGACCTCCAGGTTGGGAACCATTGTACTCCCTCCCTCCCACTCTTCTATACCTCTCTGTCTTTACGTCTCTCTCTTGGTTCTGCTTTGAGGTTTCTGCCTGTTAAAAGGCAGTTTTTTTCTCACCACTGTCGCTAAGTGCTTTCTCATGAGGGAAATGTTTGGTGTCTAAATGAATGAATCAAGGAGTATGGTATTTACTACTTGCAAAGACCTTTTGGTATAAAAGAAAATCTAAATAACATTGTGAAGAATTGTATATTTTCTTTTAATGTACGACTTTATTCTAGCTTATTTCAACTTAGTGGCTATCACAACAGAAACATATGTTTTAAATGCACATGTCCTGACATGTCAGATTGATGCCCTCTGAGAGAGGCAAACCCTCTGCCCTGCTGCCATCTCTTCTACAATCCACAGCCCCCTGGTGCATGATGTGAAGGATCACTTTAACTGATAAAACGATACCTCCATCATTAACTTGTTTATCTCTCAGCCGGTGACGACAGAAAGAGGAAAAGTTTCAAGCTTGGTTGCTCATTGTGGGCCGTGGAGATAGAGGCAGAGACACAGCAAAACAAAAGGCAGCCAGAGAAATTTGCATGGTGCTCAATTATACATTAGCGAACATCACTTGGCAATCTGTTCATATCAATTTAATTGGATTTTAATACTGCCTGTGATCTTGTTTCCTAATTAACAGCAGCGGCTGGCAATAAAGCAGAAGCATGCACCCAGCAACACCTTTGATCTGGGCCATATGGACTTGCTTGGAGCTCATTGGTAGGGGGAGAGAAAAATATCAGTCACCTAAATATGGGCCTATGACAAGCCAGAGGAAAGGCTTGTGTGTGTGTTTGTGTGTGTGTGTGTGTGTGTGTTTGTGTATGTGTCCATAATGTTGGTTCTCATTGTTGTTGAGCCCTGTGTTTTCCAAGCTTCTGTGAATGTGTGTGTTTTTTCACTGCATGTCTATATTTGCTTCTCCATGCCCGTTCATGTATGCGTATGAATATGTGTATCTGTCTTAGACCTTGAATGTGTATGCGTACATACCCGTGTGTGTGTGTTCCTGCCAGGGAGTAGAGGGATCAGCACGACCCCCAGATGGCGGATATTGCTCAGGCCTCACGCCTTCATTGATTAATTTCTTCCCTGATCGGTTGTGATTACTGATAAATAAAACATGATCTGAGGATCAGATGCAAATCAGCCTGGGGGGGTGGGGGGTGGTATGTTGATTGCTTTTTCAAATCTGTTTATTTCTTGCCCCACTGCCCTCAACTCTGGAGTGGAACACTAACATGTTCAAAATACATAAATTCCAGGTGACACACTTTACCTTCTTCAACAGCACTGGAAGTCTGGCACATTAAAGGAAGAAGGTACGTGTATTTGTGTTTCTATTTTCTGGTATTTTGATCACAGATGTAACTCGTGGATATGAATGATGACACAATTTGGGTTTTGGACTGTTGGATGGACAAAACAATTTGCAAGCTTCCTCTCTGCATGGCCAAATTAACAAGGGTTTAAGGACAGAGGATGTTGTTAACTGTACAGATTTTAAGGCCCACTGAGGCAATGTAATTGTGATTTTGGGCTTTAAAAATATAACTGATTTGATTTCTAAACATTTATTAAATGTTATAATTGGTTGCTGCAGTATTTGCTGTATTTTCACTACTTCCACAAAAGATCTCTTTTCTGTACATATACCTGCTTCAACAACAGTGTGCTCTAAAATCTGGTTAAACTTTGAAATCTCTTTCAGAATCACTGTTTCGTTTTTATTCCTAACTGTACATTTACTGACTGTCTGGTGTTAATAGCTTGTGGTTGTGTTTTTCTTGCGGTTAATTTGAAAAACATCCAGTGGTGGAGCTGATATAGATGACTGCGAGCCATTGTTGCCCTGCTAAACACACTGTCATTTTGGCTGTCGCAGCTGCAGTGTCTCTAGGCTAGTTAGGTAGAGACAGGCCAGGCAGCAGCAGGGCAGCTTGCAGGTGAGCCCAAAAAGAGTCTGGCTCTGGAGGATGGGAGTCCCTGAGAGGAGCAGCAGAAGACCCAAAGAGAGGCCAAAGAGATCCGTGTGTTTATCCGCAAAACTTCCTCACAGAAATCACCGAAAAAAGACACTACCAGAGCTACTGTGTGAGTTCGCAGTTTGAGTCAAGTATAGAGAACGAAAACCAATGCAGCCAACCAATCAGAGGCTGACATCGGTGGGTCCCCTCCTACGATTGCCTACTGCTTGTAGCTATCCCTTGTTTCCTAATCCACCTCAGGTGTGTTATGTCGTTACCTATACATACATGGTTTAATGACTGAGAATTATCATAAGTTTGTATGGTGTGTTTATACATTCAGTCAGGAATGGTTTAGCGCTTCACTGTTCCAGTTTCAAAGCACTGAGAGCATCCTCTCTATGGAAGATATGTTTGACCAATGTTAATATTCAAAGTCCAAATCCATCCATCCATCCATTGTCTGTAACCGCTTTATCCCTTTTATGGGGTCGCGTTTTTTGTTGTTGTTGCTGGAGCCAATCCCAGCTATCTCTGGGCAAAGGCAGGGTACACCCTGGACAAGTCGCCAGCTCATCGCAAGGCCCAAAGTCCAAATAGAACAATTAAAGTAAAATCAATTTAAAAGATCATTATTTTCCTACACATCTTGAAATAATCAAGTCATAAATAAACTTAAAATAAAAAAAGCAAATTTGAAATATACAGTGAAAAAGTTAAATTTAAGATGCAAACGCTTAAATGGAAATGTTCAAACTGAAAGCATTTGTTAAATGAAATTTTAAATGAAAATAAGATAAGGGAAACACAAACTGTATAACTTAAAATGGTGGAATAGTTGAGATTAATTTGACATGTGTTAATTAATTGAAGGTGAAATAATCAGTAGATCTGACAGATACATCAAACAACAGCCGTTGATAATGAGGAAAACCAATTAAAAAGAAATCAATGACTGTAACTCAATAAAATGAAAATAATAGCAACTTATTACAGTTAAATCAAATCTGCTATTAGGCATTTAATGACATGTTTTGTCATGCTAATGATATATAACAGAATAATAGCAATATAATAGGAACAGAAATAAATCAATGATATCCATTCAGAAATCCAAAATAAATTTAATATAATAAATACTATGAATAATAGCAAGATTAGCTATCATAATAACATTCCCTGTCATTCAGAGAAAACAATTAGCCTACATTTTATTTGATGGGGGATGGTAAGGGACTTGGACAATGGGAAAGGGGGGCGCTGGCCCAAAAAAAAGGTTGTGTGCCACTGAACTACAACATGTTATGTAAGTCAGCAAGATTCTCCTCTGTATAAAACCTCTGTTACAGCACTTTCTTCTCGAGATGAGTCCATATTCATATGTCTGACACTGGGAATCAGAAAAAAAAGTGACATGACATGTTTATTTCTGCTGTAAAGTTTGGCATTTTAACATGGGCCCTTTGTGTTTTTGTTACTTCTACATTGGCTTAATTTCTGGAGGGTTCCGCTTGGTAAGGACCCCTGAGAGTCTAGGACCCAGGGTTCTCAGACCCAGGGCAGCTGACCCAGCTCAGCACTGTTGCATTGCATCAAAAGGTCATCTTAGGTACAGTTAAACAAAACTGTTTAATTCCCACTTAGCAGCTACAAGCCACCTTTTTTCCGGAGGAGCCAAAAAGGACCACAAATCTGCCTGTTTATTCCAAGCTTACTGAACATTAAATGCTTCTACCTTTGCAGGACCCTTTAAAATCAGTATGAAGTAACTGTATTATTCATTTGTCATTATGCTCATCACGTTCAGTAAAAATTCTTGTTCAAGGTAAAGAAAACCCCATTGTTTCAAAACTTTACAAACCTGAGTAGTTAATCTAAGGTTTTCATTGCATTTCTAACGTGTGAAAATACTGCTATCTACTGATCAGGTATAGGTTATTGCTTTTTACATTGATACGTACATAGAAAACTTACAATTAAAGGAAATGTAGAATCACGATTTATTTAGCAATATCGTTAGGAATTAATTACCATTTTGTTTAACAGTTATTTGAAGTTAATATTCTCCGCGATAATTCGCCTAAAAGATGTTCTTACTCTTGTTTGTTCTTATGTACATGTTATTGCTTTATTTGTTTTGCACGCTAGTTTCTATTTTAATTTGACTGCCAAGTTTCAACGCCAACTGATCCTATCAAAACTTTACTGCTAGTTTTATACAACCTTCTGTTTTTTCCCGAAGACTTTGAAAGATTTGTGTTGTTCGGCCAGCGCCAAATCTTTTTTAAGAGTGGGGCTCAGTGTCTCTGATGCTGCATCTAGATTTCCCTGATGACATCCAGGTTCTTAGCCAGCTCTCTTATGAGCCCACCAGACGGCTGATTGCAAGGTTTGATGGGAGAATCGTAACCATAGCTAAAAATTAGCATTATAGAAAAAGCTACATGACAGTTTGAATTCATATTATCTATTAAATGTTCAATATTATGATGATGATGCATTTTATTTGAAGGCGCCTTTCAAAGTACTCAAGGACACCAAACGAACATTATACTGTTTTTCATCAATTTCACACAGCTGTCAGAGGTCCAACAACTCTGCATTAGAAATGCATTGCCCCAAACCCATCTGTGGTCCTGAATTTCAGCTGTCTAAAAGTCGCTCTACTGAGCTCTACTGAGAGCAGGTTGTTTCTGTGACTGCACCTTTAAATGCTAATGAGCTCCATCTGTCAACGCCTGCCTTGCCCGCTATACTCCCCTCTCAGGGAGAGGATGCCACTTACGCTAGCGCTAGAATGCGCTAATGTTTTACGGTGGATGTATCGCTATGGCTCGCCGAGATGCTGTCGTTCAACCATACCAGTTTGACCAGAAGGAGAGGCTCCTGAAGAAATACAGACTCTGCAGCTGCAGCAGGACGTTTCAGAATGGTTAGTGCGTCTGAGTATGTTACTTAGTTTGTTCGTATGTGTTGTTACAGTTACTAACATGTAGCTAATGCTAGCTCCTGCTAACGGTAAAGGTAACTTATAGTTCTTCGGCAACTGTAAATACTATCAAAACGTGGCAACACTTACCTGTGGCTCGGGTGCAGTTGCTGGGTCCGGTATGGTTGGGACTGATCCTTTTATGAGGAGAGGAGGCCGGCCCATGAAAATGACTCCTTTTGTTACGTAACTAAAGGAGCTGAATCTGAACAGCCTGTAGGAGTGCCATTTTACCAGTGGGTGGGCTGCAGAGACCATGCAGGACTTGTTTGTTTTCCTCATTCTGGGAGTTGGCAGGCTCAGGGGGACCAGATTATATATGTAGAGACCACAGAAAACGTATTTTTCATAATATGGGACCTTTAACATCAGAGCAGCACAGTTAACTAAGTTCTGTCTCTTTATTCAGGTGCAGTATTGTCCCAGACTGTGGAGACATGGCAGATAAAGAGGTGAACCCTCCTGCATGTCTGACTCATGCTTTGAGAGACAAAGCTTCAGCGATAACCAGCTGATTCAGTGTCCCTTGGAAGCCTAGCTCTTATTTTTTAAATGCGGTTCTTCCGTGTGGAGAATGCTACAGTAATTTGTAATTAGGGAGATTAGCTAAATCTAAGGAGTGGAGGAGGCAAAATAAGATTATCGCTTTATCTAACAAAATAAACAATGGAGGTCCTCGGTTAAATAATCTTGGACACAAAATCAGCTTGTTGGGAACTAGATGAGTGGTGGGTTAGGCAGCAGACAGTTGATGAGATCTAGGCAGGGAGGATAAACAACACATTTAAGGACTTTGGAGACAAACCTGCTGAAAGTTCCCTAATGGATGAAAACTTGCTGCTCTGCTGATGTTGTAGCAGTAAAGCATTTTAATGTGTTGTTATTGCAGTAGTGTTTTTCACTCATCCCTCTTCATCCTCATCAGACGTAACATCTTCTACTGCAGCCTTGTCAGGTATGCAAACTTGCTAAGGGTTGAATAATGTGGTTTATGGTTTACAGGTTCAACAAGTTTAGGCTAGGATAGGAAAACACTAAGTCCAAGCTTAGACCTCCTGGTTTCTTTCAGTTACTTTCAGTACTCGCAGCCTTGAACAAGGCAAGCACAGTCTGTTTTAAGGTTCCTCAATTCACGTCCTATTGTGTCGCTGAACACAGCTCCATGTACACCTGGTCCAACACCTGAACCTCTTTGTCTTTGTGCAATGTCTTGTAGCCATAGTTTGGTTTATGTGTTGCTGTTGTCTTGTAGTAAATAAATGTTCAACCATGGATTTTGCTAATGCTTTACATAAATTACAATTAATAATTTCCCTTGAATTAATATGTGTGTTAATAGACCCACTCTAACCTGATCGGCAAGAGGTTTCACTGTGTTGTTGTACTGAATTTGAGGTCAACTCGCTGGTCGAGGGATCAACAATAGTCTGCATGATTACTTTAGTTAATGCCATATTACTTCTGATATTTGTCAGGGGTGCAGCTACAGGGACCGGCAACAGCAATGAAAAATAGTGTCGGTGTTACGGGTCCTGCATGTGGTCCCAGGTGATCAGATTATGATTTTTATGTTGAAATTAACAGAAGAAGACCATTTCAAATGTGTTTCAATTGGTTTACTGAATTTGTTCCTCCTGCCAGTTCAGAATAATCATTCAAACTATTCACATTGATAGTTCATGGTCATTCAAAAAGGCCTAACTCAACTTGTGCATAAATTCCAGAAAAACACAGTGGTATGTTGACCCAATACAATAGACCAAGTTGTGCTGCGTTGAACTAGTATCGAAAGTTTAAATTAGTGCTAAAGAAATGCAAGGCAAATATTGAGAAGCTTTGCATTAGAAGCAGGGTATTTATAGTCAAACTACTAGATATTGAATTTAATAATGAATGACTAGTAAAGCTTTGTGAGCAATATAAATAAAAGAAATAAAAGTGAACAAGGACACCTCGTACATCTTATTGAAGCAACTCTTACTTTCTACATTGTCATCTTGTCCTATGGAAAACCTTTCACGCTGTGAGAAGGACAAACAAAAGTCCACAATAGTAAGATAAAAGTTCATTGCAACACTCTGCATGCAAGCTGCAGCCACAGTCCTCCATCAGTCAAGAAACTACAAGTTCCATGCCACCTCCATGCCAGTTTGGAGAGGTCAATTAAGTGGGAGTGGAATGCTGCTTGGATTCGTAGAGGGAGAGAATATGGTGTTGGAGAGGGGGAGAGATTTCAAATACAAACAAACCCTTTACTAAGCTCTCTGCTGCAGAGAATTCATTTTAAAGACAATGCATACATCAACATCTAAATCTGAAATCTCTCCCTCAAAATGTCATACTTACAGGCACCCATCCACGTGTTCCCATCCTAAGAAAAGAGTGTAGTTTACATGATAAATAGTATCATTTTAAAAGAGCCAGTGTCTCTATACATACGTGAGTCCAAAATGAAAGGGACGGGTGGAAAGCTTCCATCTTAGTAGTACCAGGAGGTGGATGCAATGACAGGGATGGAAGAAGAACAAGATAGAAAATTATTTTTGCAGATACAAATGTAATGTCAAACTATAATACGGGCTTTCTAGTATAAAAAATGTTAACACTGATGGACAATGATTGGCCTGATTACTGCAATACACTCTTACAGTGCTTGACAACCAGTGTTGGCTGTAACATGCCAGTAAGTAAGTAATGCTTTACAGTGAGCAACATAGTAATAAGCAGTTAAGGAGTAATACAACAGAGCAATACAGTATTTAGTACATACCTTTGTATTATCACTCAAGTACTTACTGTCATAACTATGTTGATGAACATTCTCAGATATTGGGGTATGTAGGCAACTGGAAAAAAAAAAAAAAGTAGCAACTTTTAAGTATGCACTTGAGTACAGTTTTTGGCTACTCTACCCACCAGTGATGGTAAGTAAAAGGGTTTGAAAAAACTGGGTTCTAACTTTTAACGGTCATAAAATTCAAATTTGTGTCCTTTACTTGATGATGTATATTCTTTTACTCCATAAGGGTCCACTGATCAAAATAATCAAAAAGGTTTTTTCAGAGAAATTCATATAAATTGCAAATGATCACTCAATGAATGCCAGTTTTGTTATTCAAACTTCTTCAGACAGGACACATATATTTTTGACTCTTCTTGCCTGGCGTTGTTGGGCATGTTAGTTTTCATTATGGCACTTCCTACAACATGAATGTGTCCCCACCTTTTCACCCGGGACAGCCCCTGAAGTACAGCGAGGCTCCAAGTTCGAAAGGAATATCACACATTGTGCATGGGTGGTCAGTTGGGTTGCATGGGAGCCAAGCTATTTCAGTGTGCGAGGCTGCAGTCAGATGAATGTGGGCGAATGAAAATCCCAGGATATGCGGAATGTGAGAAAAACAGAACAAAGCAAAGCAAACACATCTTTGCCATTGGTTGTGGCTGCAGTTGGAGTGTTGGAACCTCTCCACACAAGCTCATGTCTTCAGAATGTCAATGGTAAATGGCACTGCTCTTTATTTACACATAGATTAGACTGTAGTATGTAGATACACCTGCAAACAGATGCTTCACAGAAAGATGCCTCCGTATTGAGATGCATGCATCAGGCTACATTATTTGATGTGACCGGGTGCCTGGAAACATTTAAAATGCCTGAAAGCAGTCTTTCTAATCATTTAGCAGAGTGTACATGTGTCGTGAACCCGCCGGTGTAGGTGCATCTGACCATCTGAAAAGGTTGCAGTGCATCTGGGCCAAGACAACCAGAGTCCAAAACAGTTTCATCCCCCAGGCCATCAGAACTCTGAGCACTCTCCCTGCCCTCCTCTTTACAAAGCACCGCTAACCTCCCCGGAGCACAGATGTGCACACACAGAACACTGCACAAGTCACTTTCATATCAGCACATACGCTGTACCTTTGGACTAGTTGATCATGATTGCTACTTTGCCACCTCATTGTGTACATTATACCTCATACTGTATACTTATTTAATTTATATTCTCTATATTTACAGTATATATATATTTTCTGTTGCACTAGTAGTTGGGATAAGGAAAAATGATATGTTTTTTTGGAAGTTTGTTTTCGTGGAAGTAACAATAAAGTTGATCTTGAATCTTGATCTGAATAACACGCCCTTTAAATAGCAGGAAAAATTGGGCTTTTGACTTTCTACCAGCTTTTTGTTGGTCTGTGGCACATTCACTTTGTGCTGCCTACAGACAGCAATGC
Organism: Diplodus puntazzo; assembly: GCA_963678695.2. NCBI lineage: Eukaryota > Metazoa > Chordata > Actinopteri > Spariformes > Sparidae > Diplodus > Diplodus puntazzo. Next base: position 21,472,476 of record OZ023175.1, on the reverse strand, counting down.
GCCTGACCAGTTAAAGACTAACCCGCCCTGGGGGTGCATAGATGGGTACATTTGCTTTTCATACAATGTGTGTGCAGGACTTGAGAATGATAACTGTGTTGATCTGAAACTAGCGATGGCACTTGTGCTGCGCTGTGTGCCACTTTGTGCCGCCCATAAGATAGAGCCCATAGTATTCAATGAATCTGTTAATGGATTCTGACTCTGGAGACATATGAAATCTGAATGCTTAGCTTATGAGTATGTTTACACGCATGCTATGTGCAACATGGGGTTAACCTGGTTTTGATAGATAGCAGTAGACAGCACTTTGCTTCCATAAACTTGTAGCGTGGATATTGATACTGTTCTTGTTTGTCGCTGCCTCAATGGAAAGTCTGTGATTTATGAATGAAAACTAAAATCATCGTCTCGAGGTCATCATCACATCTAGGTCTTCTTTCAATGTCTCAGCCACTCTCATCCCACTTTCATCCCATCCTTCACATTGTCATTGTTAGAATTTGACTTTAATTTCCGTGTGTAGATCATTATTGCATCATTCATCATCATTTTTTTTTATCATCATTTTACTTCCTAACTACTACTTACTGGAGTTAATTAAATACCTGAACACCTGACAAACACTGATCAGAAACCTTGATAAAGCATTTATGGAGTAGCATAGGTAGCATATTTGAATACTCGGGATGAGGGCTTATGCATGTCAACCAGGAATGAACTCATTGAAGCTAGGCACCTATATTTATCATAATGTAATGCACCCTTGACTAGACATGGCTAATGGCTTTATTAAGGGTTAATGTATAGTGTATGCTTTTCCATGAGTACATCTTTTGGGTCAGGGAGGTTGCTAAGATACATTGCTTATGTTTATCCTCCTTAAATACTAATTTTAATAGCTAAATATGGACTAAAAATACAAATGTACACAGGTTTTCACAACAATTTTCAAATGTTTAGAGGTAAGTTGTTGATAAATAGATTTGGTCCAGAAGCTGGCTGTCAAAAGCTTGCATGGTTCCTGCATTCCCAGGAGAGTAACGCTCTGCAGCAGGAGATTAAAACCTCCCAGAACATCATTGGGCTCTGTGCAGACATCTCACTTCTCAGCCTATGGGTACCAAAGTATACAAAAAGACAACATTCACCTTTAACCACAGTCTACAGAGTATCTGCTGCCATACCTCCAGACTACAGAGCAACTTCTCTCCTCAGGCTGTCAGTCTCCTGAGCTCATCCTCAACTCAATACTCCACCATAAAAACACAATAGGTATATATTTTCTTGTGACACGTATAAGGAGAACAACTTACATTTGAATGAGGATGCCAGGAATACCAATTAAATGAAAAGGAGTATATTATTAGACCTTTACAAAAAGGCTACCTTATTTGAAAGTGATGCTTTGAAGCACACACACGCTTTGAAACATGGCTCAGCTGATGTCAAAAACACCTTTGTCTCATTAAGCTAGCAGTCTATGCCTGAAGCATGTACAGCAGCATGAGAAAATATAGGCTTAGCTAGTGTTATATATAAAGAGGTAGATCTATAATTAACAGTCGTGACAGACACTGAGACTCAACAAGATTGAGTTTGAGGTCAGCATCTGGACACAAGGCTTGATTTGAGTGCTACAGCCGCGCTACTTTGTTCAGTTTATATTGAGTACTGGGGCTGATAAGGACAACGGGCTCTCTAGCTGGTTTGCTGTGCTGAGAGAGAGTAGGTTTGAGACAGACAGCTGGTGGAGATAGTAGTATAGGTTGGGCTTTGCTTGATGGGATTTAAGGAAAACTGTTGGGTCTGGAGGTGTGTGTACATTTTTGTGTGCATTTGCCGGCTGGGGCTCAGCTTGGCTTTTGGGACTGAGTATTGGCTTCTTCTTTGACAGGGCTTGTCCATTGCCTAGGGATCCTTTTCTCATTAAGCCCCCTCTGCCTAATCCTCCTTCCCGTTTGAAACCCAGTCCATACCTCTCCTCCATCCAGGAAATAAAAAGGCTGTCAGAAGATGCTCTTGCTCTCTTTGCTTTTACTCTCTTGCTCTCCTTCCCTTCTTTCTCCTCCACCATCTCCACCTTACCCTCTCCCTCTCTCTCCCCCTCTCTTCTCTTTATCAATGAATATACCACTCTTGACACTAAAGACTTAACATCAAATGAGCTTGGAAATCAATTTTCACACTTTCGGCTGCCCATTCCACAGCTTTGTTTTTTTTTTTTTTTTCATATATTTCAGAGGAGGCAAAGGGGGAGAGGCTCACAGACAGAATTGCCTTTGTTCATCTGCCCTCTGGCCCTCTGTGCCCGGGTAGCCGGTACCACCGGGAGATGGCTAGAGGAGATCAAATGGGTACGCCAGTACCTGGCCCCTGAAGATGCCCCCTGGCACTTACAATTAAATCAGCCAGCTCGCACAAAATGTCCTGGTACCGTCAATCAAAATAATTTACCCGAGCTCGGTGGCTTTCTTAAAGGCGCACCGCTGCTTTTCTGACGGGGCCTGTCCACTTAATTTCAAAGCTCTTTATTCAAATCAGGGCCGAGGAGGAAGTGCCGGCAACCACCGCAACCAGGATTCTTATCCTCTAGTCTGCAGTTGTCTTCAAAAATAATGTGAAGGAGGGAGGCGGAGGGAAGGAGATGGAGGAGAGAGAAAAGAGGCACCTGGTGAGGCAGCATGTCATTTGAATAAAACGCTGGACACTTTCAATCTCACAGAACATAAGAGGGAAGGTTTTAATGCACTGGGTGCAAGGAAGCACACACTGTGCCCCTGGTCGCCTGGGTAGAGAGCAGTTAAAAAGATGTTTGCCGAAGTCAGATGGAGGTTAAACTCAAAGTTATGGTGAGCAGAGAAGTGGGTTGAATTTGAAAACAACACATCTACTCCACTGTGTGTTACATGTGAGTGTATGTGTATTGAATATTTGTTGTTTTTTCCCTGTAAACATTAAAAAGACAACAATGGGTATTAAAATTTGCTTCTCATATTCCTGTCCTTGACTGTGAGGTGTCTTTGGCCCTTTACCAAGGCTGCTGTGATTTCCGAGTGATGACCAACCCTGGAAATCAAATTTGGCCTTTTTCCATTTATATTAACTGCAATTAGTGACACCATCTTACCATTCAGGGGCTCTACTGCAGCCCTGTTTATTCCATGGAGGAACTATGGCCATTGTTCCATTATACTGTGTCCTCAAAGCATAAATCATAGGACGTCAAGTGCCCATACAGATGCCTTCTCTGGGAATCCTAGAAACAGCGGGGTGCATCTTAAAGGCTTTTGTGTCGCCTGACAGACAGCAAGGTATTGTTACCTGATTTAGACAAAGGTGGGTGTTCATGTTTTCTGTGTATTGTGTGTTTTTTTGTCTCCCTTCTGCTGAGTGCTATGTGGAAACTCACTGAGATTGCTGAGTTAGATGTGGAGGAGAATGAGGGGAAAAAGCAGAGTTTGCAGTATCCTGAAACGCTCTGCGAGTCAACATAAGCATGCCTTGTTATCACCTCACTTTAAATATAAACGCCTTAAACAGTTTGCTTTATAATGCACGGCAAGTCTGTGGGACTTCACTTTTCCAGTGACCTCTCCTTGTGCCAGAAGAGAAGGGAGTGGTGGTTATTGATGAGAGCATTCTGGGCTTGTGGGCAAATACCCCGGGGGGAATACTTGGAAAACAAATGACCAAAATATTTTCTGACATGTTAATTAAATGTCAAACCACAACGGTGAATGTGCTGCAGCTAGTATACTTTCAAAGCAAGGTAGAGTAATCAGATTCTTTTGAGTCCGTCCGTTTTTCTTACCGTGACTGCCGTCTTCTTTTTTACTTCAGAGGAAATAACAGTGCAGCCAAACCGGCATTTTTCTTCTCCCTGCGAGTAACTATCATAAAAGATAGATTTATCACTGACATGAAAAACAATGAAATCCACAGCTGGGAGACTATTTTTATCTAAATATACACTTAAATACATTTAACTGACCAGGAGGGGAGTATGCAGTGTCTTCCAATAAACCAAGATAAAGTACTGTAATGGTACTTTGATTTAAGTGTCCTGGAAGTGAAGACAAAATGTACTCTTCTATAAATCATGATAACGCTGTGACAAGGGAGAAGAAAGAAGGGGGTGGTTATGGGAATGCAATAAGAGATATAAAGTAGGGCGGGAAAAAGTGAACTCCATTGTCATGGTATAGGGAAAAAACAACCTCTCTAGGCAATAGCGTTTGCATACATTGGCAAGAGATCAATATACATGCCGTTTAATTAGTTTCAAAACCCACACACATGAAAACCAGGTGCATGCACATGAAATAAGCGTAGGGAACAGTTTCCAAGAGTGAAAAAGCATTCCTACGAGGGAGCATTCCAGCTCTTTATGCAAAAACGCAGTCGCGCTCGACTCTCCTTCACACCTGACTTTGAATGCAAGGATGGAAAAGATGTTGTCTTGACCTCTCATTGGCTGTTTGGTTGACCACTGACACAGTTGAAGACAGGCAGTTGCCTTACAGAACGAACATTGTCACAGGGCTATGTCGGAGCAAGTAAGACTTGACACTAATTGAACATCTTTCAGAGATGCCATTTTGACGTTGTTTGAAGGTAATGATTTTGTTTACCGTCTGTAAGAAACCGACTTTTCCCTGTTTCCAAGTGGTTTTATTGTTAGCGCCACCGCTGTAAAGACAACTGGATCATTTCCATTTTCCTCAGAGCTGCAGATAACAACAACACAGGACAGAATGAGTATATTCAATCATTTAGTTGCTCCCAGGTGACCACATGCCCGATGACAGACTAAATTGGATACTGATTGTGAGGTTTATGAGGAACCACTTTAAACCATAAATGGCTATATTGTGCAATCAACATTTACTTTATAATGTTACAATGAAGCATAATCTAGCCTATTGCCAGTTGACATAGTGACCAGTAGCCTCGATTTATCCCAACTGCAGTAGATAACAGGGCTTTATATGAAGCAGGCTTGTGAATCATAATTATGATTAATCAAAATTATGACATCATAATTTATATACATGCACCCAATTCAATTAAACTTGTTTAAATGCAGAATATTACAAATACAATACAGAAAACACACATCATACACAAATAGAAATCGCAAATCAATAAAGAAAATATTATATACAGTATAATAAAAAGCATCATTCATAAACATAATGAAATATTAATATTAAACTTTAGATAAATATATAGTTCACAAAAATACACCATGTCTCAAATATCACAATAGTCACAATATCACAATGAAATATGCAGCTCTGTATATTTTTCCTTTGTTTTTTCCAAATCGTTTAATTACAGACTGTAAAAATTCCACACAGGATTCAAGGCAAGTGTAGTGGTATACTACATTAAATAAACTAAATGCTAAATATATACATAAAGTTGATACTTACCAGGAAACCAAGTTTTCAAATGAATGTAGGGGAGTAAAATATACATGGTTTGTTCTAAATTGTAGTGGAGTATAAGATAAAGGAGCATAAGATGAAGTTGGAAAAGTTCCTGAAAACTGTATGTACAATACTTAAATGTGATGAATATAGGAAAGTATAAATATAGAAAAACTTTACTTCAATAGAGACAGAATCAGTTGCAGAACTTATGTTGGGAAGATAGATAGAAATGTAAACATGCCAACAAAAGCAGCACCCGATTTACATATATCAAAAACACAATGACAGAGATTGACCAGCATCAACACTAACAACACACACATTAGCAGGAGTTCAGCTATCAGTTTACCATTATGAAGTTTATAGCAGGAAACCAAATCTGGCTTTATGCTGGCTAACAGCTAATCTGCATGTGAAAAAGTCAAACGAACACAAATATTGGAGTAACTGAGTTCAGATTAAGTCCTTTCAAACACAGCCTTTTTATGAAGATGCAAAGAGTAAGTCATGCTTTTATAATTTGTAAGGGGATTCTTTACCCGCTCGGATGCCGTTTGCTGCTGAATGACAGAGAGGTTTTTCTGCGCAGGAAAGACGAACAAAGAAATTCAGTGTTTTTTTCTGATCTTAAACATGACAGTCAGCGTAAAAATCAAACACTATTACGTGAATGTCAGCTAGGCCACATGAAGTGTGGCGTTCTTGCACTCTGATCCAATAAATAATTAATACATTTTGGTGTGTGTGTGTGTGTGTGTGTGTGTGTGTGTGTGTGTGTGTGTGTGTGTGTGTGTGTGTGTGTGTCTGTGTTTGTGAAAAAAGGAGATTGACTGGTCATGTGTTGAAGGCATGTATAGGAACCAATGATTGCAAATATTGATTGTGTAGATTATCCTGTAATATAATATACACGGCTCTAAGTTTAACCAAAATGGAATGTTTTTGACACTTAGAACTTTTGTGTGGTTCATCTATCGGCTGTAGTATGAAGAGGAGCACAGAAACAAAGAGGGATCCAATGAGAAGAGAGATAACAGAGGAGATACCGAAGGAGATGCAAGGAGAGAGCCGGAAGGAAAAATAAAGAAAAGGGACAGGAGGGAGGAGACAAGACTGAAGGGGACACTGGCAGAAAGAGACAAGAAGGAGACTGGAGGTGGACAGAGTACGAGACAGAAGACAAGCCAGAAAGTTAAAGTCAGAAAGTATGGCATGGTAAGGGTGTGAGTGTGAAAGGGAGAGATTTCTTCACAGGTGAGCAATATTCCTTGAATATCCCCAGAGTTCCTTTAAGGCTCACCTGATTCTGATAATGTAACGTTTCAGTGGACAGAAACCCTTCTGTCTGAACAGGGCTTTTATTGTGAAATGTTTGCAGGCAGCAACAACAGCTGGAAAGGAAGTGTAACATGTATTGTCACATGCACAATACACACAATCTTTGACATGCTGAATAGAGCATACCAAATGCTTCTCTCTTAAATATGATGGAATGCTCAATATGAATGAAGACAGGCCGTAAAATACCCTAACTTGAAGAGCAGGATGTACATGACCTCTTTTTAACCAGAGGATCCAGTTTAGGGAACTGCCAAAAGTTGAAATAAGGACATACTTTGAGCCCTTGGAGGGACAAAGGGGGTCACAGGTGCTACAAATGAAAAATGCAGACCATCATGCTGTGATTGATTTGGCGTTGTTTCCCTTTAAAACCCTTTCCCTAAACTTGTAGGCAGGGCCATCATGACAGTGCATCCACATTGCTCCGATAGCTTTCAAAGGCCATCGGGGGGCAGCGAGGTGTGCACGTGTATGGGGAGGGGGGTGGCTTAGATCGCATCCGTCTGAGCGAAGCCCACTGTGCCTTGATACCTCAGAGAGGGCAGGGTTGCTGAAGCGTATTACTAATTAACCAAGAGTCTAAACTCTAGTGTGTGGCCATTAGCACAGAAAGACATCAGATCTGTCAGGATTTATTTCACCCACTCCTCCTTACATTCAAACACATTTATGGCACCTAGCCGGATCAGTCACAGTCCAATCTAATGCGCCTGTGTGGATCTATAGCACTAATAACATTTGGGGTGTAATCATGCATACATGTATATTTTAGTCAATTGGCAGAGTTGCAGCAGCTAATGTATTCACAGTCAGACCAACTGTCGGTTGCCACAAAGGGGGGAAAGCTGGACTTGCTTGAGTAACCATAATAATTGGAAAATTATTTTGATGGCCTGAAACAATCTAATATATTACAGATTTTTATTAAAATAATATCAAATCAAATTAACAGCTATTCCATAATAAATTAGGTAACAAGTTAGGAAGATATTAATCGCTATCCCCTCCCTTAGGCCAGAGCAGATGATGACAGAGAGGTGTGTGGAGGGATGATGGGAAAGAAGTAATGGAAGGATGTAGGAGGGTGGATATTAACTCGGCTCTTGCGGCTTGTTAGAACTTTGCAAGGAAGGCAGCGAGTAAACTCCTGCAAGACGTGTAGACTTTTTTCCCTCGTCCTCCTTCTGTTTTTCAACAGCTTTATCTGCCATAATTCCATAAGAGTTCATGCTAGAGAGAGTGCACCTCCGCAAGATAGGCATCCAGCCCACAACATTTGACTGTTGGATGAAACCAGCGCCCGTGATTAGACTGTTGTGCCATGACTTCATCCAAGGGTTGCTGTATCTCACCGTGACTCTTACCAGCATCTGTGTGGATGCCTTTGGGGGCCTCGCGGGCCCTTCATCTGGGCTACATGATTTTTAATCAGGTTCGAGTCGTTGGAAAACATAATCAGATGCCTAACTGGCTAAGCCATGCTAGATATTTAATGTATCAGACCTGTGCCAGCACTCCCTTCAGCACGGCAAGTCTCCCCTTAATTCCATCACGCCAATCAATTACTGCACTCATTGACTCGGGGCCAGTGAAATAACCAGTTGCAGCACTTTGCCGCTCGGCGTACAAGCTCAGTGCTGTTTGCTCTGATATTATGGGTCAATGCGGCGTTTTCACAGACCCAACCACGTGACTTTATAAGAAATTACCTTAAGACTTTAAAGAGAGAGGGATGGTGAACTCTTCGCCCCTCTTGCGTTGCTGTGTCTGCGGGGATTAAAAGAGGAAGATAACCGAAAGGACGGCACTGCTGATGACGTTCTCAGGAGTGGCACAAGGCTGACGAACCTTTATCCCAAGCTACTGTAGCACTAATAGATGAGGCTTAACCTAGTCCAGAGGATTCAAGGGTTTTGTCAATTTAGGATCACTTTACTAGGATTTCAGCGGTGTGGCAGCATGGATTATCATTTGCGCCTCGCGGCACGACGGGGGTATCTGCCCCCGAACCCGCGATAAAGGGGTCTGCTCTTCCAAAGGAGATAAGACGAGCTACTTATCGAAGACATTGCAGGTGTTCGCAAAGTCAATTGCGGGTGAAAGGCGAACAACTAGTTGGGATTTCAGCGTTGTGTGAGACGCTCTCCCGTTGAGTCCTTCGCTGACAAGATTAAAGAAGCCCCCAATGAACTTCCGCTATCACACGTCACCAAGAAGCTGAATTTAGGCATGTCATCAAACTACCAGAGGAGACAAAAGCTCAGCAAGTTTTCCCTGAGAGCTGGGAGGAGGTGTAGGAGCGGAAGTGTTTCTTTAACCTGATGTGTCCTCAAAGACATAAGAGTGGTAAACGACACATTACCTTCTGACAGATACAAACGCCAGTCTTCACTCCCGGCCTCAGGAAAGACACCAAAAAATATGAAACAACCTACTTTTTTCATTTTTAATTACTAATTATTTCAGAGAGGTTTTAATGGCTTTATTTTAGCTGTCACATTCATCAGAGAGAGAGAGAGAGAGAGAGAGAGAGAGACAGAACGATGGAAAGAGAGGGAGGCAGGATTAGGTTTCTCCTGGGGAAAGCAGGGAGGAGGGAGGACAGCTCGTTCCTGATCCAGGGGGTTTTCAGGCCAGGGGGGTGACAGCTGCACTGTCTTTAGCCTGGATTTGAATTTGAATTCTATCTAACGATGCAGCGCCGGCGAGGACTTGGCAGGGCAGTCTACTAATCTCCCAGACACAAATGCCTGGGCTTTTCTTGTGTGCCCTCGCTGAGATTTGAGTAATTAAAGTTAAATTGAAGGGAATAAAAAATATCCTTCTTGTACCCGGGCTGTCTTGCTAATGCCAAGTGTGAATAGCCAGGTTTGTCCTCAGAACTATAATCCCCAACGCTATTTCTCTTCTCTCTTTCTCCTCTCTCTATCTAAAAAGCTGAGGTGCCGCCAAGTTTTTGCAAGCTCTAAAGACAGTGATAAGGCAAGGGCGAGGGCTGCAGCCTTTCATCTTGCAGGCATCTTTAAGGAAAAGAGAAAGAAAAGAAGTGACGGAGGAAGGGAAAGGGAAGTCTGTAAGGAAAAATGGAAATGGCCAACTGTTATAGAGCGTCCGTAATATTGGAAGAATTGGCTTGAGAAGTCCTAACTTGTCAGAGTTAAGAGAGTTAAGCAGCAAGACAGGCCTCCCTGGCAGCTGGTTAACCCTTTTCCTCGTCCACAATTTTTTCAGCACTACTGGTGTCAGATTTTCACTCTCATTACAGGGCGGAGATCATCTTTACATCAAGACTAACTACTACATCACTAGTCAGGGAAACACAGACAGCAATGATCATGTGTTTCTGTTTTCCAGCGTCTGTCAGGCTGGAACTATGACTCTCCTAAATTACATACAAACATATCTGTAGGATAACAGACTGGACTCACCGGTGTGTGCATGGCGCACTGACTCACACTGCATTCTGGCGTCCATGTTTAAAGGTTAGAGCAGCTACACTGCCGGTGTCTGAAGCACGTGTCAAGAGACTCTGCAGCAGGGCATCATCTAGAGATTAGTTTATTTGTCTATTTTTACTACAGCAGACAGGCGTTTCTCTGCAAAAATAGGCCTGAAGACGTCTGGTAGAAAGTCACATCCATGTCATGTCAGTGCTTTGCTTCAGTTTTAATGTCTGTATCTGTAGAATATGGAACGCACGACAGGTGAAGGGCAGTTTTTTTCAGCTGGGTAAAGGAAAATCATGTCATCGCATTTATTGATAATTATCAAAGTCAAACTCCATGGAGCTACAGCAGCTCAGCAACGCAGTCGCCACACACTAAACTAGCAGTCAATTTAGAGAGCAGACCTGTTACAGGTCAGTTGTTTTCAACCTGGGTAGAGATTTAAGCTAAGAGGCTATGAGCTGATAACAGAGGTAGGAAGTAAGACATTTTTTTCAAAACTTTATTCGTGTCTCACCATTTTTCTTTGAAAATCTTATAAACTATTACTCAACATGAAAAGGGAAAATCATTCTGATTGAACTGGTCACAACTCATAGATACACAGCAGTTGACATGGAGTTGAAGTTGGAAACCACTGTTGAAAGTTAGACCCTTGGTTGCAGAAGCTCGCAGAAAAGCCAGTGCACCTCTTAACGGCACGTTGTGCTTGCCTGAGCTATAAGCAAGCTGATTGGTTGATCCTGTTCTTTTTGGCAGGGTCTTTAAGGGTAGTCTACAGCCTTGATTCCACTGGGCAGGTGTCAGTGACGTTGTTCTGTCCTCCACAGGGCTTCATACCCCACACATGCCCATGTATATTCCTCCACTGAGCGTTTCAGAAGCAGAGCGTCCTGCCCATTGACTTGCTCAGATTGTCTTGCTGTCTGTTTGTTGTGTCTGTACTTGTATTTTAGAAATTGACTGTGTCTGACTTAGTGCCTGGCTTGATCTGCTCTGTGCAGCTTGATGTGGCTTCTGTCTGCTTCTGTGATATTAAACGAGGCCAGGGGTCACCAACCTTTCTGAGACTTTGAGGGCAATGCCCTGAGAATGAGACTCAGAAATCAGCTATCAGACTACAACTAATGCATGTAGATATTGTCCACACCAATCAATAATCATATATGGGCTTATTACTCATGGCTTTGAGATTACACGGCATATGATTAAATTAGAATGTGTCTGATAAGTTTGACCAAAATGCTCTCAACAAGGTCCACTTGTTTTTTCCAGAGCTTTCCGTACTGTGTGATCTACAATCTTTATCACTTGAATGATGAGCTAGTTTACATTAGGCAAAATCACAAAATAAAATGGTATTATGGTATAAATGATACATGAGCATACCCAGTCATGCTTATCACTTTGTAGGCATAACTGTTTAACTTCATTTAGCTGCACATTGAGCATAATTGAGCTTAATTGAGTTGTCAATATAAATGATTAAAATCAGTTTATCTGTAACTATTGAAAAAAAGAGCACAAGTGTCAATACCAGCAGAGCACTCTGAGAAAGATGAAAGGTGAAAAATCTAAGGAACGCATACAGAATCAGGGCTTTCCACAAACACAGGAAGTAGTTGTAGCCAGTTAGAAAAAAATAACCACCCAGCGGGGTCTTTGGGTGTGATCCCCTTAAGCAAAATTCAAATGCTACTTTTCAATCATATACACTGAAACTGCATATTTGATTACATTTTCTTACCATAATGTTGACAAGTAATGACTAGTATAAAGGAGATCAGGCTTGTGCATTTTTAGCTGATGAAGTCTGTAAATAGCTTTTAATACTTAAAACAACACAGGTACAATTTAGGTATAAAAACTGGCTTTGTTATACACAAAGCAGGAGAAAAGGCAGGATATACAAAAAGGTATATGCAGACGTGGAAAATACAGAATCAATAAAACACTGTTGATCATACAGTATATTAAACGTAAGAAATTCTATTACATCATGATATGACAAAATATGATTATATGCAGCATATAATGGTGTGAATTACTCACACAGCATATAGCCTGGTAATGGTTGTGCAGGGTTACAGCACACTGTATGGTGTTTCTCCGCACTCTGTTTGGTGTCTGAAGAAGAGCTTGGGCCTGAAACGTCACATGTGGAGGTGAGAAGCGTTCTATCCTGTGTGCAGACTCGTTTTTTTGTGTTTCTGACTCGAGTGTTTAGTTGTTTTTGGATGTGAGCACTGCAACAAACTTACGATGCATTGAAATCCTTCAACGCTCTTAGTCTTCCACTTTCTCTTCCTCTCCCCATCTCTCTCTCTCTCTCTCTCTTTCTCTCTCTCTCTCTCTCCTGCGCACACACTCTGTTTTTCCCTCTCTTTCTCTCCCTCTTTCTCATAGAGTGTGAACCTCGCTCACCCTGAGCCTCCAGAAGGGTTGGTGATGGATCAGTCATTACAGCAGGAACTGGCAAAGCAAACTGAGTCAATAGAGGAAGAATTAAGTTCTCCCATGGCCATCTGTGGGATGATGATGAGGGGGAGCTGCCACGAAATTAACCTGGGACTGTATGGACAACTGCTTCAGTATGTGTACACGTGTGTGTGTGCAAACACAATATTTGCACTGGGGTGTTCACAGATCAGTGTATGTTTTATGGTATGTGTGATGTGTGGTCGGGTCTGTGTGGGTCTGTGTGTGCAGGTCAAGTGACAGTGTGTTATTGGCCCTTTGTTTTTTCTGCTGACTCACAGGCCAGGCTGCCTGAAGCAAATGCCTCTGGAATGCTGTTCCATCTCCCTACTCTCTGTCTTTCTGTCTCTGTTTCTCTCTCTACCTTTTTTTTCCTTGTAATTAGAGGAATAATAACCACTTAAGTCTGTAAGCCAATTCTTCCATTTGCCATTTTCCCTCTCCTCACCCTCCTTTGAAGGTGACTGTTTCTCTCCTCACCCCAACTACTTTTTCCTCCTCTTACCATGTGTTTTTTTTTTTTTATCTAAGCCTTTGAAACCATTTAATGTGTGTCTTTAAAAAAACTGATCGATGAAGATACTCTCTAAATATATATGGTAGGAAAACTTTTGTTCAGTAACATCTAAGGTAAAAGTGCATAGTCTAACGGGCTAGGTGCAGAGCCGCAATGCTTCACTGGTATTGACCAAAATGTGTCAGTGGCAGCAATTACATAAAACTTTCAGGTTCTGACCGCTAACTCCGAATCGTGTGGTCAAATATGTTAACCTGGTCTCTTACCACATTCCTGGAAACACATTTTCTTGTTCTTGTACAGCTGCTTGTGTTCAGACTTGAGAAGTTTGGCATCTTCTAGTCCTGGGTGGGTTGACCCATAACCCGCAGGACAGACTGCCCCCTGGGTTGGGTGGATTTGGGTTAGCTTTCGAGAAAATAACCACAGTTGTGTGCGGTTGGGCAATGAGTGACAAATCAGCATGACCTGCCAAGTCACTTCCCTGTTGACGAGTGCCAGGAAGATGTCTGCGTCTTTTGGAGTGCTCACCGTTACACATACCCTTTCCTCTCCATGCTGGCTCGAGCGGTGCTGTGGATTTCAGCAGCAAGCACATCCAGTGAGCGTGCTTTCAGCTCAGCTGGCCGTGGACCTGTGGTCTCCTCTTTTTCTACACAGTGCAGCCAGACATGAGGCTAAAACACTGCTGAGTAGACTAACACATACATATCTGTGTTCAAAATTCAAACCTATTCAAATGTTCAAACTACTTTTGCTGGTTTTGGACAGTTAGTACCACCATTTGGAACAAGTTATTTATTTTTTCCATTTAATCTATTTATTTTGCTGAGATATTCCGACTGCTGTGAGTGGGCAAGAAAGAGGAACAAAACAGAAAAGAGAATGAGAGAAAGAAAGAGCGTACTTGACAGCATCCCTTTGGACTCTGAAACATGAAGTGGCTTTAAATTAAAGTCCAGTACAGTTCACATACTGCTATACGAATACTCACTGAAACCAATGGTTCCATGAATGGAAGGAAAAAAGATTTACATGAAAAAAACTTTCATGGTATGCTCTTAAAATTTGTAAGGAGTAATATTCACTGTACACATTTGTATTAAATAGTGAAAACACATAACACCAACATGTTAACATGATGTCAAACTCTGCAACATGAGAGTAAAATATTTTCACATTGTGGTTTTCAGAATATTTTTGTGTTTATATTCATTATGTCTCTCAGCAATACACAGACCCAAGAACTGAAAGAGACTCAGAACTTTGTTGATCCATTATCACCATATTCCTTCAATAGCATTGCACTAAGCCATGTTTTGACCCAGAGGAGCAATACATGATAGTGTGGCCTTAAGGTAGGTTTCAGAGTCTGTCATACAGATGTATAGATGGACTGCAGGGGTCATATCTTTCGAGAACTCCAGAAGTGAACCAAAGGGTCTCTAAGCTAAACTAGGTTCATTTGTGGAGCAGCTAAAGGGATAAAAGTTGCTACTTAACAACTATGAATGTAATAACTGATTCATATCAAATGTTTTGGTAATAATGGTGGTTAGCTGATCTTCAAAGCAAGCAAAAACTTAAGCTGATCATGACATTTTAACTTAATCAAAAAGGGAAGAAAAAAAAATATTTCAGAAACCTATAGATTCTATATCAAATTATAGAAATTGGTGAAAATGTAAATGATTAAAAGTTTACTTAGATTTACTGACTTGCAGAAATTGGGGATAGACTAGCTAACGTTGTCGGGCACTTGTATCACAGATACAACCCTATTTACGCTACTGGACCAGTTCTATACCAAAATGGAGTGGGGTAACAGCATAAAACCAGCATAAATCAGACCAAGACCATGTAGTTTAGACATAAAAGATACCAATTTACTGGGGGTAAATACATATAACGTAGACAATATAACAACCAACAAAGATTGATAAACCTGCAGGGCTCACTATATGCTCAAAAACAACTTTCTACATGTTAGAAGGATATTTGTTTGTAAATCTCAGAGTGGGCTGTGTCTTTTCTGTGCGGGGGACGTTGAGGTGGTGCTGTGACAATTTCAATTGTAGGAACATAGGAACTAGGCCGAGGACTGACCTGCTACAACCTCAAGAGCATGTTCTTGAGTATCATCCATGTGTGTTTCTGAATCTCCCTCTTGCCTCTCTGAGTCTTCTTGGTCAACAGTTTCACTGATGCGAGAGAGCTCTCCTCTCAGCACATCTGCAAAGGATTTGCCACTCATGTTGATGAAGGTTTCTCACTCATTCAGATCGTGGTAACTCTAAGTGCTGTATGGTAGGCAGCTGGAGATGTTTCAGTTTCTTGAAGACGCTTCACTTCTCATCCAAGAGGCTTCTTCAGTTTTAACTAACTGGAAGTGAGTTGCAGGCTTTTAAACTATGTGTGGGAGTGTCCTTATAGAGTCGTTTAGAACACGTGAGCTCAGAGTTTCACAGTCTTTAGGGCCACTTGTGGGTCGTTGACCCAACTGGCCTTCATGTGGGTTGCTAAGGCTAGGTGAGCACAGGTGTGAATGGTTGTTAAGCTGTCTGGGGAGGGAACTCAGTACTGGATTGTAGGTGTCTTAGGCCTTGTCCACACGTACCAAAACAATCTTTTTTTCCTCCATCTTCCTCTGCATCGTTTCAAGAATATTTGCGTCCAAACGGATCCACTGAAAACCACTAAAAACGCTGTACTTCATATTCCAGGCCTATAGGTGGCGCTTGAAATTCACCAAAAACGTCACCGATACGGAAAATATGCGGATTCACCATCCACACAAAAACGTGAGGGCGGCGTTTTTCGGATTTTCCACTCTGAGACCCATTTTCAAAAAAGTGTGTCTTCAGGCACTGCAGGATCCATGTGGACAATCGGCCAAAACGATGCAATACATGTGCGTTTACACTTAAGTATGGAAACGCTCTTTAGTCCACCTCCTCTGTTCAAAGACGGCCGTTCCAGTGTGACATAGATGTATTCTTTTACTCCTCTTTCAAACTATCTGTCTTTACATTGTTGTCCTCAAAGGAATGACTTTTCTCCTTCAGATGTTTGCCACTCAGTTTTGCTGTCTTTTATAGCTCTGTGAGATATAGTATGTTTCTGTAGCTGACTGGCTGAATGCTGGTGTATAGACACTTGCCAAGGCTTTAATATGGTAAGTGACATTAATCTGAGTGTTGCTGACACGCTTGTATGGCAGTAAGGATGAGAGTGACTGCACAGCAGTGCATGTGTATTCCACAATCATCTACAGGCCTTGGTTAGACCAGGATAGATCTACTGGGATTTTTCCCAAACTCCCAGAGGGAGCCAAAAAGGATTTCAACAAGTTAACATGACACTACTGCACTCTCTCCCTCCTGGATGGCTGGTGCCTCCAGGCACCCCAGTGTGGTTTTGTATGGTTTGGTTGGGTTCTATTGGATCTTTTGTTTTCTTGTAATCACACACACACCTTGTATATCCAGCACATTTCACCATACCACTGATTACTGGTCTACACTTAAATTCGGTTCTTTAAATAAATGTATGGTTAAGTTTAGGGATGTCCCGATCCGATCATGTGATTGGAAATCAGGGCCGATTTGTATAATTTCTACAAGTCACCTTTTAGTTTGAGTATCCTCTTCATCCTATTCAAAGGCTGCAACAGGCGACTCATCGAACCAGGGGGAAGTCAGTTTTAGGTTGGATATTCAGCGGATATTCACTTGGGTCCAGCTGCGACATCACTGAGGTTCACCCAGTCTTAGCAGCAGGAGGACGGCTAGCTCACCTCCCAGAGCCTCGCGCTGAATCGCTGGAAACTGATTTAGGGACCGTCATTAAATTACTGAGCATAAATATATTAATACAAAATAATTGCAGTTTTTTCGATATCTTCCATGTCATGTGGCCCAGTGACTCCAATCCAGCAGCAGATTGTATTAATATGCAGAAATTCAGATTTTTTTCTCAAAAGCTTCCATGTCATGTGGCCCACTGACTTCTGAAACAGATTCTGTTTCCATAAGAAATATATAATGATAAAAAAAATAATGGTAATAAAGTTCTCTAATGCTCAAGAGGTTAACATATTTTCAAGCAGCAATGTCAGCTTCACACTATTTTGTCTAATGTCTTAGTTTCTGATTTTGAAATTCTGAAAATGAATTTTTTTTTTCAAAAATCTTACCAGTAGTCACTATTTAAAGGGTTATTTTTCAAAATGTTCTTCTGGGAGGGCATGCCCCCGGACCCCCTAGTGTTACTAGGTTACCGACTCAGAGCACAGCTGCTACAAAAAAATCTAGGGGAAACACCTTCTAATAATTTTGGACGTGTGGGGCGAACTATTTCTTTCTTAGCTGAAGCCGACTACGTGACAAAATAAATGTAAAGAGAGACATAGTGGAGCCGTATATTTTCCTGCTTTTTTGTCCTTTGCCAATCACACCTATGATAAGTGTTAAATGATAAAATTAGTTGAGCAAAATAAAAAAAATAAGGGACATCCTGGATCTGTTTGTTCACTCTTCTTCGTTTTTTTAATGTATTATAGAAGTATCGGATCGGGACTCGGTATCGGCAGATACTCAAAATCAAATGACTTGAACTTGGACTCGGGGCAAAAAAACCTGATAGGGACATCCTTAGTTAATTTAACTGGTCGCTGTGTGGTTCTGGTTGACCTGTGTACAGAGAGTGGTGGCTTTAAGTTGCGCTGTGTGTGGCTGTAAGGAGGTCATGGCTGGAGCAGTTGTGTCCCCCAGGTAGGCTGTAGTGGCAGTTCTCTCACAAGGAGGGGTTGCTCTGTTTTTTTTTTTGTTGCATGGCTGTTTGTTGTTGTTGTGTGTTGTCCGTGCGGTTAGCAGCAGTTGTCTTGGGAGCACCCCAAAGGACTGGGAAGTGTCTTCCCCAATACAGATGGTTTTAAGGTGCATACATACCCGCCACCAGTACGCACATGAAGACTAGGGTGCAGTTAGTTAGTTTGGGTCAGGGTTTGGGTTGGTTTTTACCAAACCATGCCTTTGTAGATGAGGCCACAGGTGGGGTGAATCTCCCCAACGAGGTGGGAGGGAGACATGCAGGGAAAACCTAGGAAAGGAAGAGCACAGAGTGGCCAGCAGATCACAAAATGGCAGAGGGCCATCACAACAGCCATACTGTTTTAGAAAGTCATAGGGCTCTTCATCTGTTTGTGTGCCACTAACTAGGAGTGCGTTTTGAACATGTATACCTGATGTCTCGATTACCTCCATTATGGATGAGTTAAAATACTTTTCTCTGGTCTCTGGTTACTAGTCAAACACCTGTTTTAAATCCTGGCTGGCTCGCCAATATGAAGCACTTACACAGATATAGTCCTATTTACACTACTGGAGCCATTCTAGGCTCAAATGTAGTGCAATAACAACATAAAACCAGTATAAATCAAGACAGGAGATACGTAGTTTAGACACAAAAGCGAGCATTTTACTGGGGATAGAACAGATAACATAGACAATAAAACAACTTTTAAAAAAAGAAGAATTAAAAAGGAAGGTTAGACCTGCAGATATCAAAAGGTAACTTAACTTATTTTCCCCTTTTTTTGCTCTAGGGTTCTTTCACCTAAATTAAGATTAGTGCATCCAAGCTGGATGGTTCCTTTACGTTAGTTTATTATTTTAGACTAGGTTAGAGCAGTCTAGAATAATTGTCTATCTTTAAGTATAAGGTTGTCACTATTCTGGATTAAGTTATTTTCTTGAGCTAACTCTTCTTTCTCCCTTCAGCAGCAAGAAGATAATTTCACAGTTTCCAAAGTCAAAATGAGCGAAGTGAAAAACTAGCTGTGTGTCATCTCCTCATGTACCACAAAAACTCAGTCTTACAGACTGACCTGAAATAGTCCTCAGCGGCTGTGTCTCTACTCTGCTCGCTGCCTTTCAATGGCAGGCACAATGAGTTTCTCAATGGGGAAGTGTCACTATAACTTCTTAAAGGCACACTTTTTATACAATTCCTGTTAATTCATCCACTCTCAATGCATTTAATATGTATAGCCTGAATAAAGGCTACAACAAAAAAATAACTTATAATGAAAAATTATTTCAGTTAATCTTTCACAAACATTAAAAAATACTACTTTTTTTGCACGACAGGATTAAACTAAAAGTGAAAATACAAATAAAAGTGTGAACCTGAAAACAAGCACAAAATGGTCTGCTTGTGTTGGAGCAAGAACATGTGGAGACATTATCTGTTGGTTGTACTCATCACATTTGTCCCAGGAGAGACCCCTTTCCCCCCTGCTCCTCCTCCTGTCATCACTTCTTCAGTCCACTGCAGGCCCTTTCGGCACAACTTTCTCCTTTCACATCAATGTCATTCTTCTTCCTTCTGCTCACATCTCCTCCTGTCTCCCCCTCAACAACCTTGGTCTACCCATCTCAACCTGCCCTTCTCTCCCTGCATTTCCATAATGAACTCAACACAGTAGTGTTGCACTGTACTTGTCTGGACACACACCAGACATCCCAGGTTCTACACACTGTAACCTGATGGCTTTTTTCTTTATCTCTGTGTTGAAGATAGTTCAGCATTTTAGAGCTATATCATAATCCTCGTCATTCTCCCGACGAACAATGAAAACAGCTGAAAGTTTTTCCTTAATTTTAACTATAAAGCAGCTACAAACAAGCTAATATTAGCCCCAAGCATCTATGTTGAATTTTAAAGCAGATAAATCCAGGCCCTATACCTAGACAGTGTGGTAGCACAGCAAGAAGGTCTTGGGTTTGAATCCTGGCTGGGGCAGGGCTTTCTGAGAGGTGCTTGGGTTTTTCCCCACCATCAGAACATGCACATGAGGTTGATTTTACAGTCAGTGCCCTTGACCAAGACACTGGTCTCGACACTGCACGATGGCTGGCCACTTCTCTGTCAGGATTTTTTAAATACAGAGTTATATTTTCACCACGTACATTGCATAATAGTATATGTCGAAAGATAAAGATTATTTTATGTCATCTTTAAGTCCAGTGCACTTTCTTGGCTGTGCCTATGTTAAATAGATCTCCCTAACGGTCCGTAAACTCACCCACTGAGTCAATGGGTGCTTATTTACCATGTGCATCCTGAATTACAGTTTGATATTACAGCCCAGGCTGCAGTTGTGCTGTATTGATAGGCCCATACATCAAACCTCCTCCAGACAATCGCAGATGGCTAATTGGGACTTTTTACGGCCTCCCAGTTTATGCAGGCATTTTGATATAAATTATCCATGGCGTCCCCTTTCATGAAGCTTTACTTGGACAGGGCCTCATCTGATGAATACCTCCCTTTATTGGTGCAAAGACCTCCAAGGCTTCGGTAAGATGGAATATTGTTTTTAATACGTACCTGTCTGTGGTAATTAATTATGGCTTGCTGTATTGCCTCCAGTCAAACTTGGAAGAAAAATCTCTGCCTTCATCTCTCTGCCTGTTTTTTCTTCCCCTCCTCTTGTTTTTCATCCTCCTGTTTTCCTTCCCAGTTTCTGTCCCTCCTTCATTCACAGTTGGGAAACAGTTCTAATTGCCGTGTGGGAGCAAACAGAAGAGCAAACCCCTATAAATGTGCGCAGACACAGTGCACACATCTAGAAAGTAAAACAGGGTTGACAGTTCAAAGGGTCAACAACAGGCTACATCATATAATGCTCAGATATAAGTTTGGCAGCTATGTGTCAGAGGAAAACCCCTGTCTCCAAAATGTTTACTCTTTAGACAAGCAGCCTTTTTATGATGATGCAGCAAGTTTAAAAGATTCTCTGAGCTGGAGAGGTTGTTTCTCAAAGTCTGAAAAAGTCATACAAATGGAAATGTTAATACATGGGACTTTTCCGTACACATGTGCTCGCTCGGCTTATCTTGGTTTGCCTCCCCTTGTCAGCCCAGTGCAGCAGGGATTTGCATATCCCTTAATAAACATCTGTGAAGGGTCCACAGAGGTTCTACTGAAAACATTTATATGGCGTAATGGTTCCACCCAGATATCTCTCTGGGGGTTCTATTCTACCCAATTGATTATTTTGTTGTGTTTTGGTTAAAGGGGCTTTTGAACCAAGTTTACATGGGAAGATCATTTTATTCTTCACAGAGAGAGTCATAACAGTTATACTGATGTCATCCAGTTTTCTTGGCCTCGGGTTTGGTGACTACGAATTAATAACAGAAAGATGCTAAATGGGCACACAGAGTTTGAAAGGCACACTCTTGGAAATAAAAGTGCTAACTAGGGCCGAGCAAGACCCATGAAGTTTTCTTTGGCTTCTGCACATGCAGGGAGCAGGATCCACCTGTTATGGTACCTACACTGACAATACCAATTCCAGCGCTCCCATTGATGGTTTATAATACCACATAACAGGCCAATATCAAGAGGAGGAATGATCAAAAACGCTTAAATAGAGAAAGAGACAAAGAGAGCTGCCTTGAAAAAAACAAAAACAAACGAGTAGTGCAACTGTGGTGATGTAGAGATGAGGGAGGACAGGGAGTTGAAATGTTGCCAGTGCTTACAGCAGCTTTAAGTTTGGTTTGTGATCCAAAATACAAATGCTACTTTTTGTTAGTGTTTCCGTTTGTAATATGTCAGAAGTAGCTTTTTTCTAGAAGAGCTGGTTTATGTTGGTGATTATAATAGGACATGCTATAGATTGGTGAACCCTTTTTTTAATTAAAAAAAAAGGTTCTTCAGAATCAAATGGTTCGGGGTAAAACCGCAGCCCTTAAAGACAAATGCAGTTGGAGCCCTTATTTTGAAGTGTGCGAGTTTGTTTATCAGGTAGGGAACATTTAAAACAAGGCAATATGAGATGCATCATGGGAAAGGCAGGATATGTGACTTTGATTTTGACTTTTTTTTTATATATATATCTTACAAGTCCTCGGATTTTATTAAAAGGCAAGACTTATTTGTTAGGGAACCCCTTCAAACAGAAATAATTTAGAAACATGTAGCATTATGAAACAGGATCCCACTGTTAGACAGTCAAGACAGGTATTGGATTGATGCATACGTCACTCTGAGGTCCTCACATTGTACTAAGCCCCTGTACTGTTGCCTGTTCACTAATCCTCAACATTAATCGCAACATCACCTCCTGCTGACTGTGCTTTCACAACCCACTTGCCATCAAACACACAGTCACACACACACACAAACAAACACACACACACACACACACACACACACACACACACACACACACACACACACACACACACACACACATATTAAAGTCCTATCATGTGTTACTCTGTTTAGACTCGCTGGTAGTTTTCCAGGTAGTTACATGTTCAATAAACCTACCACAATATTGAGTCTAAAATCCCCAGGCTAAAGCACCTTCAGCGTTGTGCAGTCCTGTCTGGGTCACACTGAACAGTCTTGTGTTTATATACTAACAATCTATAGTCACACTTACTGAAGCTCTTTAGTCACATTCATATTTCTTCAATAGCAGAGTCATTTGGGACTTGCTTATAGAAATGAAAAGTGTAAACCAATTTATACTCTTCATGAAGACATCTGTGCATTTGAGCCAGTCTTTGTCTTTTGTTTCTCCTCCTTTACTCTTCATTGATGGTATTAAGCCAATCACTTCCTCTCACTTTCTCCCTTAACATTGCATTTGGAACACGGAACAGCATATACACTTTATTGTTTATTAAGAACTCCTGACTCGCTGACAGAGGATGTTAATAAATGTTCTGTGTTCTTCTGCACATCAACAAGTTACACACACAGTCCAGATTCATGCAGTAAAATTGTTAATTCTGTTTCTTTTGAAGAGTTTCCTCTTCAGCTCTCAGTAGTTTTGCTACCTACATGGGTTACACTACTTGTTAGTGTTTCTGCTTGCATGGAAACAATTGAAATAACTGAAAGCAGCCTCTCTAATCATTGAAGCAGAGTTTAAACGTGTTGTATACCTGCCTCTGTAGGTGCATCTTTTTATCTGAATTTTGCCAGCTTTTTTGTTGTTCTGTGGCACAGTAGCTTTCTGCTACCTCAAGGCTGTGCTTGACCACACCTCACTTTAACACAAACACACCCTGAAACAAAGGTACATTTGCTATTCACGTAATGTGGGTGCTGGGCGTGACAATGACAACCGTCATTATGGGCTGCGCTGTGAGCTGCTTTGCACAGGGTTTAATATTGAGCGCTGAATCTATAGGTTCACTGCATAGGCATTAAATGTTTTTCATTGCTTGATAATAAAACTATATCACCCCCAATTCTTAAAACGTTTAGAAAAAAGTTTATATTGATACTCTTTCACAATGGGTAGTGTAATACATGAAAGTGTAATATTGTACTTTTGGATATAAAACCTGCGTCCTTTATCTGTCAATGAGCAATGAGCTGGGCAGTGGAGTGCAGTTAAAATACAAAGTCTCATGTTTTGGCAACACAAGTCAAATCTCAGTACTTCAGAAGTGAAATTAAGTAAATGTACTTGCACTATGTTGCTGCCAAAGTGGGTCACAGCCTATGAGAGATACTTTGCATGATCGGATGCAAAGTGCTGGGGTGTCCATGCTAACGTATAATTGATGATCCTGCAACAATTTAAATCTTAATGAGATCTTTTTATGTTTTTCCCAATCTCTAATAGGATTACGAGTCATGCTGCAACACGATGACTTACCACTCAACGTGCAATAGATGCTGTGTTTGTAAATCATTATTGAAAAAAACATTAATCTCACCCCAGACTTGTATTATTTGGACCAGAATAATTGAAAATATTAATATGTACCAGTTTAATTTGCATCTGCATAATCGGCTGTGTTGATTACTGTGATCCTAGCCATATGTGAGGATAAGGCTACTTTTAACTGTAAAAGGGATTTAACACCATGGATTAGTGCTAAGGCAAGGATCTATGGCAAATTACTAAACATTTCCTAAGATTTCCTCATTTGTGGAAAACCTAACCACAGGGATCTTTTCGCATTAATACGATGCGCATGTGATGGAAAGTTTCTGTGTCAGCTGGTCAAGGCAACAACAAACAAGCGCGTGTGACAGTGCACGCTTTAATCCCTGCTGATAATTCGCTAATCGTTCAAATTAGACTTCCAGGGAAGAAAAGGCGAAAAACATTACAAATCTATTTTGGGTGTATTAATAGTTATATACATGATTGGACAGAGCTGTTAACACTAGCAATAATTCAAATACATAAATACATGAATGCATAGTGCAGTAGTCAATGTTCGATGCATGTGTAAATTAAACAGTATTTTTTTGCACCTTCCCAGGGGTAAAATCACAGCAGTGGCTTGCCTGCAAAAGGAGTATATCTTATTTATTTATTTTTTTTTTTTTAAATTAAGTAAACTTGGTCCACTTGGGTCCATAAATCCAGCCCAGAGATCTGGAGCCGAGTGCCTTTTCTTCCCCTCTGGTCAGTGGATTTACCGTGGGAGTAATAACTGTCAGGCCAAATGCCTGGTAAAGTGGCGGACAGGAGCGAGTGGAGGGGGAGTATTTATCACGGTATTGACTTTGTGACTGCCGTGTCGTGAACTCTTTTGTCATAAACTGGAACAGCGCTGCAGATCGATCCGAGGAAAACTGCTGTCAGCTCAACTCCCAGCGAGCATTGCTTTTCCTTGAGCCACTTAGAGGGCTGATAAATGCCCCCCACCCCTCCTGCCTGCCTGCTGCAGCGACAAAAGCATGGCCGGGGACACTCTCATACACAATCCTACACTGTCCTCCTGCTTCAACAGGCAGTCCACTTACACACATGACAAGATATCAAAACACACAGTTCACATGCTCACACACACGCTTGAAAAAGGAAAAATAATAATAAATAAATATTGCCTTTACGAGTCAGGTAATATTTTAGAGTCCCTTTAAAATCCAAGGATATGTTCTGGGCAATCTGTGAAAGTGGAAAAACTGGTCCAAAAGTGACTTATTTTACATAGCAAGAGTCCATGCCCATGTGTCAGAGAAGATTTATATAGATTTTGTTGAGCAGAGTGGAAAAATGTGTATTACCTGAGTGTGAAAGGTTTACTGTGGCTGCAGAGCAGTTTTAAGATTCTGAGCATGAGGAGTTTGACGTATCAGCTTCTCTACTTTATCTTAAACATGATCAAAATCTGGTTTAGTCAAAAATGATTGTTCCTACTTGTTCCTACAGTTGACTGACAGAAGTTCACTGTGGCTGTGTTATCTGTCACTGCTAAAAGTGTGCTGAAACTTTTCGCTGAGCTCATTGAAAATCTGGTTTTAAGAGGTGGGGCAATGAGCATTATTTTGTGATATCACAAGTAGTTCAATGTGGTTAAATGGTGGTTAAATGGAGTTTTAGGTTGACAACCAGTGTTGTTGCACTGTGGTGATGGTGAAGCTCAACTTACCAGTTCATCCGTTTCTTCAGAGGGTGGCTCTTCGTTAGTGCTTTTTCTTTGTAAAGGACTAGCTGAGGTGATCTGGGTGTCTGATAGTAATAATTATTGTGCACATCTTCTTTTGGAGGTTTCCAAGTACATCCAACCGGTAGATCCTGGGGTAGACCCAGAACAAGCTTGAGAGATTATGTGTTTTAGTTGGCCTGAGAATGCCTATGGACAAGCTGGAAAATGTTTTTGGTGAGAGGGAATCAAGGACACATTTGCTTAGCCTGCTTCCGCAGCAACCCTTCCCTTCAGCACACAATCATTAATTCATGTATTGCTTTATTATACTCACTTCCTTCCTGTTTTGAGTAATCTCATAATGTTTCGTGCCCATAATTTAAGTGGTGAGATCAAAGCTTTTTCCAGACCAAATTATACATCATAACACCAAAATTGTTACTCTCGAGAAGAGACGTAGGCCAGTATTTTACATTTACATTTAGGGCATTTATCAGACACTTTTGTCCAAAGCGCCTTACAATAAGTACATTTGTCACAAGAAAGAAGCCTACAAAAACCCAGCCAGACTGGAAATAAATGGACCATAACCTTGTTTGGCCACACATGATGATGAATCACCACAGATTGATAAATTGTTTATTGTTTCCTTTCCTCTACTTCTTTAGGACAGTCCAGGATGCTAGAATTGTCAATATGGGGACACAGCCTGTTAGAAAGTAGTCCAGGATTCAAGCAGCATTGGGGCAGTTGTACTTCTTATGTGGAGTGACTAATTGCTGTATTCTGCACATCTGCATATTTTGTGCTTGATTGACACTCTTCTATTAAGTAAATGTGGAGAAAGAGGCTGTTTGGCTGGAGGATGGTAGAGTCTACAGTGGCAATTACAGTGACAGTCTTGGGCTGAAGGTCAGTGACGAGACCAGAACAAGCTTCGCTTCTTTTCTCTGGTATTACAATGAGAACCATATGCTGACAATGGACTCAGGGAAATCATTTGCAATACAATACTGTGAAAACACGTTGGGTGCTTTAGTCTGTGAAGGGTTTTGTGAAAGGAGAGATGCACCTGAGATGCTCTTTGATGAGCTTCACAAGCCTACATCAACTTCTGTCTCTCTGTGTTGATTATCCTGCTTCTGTTCCAGTTGTACATGTGGTCAGAAACGCTGCATATTTGCTATACAATATCATTTCATATTTGCCATCTAGTGAACTTCTGTATATTGACTGCTCATCTTGTGTTTATATTCTTTGTACTAGCAGTGTGCGGTTCCCAAGAATAGCAACCCAGAGGAACAATTGTCACAAGCGTGCTGGGGAAAGACCCAATGCATGAAATGGCGAGAATCTGTTGTTTATTTATTTATTTATGTCTTCTTTCCGTAAAATGCTTCCAAATTTACTTGCATTTAGTCCTTCCCATTGAGGATTCATGGAGAGATGCAAGGAAACCATGCAAGCAGAGAGGGAACAAGGAAATATGTTTTCAGTTTGATTAAACATCCTTTCCTCTGAAACATCACTTGAAGCGTCGTCCATTCCTGATGATGGCTGCAGCTGATCACAGCTGGATCAGCTGTCATTTGGCTTTAACAGCTGTGAAGACTTTTGATGAATTTGTTTCAGCACACACACCCTTGCCATTTAGGGATTCAAACAGTATGTATACATTATTTTGAATAATAACACATGACAAATAATTTATTGTAATGCCATGGATAATGGAAATACATTACATTATATATCATAATATTAAACTTTTAGCTTCAGAAATAAATATATATTTAAAGACAGCACTGATGGAGCTCCGGATTTATCAGGTAAATCTAAGTGCTGTGTCGCAGGCAACTGGACTTGTTTCAGTTTTTTTAAGACGTTTCACCTCTTGTCCAAGAGGCTTCTTCAGTTCTAACTAAGAAGTTAATTTTGTTAATTAACTATGTTAATTTTAATGATTAGGACTTCCCAACAAGCAGATTTTCTGCAGTACCCATGGATATAGCTGTGATCTCCGCATCACTACCGTGGTGATAGCAAACAATATGTCTTGTTTGTAATCACTGAAGACATTTATATGATCAAAGTTGTTGGCAATATAGTTTTGGCATACACTGGGAAATTAGACTGTGATTCACTTGATCCACAGGAAGCAGATGTGTGTAGTCTAATGCTATGTTGATATGACTGCTTCAGCTGATATTGAACTTTAACAGCTCTTCTGTTAAGTAAGTTAAATAAACTAAAGATGTGTAACTACATCGGGTTGTGAACCCGAGAGCACAATTTACAAATCCAAGAGTACGGATTTCCACATCCAATTTTTTTTTTCTACCCATGTGACCCTAGAGGGGCTCCAGACTGCTCACATGTGCCAACTGGTGATTGTTAGTGCGCAGTGCAGCTAGTGCAAAATCAGCTGGATTAAATAAAAGCCCCCTCCTCCCCATGTCACAGCACCTTTAACACTACGGCAGTGGCGTCTTTTGAAAGGAGAAACATCTGTAGGTGGAGGGTCTTTGTATGGTTCGGGCTAAATTGATTTTTGGTTGTAGCAGGCACTTTAGGATTTGACATCACTATGAGCTTTTGACATGACAGGACAGGAACATGGCAGAATTGCAGAATATGTAATTAGTTATAATTTGTATTGTTAATATTGAATTAAAATACCTGATAAACATTGACAACATCCTTTTTTATAAATACCAGATGATCATTGAGAACTTCATTCTTTATCACTTCATAGTTGCATGCTCTTCACCAAGGCACTGGCTAAGATCTGGAGTCGCCCCCCCCGGGCGCATACATTGCCCACTGTTCCCTCGGGATGGATTAAATGGAGTACCAGTTTCCCTATGTTTTACATTGTATGATATGCGATCAAATAAAGATTATCCTTTACTTCAAAATACACTCAGGTGATGGATCAAGACAGCTACTGTGTGTGTAAATGTGTGTATGTGTGTGAATTCCTGGTGTTGAGCAGACACAGTCCTTGACTGTGACCCAACTCCCTCTCCGTCTTGTTTCCCCAGGTTCTGAGTAGAGGGCTTAGAGGTCAGGGGTCAAACTGAGGTTGCTTGGCTTAGGAGTGTGGGGTTCTGGGAGGGGTCCTATGGTGAGTGTAACCTTTGACCCCTACCACAGGCAGTAGAGAAATGTGGGGATTAACAGTGTGTCGTACAGCACAGAGGACCTGAACACAGGACCAGTTCACCTGTCTGTCACTCTGTCTGCTCGAGTTTCACCTCGACTCCTTCCAGCACAAGGAGACTGAATAGAATAAATAAAATATAACATATTGAAACTTGAAATAACCAAATATAATAAAATAAAATTTTCTAAGTGGGGTATATCAGAAGACATATAGATACATATAAGATGTATTGAAGACTGAGTAAAGCTAAACGTTATGTGACATCACAAGAAACGTTATTAGTCCACCTCTCCCCGCCAGCTGTAGACCTGTACACTGTCAGCTCAGAACACGGTCCATACATCGAGTGCAACACCTTGATCCGAGATGCTGTGCTAGAGGCAGGTCTCTGTGGGCACAACAGCCTCTGATCTTACATAGTTTTGTCAGCCTGAGTCCCGTTTGTCCATGTCCTTTTCCTGTAACTGGACATTAGCATGGCTCTTATCCTGATGCTCTTTCACACACACACACTCCAGCAGGGAATCAGTAGGTCAACTCCAGGTCTGACATTCTGTCCCTGCATATGATTCCTGTCTGCAGTTGACCAACCTCAACCTTAATATCTGTCTCTCTTCTCTCCATCTATCTAATTCCCTATGAGTCTCACTCTCTCAGTATGTTGTATCCTCCACTCCTCTGTTTGTCTGATGAGTACTCATACCAAACCATGGCAGCTATAAAAAATGAATGGAATAAAATGTTTGTCAGGTTATCAGGTAGTCTGGGGCAGGCCTGATTCTCACGTTCACATTCACATTTGGTCAAGGGCCTGGATGGGAGTTTTTAACCCTTGTTCACAACATTTTCCTACCATCAGCAGAGTTTCTTAGACAACTGGTTAGCAGCTGGCCTTACTACTCCCCAGAACTTTTACAAAGGACGCATGACAAAGACATGAAAGATTTGCTACCCTTTTATGAAGGCTCATGAAGAATGTTTTGTGTCACAGTGCAAGCCAGCACAAATACCTCACAGGTGTGAAAATAAAGCAAGGCTGTCCAAAGGCCAATACTCTGGTGCTTAATTGAATCTTATCTTGCACTCTGGGCAGAACATGTTGTCTGATCAAGATAATAATAAGAGGCCCAAATTAGTTGGACTGACAAATTGGACTTCAAACATTGCCAGGTATTTCAACCCTAATTTTTAAGAAGGGGACCCTTGCTTTGTGACTTTAATTGTGGATGCGTGTCTATAATTCCCACCAGAGCTGTTACTTGGCTCAAAGGGTTCAAGATCCACAGCCCCATTACCTGGTCAAACCTTTCAGCCTCTTACGGCCTAGAAACAGCTGACATTTATTCCAGAACACAGTCAAGTTACATGGTACTCAGCTGCAGAGATTACTAAAATAATGGGTAAAGCACTGGATAGCTGCATGTAGCAAATGTTATGGCATGTTAGAGGTTTTTTAGCAGCTGTAAACTACAGAGCCTTTAAAGCAGTTTCCAGTTAGTGTATGTCCAGGCTACCAAGTCTCTTTTGGTGTTGGTGACATGATGTATTGTGGTACATGCTTGGGGGACCTTTGGGAAAACTAGGCAATGCCAACATGACCGTATGAACCTCCAGTAAACTATCTCCATCTCTGAATGTAGGTAAAGAAGGGCGTAAGGGGCCATTCATACATATGGACTAAAAGCTGGGAGAGTCACAGGCTTTTAACTTCAGAACTTTTAAGCCCAGAGAGGAGGTCAATTACATGCCCAGTGCAGCACACAGCTACAGCTTCACAAGAGGCCGGGTTTTGTTCTGTAAGTGGTGTTCAAATCTGATTTAACGGAGGACAGAGAGAACCTGAAGAAGTCAATTTATTCTATATAGTGTCAATTCACAACAAAAGTTATCTCATGATGCTCTTTAATTTGAACAGGTTTATGTACAGCAACCACAACAACAATAACTGCTATATTAATTGAAATATTATATTATAGACACTAACTAACTCAAGTTAGTAACATACATTAATGGGAGATGAAGGTATACAGATAGAGAGGAAGAAGAGGAAAGAAGAGCTCACTGCCTCATAGGGACTCCCCTAGAAGTCTAAGCCTATGGCAGCATAACTAAGGGCCTGTACAAGCCCTAGCTATAAGCTTTATCAAAAGGGAAAGTTTTAAGCCTGCTCTTGAACAAGTACAAAGCTCCCTCCAAACAACCAACGACTCTCCCACAGAGAATTATAGAGATATCACCACGCGTGGCATAAAAGACGGCAATGCTCCCTTTTCACACTTCATCAATAGAGCTGACCTTTGCAGACAGCCCCTCACTGAGTGATTAAAGCCAAGTCTCAACACAGGTTGTCGAGACCGCCGAAATAAAGGCATCCAGATGGGGAGAGAGAGGAGACGGCCTCCCACAGCGTGAAATCCACTGTCATTTCCATCCTTGCTTACCAGCATGCCGCCACCACGTATGAGTAGCTAGGTCACCATTCCTCATCCGAATTAGTGAATAAAGAATACATAATAATAACAATGGCAATAATAATAATAATAATAATAATAATAATAATAACAATAATAATAATAATGATAATAATAGGTGTATCAAACTCATGTTTACTGCTGTTGAGCCGAAGTGCAGGAGTTTTGCTGGATTATTGGGATTGTGCGTATATACTGTTTTTGTTTTTCTGGCAGAAACCACTGGCACAGTGGGGAGTGTTGGAATAAAGAGCTTGTGTGATGAGAGACAACGCTGCACATGACGACAGTTGATCTCTCAATGTCTTAACAGCGGAGGCAAAACCAAACTTTTACATAATATAAGCTTATATTTATATATCTAACAGGTCACACAATAATAAAAGCGTAATTTATACGCTGTTAATTTATTAATTAATTTGGCATGTTTCCCAAATAATACTTTGGCAATTGATATTTTCATGAGGGAGAAGATCACAGTGGGCAAGGCATATTACAGGAGACAAAACTCCAGCATAAGAACATCAGGAAGGTGTGGAGTGGCATGAGAACCATTTTCGGTCACGGTAATAAAACTGACCAGGGGATGGAAGGAGATCTGCAGGAGGCCAACAAGTGTAATTTGTTCTTTAACAGATTTATTGATGTGGTTTCTGGCAACCTGCCCTCCCCTTGCCCCCCTCACCCAGGACTCCCACCACACCATCTCTCCTCAGCAACCACCCTGACTCCTGTCCACTCACCTCAGCTCTCCTGCCCTCCTCCCTCATCAGGGCTCTCTAGCACCTCTGGATGGTCAATTAACATCAATGCTGTGAGAAAGAATATAAGAAACACAAAGATCAGTTGTTGTGAAGCAATGATAAATGGCTATCGAAATTGTTATTGGATCAGGCTTGATTGAATTAAAGGGGACTTTGGGCCTTTTCAAAGGTCCAACAGCCCGTATTTACTTACTATGTTACTAGTTACTATGATTTTGAGCAATCTAAGGCACAAGAATTTCCTTTGGCATCAAGAAAATTCCATCTCATCTTATCTTCTACTGTATGATCTTATTACAGTAGTGATATTAGACATCATATACACATACAGCCACTGGTTTTGCAGAGGAAAGACTTTACATTTTGCTCATGATGTAGAACTGTGTCCAGGGTGGCAGAATCTTTAACTGAATCATTATTTCTAGCACATATTTTAATGAATGCAAACACTGAGGGGGAATTCACAGATTCACACAGAACCCTGTGCTAATAGATGCACGTAATGATTATCTCTTCCTCATAGACTAAAGGAGAAAGTGTAAAACACCATTAAGAGCAAAAATAATCATGCGCACCCAGCTGCTCATGAGGTGTGTATTTAAGTTATGAAGGCTGTCCTTTCTCATTTGCCATTTTAATATTAGGTGAGAAATGATCTGAGAGGTCTGTGGAAGAAAACAAAGGACACAGTTTGCCGATGTTGGAAGCAGTGCTGGAGCTGCTGGGTTTTAATTCACACTTCATTCCTGTACAACCTCTCTATAATCCCAGAGTGCATTTCCTTACCTCCAGTCCAAAGTACTCTGTACAAAAACTGACAAAATAAAAAATATTGGATGAATATCAGCAGAGGAGTGCCACAAGGGTGAGAGATTTATAATGTGAACGGTACAAATTCGCTCATAAATCAGCGCAAAAGGCTTTCAGGTAGGTGAGCTGGCATTTATGCAAGACAAGATAGGCAGGCACGGAGAGAGGCGGAAAAAAAATGAGACAAGGAGAAAGACTGATTTGAATGAGGAGGTGCAACTGTATGGTCAGAAAAGAAGGAGTTAAAAGTATTTTATTTTCTCCACAGCGCATAATCATGCTGAGATTTATGCGCATCATGAAAAATACACGCCAATGATTGAATAAATGTGTTTGGACACAGTTAAAGGTCAGTCCATCAAAACTGCAACAGAAAACATGACCAAACCAAACTAGCAAAAAGTCAGCAAGTGAGGATAGTTATGCTGTCAGGAACAATGTTAACATGCTGATATTTAGCAGGTATAATAATTCCTGCCATATTCATCAATTCAGTTTAGTAAGCTAAAATGAGCTAATTAGCTCCTCCAGGTCAGAATCAAGATGGCCTACACACCCAACGTCCCCGCCACGTCCCCCAGACCCTCCTTAGGGATCGCAGTACATCTTCAGGCCAGGTGAAAGATATATCCATCCTCTGGGAGCCTCATAAAATTAATAAACCATCTTAATTCATACCCCTAAAAGCAATGAGCAGTGGTTCTACTCCAAGGCCCTTAAGATGTGTTTGCTCCTCATATCTCTTAGGGTGAGCCCAGCCAAAACACGGCTTGGCTGCTTATATCTTTCTCTAGTCTCTTTCGCACCTGTCAGTGCTTGAAGCTAATGACTTCAGGCATACCCATACAAACCATTCAGATCATCAAGGTCCAGACCTTGGTATTTTTCCAAGCTTTAGATGATAAGAGTAGTGAAAGGCTGGGAAGCCAACTCTGCAAGTGCTGCAAGTGCAGCAGCCCAAGTGGAATCGCCATGCAGGCTGGTGCCGTTAGCTCCATCACCTGCATGGAAGTCAATGCTGTCCCTGTTGTAAACTGCCTGAAGAAGAGATGTCTGTCTTAGTGCCAGCAGAAAAGTCTGTAGGCTTGCTCTACTTCTAGTTGATCGCAAACCCCAACCTTGTTAGAGGTATAATTGATTGGCCTGTCTGGAGCTTAACGCATGATATATATTCAGCCAAACCCTCTTATTTTCAATCGCTACATGCACTGTGGGTCTAAAGTTGTTCTCGCAAGATCCCAAAGAAGAAGGCTTGTTGGGAAGGAC
Source organism: Diplodus puntazzo (assembly GCA_963678695.2). Classification (NCBI taxonomy): domain Eukaryota; kingdom Metazoa; phylum Chordata; class Actinopteri; order Spariformes; family Sparidae; genus Diplodus; species Diplodus puntazzo. The sequence continues at coordinate 21,438,363 of OZ023175.1, read as the reverse complement.
GTTAACAAGCAATCTCTGCAATTACAAATCAAAATACTTTGCCTTTCATACCCAGTGAGAAAGAAATGGAAATGCTTACTGCAACTTACATCTCAAGAAGACCGGAGGGACCTGCAGCGTGTGGCGAAGGCAGCTGAGCGACTTATACCACTGGTTGACTGCATAAGAAAGCCAGTTGTGTTATAGCAGACCCAACCCACCATGGACACTCCCTCCCCTCTGACAGACTACAAAAACTAATTTCCCAGAGATGTTACATCTGTAATGGGATCACAGTCCAACAAGTAAAGAGATCCTTAACTGGATATCACTCAAAGTAAAAGAGAAATCTCCCAAACTTCTAACCACTAAATCTATGTTACAGGACCAAACAACAGTAATTTGGTCGCAGGTAGTGTCTTTTGCAATTTATACGTCGAAAAAAATGCTGAATTTATACGCGGGAAGGATGGTGTCACTTTTCATTCAACAGTGTCTGTTCCCGAGCCAGGCAAAAGACTTAGAGCTACAAACTTTTCTTTGTCACTTTCCACGATGCATGGTGGGTCAGGATCTCAATCACAACACAATATAACAGCAAAACATTGATCCGCGTTAAGATGTGTAAAGCCATGCCTCTTTTAGCTCTGCATCGGCGGCATGCTGTATAAAATGACACACTTTATGCCAGCGCTGCCTCAAACAGTGCGAAAGTACAAAGGCAGTGCAGAGGTGAGACTTCTTTGCAGCACTAATGCGGAATCTCTGTGTGAAAGGACTAGTGACTGTTGAAACTGACTGCTGAGAGCAGTAACCCCTTTAAACACTGAAATTCACATTGCTCACTGTCCTGTTGTTTCTATACTGGTGTTGTTCAGCTTACTGAATGTATTTTATGAGAATGTGTTTTTTTTTTTAAGTGTAACTGAAGAGCTGCTAAACAGACTTTTGTTTTTTGTGTTGTTTCAATGTGTTTCCTCAAAATGTGAAATGATGATGAGCAATTGTGAGGAAAATTGTGCCTTCACAAATATAACAAAATGAGAAAGCGTTAGAGTATGCCCTCATCCCTGCAGTCCCTCCCCCTCACTCGTCATTACTTCCACATCACATCCACACATTAATTTGATCCTTTGCCATAAGGTCACATGTAAAGAGCTTTGTTTGCTGTAGCTCGCTAGCGGTAAAGACTTGAATAAACACACAGCCTTTGTTGTGGTCTGCTCTGATGCTGGCAGAGGTTGCCTTTCTCAAGCATACTCTCATTAAATTGGAGAGTGCTCCTGAAAGCTGCTCCCTGGACCTGCTACGAGATGCAGGTGGCTTGCTTTAATGCACAGGAAAATGTATTTCCAACCTCTATAAGTTCTTTTAAACACCTGCTAAATATTATAAGCATTTTCCTTAAAGAACATTTGCCTGCCTCTGGCTTTAAAGGGTCTGAAGATATATGCTGGTGAAAACCTCTGCTGTTTTATGATTCTTTCCAACAGAAATAGAGGTCAGTGTTACAGAAGAAATTCAGATTTGTTTTCTTTCTTTTTTTGCTCCACAGTGAAACACCTGTACCACATAGCCCGTGTATGCTTGATGAGGTAACTGGACAGCCATTCATTTCAAACTTTATTGAAATTTACCAGCATATATTTTCTAAATTGTTTCATAAAATAATAGCAATACCAACTCAGAAAGGATAACATTTAAACATAATCAAAGTTTTCCAACTAAAATGCCCAGCAAGCATTGTGCAAGGTAATTATGGTTATGATACAGTAATCATCACCTACCATACCAAGACTGATGTAATCTAGGTCACCAGTTTCTGCCAGCAGTGAGACAAAATCTTTACGTTTGTGATGCATATGTGTTCAACTTTTCACAATTTTTTTAATGGTGGAACAAAAAATGTTTCAGAGACCCACTGAAAGCCTCAAAAGCAACATTTGAAGGGGGTCTCAAATTTTGTCTAAAAAATAAAATATTTCATTGTCACTAATGGTCACTAAAGTGTTTTAAGCTCACCATGTGCAGTAATCATAATTCAAAACATTTATTCACAAATATGTTCTATTTCCTGCCAAGTGGAACCAGCCAGTCCTATGCACATATGCAAATTAGCCATGTGAGGCAAACAGAAGAAAGACTAAGGTTGAGAAGTCATACAAAAAATGGCTAGCAAGCAAAAGCTAAACCAGAGTGTATCACTCACACACTTAGGGTTCACATCCAAAAAGGTGGCACTCAGAGATGAAGAGGCACCGAAAGACGATGCTGGTGCAGCTAGCACAGTGGGCCCACTGGCTACCAGAACAGAGGATCCTCTCCCACCCAGTGACTCCCCAGAAGAACAAAGTGAAGTTGAGGCCAAGACGCAGCAGGTGCTGAGATAACGTTAACTGCTACATTCTCAGACGGAAAGACTTTAAGTTTAGTGTTCAGAACAAAAACATGAACAACTGACAGGCAAGTATTAGATCCATGACTTAAAGATACCTTACAGCTGACTGAAAGCCTGTGACCTGTAACCAAACTGAGCCTGCCCTGTGATATCATCAACAGGTCAAATGCCCAACTGATTACATGACACCACATTTGGGATGTTTCTGACACCGATCAGATTGCACTGTTGTCTCCATCTCTTGCTTCTGCACTGGGGTTGGCATAACGAGATACATGTGTGTCTGCTTGACTAAGGGGTGGGCTACAGACAGCATTTGTCTTGTCTTGAGACTTTTGTGCTGCAGTCAACACGGAGTGTTTTATTTTGAAAATTAACCGGATGTTATGTTGTGTTTCGGTGCGTGACTTACAGTCTGCTCTGTGTTGAATTCTGCTGAAATGCTGGCATCTGTCAGAAATAGAAGCCCTGCGTATCTGATCCAGAAGGGTCCGGACTGCCGGAGCTGTGAACCCGCAGAGCCGGACTGGACATGTATCTGGTGGAATCTAGCCGTAACCCATTTTTATTAGGGTATTGTCCAAGAGGCTACACACTGTATCTACATTGAATTTCTAATATCATAAATCAAATCATCATAAGCTGTGTGAAGGGGATATTGCACTGTATGTAATTCTGCCTGCATAAAAGTGTTCATAACACTGAGCCCATCCACTCTGACCACAAGAACAAGCTTGTTAACAGAAAAATTCTGCTTTTGAACAGTTGCCAGAGGAAGCCATGAGGGATGGATGTGGAAGGAGTGGAGGATCGATATCTTTTAGCTGAAGAGAAAGGGAGAGAGCAGTGAGAGGCTAACGCTAATCCACTTATTAAGGCAACAACTGCAAGCCTGGAACCTGCGCCAGATATTAATACCTAATCATGAGTTAATTAAAGGAGGGTTAGTTAGCACCTAATCCACTGTGATCATGGGGTGATAGTGTTGGGGAGTGACAGAGTGTCCTGAGGGGTGTGACAAGTGGAAGGGGGGCTGATGTGCTAAGTGTCAACACCAGTGCTGTGGACTGGAGATTTAATTAACTTCAAGGCACAATTTTTTTTGGGCTATTTTAAAGAGAATACATTAGCACGTTTGGAATTTTCCAGGTGTGAGAGATGATTAATATACCATAAGGCCAATCTATTACTGTTAAGGTAGACTTACAAGATCTTGATTGTGAAACACAAAAAGTTGAGCACTCATCTGAGGCTTCATTCAAAAGACCAGACAGACTTCTTCAGACAGGCATATTCACGGAAAGTCTGAGAGTACTGAGGACTGTCCAAACCCACAACTTATCACCCACAAGAGGCCTCAAGCAGACTTTCTGCAGACTTCCAGAGCGTCCACTTAGGTACAGAGTGCACTCTTTGCCACACTTCAATAATTTCATTACCCACAATTCATTGCAATACAGTGGTGACATTGTAGTTTTTTCCAATTGCTGACTAAACAAAAAATAACTTGTTATGAATCTATAAATCATTTACTTTATTAAAACATTGAATAGTGTAAGAAATAAAATTCTCCCACATCACAATACAGAAATATGAGGAACGGCAATGAAAAAAACATTTGACCTGTCGAAATGTAATTAACATACAAATACAACAATCTCCATCAAGCATAAAACACGATTATATAACGTTGAAGGAAGGATTCCACTGTAAAACGTGTTCCGTGTCAACCATGTTCCCCTGATCAGTCCTGTCACCATGGTGTCAACCCTGTTACCTTCATACATTTGATCTAAATGTGAAAAAAAGACAAATTTAAAAGAAAATAATCTTTCTAATCTAATCTAATCTAATCTAATCTAATCTAATCTAATCTAATCTAATCTAATCACATACAATCACACAATGTTCAATATTATGAAGCTGGTTCTCTGCATTTAACCCATTCCAAGGGAGTAGTGGGCATCCAACATACAGCACCCTGGGACCAACTCCAGATACTAACACAGTGCCTTGGTCGAGACCCAGCCAGCTTATCAGCCCTTTCCTGTGTAAAATGAAAAACATTCTATTGCAGACCGGGCCTTTATTTCTTTTCTGAATTGACGTGTGCCCACCAATTAAAAGCCAAGTGTTCTGAATTATTTGTATGAAAAATATCACATCTTTAAAAACATGCCAAGGGACCAATATAGTCTTCATATGGTATATTCGGTATATAAAATCTACCACATAAGCATCACAATATATCTATCTTATATGAACAATACAGTCACTTTACACTGTCTTTTTCCAAAAGCAATTCAAGAAGTGATGAATTTATTTTAGATTTCAACTTATTCAAAATTGAGAAGGCACAGATTTGAATGAAATAATTCCTAAACATTGAAAAAGACTCATTTATGCACATATGTGTCATGTTATCGTTATGTCAGTGCCGGTCTTATGCACACCCTTTTAAGTAAAGCGTAAAACTCCATCCACTGAGGAAGATTGCAAGAGTGTTGGACAAGAAAAACAAGTATAGACCTTCACTTAAGTATTTAAAGCAGAAAATAGCTTATATAAGGAAAAGTGGTATTAAATAGCACTAGAATCAGAATCAGAATTCTTTTATTGTCCTGCAAACGGGGACATTTCTTTGCCACAGCAGCCGAAGGACAGAAACATTACAAAAAAATAAATAATAGTAAAACATAAACATTATCATGAAAAGGGAAGAAATACAATAGACTTGTATTTACAGATAAACATAATATTGTACAAAATGAAAATGTAATTATAAAAAGTGTGGCAGTGTCTTGTTATTTACAAATAATAATTGTGGCCTAAATACACAAAAAAGTAACACTTCTAGTCATTGCCTAATGGGTTTTTCTAAAGGAACTGTACAACAATATGGAAACAATATGTACTGTTTATTTTTCATAACATTCCTGTAAAAAAAAATCTGTGACTGAAATCTACATATTGGCTCATTGAGCAGATAACACCCTTTGATGCATGATCACATCTATGTTCAGTTCCAGACAAAAAGGTGTACAAAAACAATATTATCAATAGTTGCAGTAAATGTTATTCTCACATTGTATTTGGTTGAAGTAAATAGTTTTGTCCAGTCTGCTTTTCTGTCAATCAGAAGATTTAACAGATTAAACAGATTTAACAGTTATTCTTGAATCACTTGTTATAGTGTTGCCACATGGTATCCACCGCAGTGGACACCTATTGCTTTAAAATAACTTACATTGAAAAATTACATTATTGGCATAATGTTTCACTTGTTTAAGAGTAAAAAAACAAATATTAATATTATTTTACAATTTAATAAGGGTTGAAAACAAAAAGATTTTCACACATTCTGGCCCTCAGGTCCATATATATCTGATATTTCACAGGTTAGGTACTAACTGAGTGTCATCACCCTCTCTCTGTCATTCAACACATTATTCTGTCTCTATCCACCTCCCTCTCCACCTATTCATTTGTTTCTTCTCCCTTCATCCTCATTCTTCCTTTTCCTGTTACTTGTTCTCACCATTCACTTTTTTTATCCTCCTCCTTTCCAGTCTCCCCCTCTAATCCACCACATCCTTCTCCTTCCTTTCTTTTTCTCCCACTTCCACCTTGTTTTTCATCTTCCCTTTATCCCGACCTATGTCTTCCTCATGGATATCTGTTTTAGAAAAATTGCAAAATCACTGCCTCTCAACTCCCCCTTGTGGTGCTGCTCTTACTCATTAGCACACACACAAATACGCACACACACACACACATGCTCTCTCTCTCTCACACACACACACACACACACACACACACACACACACACACACACACACACACACACACACAGAAAGACTTGCAAGAATATAAAGCCAGAGAGAGTTGTACACACACTCTCCTCTCCATTGTAATGAGATGTTCAGCAATAAAAGAGGAGTTGCCAGCGCAATGGTGAGAGTGTGGGTATTAGCATTTGAAAGGAGGCGAATTAGCCATCGCACCACAATCTCCAGTAAATTACTCTGGATGTCGGGCTAACGTGGCTTTTATCGTAGAACAGATTCACAGCAGAGGAAAAAGAGGAAGGTGCAATGGCAGAAAAAGAGGCGACAGCCTCTGAGTCTAAACAATATTCAAATGCAGCTGCTGCGAGAAAAGACGTGGCAGCTCTCTCTTCACAACAATCCCTAGAGGGCCCAGGCCCGCTGGAGATTGTTGTGGCTTTATGTTCAATTTAAAACATGTACCCTGCAAAAGAAGTTCCCTGAACCCTTTCCACTGACTCGTTAGCTCCCACAAATGAGAAAAGAATGAAGACGGAAGATGTTAACCCAGGTGAGGGGAAAAGAATATGGGTATGAATGTGGTTCAAAGGTACTGAAATACGAGAAAGTGGTCAGCGAACCTTGGCAATCCAGAAATAAAAGGTCACAGAGGGAGAGAGTAAACAGATGTAAACTCAGTGATGGCAGGCCAATAATTTTCCCCCTCTCCCGTTTTCATTTTCCTCCTCCCCCCTTAAGGAGATTCATTTGCTGTTATCTAACTCGGTGATATTAATTACATGCATACTTGTGTTGAATGGTTTGTGCAATGTCAACGGTACAACACAAATATAAAAAACATGCTCAGTGTGTAAATGAACAAACGGGTAAACAAAAAGGCAATGATGTTAATGAAGTATATGTTCTATACTTACTTACTTGTACTCTGCATATGCTGCATTTACCAGTATAGTTTCTTTTACAGACAGCACACTTTGCATGAGACAAAGGGTCAATTCTGCTCAACCTCTGGATTCACAATATATAAATAAATGACACTATAATTGCAGAAGTAACCCCATTCAAGTTCTTTGGAAAAACTATGGAAATAAAACATTGACACAATTAAATACTTGAGTGTCCTGATCAACTATCCTCTGAATGACTAATATTATTTTTCACTGCTAGCTCTATATCCTTCCTAAATCTATCTTATATATCCTTTTTTGTATGTTCCATCCACAGGCTCAGGACCAGTGGCTGTTATTCATCATTAAAGTATTATTAATTAAAACTAGGGCTGTCAAACGATTAATTTTTTTAACAGCGATTAATCGCATTTTGTCCATAGTTAACTCGCAATTAATCGCAAATTAATCGCATTTTTTTGGCACATTTTTTTCCGTTCTAAATATATCTTAATGTATTTTTTTCATGTTCTTAATACTTTTAAGAAACTTCTCTCCTCCCAGAAGTTCACTTATGTACCTGTCATACAAGTGAACAAGTACTTCAGTTAGGAACCTGATTCTGTCTGTCTGTCTGTCTGTCTTTCTCTCTCTCTCACACACACACACACACACACACACACACACACACACACACACACACACACACACACACACACACACACACACACTTTCTCTCTCTGTGTGTCACACACACACACACACACAACACACACACACACACACACACACACACACACAATCACCCTCTCTCTCTCTCCAGGACTGTCGCCAACCTCTTCAGCTTATCTGTTGTTGGCATGGTGACTTTGGTCTCATGTAGGGATGAGCTTGCGTTGGCTTGCAAATGATATTTGAGGCTCGACGTACTTCAACGGTAACTCATTTCATGTCGACAGTACGTGCAGATAACTTCTGTCCTATCGACCGAACCATCTGGCAGTGTTGTGAAAGTGAATTTGCCGTTAATAAGTCCTTTCTCCATTTCCTTTCGCTTTTGCTTTTCAGTCCACCGTGTTTTTCCCGAACCGCTACCCCTGCTTCTTCTTCTGATTCCCTTTCTTATTCTTTTGCCACCGTCTGGATCAAGACTACAGGTGCCACCGACGGCTGTAAATCATATGATGTGTGTTTCTTTTTTTTTTTTATGCCAAGCGTTAATCGTGCGTTAAAAAAAATAACGGCGTTAAGAGGATGTTGCGTTAACGCGTTAACTTTGACAGCCCTAATTAAAACAAATTTCTTTTTTTTTCCTCACTTAAGTTTGTATTCAGTTTTCACAAAGATATATAAAAGTAATATCACATCAGCATCAACATATATATATATATATATATATATATATATATATATATATATATATATATATATATATATATATATATTATATAATACAATAAAATATACAGACAGACACAGAAAAACAATAGTTGTCTGGAAATATTTTGATATTCACGCAAATATATTTGTATAAAAAATAATCGAGTTGCATGGGATTTTATTTATTTTTCACTCTTTCGCTCCTTCGCTCAAAGTTATACCAGACAGCTCCGCTCAAAGACCACTCTCCGCTCACCTAAAATTTCACTCAGCTCCGGTGAAATCGCTCCACGCTCGCTCAAATTTAAAAGAGGGAGCAATTCCTGACGTTGCACCTATATGACCTGTCTGCTTGCTTTTCGAAATATTTTACAAACTCTATCCCTCAACGAATGACCTCTGATGTAGGCTAACTCTTGAAGGCACACGTGAGTCTGGACTTGTGCATGCCCTAGACTTGTGGAGAGTGGTATCAGAACGGAATTGGAGTGAAACGGAACCATCGCTCTGGCTTTTGGATTAAAACCCGCTCTGCGCTCCAACTATATTTCGCACGCTCTGCTCCCCGCTCGCTCCGCGCTCCACTCCGCTCACATGCCCCGGTATATGTGTATATATATATATATATATATAATATATATATATATATATATATATATATATATATATATATATATATGTCTCCGATTGGCTTGTGTCTATTGTTTTCTTATGGCCAAGAGCCATAGTTCTGATACTCATATATGCATCCAACAAGAGAAAGCAAGAAAAGCAGTTCAACTGGTAGGCATCTTCTTGTCATTGAAAATACTGAATAACTCTGACATATTTTTGTGGCCATGGCAGTCAATTACACAGCAAGAGGAAGGGAGATCAGTTGGCCCTATGCCCATGGCCAAGCGGTGCTCGGCTATATCCCCATGTCCACACACCCCTGAATGTCCTGGCAGTCCAATGGACAACCAGGGGGAGGAAGGGAGGTCAGTGGGCTATTTTGAACGTATACTGTTTAATCAGACCATAAATAAGAACAGAGTTAGCTAGCTAGCATGCTATTTTCTAACTATGTTTGGTGGTTATCTGGCGTCAACGTTCTATGATTTGTGTCTGTATTCTTCTTGTAGTTAGTTAGGTAAAACAAACGACAAGCTGATACAGAGCACTGTGAACTGTAGTTTCCAGGGCAGGGAAACTTGGCAGAACTAGGCCTGTCTGGGCTGCTTGGCCCAGAGACACTCCAGAGCGTGAGTGACCCTTTGAGAAGCAGTAGAAGACCAGAAAGAAGACCAAAGAGGTTGTTGTGTTTACCAGGGAAACCACAGCTCATAAACGTCTGAGAACCACAATGAAAACAGACATAACCACATTACACAATGAGTTAACTGTCCGTGTCAATGTGTCCAGTGAGGGTAAACTATCAGAGGCGCAGCTCGGCAGGTCTTGAAAGAAAACCAGTAATCCATAATATCCATAATAACGCGTCAAACCCTGTCTCTGTCAGCATACCTCTATATCTGCAGCATGATTGGTTGTTGTTCTATTTCTTCTGTTTAGTGGCTGGTGGCAACTATTGTTAGAGGTGCATTAGTGACCACCTCCAAGGTAGGTTTGTTGGGTAGTTAATAAACATGTTTCAGTAAATGTTACATTTCTGTCAGGAAATATTTTTTTTAGATATTGTAATTTTGTATCGCCCTCTATGGCAAATTTCAACCTCCTAGGGAGAAAACTGTGGCTGCCAAAGTGTGCAGCCTATTTAGCTGCTGGTCTCAAATAATAAACTCAACATAGACCTATAGAAACATAATATTGTACTTTGGATACTGGGTGATGGTCTCACCATTTGTCCACACTGGATGTCCGTATCCACATCACAGAAGCAGGACTAACATAGCCCGAGGCTGATGGAGGAGGAAGAGGTGTGGATTGCTGGTCATTAGCTATAGCATTTGGATTACCCTGAGCAGAGTGGCTAGCCGCAGCTCAGATGAGGCTAATTAGATCAGCCTATCTGAACACATCCATCTTCTGTTCATGCCTCCTCCCTCGCTTCCCCCTCTCCAAATAAATTGCTCTTTATTACTCTATCATTCAGGTTATTGCCTATGAAATAATGAGACACACCTGGTCAGGGCCAGTGTAATTGATTTTAATTTGGTTTGTGCGTGTGTGTCTGTGTGTGTGTGTGTGTGTGTGTGTGCGTCAAGTAAGGCTTTTGTTATTATTAGCTGCCCAGGGATTACTGAGAAGATTAGCTGGTAGGGATGATAGATGAAGAAACAAAAGCAGAACAAATATATATGAATACAGAAGGTATGGACATAATATAGCTGAAATATAAATGTCTTAAATATCAATATCCCTTCATTGACCCTTTTTTCTCTTTCTTCCTTACACACACACACACACACACACACACACACACACACTGAGATTACAGACACGAGGGCTGAGGAGAAAGGAGGGGCCGCGGTATAAATGTTTCATTTCTCCTGAATGGCAGGTTAAGTGAGGATACGATAATACTGCCAACAGTAATGGCAACTTTAATTTCCTTTTTCTATTGTGGAGATTTATGTGGAGAAATTAAATTCCAGCAGCTCGCAGGCCTCAATAATCATTATACTGTGCAGAGAGTGAACAAAAAGGGAAACTGTTTTCATGGTCAAAATATATAAAAGAAGCAGGTTAAGCACCAGGGGATAGAGAAGGTAATCTGTGAGTGCTTAATAAACACGAAAGACATTATACAGATCTTCAAAAAAGTCTGTAGAGGGCTCTCATGAACTCGAACAAGAACAGCAGAGTGCTGCCAAAAACCAGCTCATGATGCAGTGCGTTTGTCTCGTCTGTGCTCTCAGAGTGACTTTCCACCAGACCCGTTATGGCCGCGTCACGGCCATGATACGTTCACCGGGGCCGATCAGGACTGTTCGAGACGATGCTCGATTGCCACGTCAATCTGCACAGAGCAGATCTAGTATCTAGATCATAGTTCATCCAGTAACTTTTTCAAAATAAAACACACTTAAAACAGACAAATAATCAAACAGTTTAACTATATCGCCTACACAACTCAGCAGAGGCACACAATAAAGGAGAAATTATAGAAATAACACAATCTGAGCAAATCAACAACATCAGGCAGGCATGCCGCTCTGCTCTTAAAATGCTCCCAGTGGGATATGAAGTCGTGTGGAGGATGGAACAAAACAGCGTTGCACCTGCCAGGTAACAGAGACGTGCCCAATGGAAACAAGGGATTAAACAAATGACTCCCCTCTAACTCCCTAAAGTCGCTTTTACTGCAAGAATAGTGGGATTTCAGTCCGTGAGCAGCTCTGTGGAAGTTAACGTTAACAACTGTTCATGGAATTGTGCAGGCAGCAGAGAACATGCACTGGATGGAAAGGCTCCAAGGAATACCAAAGTAAAGGGGAACACAAATCACATAGGCGATCCTTCCAACAGTTGTTGAGATATTTTATTCACATCTTACTTATGGCACTAGCGGGACGTTAAAAGATGACTAAATGCAGTAAGATTCATCATCAAGGAACTATGATTGTCCATACAAAATCTGGGCCAATCGCTCTTGTAAATGATGAGTTGTTTCACTGGAGAAGTAAAAAACTATACCGTTATCTTCGATCTATTTGTGGTGATACGTGAAAATCCAACATGGTCTTCAGAATTCATCCTCTGGGAACTATGTATGTCTTTACAAAAAAATAAATAAATAAATAAATAAATATATGTATATATGTACATATATATATATATATATATATATATATGTACATATATACATATATTTATATATATATATATATATATATAATAAATAAATATTTATATATTTATATATATATATAGTTGTTGAGATTTAATGTGGACCAAAAAAGCATTGCAATACCAAGGCCAAAACTGCTAGCACAGACCCCAAAAAGTCTCCTTTCAGCATCCACATAGCTGTAAGCAGATGATACTTTGACTTGAAACGCTATCACAATTGGTTTGATCCTTTCCCTCATCCTCTCCAGTTATTGTCTTGCATGGCACATTCATCATTTACTCTGCATTTATCTAAGCCAGGTCAACACAGTGTAATGATGCAAGCTTGACGCAAGCTGATGAATGCACATTTAAATAAATGGCAGCGAGACCAAGAGATTCGAGAGAAGAGAGTTTAAAACAATAAAGGGAATAAATAAAAGGGGCTTCACCCTGAGGAAAGTGTCCCTCTTAATATTCATTAACAGAGAATGGTGGGGAGTCTGTGAGTTTCCTCCCCGACATGAACACACAGATTGAAATATTTAAGCGATAATGTAGGCCAATCACCAGGGAAACTTCTCAAGACAGCTGTCTCTAGTACCCACGTTTTCTGTCATAGTTTTGCTATAAAGGAGACACTGATTTTTGACTTGGTGTCTCTCTTTGTGTAAGCACACATGTACATATGTGGTTAAGGGTTAATTGATTTCCCTTTAGACTCCAAACTCCTCAAAAGTCTACCCCAAACTGCAACATAAAGTTAAAACCATTCCTCTCTTCTATAGCTGACAGTTGAGATGTGAGAGTCAGAAGACAAAGGTGTTGAAATAAAATGTGACATGTGTGACAGAAAAATGCACTAAACGTCTAAAACCGTGCTGGTGGCTGGTGATGGATACCATGTTCATTCCCCTCACAACACGTGTTAAAACATTGTTAAAGGCCTGTATTGGCGCAAACTTCACCCAAATTCACCAAACTGGGTAGATGAGTGCTCCATGAGCATCTGCATGACATATTGAAGACACCAACAGCCCCACGTTGAAGCCATTATTAAAATGCTGCCAATACCGAAGGTCTTTATGCGTAGTACTTTGTGGTGAATTTACCATTTACAGAACTTTGATTATTGTACACGACTTGTCAGAAGCACCAGCGACAATCCCATGCATTTTCCATTGCAGTAATTGCAAACATTCTTATTAAATGGACCCGGATGCGAGAGGACGCTGGCGTGAGTATCGCCGCTTCTCGATCCATGACAAAACAGCCTTTTTCTGTTAAAAGAAGAAAGCCAAGTTGTCTTTGCAAGCTCTGAGGCTGTGCTACTACCTTTGAAGCCTGCACACCTGAAGAACTGGCTCCATGGACTCACTTTTCTCCGCTGATCAGCTGTTAGCCCCGTTGATCCGCTGTGAGCCTCACCAATCAGCAGTTAGCATAGCAACGCTAACCTTTAAGCAGACGTACTCGATGCTCTGTGGGATGTCCATCATTGCTCTGCTGGTCCTCCATCCGCCACGGCCTCAGGGTTGTTCACTGCCTGGCTCCGTTCTCGCTGTCCTCTGCTGCTGTAGTCTCCCCCGGCTCCCGGTGATGTTGGATGGTCGATGCTCCGCCGTTGCTGGTGGGGTTTTCAGGTGTTCAGAGCGGGAGCTCCTGGACTTCTGGTGTGTCGCCCCTGCTGTGTGCATGGGACCTCCAGACGCAAGTTCGCTTCTGGACGGAGGGTGCTGTTCCCTGCGGTGCTGGTGGCGGTGTTGACGGTGGTGCGGCTGTTCCCTCCGTGCTGACTGACAGGTGCTCCATTTATTCTTTGTTTTGTTTGTTTTCATATATGTTTATTCCACTTTGTCAAGTGTCCTTGGGTACCCTGAAAGGCGCTACATAAATTAAATCTATTATTATTATTATTATTATTATTATTAAATGTATCAGTCACATGAGAGGGATCAGGTTTCATTATGATACACTGACCTTAAAACAAAACCAACTTCTTACCGAGAAATGAACACAGTTCTTCATGACCAAATTCCAGATAACTGACTAAATTGATTAATTATCTTTATAAATATGATAAAGAAACAAACAGATAAAGATGATTGTGAATGGTTATGACACTTTAACTCATTGCAAATAATGCTGAGGCATGATAATTATTGAAGCAAGATGGCACAATGCAACAATCAGAGAGTTAACAAGCTCTTAAAATAACTTTTGGGGCAGCACACAGTCTGGACAGCATGCACGAGGGAGGAAAAACAGCATGTTTTCGGAAACACCAGTGAAATGAAGCCACGTTGTTCAGTTGACTAGTTTCAAGTCACGTCCATCACTTTTTACATTGTTGTAATTTGATGTTTTAACATGATGATGTTATGGATGGTAATTGTCAGAGAAACGGCTGAAGTTAACAGCTCTGCTTGCCCCTCCAGTTTGGTAACTTACAGATAAAGTGTCCTTCCATCACTGGTCCATAAAAGTGAAAAAAGTTCTTCTCGAATGGTCTTATATTCCCAAAGGCCAAGTCGATCAAAACCTGTAAAATATTTAGACCAAAATACAGTAATATATCTTGGCCAGGATCTGCAGTTTCATCGTCTCCAACAGCATACAAGTGTTTCCCACAGTCTAGGTCATGACCCACTGATTGGCTGTGAAGGTACTGCAAGTGGGCCATGAGAGTTTAGTTTTAAGAAGGAATTAAAGCACTATATTGTGTAATGCTTCTGTTACTGTCTCGCTCTGTTACTTTGGGGTCACAAACTTACTTTTAGTCAAGCAAGTTGATATTTCCTTAGAAAAATATGAACTATGAAAATCCCAAGGACCTAATAAGAATAAAAAAAGGCGAGCACAGCTGACTATGACTTTAAAAATAGAACAAAAATAGACAACATTATTGTTGCAAATTTCATATCATTAAATGTACCCTGTTTTTTGCTAATATTCAGGTCTCACTGTCTTATTTATATATGAATGCTATGACAAAGTGGTAGGTAACCTCAACATCAATTGTGGTATTTTCAATTTGTTAGCCATGTCTGACTGAAGTCCATACACCAAAAGGAGGCCATTGCTGGCCTCTGGTCATTGCTGGCTAAAGCTTGTTCATTGAAAATCCTGCATGTTCTCTAGCGATTGCTGGCTAAAGTTATTCACTGTCATCACAGCATCACTTTCTCTAGCCATTGCTCAGTAACTTACTCAGCAAAATTATAAATGTAAGTAGAAAATGCTGGGGGTATGTGATGTAGTCTTTATTGCCAAAGCATAATCTTTTAAATTGATGTCATCCCTGTCGTATTGCCATTGCGGCTAAGCCTTACTTGTTATAAATTCTGATTCCCCTGGTCTACGCAATTACATACATCACTGATGGTTATTTTGACTTTGGCCAAAAGGCTGCTGTCCAGGTTAGTGCTACTAATTCATGGATCACTGATATTTTAATCTCTTAACCTTGTACCATATTCATGTTTAATTTCTCAACAGATCATGCCATCTTTGTTTAATTTTGGTCATTTCATTTTTGCTTGGTAAGTAGTATTCTCTATGAGGAAAACATTGGGCTGTGTTTGGGGGGCTTGTGCCTCTAACTTTGGGGGATTCATCTTGCTGCTGCTCAGGACAGACACCCTTCACTCACAAAGTCACCCCTGTAGAGTCTCAGTGCCAAAGGCTTTCTGACAAGACTGATTATCACATAGCATCTGCTGTGATATATCACCAATCCCTTGCTGTAAAAAGATTTAAAAAAAAACAACCTTTTCTTTACTTCATTCACTAGTCTGTCCTGATCCTGGTTCATCAGCCTGTCTGTCTCAGAAGAGTCATCAGTCACTACCACCACCAGTGTCTGGACTTCATGGGGGGAATCTTCTTGCTGCTGCTCAGGGCAGACACACTTTGATCAGGAAATCTCCCTGTTGAGGCTGAGCACCGAAGATGTTCAGGACAGGACTCATTATCACATATAATCTGCAGTAATATATCACATATTATCACATAACATTGAACTTGACAAGATCTGTGTCAATTTTGGTAACATTTGATGTTTGACTTGTGGAGTTATAGATGTTCATTAATTTTTTCATATTTTGAAAAAATACAACAACGTTTTGTAGTAATTCAAACATGTTTAGGACTTTTTAAGTTTAGCAGGTGAAATTTCAGCTAATTTAAATTTGTTGTTTTGACTTTTGTTTCGTGTTGGTAGGATTTACTTTTGACAAGACGTGCAACACTTCATGTTTTGACTGCTACTTACAGGAAATTGTTGCTTCATAACTGGAACAATTTCTACATTATCCAAATTTCGCTGGATAACAACTCTTTGTCTTGAGGTTACACATATTCTGTGTGTTAACTTTCATGCAGGTTGGATTCAGCACCTACAATGAGTTTGAAAAAGTATGCTTTGCAGATGTAACAAATTTGTGAGAAAAAAATTCAGGCAAAATGGGCATGGATCATCATTGTTCAATGATGAATTTCAAACATCTGAGCTGTCAAACTTTTGTTTGAGTTATCATCCATCTTTTTAAGTAAAGAAAGACATTTGACCAGTTCGTGCTTCCTTAGGATATATCAGGTCATATCAAATTTCATTAAACTCTGTCAGTAGTTTTTATTTGACCAAGTGTTAGAATGACTTGCTGTGAAAATCACTCTTACTTAGACTCTTGCCATCCATCACTTTTTTGATCAGAGCACTTTTTTGTTCTCTCTGAATCAAATCAGGACATTGACGTGAGATAAACTAAAAATATGTGCCGATCATGTAGAGCTACAACGACTACAGGTTAGTTGTCAACTACTAAATTAGCAAGAATCAAGACTTTCTTTCCTCTTTTATAAAAGTAAACTGACTAGATTTGGATTTTAGACAAAACAAGACATTTGAGGACTTCCTCTTGGGCTTTGGGAAACAATAATAAGCATTTTTCACAGTTTTCTGCCCTTTTATATTACTTTAATTGATTAATGGAGAACATATTCAACACAATTTTCAATGTAAATAATCGTGACTTGCACCCATACTGAGATGGCTGCCAACTCTTATTTGTAGCTTCTTCACAAACACTACTGGAGGTTCATTACATGAAGCCTGAACCACACCAAGCACTCTCCTGATTAGGAATCACCCGACATACTCACACCTAACCTGCAATACATTCTAACGAGATATTTGTGCTGCCAAATCAGGTGCCTTGTGAAACCCATCACTCCCATTCCAAAGGCTGTAAACCAACATGGGTGACAATAGCACACACCTTGTCAGAGAGGCAGAAACTGTGGAGGGCTCAGACCTGATGAGATGACTCACTGTGTGTGTGTGTGTGTGTGTGTGTGTGTGTGTGTGTGTGTGTGTGTTTGTTCATAACACCTTTTGTGAGAATTAATAACATAAGGAGAGGAAATGAGCCTCTTCTATGAATACATGGTAAGACAAAAAGCAACAATCATGTTCCTGAGGTCATGTTGGAGACAAGTGACTCAAACAATTGATTTTGTCTGTTGACGTCTCTTCCTGCTCTTCACCCTCACTGCTCTCTCATCTGAGAATCCTTGGCTGAAAGCTCTCCTATTGTCTTGCTTCCCACAGTGGTAATGAACTACAGCAATCATGACTATGAGCCTGGGATGCTACAAAGTTTTGAATAAAAACAAAAGCTAAGGCAATTGAATGGATGACTTCTGGAGTTATCAAGCAAACAGCTCCTCACATTCAATAGCAAGGACACGCAATGGTGACATTCTGGCACCTTGAACGAGCAACAAAGGCAGCATACAGAAAAATGTCCAGCACATGGCAGGTATGAATGGCTTTTGAGAGCAGTTCATCTGAAAGGCAATCAATACCACTCTGGACAGAAATGGGTTTCATTCAGTTGTTTACATAATTCTATTTGGTCCAGTTGAATATACTACTATTAATACACACCACACCAACACACCCTAAAGAAGGTTGTACTAAAATACGTGGTGCGAATGTCAAACAACCCCAGATCCTTAGAGCATCAAGCATCTTAACTTTCATGGACCACACACTCAATCCCTCAATCAAAAGTAAAACTAATCCAGTTGAAAACAAAAGACTCAAAATGATCTTAAAGAATGACAAGCCCGTGTCCACTGGTACAACAGTGTATTCATAATGAATCAGTCAAATGCTTTGCTGAGTCACACTTTCAGAATAACTCCCCATCGCTGGAAAATGTTTTGCATTTACATAAATTACAGCAACATCACCAGGGGGGCAATGTGACCTTTTCTTTCCTGGTACTTATTTTGATTCCTCAACCCAGGCTGTCCTCTGATATTCATCACTAACCCGATGACAGTAACTTCAGACATCATGACATAAGCTACATGCTAATTAACATCTTTATCAACCATATACCAATACTTGTTGGATGCTAAACTTCATGTACAATCAATGTAATGTAGTGGTGTGTGGTAAGAACAGTTGTACTGGAGGGAAACACCCAGGTGTCACAGCACAAACAAAACTATACTGAGGAAGTCCAGATGTAATAAGTCATCATCCTTTACAGCACAGTAAACAAGTACTGCATGGCACACACTTTCAAGCTTAGTGATATAACTTATTTGCAAGCTCACTTTCCAAACACATGGGCCGAGGACCTTTCAAAATGAATCCAAACACATTTGACTCCACACATCCTGTGTTATTAGTCCATGACCTTAAACAGGCCACTCTGACAGTAACATCTGTGGTGTGAGCCACTTCAGAGCTTGACACCTTCCTCAGTGCTGCTCTTTTTACTGACGCCTCACTGTTTCACCCTGGTTTTTATCTAAACTGACATTTCGGAAACATCGTCGCCGGCTCACTTTCGCCGTAATCATCAGATTTGCTTTCACACCTTGGGGCCCACTTAGTAACCACCCACTTAGCAATGTTAACCCAAATCAGCAAATAACCCCTCCCAAATACTCCCACTTATACACGCTCACACACACATATACACACCAAGTCGAAACCATTTTCTCACCTGCTAATACCACAAAGAGGACGTTGCCAACAGCAGCACTGATACTAATCAAGCCTGCAGCCTCACTAACCACACACACACACACACACACACACACGCACACGCACACAAGCTTACACACACACGCTCATGCACACACACTCACACACACATGCTCACACAGATGCACACTCATGCTCACACACACACACACGGACACACACACACTCACACAGACACACACACACACAAACACACACACACACACACACACACACACACACACACACACACACACACACACACACACTTTACCTCTTCCTTTCCCCATGTTGCATAAACAATTTAGGTTGAGATCAAAGACATTTATTTAACTACTGAAAACCTTCATAATGTGATGAAAGACTGAACTGATGGTTTGTGTTGATTTTATTTCACATGCAAAAGTAGAAGTCTGTGTCAGAGTGAGTCAGATGGGGACTGAAACCTCAAAAAAGCTGGTGCTAAAGCAAGCTCCAGTTTAAAGTGCACTGTAACTATACATAGCTTGAGGACACATTTACCCGGGCCTGGTCTTAGCTGACACCACAGATAAATTGTATCAGACGATGTGAGGCTTCGAGCTTGCAGGAGGAACCCTGGATTAAAGGCATTGTGGGAACAGCTGGAGGGGATGTGTGCCACCTTCGACCATGGGGACTGTCATTCTTCACCTTCCTGCCCCGGCTACCTTATAAAAATCTCCACTTCTTGATATCAAATTATCAAGAGAATCTCAACTTCTTACAACCTCTTGTAATGTTTTCATTGGCTGCCAGGCATAATCTAATTCGCTGTCCAGTGATGCTGTAGTACCAGGGCTGGTCATAGGATTCTGGTGGCCTTAATTACGTTTTTATTTGTAGCCCAAAAAATATAACAAATGATGAGGTAAATGGTACTTGAGAAACATAAATGTTTTTAAAAACACCCATGAAGAAGATGATATACCAGGCTTATTACATAACCACGCAACTAATGATTTTTCATCTAAATCTGCTAATTATCTAAGGATTCCTGTATGTCCAAATATGTCCAAAGAAATTAAATAGTTAACCTGAAATTGTGTGTGGACATTTAATATCATATGCAATTAAATAACACATATTTGCAATCCTTGGTTTGTAAGCGAGTAGAAAGTAATCTAGCTTAATCCTATGAAAGACATTTCAGCAAAAGTGAATAATGCATCCTGGCCAGCTTGCCAAGTTAAAATTATTATCAGGACATGGCTTTTGACTGATTGTTGATTTTAGAAAAAGGAGGCGAAGACACCTGTCACATCAGTGGAGCTGAGGTTGAGTAGGTTATAGGTCCCTTGGAATTAGTATCACTGAGAACATATCGTTGTCATCACACATCACCACACTGGTTAAAAAAACACAGTTAAGGCTCTACTTCCTACAGAAACCTAGGAAAGCTGAAGTCCTCAGCAAGATTCTGGTCCACTTTAACAGATGAGCAACAGAAAGCATCCAAGCACCCAACCAGACACAGTCTGTTCACCCTGCTGACATCTGACAACAGGTACAGAAGTATCTGCTGCTGTAGCAGCAGACTACACAGCAGCTTCACTCCTCAGACTGTGAGACTCCTCAACTCATCATCAACACTCCATTTTCCAAAATATATGTAGCAGGACGCAAAGGACTCAAACTTCATTTCACTTTTTAAAATTGACCTTGTACCTTGTAATGTTATAAAGACACTGCAAAGACAGTCTTACAATCATAAAGTTATGTAATGCCAACAATCATCCTAAGCTAGGAAGCGGGGAAAAACAAGCATGTTCAGATGAAAAACATTTCAGACTCGTAATGTATTTATCATTTGCTAGCTTGGCAAGTTAAATTTAACTGTGGCTACTCTATTTTAATGTTGAAAGTGAAATGCCTGCCAGATTCATTGAATTTGCCTGTTGTGGTGGTTGTGGCCCTAAACGCCAGCGGCCAGCACCGCTCCTTAGGCTGCAGGTCTTCTATTACGTGTTCAGTGTGTATTAGGGCAGTGCTTAAAGATGGTCCATGACCTCTGCAGAGTTCAGTGTCATGCTCGGCTGCTTTGCTGCTTCATGTATATGATATTTGATGCCCATTTAAATATTTACAGGATGGTCTGCTTCTGCTCTAATTGGCAAACTAGTGTGTTTCTCTAAACACACTGAATGTATTGTGGGGGTTGGTTTCACAATGCCATTGTCTGGAGACTTCCTTAGCCATGAATGTTTGATTGATATAGGTATAATTTCAAGGGAAACGTGTTTGCCTCCATAATTCAGCTGCAGGCTTGAGGATGTGAGGAAGGGTGACCAGGAGCATCCATTTGCAAATCTCTATCATTTATGGACCTTCATCTTTAAATGCCAAGTTTTGTTTCTCAAAGCACTCCATGTGTAAATGTGTGTGCATGCGTGCATGCGTGCATGCGTGCGTGTGTGTGTGTACGTGCGTGCATGTGTATGTGTGAGAGTGTGTGTGTATGAGTATTTCGGCTCAGATAGTGTCCACATGACATGATGCTAGCTGAATGTGTGGACTGTAAAAAGCTGGCATACTGCAACTATTGTTAAATCTCTTACTACTGCTGGTGCTAAGTAACTGCATGCACGTTACAACAGACTCAGTTAACACAGATGTCGCTTCTTAGAGCTTGGCCTGGCACTGTGCTTAGAGCTGCTCATTTTAAATGCTTATAATTATTTCACGTGGGGAACCGCAGACATGATGTTTTTAGGAGGGCAAGTGTCTGGAAAAGTGATGCTACCTGTTAAGTTTAAATCAAACAATTTACAATGTGAAAAAAATGCTGACACTTGGCTCACCATTCACAGGATTAAAGATTATTACATCGAGCTACTACCAAAAAGGATTGCAGTAGACAGGCAGCTCGTGGCCCATACTGTCTTTGCTGGTTGGATGAGCATGAGCCAAGCCCCCCAAGCAACCCAATGGAACCAACTCCACAAACCAGGGAAGGAGCACGCTGATGGAAGAACATGGAGTGGGGTGGAAGCAGAGAGGAACCACCTGTACTGGACATCAGCCAGCCCTAATTCCTATGGTCCTTGATTTTTGGGAGATAGGAACGATGGTTCAGGTCTTGAAGATTGACATCGGGCATGTCTCCAGTTGAGGTGTTAACAATGTTTGGGAACCCTGGAGACAGCTGATCGGGACAGTGCCCAGCTGCTTTTGGGGAAGTTCTGCCTCTTGAAAAGCCTGTCAAAACTCTAACCCTAACCTACAGACAGTCATGTGGTAGACTATACTATGTAGAGCCAGCCTGATTTTCTATCAACGACTATAGTGAAGACTACAAAACAACAATACAGACTGCACTCACATTATGCACTGTACTCAGCCGCAAAACTTATGAACGATTTCTGTAATCTCATTAGACTGTTGTCAGAATCAGAAAGATGTGGCTGAGACTGTGAGATCACATGTAACTGAGGTCCCAGGCCAAATTTGACCCCAACGGTGTCACAGTGACCCAGCATGATCCTGCTGTGGCATCCGGTCAGCCCAGACATATCAATCTGTATCAGAGGGATTTTTAATGACCTGCCTTATCCTATTGATGTGGATAGTTGTGGTGCCAGCCGCTCTTCCAGGACAGCTTGCTGTCCCCAGGGCCCGGCCGTCCAGCAGTCTCATTGTTAGGTTTCATATTCCTGCATGCACACACACACACACACACACACACACACACACACACACACACACACACACACACACACACACACACAGACAAGTATCCCCACAGCCTCTCTGCTGCATATACATGGGATGCAGAGAACAGAGAGATGGATGGAGTGCTTTGTGTGTGCCTGATGCTTGCTACTGCATTAATACCTGTGCATGGATGTATAGGGATCCCTTTGATTACCTGACATCCCCTCTCCTACACACAGACATTGATTTACAACCTTCCTTGCCTATACCAAAGAAAGGGACACAAGTAATTTCTAAATATTTGGAAGTGTGTGTATGTATTTATTTTCAGCTTAGAAGACTTAGAGGACCGACTTGGGTAGGGAAATTAAGCCCTCTGGATGTATTACCTTCTTCTCTATTTCAAAAAGTACTGCCATTTATTGGCTGTTTTCTGTACCTTATTTTCTTGTATTACTCTTAATATTATTATGTAATATACCCTGGTGGTTCACTTTATCTTTTATATGTATTCTGTATTTTAATACCCATATAAATCACTTTGTGACTTTTGTCTATGAAAAGTGCTATATACAAATAAATGTGTTATTATTATTATTATTATTATTATTATTATTATTATTATTATTATTATTATTATTATTATTATTATTATTTAGAGCCCCATTAGCCACCACTGAGGTAGAATTCATTTAAATTGTTAAAAACTACAAGGGAGCTAAACAAATAAACTACAAAAAATATGAATTCAATCAAAGCTACTAATAACAGCAATGACAACAGTACCCACATTATGTCATCATTGAAACATTTGAAACAGCTTGAAAAGTTTTAAAACAAACAGACTGTCCTGACTGTGGACTTTTTGTGAGGTGCTTCTATGTGCTTTGTTTGTTTGTTTTTTCTGTGTGCTCTGAGGAGCTGGGAATGGTTTCCACAGGCAGCTGGAGCTCCTGCATGTCACACACCTGCAGCTCATCTATGATCAAGCTGCAGCTTAAACCCAGATTGTTGCATTTTGCATTACAACGTGGTATCTATGGCTGAACCTCCCCATCTATTTCTAGCGTTTTCTGTACTTATCTAACTTTTGTATCTCCTCATTGTCCCTGGAGCCAGTACTATCCCGAACTCCAGTGCCACAGCCGCTCTGCTGCCCAGCTAACTGCTCCTCAGTTTACAGCCTGATCTTTCTGGGATCCACCGCCTCACACTCCGCCTTCACCTGAGCCTCAGTCATCTTGCACCATCAGTCCTTAAGGTGAGCCCGAGCCTACCTCCACCCATCCTACCACCAAAGCTTATTTGAGCAAATTATAAATTCTTGTTATTTCACCTACTCCCAGTCTTAGTGTCCGATTTTGGGTCCTGCTACAACCAAACCGTAACACCACTGCCATGATAAAATACACATTGTTTTCTATTGGTCAAATAACCGTTAGACCAGCAAATAGTGTGAAATGCAAATTTGTGATATTTTAATTTATCAAAAAATAAATGATTCAACACATCAAAAGCTGAACTCAAATGTAGTAACACTGCCCTGCCAAGGTATTATTGTCAATATATTCAAGGCAGTCATCTGTCATCTGTGTCAGCGCTGTCCCAGCTGAGTGCTCTTTGTGATAGGCATGCTGAACGACAGTAATTAAATTAACTTGTTTGAAAAATACTATCTGTTCACTAACCATCATTTCCAGAGGTTTGCTCCGAACTGGCAGCAGACTCATAGGCAGACTGTTTGTACCATCAAATCCCTCTGCTGCCTGAATTACCTAAATGATAAAGACCAGTACAAAAGGATTCCTGACAGAATCTATGATCTTTAATAGATCACTTTTGGTCTCTCTTTATTCTGCTTTCCAAGTTATTGCTGTTATGTTGTGATCACTACACTCCATGAGAGCAGATAAACCCCTGGAGCACATATCAACAGCATTTGTAAAGATGTGGTCTATGCCAGTAGCTGCTCTCTTTCCTGGCATTATCAATATAGATTGTTGTTGGCTGACTAACTTGTGTCACATACTTTAGTAACATAAAGAAGTTTACCCTTTAGTGGACAGTCTTGCAACATCCAATTAATGTTCAGGTCCCCCATGAAATACATTTCACTTGCAATGTCAAAAATACTGTCAGTCATGTCACACAAGTCACTCGGGTACAAGCCGTTTGCATGTGGTGGCCTGTAATGGCATCCAACAAATTGTGGTTGACATATGGTATATGAACCTGTAAACAGCTGCCCCATCATCACATATCATCATATCGGATGAAATCAGCAATGGTCTATGTGTCAGACTTGTGTTAGGTCTGTTAGCATTTGCATACTCTGACAATTTAAAACGTTTATATGATTGCTCAGCTTGTCATTTGAGGATTAATAATAGTGTCTGTTTCCAACATAACAGCAATAACTGCCTTGAAAGTAGACTTAGGCTGATCAAATTTAGTTTGTTAGTTTTTTTCCAGGCACAAATGTATTATGAAGCAAAAAGTTAGATATTTCAGAGCTTTCCCATTGGACATGAACATGGCATAATTCCTGCTCTGAGGTTCTATTTATAACACAACTCTTCTTGCTCACTTATTAATGACATTCATTCTACTTTCTGCACATATATTCACATACAAAAACCTTTTTCTATTGACTGTCATTGAAATGTCATAATCCATCAGTTACAGTATCTTTAACAACAAAATAAATAAATAATTGAAGATAATGAGCAAAGCAAACTAGAATTTCTGTTTTTAAAAACAACCTTGAGTAGCAAAATGGGTGAGTATAGGATGATTTGTACTAATTTGTGCTTTGAAAAAGTACATTAAGCTGTTTTTACCATGTGAGGCTTTAATTGAGAGAAAACTGAAAATCAAACCTAAAGAAACATAATGTTGCAACACAAATAAATATTACATTTTCAGGATTTTCTGCGAAACAAGTAAAATAGCAACGCAAATGTCTAAGGGATAGACAAGCTCACCCGTCAACAGTCAGGAGGATGATGAGAGAATATGGTTGAATAGAGTGTAATCAAGTATATCAAGTGACCAAGTTGGCCAATTTGGATGCCAGGGACGTTCTCTGACATGTTGAGACTTTTTTTTGTTTTGTTCTGCAAAGACTAAAGCAGCATCAGTGTTCACATTCTAGTCTGTCTAGTCATTCATTCGAGTCTGTAAGAAATGGGTGGGAGAAATAGAGATAGAGAAGACTCGCTCAATCCCTTCCGTCTCCGAGGCTCTTTGGTATTCCCTGATGAATGTGTGCAGAACATCAGGAGGGCTGGAAGAGAGAAAGAGAGCCACAAAGTGACCAAAAAGGGGAAAAAAAACAAGGCTGCTACGACTACTGGGAGCAAGACAGAGTGGCGTGACATTGATTGATGTGTGAGCACTCTCCCTGATTCGCTGATTAAACCCATCAATCTATATGCAGAAAAGGTGTCCAATGTAAATAGGCCCAATCAGGCAGGACAAAATGGTTTTGTCAGGAAGTTATGGAAACAACTATAGGTAGGTCTGAGAAAATGTGGTGAGCAGGCGGGGATCTGATGCCGTGATGCTCCAAATTAGGAGATTACATGCTTGTGGCTCCCCTTCGTTTGGTCCTGCTCTGATGCCCGAATTGTTCTGCCATTCTTCTTTTCTTTGCTTAGCGGTCAAAGCCTGGTGGTGGCAAACGCTACGCTACACAATGCAATTGTTCAGACCTCTTCAGCTGCAGCAGCTGTGGTAAAGTGGGAACGGGAGGACATTAAAAAAAATAATAAATTGTGGTCGGCTGCTTCCAGACATTATTGGGTTGTAACTCTGGAATTAGGTGGTGTTCAACAATTTTTAGTTTTTTTTCTGACTGATAGTGCAATTGTCAATGACTTTTGACTTTTTTTTTCCCTCAGTCACATTAGCAAGTGGCCTTGTGGTTGTCTTGGGAAGCAGATTTCTGATGTTGAACCATGACTGTGAGAGTTCCACACCACCTGAGCAGCCTGACCTCTCAGCAGCTCATTTGAATAGAAGTAGAATAGAAGGGGGTAAAAGCAGATTTGTTGTCAGGGAAAATGCATGTCTCTTCAGAGCAGAGAGAAAAAAATGAATCACTTCTGAAGGCATCAAGACTTCACAGGTCCGCTTATTTATTTATTTTTTTGCTTTGTTTTTTGTTTTTTTAATATTTTCTTTTTCCACCTTTGTTCTTTTGTTGCTTTCGTCTGCAAAGCCTGACCATTTCAATATCTCAGTCTATCTAATAACAGTTATTCCTCTGTGGATTCTCTCCGTCTCATCTCACTTCCTCTGCCCCTGTGTGTGTGTGTATGTGTGTGTGAGTGTGTGTGTGTGTTAAAGCCTCCCTCGTTCTCCTTTACCTTCACTCAGAGCATGGCTTTCCGTCTCCTCTCTCTCTTCCCCTCTAGCCAGTTGTGATCGGAATCAGTTTAATTAAGTAACAAATTCTGTTGGCATAGTAACAGCCCAGCTAATTTATCATGGGAAATACCCTGTTAGACACAGGTTGCTTGGCAACAGCCAATGGTGGAATGAGATGCGGCAGTGACAAATTGCACAGGATGCAGATGCGTATGACGGCGGGCTGCTGAGTTTGAGTGGCGTCGGCAAAGGAGGGCCGACCGTGTTAAAGCCTGTGTGAGGAGATGATGAGACACGGAGCTGTAACGTTCACAAGCCAATCAAGGATGTTCAGATATTTTGATTAACTTTTGAATTGCCATGAACCCTAACACCTAACCCTAACCCTAAACATGGGTACTACCCTGGGTGGGTTGTGTATGTCATCCGGATGAATGCCAGGACTCAAGGTTTCCCAACAGAACATATATATATATATAAATACATATATATATGTTCTATATATATATAGAACATATATATATAGAAGTATGTGCTGGCCGTACATGATGACGGCCAGCACATACTTGCATCTTTAATATTACAAAACAATTTCCAATTTATAGCCGTGAATCTTTACACCCCGACTACATACATTGCGATACATTTGACCTTTCACCTTTTTTATCTGGAACAAGGTTGTTAGCATAATGAATTCTCATTATGTTTTGACTCGACAGTCATCTGTACTTCACTGCAATCACTATCAATCTTTTTCATCCTTACGCCACAGTTAAAGAGCCTGAATATAAGTCTCATTACTGTGATGTCAAGACACAAATTCAAAAGAGGAAAGTACAACTCTGACGGGACTCTTATTCCTAACTGCTCCAGTTTTTCATGACAATTGTCACACAGAGTGTGTGAGGCCATTTCCATTTGCGAAAAAGATGTTTGGTTAATGCATATCCTTGATATGTTGTCATTCTCCAGTGCACAGTCCTATCATAAACCCCAGCGGCCCTAACGAATGGTGCACTCACCGGACTATGTGGTTACATGATGAAAGTTATTCATCACATTTGAATTATTCTAATCAATTTGCTGTCAGGCTAACTGCTGTGGCCGTCACAGTGATGCCACCGTCAAGCACTGTTTGGTTGCAGCCCGGCGCTGCCCGTGAAATTTATACTTTCCATAAGTACTCGTTAAACCTTCAAAGCATGACCGAGCGGGGGAGAACCGCCCCCACCCTGACACCACCCCCGCCCAGACATCCTAGTCAAGACGACAGCTGCAGACAACAAAGTCACTTACAGACAAATGGACAAAATTATGCAGAGCACTGCAATAGCAGAGAAACAGCTTGCAAACAAAATAAAGAACAGTAGACATCGTTTTTCATTTTTAAGCAAACAAATAACGCTTGAGGATGAGGTCTCTGTTGCATATTACGATGTGATGCAGACCTCACTTACAACAGCTGGAAGCCAAAACTACTCTGAGTTACCTCCTACATTTAACAGTGAGCACAAAATTTGCCTAAACCCCAAATAAAGAGCCAGTCAAAACTACAATGAATGCTGTAATCACCCAGTGAATATGGAAAACCAAAGCTTTCTGCAGACGGATAAATGCATGATTTTTCTCGTCGATCCCGTATGGCTTCTAGACTAGAACATCACTTGTCTAGCCTCTTTTCAGACATGCACACGTACCCCACACTATTTCAGGAAATAGTCACAATGGTAATCTTAACTGGCATTTTGATAAGTAAATGCCAGTAGATGACCTCAACCAGCAACAGCAAGACTGGCTGCAATTGTTGCTATGTGATGCTTGCGTTCAACCGATTGTCAAAGTAAGTCCACTGAAAGTGATTGTTTTAGCCACTGATGAGCTCAGATTGTGATTCTTTACATCTGAAAACATTACTGGAATGATCCCTACATATATTCCATGATGATCAAGCTGCTGTTGAACATAGAAGCCAGGCATACCCATGCTGGCATCTCCTTTCTTATCTCTATTTTTCATGTGGTTTATTGTCTATGTGGCCTAAATTAATACAATTACAATATTCGTAAAAATTATTAAAAAAAACAAACAGAAATATCTGATTGTACCAGAGGCAATCCCAGGAGCTTTATTGTGTTATTTGAAATAACGATCCTTTAAGTTGACATCATGTAAGTTGTACTAAATACACTGAAGGTGCACTTTAGATGCATATATTTCTGTATTTTGGGGTACATTCAAACAAAGCAAATGTACTTAAAATACACTGTCTGTACATTTCTAAAAGTCATTCCATGCATTAAAGATATAATTAAATTGTGTTGGAACTAAGTATATGAGCATTTTAGTATGCTGCATGTGCTGAAACTAAGTGTACTTATTTGTGTTAAACTGCAATCACTCAGGTTGAACTGAGTGTATTCAAAGTTGTGGTTCAAAAAAAAAAAAAAAAAAAAATATATATATATATATATATATATATATATATATATATATATATATATATATATATATATATATATATATATATATATACTTGCATGTTCCCACCACCATGTTTAACTGTGGGATTGAAACACATTCTCTGTCCGGTTTGTCTCCTTATATACACTTTTCTGTTACTGACAGAAAACTCTAACTTGGATTCATCAGAAATCCTGGTATTTTTTAGCCCACCTCAAGCGTTTGACCTTGTTTCCATCCTGAGAAGAGGCTTGGAAACTGCATCCTCTGTAACCTCTGCACGAAAGCCTTTGTTTGACAGGACTTTTTCTAATTGTAGTCTTGTGTTGCCTATTTAGTAAATTATGTATCTGCGATGAAGTTGCTTTTCTTACTCTCCGGGAACAAAGCTTGATTTGAGCTGGCCCCTTACTAACCTTTTGTCTAGCAATAGTTTTTACGTGACTTCATACTGCAGCAGGATAATGAGCCAACACTCAACACTTTGCAAGAACCGCTTCACTGTAATGGACTTCAACACTCTTCTATGACAAAGATATCAAAACATGTTTCAAAGTCAATCATCAAATTCATGATGCTCAAATCAGGAATTTGATAAATGTAGGCATCGATCTGTGTAATCATTTGGGATCAGTGTCTGTGGTCTCATTGTTCTTATGCAGATTCAGCAGGCGATGTATTTATCAGTTTTCCAAGTCCAAACTGAATCATTGTTTTCGTGCGTCGACCTGTCTGCTGAGGAAACTTTCACTGTAAATGCTCTTCTGGGGCTCTGACCTCAATTCTCCTCGACAAGCCTGCATGGGTCGTGCTGCTGTTGCCATAAGCTCTGTAATAGAGGTCCAGTCTCTTTTTATCTCAACTCAAGGGATGAGGTCATAAATTCTGTAAAAGCTGCTGAATCTTGACCTACCTAAACTACTAGGCTAAGACGCATTTATTTAAAGGTAAATATATCAGGAGAAGACCTGTATTTGTACATTCCGGTGTCCGAATCCTATTTGCTCATATTTCTGAAACTTTTTGCTTTTGTCATTATTTGCTTGGTAAAGTCTCCTACCAGATGTGTGTAGGCCTTGTATCAGGTATAATATGTGTTTAAACTACTTAGAGGGATAATAAAGACATTTAAACATTGCATTTTGATGTTGATGCATTTAGCAATCAGTTGATCTTGCAACAGGAATTGATTGACCCTTGTTTTTTTCCCCAGCTGGCCTTTCTTCTGAAAATGCCTTTATTCTTTTAGCACCGTAACACGTGTCAGGAAACTTGCCTACATCCCAGGATATCTCACACAAGTTTTCTCTCCGCTACCTGTTTCCTCTTACAACAAGCGAAAGGCATTGAGGGCCTGATCAAGCTAGGCACGGTCATCTGACCTCAGTCAACAGTTCAAGTGTTCCAACTGTCGATTTAACTTTTATGTTGAATTGACATTTTCTGCCACAAAGGTCTCTGTCACCATCAACGGGTTTAAGGGGAGCCTCAGCATTTCTCCACCTCATGTAAGCCTGTCTTGCATCAATAGACAAAGCACTTGCTCTGTTTATGAGCTTCCACAAATTTTCTGATGCAAAATGGCATATGTCCCACATCGTAATGTGGTTTCCTGCCTAGCTCTTGCTCTCTGTCCCCTTTGGTTTTTATTTTCTAAACTCTTTCCATCATAGCTGATCCTGGCATTTCATTCAAACATCTGAACATTGTTTCTCTTAATTCAGATTACTCCTTCCAATATGTCATGCATCTGGTCACTGCTAGCCTTTACGTATTGTAATTTAGTATGTTTACAGGGGCGTATCAGATCATATTATCCCTCAGTTTCCCTTAGCCTCTCTATTGCATCTGTGGGCCTAATGTCTTACATGCCTCTGCATCCAGGATCGCACCAATTTTTGAGAACCAATGTTGCTGCACATGAAGAGTGCAAGCTGCTGGTTGGCATCCATGTTAATGTTGACAGGAGAACAGATGACAATTGGTGTTCCTGTGGAATTGTTCTGGTTGCCTCCAGTGGTCTAGTGTGTTGTCTGGTGTATTTACTAGTTTTAAGGTTGATGTTCCTCCCATGTGGTCAACATTTGAAATGTCTGCACTCCTGGAAACTATTTTTCCGTTAGGGTTAGGGTTAGTCTTTATACCTTTAACTTGTCATCAGCTTTGTCCTGAGCTTTAACAGGAACACGGAAAGGGCATCTCATACAGCATTTACTCCTTGTAAACCTGATGTGGAAGTGGTCAGGTTCACACTTCAGGTCTAAATTCTACACGGTTTGATAGTGTCAGAGATTGAGATTTTTGAATAATTTGAATAATTCAGCCTCGGGAGAGACTTTGCAGCCCTGTTCAGGGCCAGTGTTCCAGCTCTGGAAGCAGCTCTGTCTCATTTAATCACAAATCTCAATCTTTAGAGTCAGATTCCAAAAATCACATCAAAATGAGAAGTGAAACTGCAGTCAAAAGGACAGACGGCAGGATGGGCAGCTCGGCTTTCATCTACAGCATAGGATGTAGCCTCCCACCCTCCACCACCACCTCCTCCCCCAAAGGTGAAATAAGATTGTCACTTTGATGCGTCCGCTCACTCTTGATGAGCTTGGGAAAAAATATGCAAAACAGGGAGCTTCGTGGCGGTGAAAGAAGGGAGGGAAAAAAAGAGGCAATCAAGGATAGCCGCGGCCCGGCTGGACTATAAATCTCTGTCTGTTTCAATCGCCGTCGTGGCCAAAATGGTGTAAAATTCGAGCGGGGATGTCATCAATTTCTGTTAGCTCCTCTGTCCCTTTCTATGCCGGTTGGTGGGTGGCCGTGATGGATTGATTTTGTCACTTGTGCTCAGTTCACAGTATGTTAACATGGAAGGGCAGAGTTGGGTTATGGAGAGAGGGTTATTAGTGGCTCGGCTGTTACTGGACTTCTCTCTCTCTCTCTCTCTGTCTCTCTCTCTGTCTCTCTCTCTCTCTCTTCTTGTGAAGGTCTTTCACTCAGTCTCCCATCCCTGTCATTCTGCCTTACACTCAATATAGTTGCTCTCCCATTCATCACACCTCATTCCTTTCCACATTTGAATCTACTTTATCTATGCATACCTCAACCTATCCCCTCTTATCTCTGCCTAACTCTGCCTATCTCAACCGTCTCCACCTAACCTATCTCTCTTTTAACCTACAAATGTCAACCCACACATATCTCATGGGTTGACATATGTGTAATATTTATCTGCCAGCCTACCTCCACCCCCTTTATCTCTTACCCCATTTGCCTTTTTGCAATTAGTGTGCCTGCTCTGTTGATGGTAGGGTTGACTCTATTTATAGACTGTAGTTTGATTGAATCAATCACCAAAGAGTCAAATCTTCAATTCTCATGAGTCATCAAGTCAGTCAGTAATGGTGAAACCCCCACTGGCCCCAGGTCAGCAGTGTCCACAGAGCATTCACACCAGAGACTATCACTTGCAGAAGTCCGCCGCTAACTTAAATTGAACTAACGATTTAATCACATGGGATTTTTAGACTTGTTGAGAGTACATGTTCAGATCAGGGCAGAGAGTGGGCACTAGGGATGGGTGGATCGATTCCAAAATATCGATACTACCAACACTCCGTAAGCCTTTTGAGGACCGATCTAGCGTCAGTCAATTGGATCGTTACGAAGTGGATTCATCTCAGTTTCGTCCCTAGTGGGCACATGACTGGGCGAGCGAGTACTAACTGAGTTAGTGAGTTACTTCTGCGGCCGCAGTCAGGCAGCTCAGGGCAGGCAACCGGCTCTGAGAATGAGAAATGTCCATTTGTGAAAATACACAGACCTCATGCTGTGTGGAGACAGCAAGTCAAACATATTTTGTGTGTCTCACATCGTATTTTGTGTGTATGTAGGTATGATGCAGTAGAGACCGCTGTTTCAGCTGTTTCTGTGCACCTCCCCCTGTTGATTTTGAGTGATCACCATTAATGCTCTGATTAATTATGTAAATAAATAACACTCTGCAAGAGGTGACAGTTTTAGTTTTGTTTAGCTTTATCTGCGAGCCCCCAGGCATCGTCCAATGTGCAACCAGGCACTGTGGATTTGTGATGTGAGTCGATCCCAAAGCCCAGCTATAGGAGAGGTTTGAAATTAGCACAGAAATCTGCCCGTTAAAGGAGAACTTCGGTCGATTTCAACATGCAGCTTTATTGCTCAAACTACCCTTGACTTGCCAGTACCGAAAACGCGAACACTTTTGGTCCACCCCTTACAGGGCTCCTTGAACGGAGAGTTAGCATTGACAGCTAACAGCGTGGGGTCACGACTTTACACTGTGTTTTAAGCATCTTAACATGCTCCAAATATCACCCCAAAAGCTATGCAACATCAGCAGACACCTTACAACACAGCACTGTAGCGTTTATGACTCACAATGAATAAAAAAAGTGGTTAAAACAGTGTGTTTGTGCAAGCAGCTACATACCGGTTTGTTGACATCCCGTCTTCCCGTAGTCCAAACTAGTCAATCCGTCGAGGGTGCGCTTACTCCCTCACTGGCAGAGACGGAAACTTTTGCAGACAGAAACGTATTCCAGCATTTTCGTTTTTCTGTTCATAATGTACATGTCCATATTACAGCCTGTCATGAGCCATGAGCCTTACAATAGCCTGTCACAGGCACTTGGATGGTGGGAGCATCACTATTGGTGTTATATTGGAACTTTTGTTGTGAGCGTCATCAGTTTTCTCCCTAGCTTAGTCTACGGTGGCTTAATTGTATCATAGTTTAAAAGGCAGCTGCAATATTTCCTATTGGTTGTGACCAAATTGACGTGCCATGGAAGTCAATTAATAATACCGCATTACTTCTGGTAGCAGATTGCTTTGGGGGTGTGTCGTTAGAAATGTCAGTCGTAGGGCAGAGGTGTTGTAAGTCAAGGCAGATGCTGCTGCAGTGGCAGTTGTATATTACACTGATACTGATCTTGTGCTTTATGACAGTAATGGTACTTATGGTAATGTCCTCTGTGAACCAGACATGGCCATGCTCACTCACACATATACAGCACATAGCTCCCTGAAACTGCTCTGATTTAACAACTCAGAAGTTATAAGTCTGCACTAGTGGCTACTGAGATTTTAAAATGTTTTAAAATGAACAGTTTGTCTTGGCATGAAATGCCCCAATTTCACCTCAACAGGACATATTAAATTATCTCAAACTAAATGGCATGTACGAAATACATTTTTAAACACACACCTGTAAAATGTTAGTCTG
Organism: Diplodus puntazzo; assembly: GCA_963678695.2. Classification (NCBI taxonomy): domain Eukaryota; kingdom Metazoa; phylum Chordata; class Actinopteri; order Spariformes; family Sparidae; genus Diplodus; species Diplodus puntazzo. The sequence goes on along the minus strand of OZ023175.1, from coordinate 21,403,355 downwards.
ATGGGTATGACTTAAGTTCATCAGGTCTAAAGAGGTCATACTCATCAGTGAGTCTTCATAGAATGTAATTTTTACATTTACTTTAAAAGACCGAGGGCATATTACGATGCAAGGTACAAGGTCCTTTTATTCATCATTTTATAACACGGTGGTTGCAAAACAAAACTATGTTTGGGTCCATCAGTGCTACATCATACAGAGTCCCCAAAGTGACATGGTGTGATAAGTCAACACTATTTATTCATAGAAGTGTAGAAAATATCTCATGCGCACCATAAACATTTATTTTATTTTTTTATCCCCATTTGTGAGAAATTCCAATATCTAACTGCAGAGTATGGTACTCCAGTCCAGAGTATTAACTTCTCCAATCAGCTTCTTGGGGAGATTGTGATGAATGTTGAGCTGAAGTCAACAAACAGCATTCTGATGTAGCTGTTGTTTCCTCAGTGTGTGAGAATTGGTAGAGGGCAGTGGATATGGCATCATCTGTTGATCTGTTAGTTCTGAATGCCTTTGATGCGTTGGAGAACCAGTTTTTCAAAACACTTCACCTGGATGGGGAGTGAGAGCCATGAGGCGGTAGTTGTTATGAGAAGACACAGCAGACTTGTCAAGAACAGAAACAATGGTGGCTGTCTTGAATTATGTGGGGACAGCCTACTGAGAGAGTGAGATTTTAAAAATGTCAGTAATAACATCAGCTAGCTGATTGGTACAAGTTTTTAGTACATGGCCAGGTATATTTTCTGGACTATCAGCGGTAATTATATTCTCTCTCAGCAGGGTTTTTCTCACAGCTATTGGCAGTGGTCAGTCTTCTAGAGGCCAAGTAGAATTTAAGCATCTTCATTTTCAAGATTCAAGATTTATCTTTTGTCATTATACCCAGGTACAACAAAACTGTGTCTGTCCTTCTCTCTGTAGTAAAGTAAAACACAAGTAACTGGAAACAGAAAACAAAGAAGCAAAATGCTTTATAAAAAAGTATGTTTGACGTTTTTTTTTTTAATCTGTAGTACTAGAACAAATAAATGGACATGTGACCAGTCAGAACTGTTGTTTAGTGGGTAATGGTGAGGTCAGAGTGATGGTTAGAACTTTGGAATATTAAATCATTCATCTTTCCTCACTGCATCTTTGCCTTTTCTACCCCCAGGTGCACGTAAGCTGCATGTTTGGAACTTTTTAAAATACAAAAATGTTAACAAGAAATTATAAGTTTTTACTGACTGTCACTTGCAGGTAATTAATGATTATTGTATCGGTTGAAAATAATCCATATCGGACATGCCTACTTTAAGACATGCAGGGAAGCTGTCGCAGGAGAGTGGTGAGCTGTGTTCACTTTACAATAGCAATCCGGCTAAGCTAGCGGAGGTTTGATGCCTCAAACTATGTGCTGAGACCCTATTTGTACTGTTGTTGAAGTTTGGTGCTGTTCTGAGCATTGTTTGTGGCTTTTTGATGGCGGTTTCTCGTTGGAGGCGTATACTACAATGTATTATCATGCGGTAATTTCTGAGGTTGCTAAAACTATCTAAACTAGCGGTCTGTAAACTTGATCTCTTGAGGGGGGTCTTACTCAGTGTCACGGCGTGTTAGACCATGGATTAAACTTACACCGGAATATCCCTTTAAGTACTGTCAAAAGTAATACCAACGGGTTCATGTTCTGATCCATAGACTGCTTGTTCTCTCTGAAAAAAGTGTCTCCTGGACCACAATTTGCCCTGATGAAGTACACACAAACACCCACACATCTACACACACACACACACACACACACACACACACACACACACACAGACAAACTCATAAGGCAAGAGCAATATCAGGAGACGGTTTAGGGTCTGTCATTAATGAATTAATTAGTCACTGCTCTAGATTTCTATTATCATCATTATTAAGTACTATTATTGTAATCCTCCACATCACTAACCTGGTGCAAATCTTAGTCTGCTCCGTCTGACTTCAAGGTTTAACAACAATGAAACAAGCAGCACCGTGTGTCCTCAGCTCTTCTCTGTCATATTTCCTCCATCAGTCCTCTCCAAGAGAAACAACAAGGAGTGACGGGGAGAAAGAAAATAACTGCATTTCTAATTCGGCTTTCTTCACAGTACCGTCCTGAGTCTCTTACCCCACAACATCCATCTCTCCTCATCAGCCAAACACAGACAGACACCTCCCCTTCTCTCTCCCTTTCTTCTCTCTGTTTTTGAATAAGTGTTTTCTGTTTATTATTTGTTGACTTGGTGCTTCATCATCCCGTGAAAATTCATATCTGCTGAACATAAGTGGGAGAAACAGTGGGGAATCAATCTTTTGTGCTTGGGCAGATAAACACAAGACACAATCAGAGGGAGAAAGAAAGACAGAGGGAAACAGAGAACAGAGGATGAAGAGGGCCTCATCCCCTCATCCCGGCCATGATGGATAGCAGGAGTAAAAGCGTCGGGACAGTATTATGTAAATTAAGGAGGCATCCTAGCATGGTTTTGATGATTATGGGGAGATGTGAATGATGTTTGCAGGTCCCCAGACTCCATGCCAGGGCTTCTGTTCTTTCTTCTCTTCTAACCACCATTGGCAAGTTCAGAGTGACCCCCTGGACATCTCCTCTCCCCTCCTCCGGCTGCCACCCATACCAGCACACTCCCCTAGTAGTACAGGGCCACCAGAATCAAGAAAAAAATGAAAGTTCCTTGTAGCAGCAGTAACTTAATAAATTATCCGTAAGGAAATGTGCCCACAGTGCCTCTAATAGGCTGCCAGGACAGAGAGGTCAGTGAAAGGAATGTATGATGAACGGGAGGAGCGAGATGCAAGAAAGGCTGTACTACATGCTGCAAGTGCAACACTTCTGCCCTTGAATGCACTGTCCTTTGGTCATGCTCAGGAGACTGCTCGGCCTAGAAAAAAACATGCATGACAATACTGAACGTATGTCTTCTTAGGGAGTGTCTTTATTGTGTGTGTGTGTGTGTGTGTTTTCATGTATAGCAGGGGGTGTGGGTGTTCCCCATTTGTTCGTCCATACATTCATGTGCTAGTGGTAGAGGCTACTATGCACAGATCTACCTGCTCATCAGCAGCAATAACTGCTCATAAGCAGTGACATGCTGATGTTGGGTACAACGTTAGGGCAGGCTTGGTTCTTAGCAAATCATAATTACATAATAATAGTAAATAACAAAAGAATAAGAAGAAAATACAAGTTAATTTTAGGGACCAATAATGAAACAGGAAATAGCCTGAGACAGGGCATTTGCTTTGAAATGTAAATATATAAAATTAAAGGAAGGAAGTGAAGGAAATAGACCGAGCACGGACCTTCAAAACCAGCTGTTATCACAAAACATATGCACAAATAATCACAGCAAACTGCTCAGTACATTATAATAAAATGTATTAAATGTGAAACATATTTATCAATGATCAACACACTTTAACATACAAACATCTATTATTCAACTACAGCTACATTAACAAAACTACACACCAAAGTTACTCAAGCATACTGTAAGCATGTGTGGCCTGGGAAAGAACCTGGGCTCAATCACCTTCCACTGGTCACTGTCCCAGACAGAAAGGTGACTGATGAGGTCCCAACACTGATGGAAGACCCACCGACAGCTGTTTGGGGTTCAGTATCTTGCCTGGGTTCACTTCAACATGCAACATGCAGGGGCGCAGGATTGAACCCTGACCGTCCAATTGGAGGATGACCACATACTACAATAATAGTGGAACAAGACTGAGCCAATCTCTGTCATCTCCATTGCCACTAAAAACTCTGCCCAACTCGGTCCTGCAGATTAATTCTCGGCACAAGGTCTGACACAAGGTCTTGTAAACTCAAGTATAGATGACTGCAACTTGCTCCTCGCTGGTGTGCATGCATACATCCAACTTCTGCAACTGATACGAATGCAATAGCTCACTTGGTCTCTCACTTGCTCAGCTTCCTCTACACTAGACAGCTCCAATGCACCCTGCTGTGGCTGCTCAGATTTGGGACACTGGTACTTGCCTACAGTGCTGTGAGTAACTAAATCTCATCCTTCTTCCGGGACATGGTCAAACAATATATTCCAGCCTGTCCACGGCACTATGCTACTGCAAGTCAGCTCGCTCATCCCTTACTTTTGGAGGTACACAGTTTCTGTTGCAGGCTAAAAAATAATGTCTCAGACTGCACACTGACTTACGAAAAATGTCTCTGTATCTTTCTCAGCTAAATTTCAGCAACACAGCAAATTAGGCATTTCTCAGAAATGTTTCAATAACACAGGGTGAGGTTGAACGTGAGGTTGAATGCTGGCTTGGTGTGGAGTCAGCATTAAGGGTTCCAGCCTGCTCCATGTGACAGCCGACAGTTGATCTCTTCCGAGTGCACACACTGCCAACAGTTTATGTGCACATACTCAAGAGAGTCGAGCTCTAGTCCGTGCAAGAGTTGTCATTTGAATTTTGAATCTGTCCCTTAAGGCAAAGACCCTACTCGAAGAAAAAGGCAGCCCACACTGCTGTTGAGATGGTAGAGAATCAGTGTGTCATGTGGGTGTGTTTACTTGTCATGGCTTTCAAAATAATGAAGTTCATGCCATTTCGATAAAGGCAGAGGACAAACACTGAAATGTACAGTAAAACTGAGAGTGGTATCTGTGCCTGACTACATGTGAATGCCAAGAACAAAAAATGCATCACAGTGCAGGCTTCTTTAACAGCCGTTCTGATGATCTCCAAATGCTACGGGACTATGTCAACTTGCATGCATGCATAAATCTACCATGCAGGCTTTTGTCCTCTTGCCTGATATGTTACCTGTTCTTAGTGCATGGTTTATGAGTCATCTAGGGAGGAATATACAAGGGCTTTTTGCATTTTTTTTTGGCAGTCTATCTCAGTCCTCAAAGTTTCCTTTACGATAACGAAAAACCATTAACTGCTGTCAAACAGCCAAGAAGAGAGATTATTTTTTTTATTGAAATAAGATTAAAATGATAAGTTTGACTGAGGGTTCCACCTGATAAAATATTTCAGCTCATAAACGCAGTATGGGCACAGGGATTAGAAGAGAAGAGGGAGAGAAGGGGTGGGGGGTGGCAGGAGAAAGATGAGGAGAGAGAGACAGGGACAGATGAGAGAGAGGGAGAAATTCATAATGTATAATAAAACAAAAGGTGTCATGGGAAATAACAGTGATATTAAAATTAGAGTAAGGTGGAATCTATATGAAAAATGCAGATTTGAAAATGTAAATGATGATGAGGGAGAGGAGGACAGATGAGGAACTGTGATAGTGGTGTCGAAGTATGGAGAGCTCTTCTGGGCCTCAAAGCAACACTCTGTCGTGCAGTGACTTAATGGAACTATTCAAGTAAGAAAAATGGTAACAACTCACAGAACCAGAGGTGAAGAGGGTCAAAAGATGGGGAGAGCAACACTATTTACTGAGTTTAAAGCGGTATTGAGCAGTATTGAAATTTTTTTTTAACCTATTCCGCATCAATATTGTTTGAACAATTGTTAAAGAAAACGTATATGTGTGTTAAAGGAGCATTAACTAACACACATTGTACAATGAATAAAAACAAAAATACTGGTACTCATTCAAGATTATTAGAGAGCTTTTCCAACCTTTTCTTATAATCTTAAATAATAAAATAAATACATTTCACTGGAGTCAGTGCTTAAGGCAGGGATGCAGAATATCATATATTGTGATGTCAAGTGTGGTTCTTGAAATACATGTGAAAAATACAATTTTAATTAATTAAGGAATTTAATATGATATTTGGCCATGATATAGGACCAATAGCAGCAACATGATTTAAAAACTGTGAATGGATTTCATTTGAAGAAATGATGAGAGGTGAAAATATACTTGTATGTACCATAACCATGACATATACCTGGAGAGTTATTTTTATGATCTTTTATAAAACACTTGCTCATAATATAAAGTAATAATCTGAATTTAGAAGTTTAATTGAGAACTATAATATGATGTTAATTTGTGTGTTGACGCACTGGAGCTGCAGATTCTGTTCTAGAATATTTTCTGATCCAGGGTACTACTGTCCTTTGTTGTTCATCAACTATGTTGTGGATATTTCTGACCAATCACGGATAGCCTGTAGTGGTCACAGCCTACCAGTTCAGGTAATATTTAAAGGAGAAATATGAATAAATCTGAGTTCACTTTGTGTTTTATTTTGTGGTTTTAATAATGATTCAAAATAATGATGAAAAGAATGGGGCATAGTCAACATGCAGCTTGCTAACTTCGCTACAGCTGTACATGTGAGCAATATTATTAGCCAAGTTAACTGCCTATCATCTGTCAACTGAGGAGAATATCCTCACAAAGCCTCCTCGTGTGACGCTCTTGACATTGCCCTCACTAGCTACTACAGATGCACGCTCTCTTGTTTATCTTCACTCATCTTAACATCCTGGCTAACAGACCTTCAACAAGTCCCTTTCGGGCCCTAATGTGCTTTTAATGTATGGGCTTTGTGTTTAATTATTATATTATGTGATTAATTACAATTAGCTTTAGTGTGTGTTTTCCACAGGCTCACACACACACGTGATATCTGTTGTATATGACTTGAGAAGGTAAACTTGAGGGCTACATTCTAAATACATTTCAATATGATATCAATTACAAATAAGTTTTTGTTATTATTATTGTTTTCTCCATTTTGTTTGTTATATATAAATGTGCCTAACAGTTTCTGTTTCATTCTACATCTACCAAGAACAGCAGCTAAGTGTTGTGGGCGGGACATTCATTTTTAACAGTGCAAAACCCTGATTACTTATGAATAACATGGACTGTCACCAGGTTGCCTTGGTAGCCTGCGTTACACGGTGACCGTCACTGTGCTTTTATAAAAAAAAAATAAAAAAAAAATATTCCAAAGACAAACAGTATGATTACATATTTCCGAAAGGGTCTACTCCCTGCAGCAGTGGGTCCAGCACCAGAGTCGCAGCACAGAGTGACAGGAGTTTCATTTCACTTTGAGCATGGAGCGAGTAGGGAGAGCTGAGTGACAGGACAATGGTGGAGAATGTGTTGAAGTGAAAGCAAAAGCGCCTATTTAGCAATACATCAGATTTAAAGTCAGTGATAACAGAGAACTGGATAATGTTATAGAGGGAATATAAGTTGCAAATATTGATTATCAGCCTCCTTGATAATTAATTATCAGTATTGTTATCGGCCCTAAAAAAGAACATGTTGGTCGACCCCTAGTTATTTTAATCCAAAATATGATCTTTTTCAAAACCTTGCAGTTCTGGAGCTTAATCCCAGCAAAGTTGTTGTTGTGTCTAAACCTGGGCAGGAAGTCTTTTTGCCTTGACCTGACCGATCCGAGACCATCTGACAACATTAATGACAGTCTAAGAGTCATAATTCTCATAATAGTGACATGTTTGGCAGCAAGCTTTATTTCAAAGTCTAACCTATATTACATACTGTTGCTAACTTGACTTGAGCCTTTATTTTGGAGGTCTAACCGCTCATTGCATATTATGTGTTATTGCTAACCTGACCACAGAGCCCTTCACATGGAAAACTGACACCAGAGGGTTAGAGCACCACAGTTTGAAGCTGAAGGCCATTGACCAAGCTGCTATATTTGACAAGTTTGTTTGTTACATTATTGTCTTACTGTGAAGTCTTTTAGTTTGTTTTCAGCATGATTGATGGGTTAACAATGTGAAGGACAGACTGCAGTGTGTCAGCATTTCTGACCTTGGTCCATTTCTTCAGTATTGATTGACATGCAGCATTTTGTACCCTGCATGTTTCTATATGAATATGTAATCATTTACACTGCTATAGATCATATTGACCAGACCTCAGCTTACCACTGTTTGGTGACCACACCTTTACCCCCCACCTCAGGAGGAGTACAGAGATTGGCCCTTAAGTGATAGGGGAAAGGAAGAGTAAAAGGAGCCCCCCTTAGATTTGAGCCTCCCTTAGGGGCTCTCCTGCCACTAAAGAATGTTCGAAGTTCAAGTTCCAGCCACTAGCCCGTGAAAGCTGACCTGGTCTGCCACATGTCCTCTGTTACCAGACAGCCAAGGACAAAAGGAGGCAGGCTGGTAAGAGCAGCCAGCCAGTACAAGAAGACATTTGAAAGAGACTGCTGACATTGAAAGTGACACACAAGATAGGTAGAAATATATTTCATGTGCAGACCTACCAACCTTGAGGACGTTTGAGGCTTTGGAGTACCACAGCTATGAACAAAATCAAAACAAAAAAATCTGCCTATGTACATGCACATGCAGCCAGAAATGTAATCTTTTATTGGTTAATTTTCATTAACAAATAATCTTTAATAGAAATGTTTACAACAACAAAAACACTACATAAACTCAATAATATCTCAGAGGAAACAAATCTAATGTCAATACAATAAATAATATTACCGACATCAGTCATTCCTCCTGTCCTCTGTCCTTCTCCATCTGCTGCTGAGGTAATTCACTATCTGCAGATACGCTGGAAAGGGGGGGTGAGCTGGTTTACCAAAACTTGCCAAATGTAAGCTACAGAATGGGGATAAAATTAAGGTCCGTGTTCTCTCAATCTGCAGACCCTTGGTAGTAGGTAGGCCCCATGATTGGTTGAACTATGCTCTTCTTTTTTGGTTTTGGGTAAGCTACACACTTGTTGACACACTAAAGCTGTCTCTTGCTGTTAGACTTGACTACTGGTGCACAATTGGTCAAATTCACATTGAGCTACCAACTTTTAGGTGACAAAATAAACCAGTATAGTTCGATGTCAAAGATGATTTGCTACACAGAAATGTGTTCCGGTTTGCAGGTCTGCATGTTTATTAGAGGTGTCACAGTGTACCAGTATTCATGATAATCCTGATATTGATGATGAGATGAAATATTGTTATCATGTTTTGTAATACTCATCAGATACTACTGTAAAAATTGCATGTCTAGTGTACATTTTTGCATTTTTGTTTATAAGTATATTCTTATTTCATTCATTTTTTTTTAGGGCACTTCTTGCCTTGTGCTGCAACTTTTTTAGGTGTACTCTGTTGGTAGAGATTATTTCTGAAACAATACTAAAACACTCATCTTGACAGAGATCTTAGATAAATATAAAGATTAGATAAATGTCAACCTAGAAAAACCTAATCAAAGTACAAAAGAAAAGGCGCTTTAAGCTATACTGGAAATCTCGAATTAAAAAGCTGTGGCATGGAAGTAAAATGGCTGAAAGATATTTTCTGAAGTGTAATGATCTTTCAAGTAGACATCAATTGATAGATTTAGGCAAGTACAATAAAGCTTGATCAGAATTATTTTTTTTCAACCAATAACCAAAAACAGTTTTGGAAGGAAACATGTAAATGGCGACCCAGGAGAGTGTATTGGGTTCATCTCTATGAACTTGCATGAGCAATGTGAATTGTTCCCTCATCCACACGGCTTCGGGACTGTTTCAGAAGTGCAACATCATGCCTGCTTGAATTTCTCAAATTGCTCGGATTGTGTTTATTTTGTCATAATTCATTGATATTTCTTTCTTTGTGTTTATTGTTAATATGTTGATCCTAGCTGTGCTGTAGATCCTGAGTCTGCACAGAGTGTTTTATTTTGAAAACTTTGTATTAGTTGCACAGAAACAGGAATCCTTCCTCTGGCCCTGGAGCAGATGTAAAAAACATAGATGAATCAGGAGAAGTTGAAAATGAACCACATTTTCCTCTGTGTTATGTCATGATGAAAATCCAGAAATGTTCTGGTGCACTCATACTGACAGAATGGAATGGCTGTTTTATTTGAATGTCTATAAATTAACTGTCTTTGTTTCTAAAGCTTGAAAAAAGTGTGAAGATGAATTTAGTATCACTTTTCATTCATGGTGCTATTCTGGTTACTGGTCTCTTTTTTGTCCAAATAGTGGTGTCTTGTAAGCCTATTTGGGCTGGCCATATTTTTGTGTGCATTACAGAATAATAAGCAATCAAAGTTATATAACTTATTTAGGTTGTGACAGACTGCTTTAAGGCTACATTTTTTATGTTGCCATATATTGCAGGGAAAACAGATTTTTCTTTTTTCAATGCCACACAAAAAAAAATAGCATTTCTGCCAAGGTAGTGTCTGTTAATAACCTTATTTTCATCAAAAACAATTTCTCTTTCCACAGAATCTGTCCTACCTCCATCTCCTGGAGCTCCTAACAGGCAGGAAAACTTTGGAGCACTCCTAAATATCAGCACAAATATGAGTCTTTAGGGTGTGGATAAAGGGCTTTTACTCTACAAAAGTGAAAACTTTTGAAAACTCAACAAGCATCCATAGAACTTCCACTGAGTTGTCAGGACAAACATGGGGGTGCCTCTTTTTCTGTTCAGGCACTGACATCCACTGTACCTCAAACACTGTCCTGCCTTTTAATACGAAAATCTCACCAATATGATGAAAATAACCTGTAGTTATCACTTGTCACAGCTCCGTCATTGCTATTCAACCATCTTAATCTTGGCAAAAGTAGTGCAAACGGACAGTCACCAGCTCTGTTGAGCCACTTAGTCGACAGCAATGCTTAAGCCATTAGCTGCAAGCTCTTTACCACATAGGGACTCTAGACAAGTGCTCTTAACTGCTCTCTTTTTTCTGGATAAGAAGGAAATCTATTTTTTTGCCCATTAGTGTTGGCATTAAGAGCTATTATTTGCCTTAACGGTGATAACTACATACTCCCACATCATCCATCATTACCATTATTATTCTGAGTCAAACTTGAAAGGACACAGGGAAGTTTGACAGACACTGCAGCCACCGTTTGGCTGCTCCTAGATAAGGACAATGAGGGGAGCATAGAAAAAAAGGAGGGGATGCTTAGCTGTTTAGCCTTGGCATGGTAATGTAGAGGGAATGAAGGTGCTTGTGTGGGCAGAACAGACACTGAGAGAACAGGCTTAGTGATAAAGACTCTCTTGACCTGAAGATGAAATATTTTTTTTTTCTTTATCCACCAGCAAACTTAAGTTTGACATTGCTCATTGTTTCTTACAGTAGTATATAGCAGCAAAGCTTTAAAGTAGTAGTAGTAGTAAATTTGGAATTATTGAGTATGATATGCAATCTCATTTGACCAAGCAACAGACAATGTCAGAGCAGGGTGTGGCAGACTGAGGATAGATGCCCTAACGATCCCTAAATCCTCCCAGGATCTCAAAAACACTTGAAAGAATGAATGACCCGTCTAGATTTACTGCCTCCCCAATATGTGCAGATATTGCTGAATGGACAGGGAGCTGTGGTGAGGGGCAGCTAGGATGGCACAAGGGCTGGCCTCACCTGTAATGGCATATCTCATCCTCTCCTTATTGATCAGCTTTGCCCCTGAACGCTTGTCTGGGCTCCGGGTCGGGGGTGGGGGGGCGTGGATCTCGTTGCCACGGTGCCCTTGGTGAGGCCGGTGTCCAGTAACAAGCAGCAGAGTGGAGTGAGCGAGAGAGTGGAGGGAAACTGACGTTATGACAGTACAGCATGCACACAATATTGTCATTGGAACAGCAAATACACACATATGTATTTTAAAAAATGAAATTCATGCACCGCATAAGTTTCGAAATATTAACAAAAGGCGTTGGTGATATAACCTAAAACTTATATCATGGTGTTTTCTTTTGTTTTTTTTTGCAATGAGAGTATTATGTCACAGTATTACAAAAATAAAATAATTCCACTCATTATTATTAAATTATTAAATTATTAAACATTATTATTATTATTCTGCCTCTCTCTCTCTCTCTGTATATATATATATATATATATATATATATATATATATATATATATATATATATGTATATATGTATATAGATATAGATATAGTTGGTGTTTCAACACACTGCACAAAAACACAAAAGTGAAAAGGCACCATTAGTTGTTTTGAAGTGGTTGAGGTGGCAACAAGCAACAAGTCATCTGTATCCAGTGTTAAGAACAGCACGACATCAGCATCATCGGCAAGTGTGGCCCATGCCAGGGCTCAAGCAGAAATGGCCAAGGTTAGAGATATGCTAGCCAAGAGGTTAAACTGAGACTGGAAAAGGTTGCCAGCAAAGCAGAAACGATGACAAGAGATGCTCAAAATCAGTTGGTGCAGCTAAAATAGACACAAAATTGGAAGAGGAAAAGTTACATCGAGAAGCAGATGCAACCATCGTGGATGTACTGAAAGACATTGAAGCAATGCATGCTGTGATTGACAATGGAAAATCTGAATCAAAAGAGGTTAGGAAAGGAAATTCAATACACTGGTGAAAATGTCTAATCTCAAACTGATCTGTAAACATCTATCTATAAAAGCAAGGAATCTCTGTCTGTCTGTGTGTGTGTGTGTGTGTGTGTGTGTATGCCTCAAATATCTCTGCGGATCAGGATCAGAATGACCTGAGAGTTTCAACATGGCTGCTGTTTGGTTCAATGGTGTGCGGCTTTGCATTTGTTTGGACTGCAATGATACCGCGAATACATTATTTCATAAATGCTTTACAAATTCGGGAGCATTGTCCACCGGAGCCACTAGTCACATGCGCACCAGAGCCAATCACTGCAGATCTCAAGCCTACGACATACATTAAGAAACAAGCGGATTTATACCTGCGGCAGTGAAAGCTGGACCGGGAGTTAGCCGGCGGTTCGGTCCCATTCTGTTCTGTGCATCTAAACTGACTGTTGTGGATTAATGAGACTAAACTAGACCGGACCGTGTCTGTTCGGGTCTGAGGAGAGCGGATTTATACCTGCAGCGGCGCGAGCTGGGCCGGGATTTTGCCGGCGGTTCGGTCCCGTTCTGTTCTGTGCATCTAAACTGACTGTAGTGGACTAATGAGACTAAACAAGTCTGGAGGAGATGCGGAGACGCGCGGACAACAAAGTGGAATCGGAATCTGTGGATGTTCGTGTGTAGCTAGCTGCTAGCCGCTAGCCAACCTACACGGCCCACCTCCCGAGTCGACGGACCGGACGCACCAGCATGTCCAAAACCGGACTTAGGGTAAATAATGTCCGCCACGCTTTTTCGTGAACATTGCCGTCATGTTTTCTTTGTGTCTGGTGCAGAAGAAATGGTAAAAACGGGCTTTTGTCATGAAAGTGTTCAAGCAGCAAGTTTGGTTGTTGGGGAACAGGAAGTTGTGGGTGGGACGCCGGAGGATGATTGACAGGCAACGACGGTCGGTGTAGAGACAGCGATATTGAGAATTGAGAGATTTGTGACATTTAGTGTGTTTGGAGTGTATAGTTACTGTGTTATGTAATGTTTGGTGTCGTGTGTTTAGTGTGTAGTGGAGTCGGTTTTTTGTTTAATGAGTCAAAACAGGAGAAGCTGAAAGTGGAGCAGGCAGTGCAGCTCTTCATTCAGCTGGAAGCAGCTCAGGCAGACTTGAGCATTGCCTGCATTTAAATGTAAATAGTTACACATAACTTTGTAAATTTTTAAAATGTATGCACATATTCAGCAAACAACAATTTATATTTGCATTATAAATAATAAAAATGGTTTGTTAAACATATTTGTGGTTTTCAGAGTTAAAAAATCTAACTTTTTCTACTTGGATTTTATGTTTTTTTTGTGATTTTAGGTCCATTGTGTTAATACAGTAGGTCAAAATGAAAAAATAACTGTACAGTCACACGTGTGGTTGTGCTGTAAATAATGACACCAAGTAAATAGTTTTTAAGGTGAAATATAATGGCAAAATCAAAAATAGTCAAAAACGGCCAATTATACCCTGGAATATCGGATTTCACAGCAAACCTAAATATCCCTGACGTTCCACCTTCAAACACAGCCTCATTTGGCCATCCATGAAAAAGCTACTTAACCTCCCGCTTTTCTATAGGAATACATATTTTCTTACGGGCACTGCACTAGTTTGATAAATTACAGCTTCCCAACAACAAGCCCAAGTCTGAAAAAAGATGACAGTACGCACTTACTTGCACCAAACTTACTTGAGTCAATCAAAGTTAAGACAAAGTCTGAAGTCACAAGTCTGAATTCAAGTAGCAAGCTGTGCTCACTCATATACTCCCTGACATATTCCTTCAGCTAGCACATTACCTCTCCCAGAGCCTCTGGGACAATATTTGCCACAACAAGACCTTGTCACTTCAGGACTATACCAATTCCATGATAAGCCAGGACACGGGAGGTAAGGCAACAGGAAAACTGACCAAACAAAGCTGTGCAAACATAGCATGACAAAAAAAATATATGCTCGATCAGTGGAAAACACAAACGTCTACAGAGAGTACGCTAACAATTGGCTAGCCCCACTGTCCTTCAAAGAACCATGCCAGCGTTTGCAGAATATCAAAGAGCTGGGAGTTAAGGTTTGCGTCCCTGCAACAAACCCTGAAAAGGAAACCTGAGAAGAGGGAACAGTGTGTGGCATTCATGGAGAAGATCTTCACTAACTGACATACTAAGGTAGCTCCGCCATTGAATGAAGTTTAGGAATGCTGGTATCTCCCCCTCTCTCTGGTTGCACTCTTTTTTGGTGTGTGAAGACCCCTGCAACTTCCTACGCTTTGTATGACATTTGGACAATGACTACTCAATGAGAGTAGTGTGTCCACTGTGTCAGGTTCAGTGAGTGCGGATTGTAGGTAGTGGCAGGTGAATGAGGAGTCGGGGTGGTGATGAAGCCTGGATGAAAGCTGAAAGTGAAACCGTGGATGAGATAGTGGACAAAGGAGCAGGTTGATCTGGCGTGGGCGCCGCCGCAGAATGAGCTGGTGTGGAGGAACCGGCAGCTTGAGAGGTTGCAGCCTAGATCGTTGAAGTTATTGCAAACCATCCTGCCGTGGATGGTGGATAGGTAGTCGTCCATCTCGGCCCTGCGGTTGGGGAAAGGCTGAACAAGAGTGTGTTTCGGAAGAGGGAGAAAGCGAAAGCGAACTCGACTGGGGTGAGTTCGCAGGAACGTGGTGGTGGGGGGTGCCTTAGCTGGGCTGTGTTGTGGGGGAGCTCCCTGGGGTGGCGGAGGGGCATTTGGATGGCTGAAACAGATGTGCGAGGTCGGTGTAGGTACCTGATATGATCTTCTGCCTGAGGGAGGTTGAGATGGGTGAGGGACGTGAGGATGGAGGGGGACGGGTCGGAGGGGCGCTGGACGCCAAGGTGAAGTTGCCAGAGGTCGGTGGGGTGATAGCGGGCAGAGCGGCTGGGCTAGTGGTAGTGGGCGCTATATGAACAGAAAAAACAGGTGGGTGTTGGGGAAGGGGGGGGGTGTCGCTGCGTTTGCAGAGGCGTTGTGTGCGGTGGTTCCCTGGGCTGGGTTGCTGGAGTGAGGTTGGTGAGGTAGAAGGAAGAAGAAGGGATGTTGGGAAGGTGGGATGCATGTGCGAGGGACGATTGTGCAGTTTGTGGGTGCATGGAAGACAAAAAAGAGTAAAAGAGTTGGGTTAGGTGAGATGTAGAGGCACAGGGGGGCGATACAACCTGGCCCTCTGCTGGGGCTGGGAGAGGTGGCTGGTCTGCTGCTGCGGCTTACCTTATGTAGTCTTCACAGGTGATGGGATCAGGCGGTGGAGGTGATTGAGTTGGGCGCAGGTGGTTAGATTGATGAGACGCAGGTGGTTAGATTAATGATGTGGGTGGTTTGGTTGGCTGGACCTGGGTGGCAGGTCAGCAAGTGGATTGGCGTGGTCCTGTTCCTGAACCTTAGTTATAATAACTCCATTTGTGGAAAAGCACTTGTGCATGGTGGCTTGGTATCTTCACCATCTGTAGCAAAGGCAACTGAGCTACTCCAATGTAGACATGCCTTGCTGACTAAGTCGAACCTTGGTAACACAAGATTGTGTCAAATTGTTGGTCAATCTCTGTGGCCTTTCTACTTGAGGAGTGTGCCTCAGTATTCAAGGGCCTAGATTTAAGTAAAAAAACAGCCCCCACACAATGGAGCTTAGGTCTACATCTAGGAGATAATGTCAGACACATTCACCTACTCTGCATCAACCACAATCAGTCATCTCCAATGTCAACAATGTTTTTGATCCCCTGGGCCTGCTGGCACCTTTAGGGATCCAGGGAAGAACCCTTCTCAGGGAATTTACCACCAAACTATCTGACTGGGACACGCCCCTCCCGAAAGGCCTGTCTTCATGTGTCAGCCATCTAAAGACATGATACAAACAAGTTAAAAGCAAATTGTTCCTGAAAATGATTAAGAAATCTGACCACAGTCACAAACCTGTGCTACTTACCTGGGACAACCAAGTTTTTAACCTGGCTACCTCAAACACTCTTCCACCTTCATCTCGAGTGGCTCTCTTATTCCATATTTAAAGATCCCACAACCACTCAAATAAAACAGCAAATGCAATGAGTGGCATAAATGTTACTTACGCAGTCCTACAGATAAAATGGCCCAACTGAAGGATGTTATCTGGAAAACAGCACAAAAAGGCAGCTATTGCAAAAGAACTGTCAGCCCCTTGCAAGAGCTTAGCCCAACTTTGGAGGATGAACTCATCTGCGTTGGAGGCCAACTAAGGCATTTTCACCTGCCAAAAGATAGCCACATCTCCCTACTCCCCAGGGCAGCCACCTGACAGAAGGGGCGATCAAGGCAGCATGACTGTGGATCTTGGGAGGTAAGACGATAATCAATTCAGTCCTCCGCAATTGCATATACCAGCTACACAACAATGCATGGCTAACCTGCCTCCTGAACCTCTTAAAATCTGTCCTCCTTTTACATATGTGGGACTTTCTTGAGTCCTTTGTCTGATGCACATGAGGAGGAAAAGCGAAGAGTGAGCGCTGGGCGATATGTTCAGTTTTCTGATTTCTGTCAATGTTGAAGTGATTGAATCTTTGGTCGCATCCAGCTGCATAAACACCATCAGGCACTTCTTTGCACTCAGAGACCCTATGAAACAGACACCGACTTAACCAGAGCCTGCAAGGACATCAGAATGGACGAAAAGGTGGAGTAGTGGCTCAGTGAGCAGGAATGCAGCTGGGAATTCAACTCGCCATATGCCTTCATCAGCATATCGCGGAATGTTCCTGAATGCAAGACTACTCCTACCTGTGTCTGCAGACTTGCAAAAACCCTTCATACTTTCACCATCAATGCTTCTAAAGAAGAAGTAAGCACCTTCACCTGGACACAAAACATGGAGACAAATAAAGGTGCCAAATGAAGGCTGATTTAGCTTATACCACGAGGAAGCCACAAACAATGGTTCCGTTTTGGGAACAAATCCTGATAATATACATTCAAATTGCATACATTCACAAAAGCCAGATTTTAGCCGGATTTAGTGGGTTTTTTGGCCAGTGTGAGAGGAGTATGATATGATATATATACAAACTATAATCCATTTACTTGTAACAGTATGTCTTGGTAGACATGAAATGTCTCAAACAAGATAATGTTTAAATATTATTTTAACTGGGCTCCAGTGACAAGTTGACAGACATTGTACTTCAACTTTAAACAATCCAAAAGATCGAAAGGCTAAGAACCATAAGGTCTTTTGTGTTAAAATGTCTAATATAATCCTCATGCGATATCGACCTTTTTCCTGACTTTGCGAGTTTACCCATGGTTCATAGTGGTAGTCAGTTATGCTCTTCCGGTTGAACTGGTTGAACTCTGTGTTTACCAGTGGCGTCATTAGGCCTATTTTAGTGGGACTGAAGCCTCACTTACGTCAATCAACTGACAGGAGGACGCACACTCGCAAACCAGAGCTACCACGGGAACCAGCCCACGGGCTACATGATGCCAAGGTCTGTTCAAGGTAACACAAACACAACAATTCTTAGTTTCAGGTGATTAGACACTGAAACAGTTATTCCCAAAATGTGTGTATATATATATATATATTATATATTAGGGCTGTCAAACGATAAATTTTTTTAATCGCGATTAATCGCATTTTGTCCATAGTTAACTCACGATTAATCGCAAATTAATCGCAATTTTTTTGGCACATTTTTTTCTTTTCTAAATGTACCTTAATGTATTTTTTCATGTTCTTAATACTTTTAACAACATAAGAAAGGTCAAATATGCTTGCATTATGAAAATGTTTATTCAACACTTCAAATCATGCAGGAAAATAAATCCAGGGTTGTCTGCGTTTGGCGAGGGGGGGCGACGGGCTCTCTGTATCTGCCGTCTGTTTGGCTTGCAAGTGGTGTCCACTGACACTGCACGTTTTTCTTCTTCGCCGTTTTCACGCAGTGTGCTGCTTTCTGTCAGTCAGTGTCACACTGATGATCGCCATGGCTCCGGTGCAGCAAAACAATAAAAAGTTCGACTTGAAATTCAAACTTTCTGTCGTGATATATTGAGAGGAAAACTCGGGAGAAGCAGCCGCTAGAGGTTTCTCTGTTGACCCCAAGAGAGTGAGAGAAACGGAACTTCAGCGTCTGTCTGAGGAGGACAGCAGCAGCGCTAGGCTGCCTGCTGGAGGGAGGAAGAAGGCTAGCGAGGAGCCTGAGATAAACGTGCGGGGATGAGTTATCAGCAAACGGGCACGCCACGAGAGAGTGTCCCGCAAAATGATCAGGGCGATGGAGAAACAAATGTACACCACCGTGAGTGACAGCAGATGAGGAGTTTGCAGCGAGTGCTGCTTTTCAGTCTGCCGTGTTTTTAACGAACCGCCAACCCTGCTTTCTTCTTCTGATTCTCTTTCTTATTCTTCTGCCACCCTCTGTATCAAGACTACGGGTGCCGCCGACGGCCGTAAATCATACATTTTTTTTTTTTTAATATAATGAGCGTTAATCGCGCGTTAAAAAAATTAACGGCGTTAAGAGGACGTTGCGTTAACGCGTTATTAACGCGTTAACTTTGACAGCCCTAATATATATATATATATATATATATATATATATATATATATATATATATATATATATTTGAAATATTTCATCACCACTCCAGTGACACAGCATCAGGTACTCCTGTCCCTCTACCTCAGCACAGCAGAGTGACACAGCATCAGGTCTAAAGGCTGTACCAAAAGACCTGCTGACTGGCCGTCTCTTGTAACTGACTACATATAAGGAGAGTTAGTTCACAGAGGACCAGTTCAAATAAAAAAGCACTTACACATTTCCCAAAAACAAAAATGGGAGAGTGTCGACATGACTTTTGTAACAGAGTCTTCGTCAATGTGGAAAAAAAATTAAAAGAAGCTAGCCGATGTACTCAAACAAGAACGATAGCTTGCACTGCTTCTGCTGCTAAATGTTTTCTCCAAAAGAATTCAGACTTAATAAGGAAAGACTAAAGGACTGGAACAATGAGAGCCACTTGCTTAAGGTTCATGAGGATAGCCGGGAGCACAATACCCACATGGCAACATGGAAGGAGTTGGAGGTCGTTTTGCAAAGCAGCTGACAATAGATAAGCGAGAGACGGCACTTGCTAAGGCTAAGAGATAATGTTTGCACAATGCCTTATTTATATTGTATTTTTATTACTTGTTTCTTTCTTCAGTTTTAATTTGATGTGATATTTTGGACTTAAAAGAAATAAATTCTCGAATACATACATGCAGTTTCTGTTTGTGTGTATGAAAATTGGTTGTGAAATTGACTGCGATGCAATGGTGCGCCGGCTAAGATCTTGCCAAGGGCACTAAACTACTCTGGGCCGGCACTGGAAATGAGCATTTCCTATGTCCTGAGCCGACGTTATCATGCCTCTCTATGTAGCGGGTCATTATCCAGGAGGAGCTAATCAACCAACTGCCCCGTTATCCTGTCATATGCAGTTTTTGGATACGCACATGCTCATTGATGCACAACACATGTTCTTTACTAACGAAAAAGATAATATTTTATTGATTTTGCATGTATTTTTTTTATGTTAAGTTTGTAAGGATACCCAATATATCAAGCTGAATTTTAGAAAAATCCATAAAAATATGCATAAGACACCAAGAATACTTCTTATTGATTTAACGGTGGGTTTCATTCTGTTAACACAATTGTTGTATTGCTCAGTGCCTGAAGTGGAGGGCTAGTAGTCTACTTTCTTTATTCACAAGTTGGTATGCATATCAGTAATATCAGCAAATTATTAAGTATTACATTCCGTATTTCTACAGTGAATAAAACATATGGAGATATTGCTGATGTTCACAACATAAATCAACTGAATTAAGGGGACAACGATTTAATTTATTAGAATAAATCACGGGTGACTTTGTCCACTAACTTAAGTGTGAGGTACAAGAAGTCTTTCGGCATGCCCTTGATTCCTTGCATCTCTCTTCTCTCTACTTTTAGTGTGTTATGAGGCATGACAGATATCTATAGGCTATTGAGGAAAGGAACTGGTGAACATCAGACAGGGCAGAAACAAATGCTAACAGCTAATGTGAAACACAAGTCTGCAAGAAAAAGTCACAATACACCAAATAGTTAAATGTAGGAGTTCTGGTACTGCATACAGCTATGTACCGGCCTGCTCTGAGTACTGGTATTGTTTAAATGAAATACTGGAACTAGATTTGAAATGCATTCTTAATGGTACATCTATGGGGAAAGAACAGTTCAGTAAGTTAAATCTAGATGCTAATCTTGTACAAATCAGCTTGTGTCCTTACTTAAGTAGTCTAAACAGGAACAAACACACACACGCACACCAAAGAGGATTGAGTGCTGTATGTTTTCAGAAAATTGGGATATCTGTAAATCCTCAGTGTCTGTCTGTACTCCCTGGTGACCCCGTCTAGCCGCTCCTCACTTCTTTTTTTTTTTTTTTTTTTTGACACATCAGATGAAGAAGAGGGTGGCATTGGTGGGAGGAGGTGGAGGCGAGCCAGTCGTCCTATCGGGCGCCACGTTTCTCACTCGGTTAACACCTCACTGGAGAAAAAGGATGCCAGGCTTGGACGCAACAGCCTCACCACCACCCCCCCTCGCTTCATCCAGCTAAACACACGCTTAATGTATTTGTGACACTATTCAGAGTATTTCACTTTCATGTTCTTACCCTTTCTAGAAGTGATCCATGACCTTTAATCTGTTTTGACTAAGGCTTTGCTACACCAAACTGTCAAAACATCACAGATCAGCTCACATAATGTATATTTAAATTTCTCAGTGTGGTTTTTCGCAACTCTACTTTTGTAAGCATGCCATGGTGATCCTTTGTCTATTTGTTCTTCGCGCCTGCTTCACTTGTTGCTGAAAGCTGCCTGATAAGAGGACCTTTTAATATTAAATCAATTTGTCCAACTGGTCAAAACAGTTACAGTACCAGATCATTAGTTTCAGAAATTTGTGCTAATGCCTTACCATGCAAATACAAGCCATATTTATACTTGTGCAGGAGTCATTTCTATGTTCCCAGGGTAGAAAAGTTGGAATTGTTTTGACACAAGAAAGAGAACAAATGGTTTGGCTGCAACAGTCCCAAAACATTACAATTACAAGGTACAGCATTGTTCTGAGCCACCAAGAGGCATGACAGTAGTATTGAGTATATAAAGGAAGTGGGAAAGGGAATTATTTTTGGGCAGTTTTGTGGATGACTACTTGTTGTTAAATGTTTTGTTAACCCTCTTTCCTCATAACTGTAAAACCAGTTATGATCAAGCGGTGTACTAAGAAGCGAGTTAACAAGGCTTTGGGCCTAGCAAGGTATCGAGAGGAATGTTGAGCCTACAGCACAGTGTGTCCCATGCCTGAAATATGACTCTCTTTTAACCTGACTTGATCATGGTAATTTATATGTAATTTGTCATTGTAATTTATTCATGTTTATATGTTCATATTTGGTTGACCCTGCCACCTTTTAGCTTCAAACAGTACCTGAGACCTTATTTTCCTCTGAAAACAGCTTAGTTATTCACTTAAGGAAAATACATATTCTGACGTGTATTAGTACCCCACTAGTATTGTAAACATGAAAAAAAATTCTGAGTTTGAATTTCTTCTCCAAAACTACATACTGCCCCTTTGAGAGCTCAGATTGTGCAGTTGTCACATTCAAAATGAACAGTAGGTATAAGAGTGCACTGATTGATTGATAAATAAGTTACATTAACTCACCTCAAGCCGGCATCTTATCAGTGTGCTTTCTGTCTGCCTCTTTTGTCTCTTTTTACCAGAAGGTGTGCACAGACACATATACACTGATCATAACATAGCATTATGACCACCTGCCTAATATTATGGGGGTTCCCCTTATACAGCCAAAACAACTCTGACCTGTGAAGACATGGACTTAAGACCTCTGAGGGTGTCCTGTGGTGTCTGGCACCAGGGCATTTTATAGTGGATCCTCTGGGTCCTGTATGTTGGGGGGTGGGGCCTCCATGGATCAGACCTGCTCCAGCACGTTTTATCGACCAGATTGGGATCTGGGGAATTTGGAGGCCCAGTCAGCACCCTTAATTGTGTTCTTCGAGCTGTTCCTGAGCAGTGTTTGCACAGGGCACATTGTCCTGCTGGGGGCCATCACTGTTGTGATGAGGGGGTGTACTTGGTCCACAACAGTGTTTGGATGGGTGGTGCGTGTCAAGTGGCATTCACATGAATGCCAGCACCCAAGGTTTCTTAGCAGAACATTGCATTTTGAGGGGATGATCAATGTTATTAATGTCACATGTCTGTGGTTTTAATGTTGTGGCTGATCAGTATACACTCATGGAATCTCTTCTGTTGTTCTTTTGTGGTGCATCGATACATACAGAAAATGCTGCCTTCCCCCCCACCAAGTGTAATTTAACACAGAAAAGTGTGAGCTTGAATCCATAACTTTGAATCTGTTTTTTGCAGGGTTAAGTTTTCCTCTTCCTAACTTTGGGGGACACCCTACCCCCAGTCCCCTGTAGTGATGGCACGCAGGACCACCTACCTACTAACTTGAGGTGTAGCCCAGAGAGGGTGTGTTGCAGCCCTTAATCACTGAGCTACATTATTAAATCATAGTAGCAGCGATGATTAACATTGAGTACATGGGTGACAATAATGACACTATTTTCATAATGATCTGGTGGGAGATTGAGATGATGCTGATTGTGATGCGCAGTGGTACTGAATAAAGGTGGAAGTGGCAACAATGGCAGTGACCATGATGATGGTAGAGGTGCTGATTTGAAAGGGATGAATGTGAAGAAGGAGATGATGATGATGATGGTGGTGATGATTAAGATCACACTGTTAACGATGGTGATGATCTTACCCCTTCCTGCAGGCATGGCTGTCATGGGCTGTTCAGTTTTTTTTTGTTTTTTTTCTCCTCTGTTTTCACCATAATCACAGCAATCACTCAGCCTTTGTTCTCTACCATGTAAGACAATGAGCTGTGATTAGTCAGGAGAGTCAATCAAAACACCCACAATTAGTCTATATACATGTACAGATTATGGTTTCTCACTCTCTAGTGTACACTATATCAAAACTTTGTTTATTGATACAGTAGGTTGAGACTTTAGACTCTCTCATTGAGTCGCTGCACTTCCATGTGTACGTTTCTCTTGTTTTGCTCTCATGTCAAAGTATTTCTCTGAGAACCTTCATCAACATGTCTCTGAAATGTTCTGTTATTTACTCAACAGGCTGAAGCATCCATACATTTACTATAGCAGAGACAGGAATGTCGAAATCTCTGTCGAGATCACAAAAGAATGAAAACAGAAAGAATCTGGTTCTGTAATTTCCATTATAACTCTCAAAACAGCACTGGGTTTTGTTGAGACCAAAGGGCCCAAGAAATGGGCAAGATGGGTTCTGGCACTTGGTCCAACATTTTA
Organism: Diplodus puntazzo; assembly: GCA_963678695.2. Taxonomy (NCBI): domain Eukaryota; kingdom Metazoa; phylum Chordata; class Actinopteri; order Spariformes; family Sparidae; genus Diplodus; species Diplodus puntazzo. The sequence continues at coordinate 21,379,529 of OZ023175.1, read as the reverse complement.
CCAAACAGTAGTCTTAAATGTAGGCTCGAGTCAAGAAATAGACTCAAAGAAGATCTTTTATTGGGTAGTTTATTGGGTTCTACAATTCAGCAACACCAACCAACAGTGAGTCTGGTCCTGGAAGCGAACTTAAAGAGTTCTCTCTGCACTCCTGCTTTTATACTGAAGGGTCTCCACATATTTCTTAATCACCCGCCCCTGAGGGCCAATTCTTATGGTGGATGACATTGCCCAAACTCTTGGCCCCCTGAAGAAGTGCACTGTAAGCACTTGTGGCTACTGTGGTGTAAGGCAAATACATAACGAATTGGAGAAATTGCTGTGCCTGCAGTTAGAAAAAAACAAAAACAAAATCAAAAAAAAAAATAGACCAACTGAACCAACCATGATCCAACTGCAAATCTCACAGATGGGGATCCCAGGCCTGTGAGCCGACGGGAGTTTATTTTCTTTACAAAGTGTGAGGTTTTGATCTTAAAGGCATTCTTTTCCTCTGTAACCTGCACATCAGTGGTGGCCTTTGACAAGGGACATGAGCATTAAAGCTGCAAGCACATTGAACAAAAATATGTCCTTTATGATTAGTGCAATGATCCCATCTAATTGTATGAAAATCAAAGCATCTCAGGCCCAACAGTGGGGTGTGTCTGAGGATGCTTTGGAGCCTGCTGACCATGCTGGAGCCCAATCACTGCAGAACTTTTGCAATTTTCCCAGTTCTAACATTTGTGCTGATTTGTGTGATCATAATAATCTCGACAAAAACATTGGATTCCTTACAACTAGTGCCAGGGCCCTCTAGTACAAGACATGCATTGTGCATTGTGTACATTGTGTTAGTCCACACAAGCTCCCATTAGTTTAATGAGGCAATTATTTAATTATCCAAGACTTCCTCAGGTAACATCCATGTGAAATGAAAATTGGCAAAATGCACACACAAGAAATAACAATGCCACCTACATGTAAGTGTTCACATGAATAAAATAAGTTCCCATAATTCTAAAAATAGTCTGGCAGTTCCACAGAGGTTCCACTGAGACAAAACTAAAAAAAAAAGTCAACTGTGCACGCTGGCGGCCCCAAACGGAGACAGAGAGTAGGGGGGAATAGAAGAAAGAAAAAGGAGGGAGGAGGAGAGGAAGGGGAGGAGAGGAGGAGAGAGAAAATGGCACTTGATTGGTGACAAAAGATAACAAGAGGTTGCTGCAGGGAGCCTCCAGAACTCAGAGTGGTGTGAATAGACCCCATCTGGTTCCTTCACAAAATGCTGAGGAGACACAGATAATAGCATGTACACACACACACTTACACACACACTTTCTCTCTCTGTCTCCTTCTCTCCCTGTCTCTCTCTCCCTACTTGGCCTGACCAGTCCCGGGTGGCCTCATCGCCTGGTCCAGGATCCCCCAAAGAGCTCTCTCCTATTGTCTCAAAGCGTAAACTTCAGCTAGACCAATTTAACGTGAGAAAACATGAGGAGGGCAGGCCGCAATGTCCATCTGTGGCTGGTTGTCATGTGGGGGCAACCAAAGAGGCAGCACGTTGGAGAAAATATTCTTGTTCTGTCTTCTTTAAGGGACATTTAAAAATAATTTTAAATAAAACTGCACTCATCTTTTTTGACACAAAATACTCCCTGTCCATCCGATGTCACCTCAAGATTAGGACAGATTACTCCATGTAAGAAATTTCACAGGTATAAAGTCAGTCGCAAAAACACAATTTCCAATGTGACTTTTTTCTTCAGCTATTCTAGAAACAGCTACACTGGGGGTTGGGACACAATGGAGATGCAAATAAAAATAAGTGAATTGCCTTCATTTGCCTTGAATACAAATTATATTTATTTATTTGTATGAATTGGTGTCGAAATGTATTTATTGTGTTTGATTTTTACGTTTTAGTTCTGTATTCTGTTAAGCATTTCTGTTTCATTTTGCAAATGAGGGGTTATTAGTTGATGAGAGTCACTCAGAGTGCACTGATCAGCTTTACAAGCCTGCTATGACAGTGGTCGCCAGCCTCTCTGTGTATGTTCAGCTAAATGCTGCCAGAGCAGTTTTTCTAGGGGCTAGGCCTCACTGATGACTGTACAACAAACCACTTTACTACCTGTGCTGTCACACAACTTTGGAACTTAGCTGGTTTTGGTAAAGAGATGGTAATTATAGAGAAAATACTGAGCACATACAGAGTTTCCTGAAGGACAGACAGGTTTTCTTGTTTCTTAGCTCATCAGCTCTGCTTGCTGTCCTGCTAGCGGTCCTATCAGTTGACTCTGATCGGACTTGGAGCATCTGTAACCCAGGAGCTTTGGACTAGCTTGGGGTGGGGGGAGCCAGCAGGCAGAGACAGATGATAAGACTGCGAAATGCACAGTTAACTAGCTAATGTTACAGCTAGCAGTTAGCATTAGAGAGAATTCTAAGATGTGCCACTTTTCTTCATAAAATATAATCGAGATGAAATTCCTGGGGCTAGCTGCATAAAACTGTGTGCCTACACACATTATCAGCCTTGAATCTACACAATGACAGCTGTGCACATTATCAGCTGATCCTGTTTTATAAATCTGAGACATTGTGGAAACGGATGTGCTTGCATGAACTGCATTTGCACCCCCACAATTATCCATAAATGGATGTAGAAAACACCCTCAATTATTCGTTAGTACATAGGTACTTGTGCCTACTGCACTACTCATTAGACTTATCATTGAGACGAACGGCAAAGAAGAAAAAGTAATTTAAAAAAAGAAAAAAAAAATCTGGCCCCCGGTTGCAGCGGCTGTAAATCACCTCAGTGAGCCCAAGACTGTCTGAGATGGTCTTATTATTTCTCCAAAGAGTGTTCCACCTTGTCCTGCCCTACTGTGCTGTGATTGGCTTTAAGCCTTCCTTTGCTTAATGTAAAAGAAACACTTTAAGAACAGTAAAAAGAAAAACAAAATCATGTTTGTGGGAAAAAAAGGGGAGAATGCAAATGGAAAGGAACAAATAAATACAGAAAATAAATGAGTAAATACATACATTGAGAATTTTTCATAAATTAAATTGAGACTTAGAAATGAAAGAAAATTAATAGGCAAATCAAGATGAAGGTAAATGATCACAGAAGCAAATGTAAACTAAAAAATATCAATTTATGTCAGATTTAAAAAGTATATATTTCTTTGGTACATTTAATGTCATAGTCATAGTCTAGACAGTTAAATCTGAGTGGGTCAAAATATTGTTTAAAGGATAATAAAGAAAAAATAAGACACCAAATAGGTTTTTTTGTAGTTGTTTTTTTTAAACAGTTTAACACCAAATATATATTTTTCTCTTGTGAAATCCAATACTTTATCTCTCCAGGCCTTTAAAAAAATGTGGATTAAGTATTGTGAGAAAAGAAAACCTTTTTCACCTGCTGACACTCACTAGTAAGGCCATCGTGTATGACATGGGATTACAATCAAACATGACTTAAAGAGTCACAAGCCAAAAGGTTTGCAACCCAGTGCATTAAGCACTGTGTAGGTGTGATAGGTCGAATCAGCTACCCCAGTGAATGCTGTCCTTTAAATTCAAAACCATTCTAAAATAGTAGCATTTAATTTGAGCATATCGGCATCGTAATCAGTGATGATGAGACTCGTCTCTGTTGTGGCTCTACTTTGTGTTTAAGACTGATAACACATCTGGGTTTTTACATAAAAACCTGGCACAGCACCGCTTTAAAGACACAAAATAAACACCTGAGACAGAGTGAAAGAGGTTTATGGGGAGACCCCCAGGGAAAATCATATGGTGGGCCGATGTTAACCACACCAGTTGTGAACGCGACCGTGACAATAGCAGTAACTTGCGTTTGAGGAGTCTGACCTGAGTAGTTTTTGCTTGATATGGCTCCCATTGTGCATTTGGATTGATGACAGCTGAATACCTAAGGGGGGTGTAAGAATATGTAAAATACAGTGGTGAGTGTCGCCGTCTCATTCGATATGCAGCCTGGCAATATGGCTCACACACACCACACACACAAACTGAAACACATGGTTTTGTAGCTGCTGCCTGGAGAGGTGAGGTGGTGAGGGGACTGCAGCGTGGTCCACTCGCTACAGTAGGGACATAAGAAAAAGTATGTGTGTGTATGTGTGTATGTTTGTGTGTGTGTGAAGAGGGATGCCACACTGTGAAGATTATTTAGTGCCATCCTGCCCCCCTCCCTTCATGTTGAATAATTCACAGCTTCCCCTCATCGCTCTCATTATAAATATTTCAGCTCGGTGACAGGGAACGCTCGTCTTATGCGACGACTGGGAGATATGTTCTGAAAGAGAAGCACAGTGTGTGTGTACGTGTCTGTGTGTGACACACAAACACACACAAACACAAAGACCTTCTTGTTGGTGACTGTGTGTGTGTTTACGTTGTCATTGTACCCTATTAGCACTGCTGTGTCTGTGTGTATGTATGTATGTATAGTCGTCCTGGGGGTCAAGCCATCCACCCTGAAAGGCGCTGAAGGCCACTACACTATTCTTCTCTTCTCTAATCAGCCCTGCTGCCAGAGCTGTAAGGACCTGAGCGCTAATTCATGGCTCCATTCACACACACACACACACACACACACACACACACACACACACACACACACACACACACACACACACACACCAACATCTACTTACCCCAAAAACAGACCTGACACTTCCTAAAGAGAGCAAAAATAGAGATGATGCTAATTCTCTCTCTTGCTCACTGTCAAGCTTTAAGGCCATTGGCAAAACATCAGTATCACATTGGAGTGTGTCCACCATTAGTGTGGATGGAGCCCTGCCATTGATCTAGTGGTAAAAAAAATTGAGGCTATAACCCAGTCAATGATGACAAAGACCACAACCACCGATAACAGATATCACTGGTTGTTTTAGAAATCTGGAGATTTAAGATGTAATTCTTCAGGAGTCCCAGACTTCCTTAAACTAGTTTGCAGTAAAGTTGATGGGAGGCTCCAGACAGGGTTTCCAAATAAGATAGCTATATTGTGGGCAACTGGACTTGTTTCTTCAAGAAACTAAAACAAGTCAAGCTGCCTATGATATTGCACTTATAATTACCATGACCTGGATACCTGAGAACCTTCATCTACAACATAGTAGTAAACTAAACAAGGGTTACCCATCCAGAATGGTACTGCCAAAGGGTGGCTACAGACACCCTGATATAGTAACTGCCACAGATGCATGGAGGAAAGGATAGTCAAAGCCTCCAATCAGATCTGTAGCAAATTCAAAACACTTCCTTTGGAAACACATTTATGCACCATAGTTGCTGAATTGATCTAAAATAGGCCCAAAAGCAGAATGTGCACACATTTTCTGATTCCTACTTGACCCCCTACTGGTCTTTAGAAGTGCATGCAATACAATGGAAGTTCACTGATTGGGTGTGTCTGACAGAAATGCAGTCGTTTCTGTCTTAACCTTTGTCTCTCTTTAAAAAAAAAAAATTACTTTGCTCTAAACAAAGTAATTCAGCATTTTAATTGAATGCAGTTGGTTGAATGTTTGTTGCAGTTACTTGTTTGTATTCACATGACACTGTCACTTTGTCATTGTCGGGTCACTTTTGAAAAGGTGGTTTAATTGTTCAGTCCCCTGTGTTAACAGTGAAGAGATAGCAGTTCATGGTGCTAATTTGGACACTTGGCCCGCCCATCTAAAACAGGTTTTATTCCAACTGAAGTGGAGATGGGCATAAGCGATAATAGACACGTGAGAAGCAGAGGTTTTGGACTGCGCCTCTTTCTTTGTCTTTTCTCGACACTCCTTTTATTTACTTCCGTCATCTGCCTTTATACAGCTCATCTAAATTGACACATGTTTCGAGTGCCCTCTACCATCACATGCCAGGATGAAACAACCGATGTCCAGCAGCATTAAACTACCCATATCCACCCATAACTGATACTGTGGTACTCTGCGTTTTTGTACTCTTCCTGTTTTGGGCCTCTTGGTTCCAATGAAGGAAAATAATATTGCTACTGAAAACAAACATTTTTGAGAAAATCATGCCTTCAGCTTTTTGTGTGTGTGTCCTATTGCTGTTTTAATATTACAATCCTTGTGTACAAACCCAGGTCCACAGATAATTGCTTTTTCCTAGTTTAATGGGTAGGATCCTGCCTGGCCTGGACCTAGACCTCGACCCCCATACAAGGATGTAGTTTCCACATGACAAACAAGGGGGAAAAAAAACAAAGGTAAATGTATCTACTGGTAGTGAACACAGTTAATTGCAGATTAATAGGGGGTTTAACTGTGATTAGCAAAACATGCATGTACATGGTAATGTTGGTGTAAAAGTAGCATCATTCTTACTAAAACAGAGCCAATCCCTGCAGCCGCAGCCAGGTTAAACATACGGTGGAGAGACCTAAACCAGAAGAGTGAGCACAGTTATAACAACACATTTGGTTTTGTGGTTAACATGTTCAAATATATTGTATGGATGCAAAGCTCATATTTTCATATACTATTAGCTATGCTGTGTAGGTGAAGTTGATATGGGGAAACTTGGACCTGACAGGACATGGAGAAATGGTACCGTGCACACAAGAGAGGGTAATTTTTTTACATAGTCAACATTCACAAAGCCCCTCCATCTGATCTGCCCTTGTGCTGTTGTCTCACATTATAGGGAAATATTTTATGTAGTCGCCCTTTTATTACTCTGTTTTTTTCCCAGGATGTTATCGCTTTGGCATTGTGTGAACCATTGGAGTGAGTGATTGTTGAGTATGGCTCCTGGGTTTGTTGTTGGGGAAACAAAGGATTTGATTTGATTTGATTTTTCTCCTACAGAGAGATGCACTGAGAGGATTTTCCTCAGACCACAACTGCCCTCTTTCACATTCAGAGAAGATACGCCCCCAACAAACAAACCGATAGATCACTGCAAATGATCTCTGTGTGTGTGTGTGTGTGTGTGTGTGTGTGTGTGTGTGTGTGTGTGTGTGTGTGTGTGTGTGTGTGTGTGTGAAATGCAGGGCTGTACATGTTTGTCTGTCTGTTTGTGAGTGCCTTTTTTAACATTGTGTGAGCCTCATTTGTGTGTGTGCAGACTGGAGACAGATCTGTCCTCTAGCTGGCAGATGCCCAGTACAGCACAGCTGGGCCCCAGCCACAGGAGGGGTCATGGGGACCCAAGATTTCCCCTTGGCCCCTTGAGGCTTTTTTAGTCCACGCTTTCAGCAGTGCTGCTTGTAACGTGTACACACACACACACACATACAAACACACACACACATTGATGAATACAAACAAACATTTTGCTCACACAAAGATCCTTCAAGCTGGTTCTCATACATTTGAGCTGATGTCCTGCCCTGTCTCCTGCTCCCAGCCCCCCCACAACGGCTGCTGCATGGCTTTATAATTGATTACTGCCTTCCTCTTGTGATCTTTTCTGCTTGGAAATACCGAGGTCAAGTTGAAAGTTGCCACAAGTAGCCAAACATCTGTGCCAGCTGTTTGAACTCTTTCAAGGCTGCCACTTTGCTACGGCACAGGTGGCACTATGGCAGTTTTGCCGCTGAAGTGTACATTTTCCATTCATTAGAAATTAAACTTATTGCAAAATGATGAAATGCCTGACTGCTAGGGGGGCCAAAGGGACAAAACAAGCCGGCCAGGATCGCTAAGATAGTGTTGTTACGATCCACTTCCAAGCGGGGCTTTTTGGGGGCTTTTTTTGTGGTGTGAAAGCAAGCAGGCCAATCATAGGATTTTGTGATGACAACAAATGGGATTTCAGTGCGATTTCAAAAGCTAAACTTATAATAGATAAAATATCTACTGATTGTGAAATCTGTTCAGGATTATTCTGATTCTGTTCTGCAAAGTATTTGCTTAACATGAAACATGTAAGCGTGTCAGCGGGTGTTTTCCCTGATTAATGGGTGAAAAGCTTTTAAAACGGCTGTGCTTAGATCCTACTCTCTGAGCTTTGTCAGTTCATTGATGGTATGTGTCCACAGGGATACTTTAGATGGGATGCCATTCAACACCTCCCACCTTCATCATAACCTGATTGGATGAACTCTCCAAACCCGACCAACATGGCGAAAGGTCAGTGAAGTGTGTTTCTGAGATTTTTTTTTTTTTTTTTAGAGATAATCCATGTAGTTGCAGAACCAGAACAATTTAACCTGACAATGTTTAGTTTTTAATTGTTCAGGAGTTTCTAGTGGTGGTGTGTCACTCCATGCAACCGACTTCAATTTTATGCAAATGCAAAGAAGTGGGCAACGTGATGCCACATCTCGTGAAAACATGTCTTATATTTATGTCTTATATTTTTTTAAGAATAATTACATACTGCTTAAATCAGTCCAGACTCTTGTCTGCAGTGCTCCTTCAAGGAAAAAAAAAACACTTTACAAACCATATGATGATCTTATATAATATAATGCATTGCAGTAAATTAAACTAGCCAACAATATTTAAAGTAGTTAAGTTGAGCTCAACCATAAACATCTGGATAAATACAATGACACATATGTTACAGCTGGTAATGGACACTAAGACAGGGAGAAGGTTAAAGGAATTTATTATAACTGCTCTAGTAGAAGGCGGTGGAAAGAGGCTTAGACTCGGGCTCAGGCAGGTGTAGTAGAAGAGACTCACAGTTGCGTCAGCTGAGGCTTTGGTGAAGGGTCTGGTGAGTGGAACATGGAGGAGCCACAGTGGAGTGAAGGCTGGTAGCAGAGGCGATGGAGGCTGTGTGGCAGGGTGGCAGCAGAGCTGAAATGTGAAGGTAGTTCGATCACTGGAGAGCTTCGAGAAGAAACAAAGCTGAGTGGCAAACACAATGACACAAGAGACGAAAGTCACAGGTAGCAGCGCAGGCTGAGAGACCGTGTGCCAAATCAAGGAGATGAAATAATCCGGCAGCGAGTAAAGCGAAGACCAGAGTATTTGAGCTGGCACTGATGATCAAATGCCCTGCATGTGTGTGAGAGGCAGCCATCAAGAAAGCCACTTTACACTCCACTGTGGCTTCAGTCGTAGTCTGATCGCCAGTGTATTCTAAAATTTCAGCTTTTTGTCTCTCAGTTAATGTTCTTTTAGGCAATGTTTTTGCCATCATGAAGTCCTGAGGGGAATTTTCCTTTGGAAAGCAGTTTTTCCAGAGGAGGAGGCACATTTGGAAGGTATGTGCTACACATAAACACGTTCTGCTTAATCAACATTGATCAGGTCTCGCATCTACAAATCAGACAGTAAGTTAAATCCAATTTACCTTGCCAGTGTCTTATTACATAGCCAGTAGGCTAATGTTTGATATCAAACTGATGCTCAACGAGCTATCTAGCTACTGAATCTGTGATTTTAACCTGTCATTTATCAATGAGTTTCAACGACCAAATGTTTTTTAATGATTTGCTGACTCTAACCTTCTGACTCTGACCCAGCATTTTATCATAATTACACACGTGTTTGATAAACAACAAATCTGACTTCTACTCATCTGTGCGTGGAAATACAGCTGGCAATTCATCTGGGTTTTGGAGAATTATGAAATCCTTCAAAAACAGTAGTTCCTCTGCCTCACTGCTCCCTAAGATCTGTCTTGATTAAATCAAATCATAATAATCTAATAATATGTTTAACTGTGCTGGCTCTCTATCTGTAGGTTCTTCACCATTTATTTTCTACTGTTTTAACATTTTTAAAAAAGTCGCCAAATTTCCATAGACATTGGGGTGAGTAGATAATGACTGACTTTTCATTTGTGGGTGAATATTTCTTATGCAACAATATTGAAGTCTTGAAATCATCATGGATGGTCAGCACTCATCATTGGGCTGTTTAAAGCATGATTAATTATATTAATTATGATATGTCATTGGATATTATTTGGTCAATAAGAGTACATCAGCAGTCCATTAAGTTGTTTTATGACAATCTTTCAGAAAGAACTGAGGCAGTAGTCTCTGACCACAGGAAGTTAAATTCCATCAGTATGAGTATTGGTGTACCTCAAGGGACCATTCCTGGTCCTCCTTTGTTTATCATATACAGCATGTAAACCCTCCTCGTGCTACCCCAAATTGTGAGGTACATATTTATGCAGATGGCTCTATTTTATATGCCCCTGGCTCCGCTCTGAATTTGGCTTTCAGGCTTGTCCTCACAGCAGCAACAAGGGTTTTATGCTTTTAATGCTTCATGTTATCCCCTCTATTTCTTCCCATTTACTATTGCTTTTGTCTTTTCTGATTAATAAAGCCATGAAAATCCCAGAACAAAAAGGATTCTGAAATTGAAACTATAACCATACATATCATCTTTAGGTAATCCTAAGAGGTGGAGTCCAGGATATATCCTATTTCAACGCACTTCAAGTACACGGCCAGCTGAGCAGAAAGCTCGCTCACTGGTTGTGCTTGTTGCTGGAATGCATAGCACGCCTCAAGCCAACATGGAGAGGAGAGGGTATGTGTTACGTGATCTCTCCAAAAGACACCGACATCCTCATTGCACCTGTTGACAGTGAAGTGATTTAGCAGGTTATGCTGCTTTACCCCTCATAGCCCTTTTTGTAAGGTGACCCAAAGCCGCCCGATGGTCAGTTGGTTGGTTGGTTGGTTGGCTGGTCGCACAGTTAGGGCTGGCCCATGGTATAGGCCTTATAGGAAAATCCATAGAGTGCCACGAACGAGGGAAGAAATAAAAATATCCAAATGATTAACTTTTTTTTTTTTTTACTAATGAGATTTTATTTCTGTTGATTATAAAACTTGTCAAAAAGGCCAACAACAACATAACTCCATAACCTATTACGCCATTTGGTGCCCAGGCAGGAAAAAGAGAAGACGAGGAGAAATGGGTAAGAGACGGCGGTAATGTGGTGAATTTCATAGTAGTTACTGTTGGAGTAGAGCATTTCTAGCTTACTTGGAAGATGGCAACGTTTGATAATCTAATAACATTCAGAGTTTACGTTAGTAACTCCATGTTGGAAAGACTATTCAGGCGTTTGGGGAATGACAAATATTTTACATACTTACACACAAACACACTTTTCCTTTTAAGTGTGATGCACGAACTGGATGGTTTCACCATCAGCGGCTTTATTTATTAATATAACATAACACCCAGTCGTCACATATACTCCTCCTCTCTCTTCAGATGCATTTTGAAACATTTTTTTCCCACACCTGCAGATCCTCGGCCACCTGCAGACACCTTCATCTCAGCACCTTACAGAGATGCAGCAACAGCTTCTACTACATAATCAATCAGTGAGTGTAAGAACATGATTGGTGTGTGATGGCAATTGCCTGAGATGCAAGGGGCGTCATGCTACCTCTTAAGACTCCCTGTGGAAGCTGATCTGAAAGTGATCCACAATCCAGCTATAACATTAGACCCTTGAAACTTGGATTTAGTAGAGCATGCATTTTCCTCCCTCATAAGAACAGTCATTGTGATCAGCTCATTTTACTTATTAATTCTATTCCTCTTCTGGGTACAAGTTCAGTCTCTCCGTTTTCACTACACTCACATGCTCTTACAAATATTTAAACTGACACACAGGGATTGAAACCTCCTCTCAAGTCTCCAAAACTTTAAACACATTTCCTGCTTTACACACACTGAGCAATTCAAAATGGCACTTTTTAAATGCACTGAACACGGCTCTCTGCCTAAAACACAAGAATCTGACATAAAGTCACATGTTTGCCATTTCAAAACACTGCCAATCAAAATGACAATACATGAGCTAATTGGCCACTATATGTGCCACCTGCCCAAACAATTGTTCCAATTGCTAGCACACTAAAATGGCATGCATAGCACACATATTTAAACTGACACGCAGAGAGCAATTTTCTGCAATTTTCTTTTTCAGTTTACTTTTTTGTGAGCATTGTTTTGTTCACTCCAATGTAAATATATCTGCTGTGCATATGTTGCAACTGACTTGTTTCAACATCGTGTGTGTATCTGCAAATATTTCTGTGCATGTGAACAATGTGAAGAATTCTCTACAATTTGAACTATTTTAGTATTATGGCAAAGCATACCAAAGATGAGAGTGCTTTTCATTATGCCCGACAGTGTGTAGTTGGCTAGGCAAAAATCCGGTAATATGAATGAGGTGTGTGCCATTTGGTGCAAAAGTTTGATTTTGATTATGCTATATGTAGTGTTGGTTGCAGTGCTTCATTTTGCAGGATATATGAGGTATTTTGCAATTTGGGTGTGTGGTTTTGTTAATTATGTTAAGTATTTTGATAAAAAACAGCCTAGTTTGCAAAATTGTGTTTTGACATCTATGTGTGTTTGACACACACATAGATGCACACAAATATGACACTCCAGTGTCCTCTTGACCCATTATGCCTGGCTTTAATAGAACAGCCGCTCAGGAATGGCAGAAGAGGTTGTTGAGGGGAGGGTTTTAGAGATATCATAGGTGGATGGAAAGGCAACACACATGCTGTCTTTGTGCATCAAGGAAACAAAGTATTTTTTCAGCAAACTGAAGGGCAGGACGGATGGCTGTAATTGTCACTGTGTGTCTCTCTCTTCTCATTCCTCCTTTTCCATCAGATCAAATGAACTGCTAACATTTGTTTTTTCATGACATGAAATGTGCTGTGAGAAGGAAAGTTGTAATTCGCCAGAGGAAATACAGATGGAACCGCAGCACAGGTAGTCAAGCTGCAGGTGGAGGTCTTTCAATCTAAGATAACTGTTATATTCACCACGTGAATTGGAAAACAATAATAATAATAGTAATAATAATAGTTATAATAATAATAATAATAATAATAATAATAATATGTTATCTGCTTGTCATTAATTTCTTAATTATCATCATTTTCCCCAGGTCACAGTTGTTGATGTAACATTACAGTCGTGACAACTTACAGACTCAGACCTAGGGCCAACAGAAACTGTCCCCTTGATCACCATTACCAGCCTTGGCAGTCAATGTGTAAGGGGGAATGTGCAGCTTGTGTCTGTTTGTGTATAGAGGTGGGGTTGGGGGGGTCCTTAATTTGCACATATGGAAATGATTTTTCTCACTGCGCCTCCTTCTCTGTTGTGGCCAGATGGAATTAGAGAGCGCTCAGAAGCCGTGAAGGCAAACACATCAAAAAGGAGAAAGAAGGAAGGGGGAGAGTGCAAGAGGGGAATTGGCAGAATGGGCCGGGGAGAGGAGAAAGACGAAGTGGATGAGAATGGAAAAAGCAAGAAAACGAAGTTGGTTTCTTGAGGCTGAAACAAAGAAAGTACAAAGTACAGTTGTAGCAGTCCAGTGATGTCACACTTTCTCTCTCTTAGCTGAATGTCAGATTGATTGCTCTCTTTTTTCCACCTGCTGCCCTCTGCCCACAGGATGATGCACACAAGTGCTTTATGTCATTTTTTTGTCCCTTTTTTAATTCAAATTTACATCCACACATTGTTTAATCTAAAGAGAATCATGGGATAGGAAATGAGCTAACATATCATCTAATATGGGTGTTGTTTTGAATTACAAATAAGGGGCTCAATGTTCTCCTGACCTGGGAGCAGCTCCCCTCCCTCCCTCTATATTGAATAATACGGTTGTAAGTAGACTATGCATTGTTTTGACGTATCATTCCCAGTATGACGGCTGAGTCCTGGCAGTGGGAAACTAGGAACAAAACATCGCACTCTGTCTTCTCTCTGCAATAAATCTGTTGCTTTAAGAGGAACCTGGTCATATTTAGCTAAGCAAGATTATGAGTATACACGCTGTACTTCCTATTGTCAGTGGTGAGGCTAGCCCTGTTTTGGGTGGGCTCAAGCCCATCCAAAACTTGCCTTAGCCCATCCTATCGTTTAATCCACAAATCGTATATCCAGGGCTGCAGACTGCGACCAAGTGAATCTGTTAGAATGACAGCTGGCAGGCCAATGTGTGTTAAATGGGCAGTGAATGGCACTGTAAGTGGCTAATGTGTGGAGGGGGAGGGTCCGAAAGTTGTTCCGAGCGCAGAAAGAGAAGGTTTCACTTTCAGCGAACAATGGCGAAACGAACTCCGTGATTCTACCAGATACGTGTCCGCTGCCTGGCGGAGCTGAGCTGGTTTTTCACTTTAGATAATGTCTTACCCCCAATTTCCACTGGATACGTCTCCGCTGTGTTGCGTCTCCGCCACGCCTGCGGAGCTGATACGTTTCATTTTAGTCAATGTATCAATCCCCACCAGGTGCGCTGCGCTGCGTATCAGCTCCGTACCAGCTCCGGCAGTCCGGAGCCCTCTGGCACAGATACGCAGGACTTCTATTACTGGCGGATGCCGGAGCACAATGCAGCAATTTAGCTGAATTTAGCACGGAGCAGACAGGAAGTCAAGCACAGACATAACAAACAACATCCGGTTACTTTTCAAAATAAAACACTCCATGTTGACATCAGCACACAAATCTCAAAAAAGAGACAAACACAAGCTTTTCTGCTAATCCTTCGGTCGGGAACACTTCGTGTCGTTGTTTTTAATAACACAGACCTATAACTGCGGTCGCGAGTGATTATGTGATTATCGTGGGAACTCCTCGGCCTCGTGACGGCAGCTGTCTACCGTACTGCGCCGTGGCAGACTCAAACCACAACCGGTGGGGATTGCTGGATGGCGGACGGCGGAGCAAAACCGGATCGGAGCCACAACGCAGATGCGCAATGCGCTGCATATCTGCTCCAGCAGTCCGGAGCAGATACGCAGGACTTTTTATTTTGGCGGATGACGGAGCAAACTGCAGCAATTCAGCTGAATTTAGCACCAAGCAGACAGGAACACGCACAGAAACAACAATATAACATCCGGTTACTTTTCAAAATAAAACACTCCGCGTTGACACCAGCACACAAATCTCAAAAAAGAGACAAACACAAGCTCTTCTAGTAATCCTTCAGTTGGGAACACTTTGTGTTGTTTTCATAACACATACTGTATAACTGCAGCACTGCAAAACTGGATCGGAGCACAATATTATAGACAGACAGCTGTGGTCAATTGAGCCTTCTCCTCAGTTTACAAGTTGATCATTGTTCATCCTTAATCATTAATGTTATACATCATAGGTTTAGGAAGATATTAGACTCTCATCCGGTGAAATGGCTGATTTAGTGGGGGGAGTGTATGTCAGTGGAACTTGTACATAGATCATGGTTGGATAATCAAAGATTCTTGTTTTATATGCTTTTATGAAAAATCTGTCAGCTGCTTCCTGGGGGCTGAGCCCCCCCAAAGGTCAGATCCTAGAATCACCCCTATCGTCATATTCTTCTGACCTAATTTCTGACATCATCATCGAGAAGCATAAGAATATAACAATGATTGTATGAGCAAATCCCACCTAACATCTGGGGGTCACAGAGGCCTACTGGTTTGGAAAATGGCTAGAAGAAGATAATTGTCGGACAGACTGTAACAGGAGACACTGGCTACGCGAGCAATGCCTGTGTGTGGCGGAACATCTCACTTTTCATTTTAGGCGTCCATGTTCACAGGTTAGAGCAGACACACTGCCGGACTGAGTAGCGTGTCAGGCAAGGCTGGAGCAGCGCATCATCTAGAGATTCAGAGTCTTGGCTATTTTTTACTGCGACACGTGTGCAGGTCTTCACATCAACATATTGATTGATAATTACCAAAGGCAAACTCTGCATAGAATGACAGGGCACTGCAGCGCTGCCCGCATGGACCCACTCATGAGGTTGCAGGTATTGACAGTCTACACACGAATAGAAAAAGTAGATTTTTTCAAGTTTGGATTATTTAATGATGTCAGAAATTAGTGAAGTTTGAAATTGTGAAAAAATAACAAGAATATTGATCATCTAGTTAACAAACCAAGAGAGTATAAGCTGTATCTTGCAAATTTCCCAAATCTAGCAAAAACAGTCACTAGGGTATTGTGGTTTTTGGGCTCACTTCCTCAAAGGTGTCGGCGTGTAGTATGTTGATAAAAGAATTCTGCGGAGGCAGGCTGGTGGAATAGTAGAGCAATCTTTATTGAAACAGACCTTGAGCCCTGCGTCCGGATCAGAAGTGGCCGCATCCTGATTTTCTCAAATCTATGGCAAAAGCAATGCCAAAATGCTTTGCCCTCTGCTCTCTCGGAAATCCAACTCTTTGGAGATCCACCAAATACCACCCCCGTCTCTTCCTGTGCAAGGGTTTTTAGAGACCCTTCTCCAGTACCTGCCTACTTCTCCTAATTGGTCATTTTTTGGGAAATTAGCCAATAAACAAAAAGGGGAGTTGACCTGTCTCCCTGCTCCTCCATAACTCATCTAGCTACCAAATTGACCCCTCTGTCCTTCTAAGGGAACATAAACGTTTGGGCATCTCCCACCATTTGGCATACGGACCAACCTCAGGTTTACTACTTTATGATGGCTAACCTTTCACACTGACACAGTTTGGAAAACTACTCTAGGACCCTTGGAGCTGTGAGTCTCATTCTGTCTGCATTCCTTAACTTACATAAGGAGAAACAATTAATCATGGTTCAGTCTAAGCTAAGTAAACTCAAAAATCAGAATGTGTTGTCATCCAGATACCTCAGTATCACATAGATAGAAACCTTTAAAGTGAACACAATACTAATATTCACTCCATTTACCTATCTTTTGACAGGGTTTTTATCTTATCTTATGTCTTTCCTTTTTATTATTTTTTGAGGTTTAAACTCCAGAGCTTCCTCAGGGGGGTCCTCCACACTGGGAGCTATGTTGGTGGGTGGGTTGCTCCTGGGACCCTGTCCTTGGGTCCCTTCGGCCCGGCCAGCGGTTGTCTGTCAGAGTCGGGGGGCCTGGGCACTGGTGCCCCTGTGGCACAGATTGTGAGTCCTCCCTGTGTGGACGGCCCCAAAGGTGGCGTTTCCTCAATCGTCAGTGCCATGTCATGTCTCCTTATTGCCAGTAGTAAGAGTGTGCAGGTGTGTGTGTGTGTGTATGTGTGCATGTGTGCGTGTATATAATATGGAAGGTGGGAGGGAGGGGCTTTCTTCTAAACTGTTTTATCTTTCTTGTGTAAAGCACTTTGTGCTACATGTCATTGTATGAAAAGTGCTCTATAAATAAAGTTGATTTGATTTGTTTTGAATATTGCATAATACATTTGAAGGAAATTAGCCAGTTTTTGTAGCAAAATGGTGAATGGTCTTGCATTTCTATAACGCTTTTCCAGTATGCACTTGTCACATTTACCCTTTCACACTGATGACGGATGCTGCCAAGCAAGGTGCCAAATGCTCATCAGGAGCAATTCATGTTTCAATATCTTGCTCAAGGACACTTCGACATGCAGCTGGGGGAAATGGGGATTAAAACCAGCAACCTTCCGAATACTAGATGACCTGCTCTACCTCCTGAGCTACTGCTCTCAGTTTTTTTATGCAGGAGCAACAAGTAATTTAAAGGACCCATGTTGTGCGTCGTTGTTTCTGGCTGGGTAGATGGATGGATGTCATTTGTCATGTTGTATTGACACAGACAGGGATGGAGTTGTTAAGCAGGGGGCCAGCAGCGACATGCGTACAGTCAAATTCGGCCCGAACATGAGCACCCACATGTGGGTTCGTTCAGACCCTCTCAGACATGGGCGGATGTGTCATTGACATCTGACCAAAAGCGGGCCCTCACGTATACATCGACATGGAAACTATGAATTGGCATTTAGAGTTAATCCCAGTTTGGCTGCAGTCCCAGTTTTACTCCCATCCCAAACCCAGTGCTCAAACCATTGTGAGCATGAGTCCTAATCACTGAACCTTATTTAGCGATGGTAGCAAATATAAATCCCTCATTCTAACTTGAGTACCACATACAGTATATCCCTAGTTTGTGTCCAGCTGTAGTCCCACTCTTAATCCAAATCCTATACACAGTTCCAGATTCAGCACAAACCATATTACAGTTTCATTCTTAATCCCAGTTATGTCCTGCATTTTAGCCCAATCGCAGTTATTGCCTTAGACTAAATCCCACTTCTATTAGCCCCTAGTCCTAGCTTTGGTCTCAGCCCAATTTGCATGCAGCTTTAGGCACATTCCCAGTGTCATTTCACTCTTTTCCAGTGCCAGTTTTGGTTTGATAGGCTGGACATACTGGATGCCTGTGTACTGCGTGGCGGCTGCATTTCTGAGCTGCTGTCGCACACTCATGTGTTTATGTTCATACTGGCTGCGTTGCTGCTGCAGAGAAGCACATCTCATGCATCTAGTGTGGCTGGTCGAACCTGTTGACATGGACACAGAAAGGAAAAGTGAGAGATTATGCCATGCAAACAGCGCCACAGACACATCCAGTGTGTCCAGCCTGTTAGTCCTAGTGACACAGTGTCACAGCATGCAATCGAAATTACATGTCCAAGGCTATTTCCACCAGTAGCTCCATCTAGGGTTCCAGTCTTTGTACTAATAGCACAGGGAAAGCCACCAAATCATTTGCAGCACTAGTCTAATTTTAATCTCACTCCTGGTATTAGAACCAGGTTTAGTCCCAATCCCTTTCCTTTCATGAGACCAAAACTACAGTCAAAACTTCATTTTTAGCTCTAATATCATTGTCAGACTAAATCTTGATCCCAGTCCCCAATATCAATTCCGATGAAGTGTCTCTCTCAGGTTTAGTCTCTGTCCTTGTTTAAATCTGGGCCATATCCTCACACTTAGTCCTCATGTGGTTGCCTCGTTCTTTGTGTCTCATTCTGTCCCAGTCCCAGTACCGGCCCAGACCACAGCTGTTGTATTTGTCCTGCCATTCTACTCCAAGCCTTGGTGTTTCAGTTCTCTTGCCAGGTCATAATTAGCATTTCAACTAGTGGTGAAAGAGGCCTACACCCCCCTTCCTTCCTGAGTGAAAAACACCAACACTCAACTACTTCAATAAATTCAGAAGGTTGGGGGGATGGCAATTAGAAATCTGATTAACACTTTACCTCCAAGATTTCCATTGGAAGTTTTAATGAGGGGATGTGCATGTGCAGATGCACATGCATGTGTGTGTTTGAATGGATTTCATAGTAGTTCCATATGCTTGTGTTAACCGTTTATCGTCTTCTTCCATAGCCTGGCAGTCATTGTGATGTAAATAAGTACAAAAAATATATACATACAAACACATGCACACTAATATATATATATATATATATATATATATATATATATATATATATATATATATATATATATATAAAAATTAATCCAGAGCTGTGTTCTGCTCGTATTTCACTCTCATATACTTACTGACAGGGATGCATGTGCCAGAAACTGTCAAATAATTTGTTTTCATGCTAATTTGCAATTTGTACATTATACATCCACCCCGCTGTGATGGAAGGTGGCAAGCCAGAACTTGCGTGGTTGAGCTGTCTGCTTTGTCAGCTGACAACATGTATTGTGTAAACTCTCAACGATTTAGTGCAAAGTATTGTGCTACATAGATTAGATATGCTTTAGCTATGAAAAGAACAAAAATCTAGAAAGACGAAAAAAAAATATCTCTGTCACTGCTGGAAATAAAATAGTGTGACTTTTTTTAATTTGTTATTCTTGAAATATTGCATCCTTACTATTACTAACAGTAACTGTTCGGACTTAATTGTTTTCTTGTACAGTTTTTACTCAACATAATATTGCATATAGTAATATATTTTTGAAATATTACTTTTTCATTTCTGATGTATGACTTTTTCTGGAAACATTGCATATATTCTTGATATCACCACTTTTTTTTTTTCAAGCATTATGACTATGTTCTCAGAATATTTTTAACATTATCCTTAAATTAATAAATAATAATAATGATAAAAAAAAAATAGTGGATGGACTGTGTTTGCAAGATGTCAGCTTTCTGAAGCTAAGATCTCAACAGGGAATTCACCAGTGTTTTAAATGTTGTTGTGTACGTTTGTCTGCATGCAAACAAACAAAAAAAAAAACTACAGGAATTGTATGTTGTCATTAGTACCAGCAGAACTCAGCATTACATCTGACAATTTTAAATGGATACAATTTACTTGGATACGTGAACCAGCACTTTCCACTCTGCCATTTGCCCACTTTTTATCAACCTGAATCACCAATCACACTGTGCAAAAAAATCATTCAAACACAAACCACCAATAGGCCATCCGTCATGTCTCGTCCTGCATCCGAGGTTATGTTTTCTTTCTGATCTCATTTTTTGTTGCATCTTCATCGTCAGTCCTCTTCGCACAGCCATCAGCCGGTCACCACCACAACACCCTCCCCAGCCGGGTGTGAACCAATGTATTTGGGACGAGCCAAGATGACGCCAGCAACGTCGATGTATTTATTGTGCTAAGTTGGGACACTTCATGGCTTCCTGTCCAGTAAAAGAATGGCTCACCTTTTTTCAAAAAAACATGGTGGCAGAGGACGGGGGTGGTTTGTTAGGCTCCACTTATGTCCAGTTACTCACAACTATCCTGCTGCTATGGGATATGTTTAGAAATGTTTTTAATTGTGCATTTCAGCCGTTTAGTAATGCTGCAATGAAACGGCCAAAACAAGGATTTCTGGCGAAGAGAATGGCTACTACTTATCTCAATTAGCTACTGTTTTCGTCCAGAAATTTTAACCAATCCCTAAACAACGGGGTGACAGGATTTTATTCTGGAAACACTAAACTGAACCTTTTTGGACACGGACAAATCGTCATCTACTCAACCTGTATACGAAACGGCCAACACAGTGGCCAAACTAAAGCTGTCAAATCCTCCAACCAACAGGATAAATGGCATGCAGCAAAGACAATATGTAACTTTGATGTATTTCTTCTTACCTTCTCTCTTCTATTAAAAGCCTAACAAGGGATGGGAGTTGGAAACTAGCATGAGCTATAATCTCTGTATGCAGAACATCAGTCACATTGACTTGTTTGTAAGTGGAATGGTTTGAGTGGAAATGCTACTATGTTAACCTGCATTGTCCCTTTCAAATGAACTAAATTAAATTAAATTAAAGAGGAAGATGCTGGTGAGCTGTACATTTTCCTGTTTCTTCCTCATGCTCACTGACTAACACATAATTAATCTCACCCTCTCGTTTTCTGTGTATCAAAGCACTGATCGACTCTGGACCAGATGAGAACTGTACCTATTGGAGACTTGCATGAGTCCTTGCCTGAGCCCTCAGAAGCCAATGCCCCGGATGGCAGGTTACTATTTAAAATTCCGAAGAACACCCTTCCAGAACACACAGGCTTTTGGCAATAGCCTCCAGCTCCATGCTACCAACCACATTTCATGACAGATATTGAAGCTTAGAGCAGAATGATGCCTAGACAAAGGGAAGATCACCCCCCCCCCCCCCCCCCCCCCCGCTGTCTGAATCTCTGCAAACCAATAGATTGGTGCTACAAGCAGCAGAGAGAAAATAGAAAAAATCACGTCATCCTGATGACCTTGCTCACTACCACCACCTCCTCTCTGACTTCACCTCAACTGTATCAGCAGCCAAATCTGCCTTATACCTGTCAAAGATCAACTCCTCTGCCTCAAACTCTAGGAAACCATTCTCCTTGTTCTCTTCCCTCCTACCCCCCCTCTCTTTCCTCCCCCACTGCTGATGCAACTTACTTTACCAAGAAATTAAAAGATATCAGCTCCTCATTTACTCCTCCTCACAGTTACTGAGTCACTCGGTGCCGCCAGAGCCTCGTCCCTCTCATCAGTCCTTATTCTCCTTGACTTATCATCTGCATTTGATACAGTCAACCACCAAATCCTCCTCTCCACTCTGGCTGAATGTGGCACTGCAGATTTTGCTCTAACCTGGTTCACATCATACCTGACAAATCGCACCTTTCAGGTCACATGGAATGGCTCCTTGTCTAAACCCTGCTTTCTGGAAACTGGTGTCCCTCAATGCTCAGTACTAGGGCCACTTCTGTTTTCACTTTACACTAGATCACTAGGCTCTGAAATCACATCACATGGATTGTTTTATCACTGTTATGCAGACGACACACAACTGCTCCTCTCTTTTTCCCCCCTCTTCCAATACCCACGTTGCAACTCGCTATTTTCTGCAAAAGACTCAAGACTCTTGTTCAGACTTCACCTCGACCCCACACAGCATGACTCCCTTCCACCCACACAAAAAACTAACATAAAACACATGCACGTACCCTTGGCACTTAAATCATAGCACTTATGTACTCAAGGTATCCTTGATGAATAGCAGCTACTATGCTCCGATGAAGCCTTTAAACTTGTTTATATGTTTTTCTTTTTTACTTTATTGACAGTGATATGTTGCAGTTTCTTTCTTGTGACACATAACTTATTGTAAGTCGCTTTGGACAAGAGCGTCTGCTAAATGCCCTAAATGTAAATGTAAATGTAAATGTTAAGAACAGTACATCTTTTCACTGTGATGTTAAGCATGTCCAAATGTATCACATGATGCAACCACAGCTTTTTCCACTCACACAAACAAGGAGGGATTGTGTCAAAACACAGAGGAAGGAAGTTTGTATCTCTTTCGCACAAGAGCAAATTGACTGGCCTGAGCTCTGACTCTTAATGTGGACTAATGATAAAGTACCATTAATTCTTCTGGGTCAACCACTGACGCTATTATCAAACTTTCCTGAATTGTGTTTCTCTGTTCCTTTTCTGATTTTGCCAAAACTCCCTCTCCGTCTTGCAGATAATGAAAGAAGTGGCGAAGCCAGCCTGAGATGGAAACAGTAAGGCGCGGGTTAACAAGCTAACAGAGGGAGGGATAAAGAAAAGACCATCATCAGTTGACACACGGATATTGAGAAATAATTGAAAGTGCAAATGAAGCGGTAAATGGAAACATATATTAAAAAAGCGCATAGATGAATGTTTGGTAATCACAACTGGAATTGGTGGAAACTTCTAAAGCATGGTAAACAACAATGTTATCTGGTCACTTTTGTCTTTGCTTTTGTAAAGAGCAGGGAAAACTATTGTCTTCAGGATTCTTTCGTCACCTCATCTTTTCTCCGACTCTGACTTTTTCTCTGGTTGATGAGGACTCACCAGCCTCAGAGCCCTGCACATCTTCCCCTGGCTGGCTTACCTGGAAGGTGGCTTGTAAGGTTAATTGCAAAATGAAGTTGATAAAGTAATTAATGCATTTGTCAGCAGTGTCTTTCTCCTTGCCTGCAGCCATCCTCCAGCAATTGGGCTTTTCTTCTTGCCTGCCTGGCTGCCCTGGTGCTGCCTGGGAGATGCTACACTGATATAGCTCTCTCACATCTGCAGCAGGTCTTTTGTTTTTGGGGGAATGTGATGGCAATGTCAGTCCACCCCTGATTAACCAGAGACAATAGCAGGCTGGACCCCTTTGTGTGTGTGTGTGTGTGTGTGTGTGTGTGTGTGTGTGTGTGTGTGTGTGTATGTGTGGGTGTGGGTGCGTGTGTTTGCATGTACTCCATCCCTCTATTTTGGCTCGTCTGTCTGATCCAGGACCATCAAAATGCAATGTTAAAACAATTCAGGGTACTACTTCTGGAGGTTTAAATTCTGCATGGCTTCTATTGGATCAGCAGTATTTTACAGTAAGTAAGTAAGAGTATATGATGTGTGGTTAACGATATAATATGTAACATTTCTGTAATGTTCAAAAACTACTTTGTGTTGAGTTGTGTAATCACATCATTCCAAATGTTGACAACAAATTCTAACCCAGGGAAATCCACCAGTTTCCTTGAAGCAACAGAAGGCATACTCCTGGATTCCAAATCACACTAAAAAACCCAGAAAAAAAAACTGAAAAATTGGCAGCCTCTCAAAACTATGGTCTGAATTATTTAATCTGACCCCACACTACCTCTCACAGTGCCTTCCAAACTGGGGCCCACAGGCCAAAGTTTACCCACCATAAGGTACAATTTTAGCCTGACAGACTGCTACCAGTGCAACAAAAATAAATATACAAAATGTAATGCGTATGCCCATTAAATATGTCAAAATCTCTAATTATTATTTTTCATAATTGAGCATAGCTGCAAAGTGACACTCTGCAAAAGAAGTCAGTCAATTAAGGGAAGTTGTGATCCATTTTATATTTAACACTGCAATATGGAAGTGTGTTTCCACCCAATCCAATGGAAAAAGTGCCACAGAGACAGGACTGTTACTAAGTACACAGATACCATTAACAATCCAACAATACATACTATGTGAATATTTCTCAGCAAACTTTATTTTAAAAGTCTAACTGGTAGTTGTGCCTGCAAAGACCTGCAAGTCCAAAGAAATTATTCTGTAAGTCAAAAATGAAAGCAGCCTCTACTACCCACATTTATATTTCTTGTTAGGCAGTGACCTCTAGTGGTAGTAAAAGTTATAACAGCTTCAAAGGAGGAATTGAGGAGAAGTACTATAAACAGTGGAAAAGCCATGCAGGGAGGAGGTCTGGGAAGGACAGTCGGGTTGAACAAGCATAGGACTTTTACTCAGAAGACCATTGTTCATGTTAAGTGTGAAGCCAGAGGCAAGACCAAAAAGTGAGTCCTTGTTAATGTAGAACGAGCATGTTAATGTGGAGAAGCAACATCACGTACATCCAACGATGTAAGTTACTTAGGTAATGTTGTTGTCTTAGGTAAGGTTTGTAACAGAAGTCCCCTAAGCAACCTAGCGATTGTAACCCGAGCCAAAATGTTTTAGTGCCTAAACCTACAAACCACTACAATGATCATGTGTTTTTGGGAACAATAATATATGTTGTTTTGGGAGATGCTGACAATCAACCTATATGTCGTTGAGGCATGCATATTCGTTGATCCAAAAAAGGGGTATGTACAGTCTGAAGCTTTGGGCCACTTACAAAGCTGCTATATATAACGAATTGGCAGTCAAAACATATTTGCTATATAAGGAAACATGATCAACTTTATTTTTGAAGACAATTGTTAAAGATAATCTGAAAAAATAATTTGCCTCTTGGTCAAGTATATCAGTGTGACTGTCAGACATGTCCTTGTTAGATACAATTCACCTATATCACATTTGCAAAATAACAGGTCCTGGACTCTCTCACCCTTTTCCATTTTAATAAAAGCAGTGAGAGAAGGACCTCCCATGTATGCAAGCTGCAACTGAACAGAGCTCTGTGGCAAGATTCCTAATTCACCAAGTCCCAAATGGTGCAGATTAATTATAAATGAATGATACAGAGTAAAGTCCCATGGCCTCAGGGAAACGCTCCCTTCCTCTGCCATGAAATATATATGCAGCTTAACTCTTTATTAATAACATATTTATAAACGGATTATTGATTCGTAGGATGGACACAGGTTTATCTCTGCAGAGGAAATTCCACTTCACTAAAGAGTTAAATTAGAGCTTTGGTCAATCATTTTTAATTGATGTGTGTAAATAGAGGAAATGCTGTGTGTATGTGCTGATGTACTTGTGGGAAAATGGATAAATAATGTATAAACTTAAATTAAGTAAAACTAGTATAATTCACAGGTTTGACCTATATTATGTTTCATGAAATGTCGTTGTGTTTTTTGAAATGTTTTGTTTTCTGAAATTTCATTGTGTTTTCTGAAATTTCATTGTGTTGTGGGAAATGCTGTTGCGTGTTGTGAAATGTCCTATTTTGAGAAGTGTTGTTGTATTTTGACCTTCAGGACCACCGCATAAAGCAATTGCATTTTTCAATCAACATTTTCTTCATAACTTGTTTACTGCCGGTTTAAGAAGGAAATGTAACATACATGGAATATTCTATTGCGATGTGAAATCACACAAGTACTTACCACCATGTTGTAGCATTGGTAAGTGCTATCAAATTGTCACATGACCACATAGAAGATAAGCTAATAGTACTCATCTAGACACCCTAAAAGAGTGGCTATGGAGGTTGAATGACCCCAACAGAAACAGCAGAAGACCGGGCGAGAGGCCAAAATGGTTATGTGTTTATCTATAAAACTACAGCCCAACCACTGCTTAAAAAAGACACTGAGCTGCTGTGTGAACTTGAAGTTTGAGTCAAGAACAGAGAACACAGTCCAATTAAGTTAACCAATTGGAGATGGAGTAGGGCGGGTCTTCACCAAAACATAAACAGAATCCATAATAACATGTAACAAACATGTAAAACTCAAGCATGTGAAAGTATGACTTGTTTTCGTAATTGCTTAAAACACGTGTTGCCTAACTGCAGCTCATTGTGTCAAAGCGCTATACACAAGCCAAGTAGGAAGCTACATAAAATGCAAAAAAAAGGAGAAATCAGCGCTACACGGTTTAACTTGGCACAGCCAAAAATTGCCAATAGAAAAGCCTCGCCTCGTCTGTTTTGGAAATGGATGACATGGGTCCCATTGACAGTTGATTTGAACCACAATCTTCTGTCACCTCTAAGAAACAAAATACAAATTCTAAAATATGTCAGTAGAATTATACATATCTAGGCATTTTAATATTAACTATTCATTGAAAAACGTCTAATTGCTCGCCTAAGGAAAAATACAGAAGTCTGTTTTGAACTTAATTGAATTGTTAATTGAGTTAATAAGAGACATGCATTTCTAACTGAAATACAGAGACCCCTTTTGTGAAATGTGTAATTAAAAAGTAAGTAAAAAGATAATGAATAAAAAAATAAAATGAGAAGCAATATTCTATTTCTTAGACCAGCTCCTACCTTAGTTCAATGATGACAATGGGACAAGGTCTGTGTGTGTTGTGTGTGGCTGCTGTCTTCATGTTGGCCTCCAGAGAGCAAAGCTAAGGCTGGGTGAGGAGGTGCAAGCTGTTGCACATCTCGACGGCAGCACCTGCTATTACAGAGGCCGTCTGTCAGTCAACGTGGCCAAACACGCGTACACAGATTTGTACTTTGTGACAAAAATACCTGATTAGCATGCCATGGGGAACACGAGTAAGGTGGCTGAGAGAGGACACTCAAACATACCCTAAACCCCATATAGAAGGAGAGAGAAAAAGGGAAGTAGAATGTGGAAAGAAACGGACAACTCACGATAGCCACAATGAGTAAATGTCCATTACATTAATATGGCCAGTCCAGTAAAGTTTAGGAGATATTAGTGGCAACTGCAACTGCAACAGCAAAATGTAATTTGTTGTATAAATTATAATCTGAGTTGCACTACTTTCCCTGCATCATCCACATCACAATATACAATGTGAACATTACACTGATGTGCAAAGACATGCAGCTATGATTGGAGTGTTACGTCTAGTTCAGACCAACGATTTGCAACAAGATGAGTTCAAACTTGCAAAAAGTTGCAATGAGCCACTCTGGAACCTTCTGCAAACCTGCCAGCTCACACCAATTTGATTTGACAGGATGGTGTATCATATCATCACCTCCATGGATAAGATTGTATTGAATGCTAAGCTGAAATCAACAAACATCATTCTGATGTATCTGTTCTTATTCTCCAGGTGTGTGAAGACTGGACGGCAGTATATATGGCATCCTCTGTGGATCTATTGGTTCTGAAAGCATATGGGTGATTGTACATACTGGCAGGGATTTTTTGTTTAATGTGCGTGAGAACTAGGTCCTCGAAGCACTTCAACAGGATAAGGGTGAGTGGAACAAGGCAGTATCTGTCATGACTGGACACGGTTGACATTTTAGGTACAGGAATGATGATGGTTGTCTTGAGGCATGAGGGAACAGTCTCCTTTGAGGGTGAGATGTTAAAAATGTCAGAAATAACAACAGCTAGTTAAAATTGCCACATGATTTTAGTACATGGCTAGATAAACAATCCGGACCAGCAGTCTTATTTATATTCACATTCGACAGCATTCATCTCACCCCTGCTGTGGCTACTGTCAGTGGCTACTTCTCTGGTGGCGGAGCAGGCTTCACAGCTGACTCTTCCTTTAGGGGATCAAAGCGAAGATAAAATGTTCAGCTTATGCTGCAGTGTAGCCTCATACACGAGTGAGGCACTCCTGCTTTTGTAGCCTGTGACTAGGGATGCCCCGATCCAATCTGCAGGATCGGGATCGGGGTCGATATGGGCATTTTTCCACTGATCGGGAATCGGCAATCTTGAACGCGGACCCAAGGCCAATTTTTTTTTACGTCAGAGCACAATTTGTGGCAGAACTCAGAGGTGCACATAACGTTACTCTGGCAAACCTGTGGATAAATTGTCTGCAGTGTGGAAATAACTTAACTAAGAAAGAGAAATCAGTCCCACAGTGACATGTAACATATGCAATACGACCGTTTCGCGAGGGGGTAACAAAAGAGCTGTATTTAATACGATGAAATATTACAGAGAAATTAATTGCTCTGGATAACCAGCTCATCTTCGTGGTAGAGTACCAGGGTTTTCTTCGTCATCTGGAGTGTTTGAATCCCCGGTATGGCCTACCATCTTGGCATTACATTACATTTACTCCATTTACGAGATAGAGATTGAGCCGTCACCTCACCATTTACATGTTTAGTGGATATGGCGGGTTAACCGCGGTGTGGAGTTCAGAACGGTGACAGACGCATGGAAAAAGCTACCCCTGAACCTGCTGGTCCAGGTGCGGGGTGAACAGTCTGTGGTTTGGATGAAAACAGTCACTGACAATGCTACGTGCCTTTTGCAGACATCGCTTGCTCTTGAGAGCTTCGATAGAGGGGAGTGAGGAACCGGTGATGCATTGGGCAGTTTTCACCACCCTCTGCACTGCTCTGTGTTTTCCGGTCAGACAGAGCAGTTGCCATACTAAAATGTGACACAGTTAATAAGGATGCTATCGATGGTGCAGCGACAGAAGTTCACCAGAATCTGAGGAGACAGATGGACCTTCTTTAGTCTCCTCAGGAAGAAGAGTGAGCCTTCTTGATCAGAGTGGAGGTATTGAGGGTCCAAGAGAGATGTGGACAAACAGAAACTTGAAGCTGGTGACGCGCTCAACCTCCATTCCGTTAATATGGATGGGGGTGTGTGGGCCATCATTTGACTTCCTGTAGTCTACAATGAGCTCTTTGGTCTTCTTGGTGTTGAGAGCCAAGTTGTTGTTGGCACACCACGCTGTTAGGTGCTGGACATCCTCCCTGTAGGCCGACTCAATCTCAATCACCGTTGTGTCGTCTGTGAAAGTAGTAAATGAGGGGGCTCAGCATGCATCCTTGTTGAACGTTAGTGTTCAGGATGAGCATTGAGGAGGGGTTGTGATCTAACAGACTGTGGTCCTTACTGTGTTGGTTAGGAAGTCCGGAATCCAGTTGCAGAGGGAGGTATTGATGCCGAGGACACTGAGTGTGGTGATCACTTTGGAGGGGATCATGGTGTTGAATGCTGAACTGAAGTTGATGGACAGCATTCTCACTTAAGTGTTGCCACTGGTGGGAGAGGGTGGAGTGAAGCACCGTAGAGATGGCATCTTCTGTACTCTGAGGTTTTGTAGTGGTTGGTTTATAGCCTGTGATGGCCTATATGCCTTGCCACATGAGTCGGGGCTCAGAGTTGCTCTTGAAGTGCTTCTCGATCCTTGTTGGCTGTGCTTGGCCTTTTTGATGCCCTTCTTCAGGTTAGCCCTGGATGAGCCCAAGCATCACCTGATCTGAGGGCGGTGTCACATGCTTTCAGCAGGAATCGAACCTCTTTGTTCATCCATGGCTTATGATTAGGGAATGTGGTGATACGTTTGAGGTTAGTAACACTGTTGATGTTGGAGTTTATACAGTCCAGAATGGAGGAGGCATATAAGTCAATATCTGCGTGGGAGTCGAGGGTGGCCTGAGTGGCAAATATATTCTAGTAATTGTTTTCAAACCGCTGCTGGAGTGCAGAGTCTGCTCCCTCTGTCCAAACTTTGACTGTCCTCACTGTGGGTTTCACACGTCTGATGAGTGGTGAGTACTTAGGCAGTAGGAACAGTGAGAGGTGGGGGAGGGGGACAGCTTTGTAGGCATCAGCCATGTTTGTGTAGACATGATCCAGCGTCTTGCCTCCTCTGGTGGGGCAGGAGACATGTTGCTGAGTATTTGGGTAGTTCAGTCATCAAGTTTGAGTGATTGAAGTCACCCGCAACAATTAAGGCTGCCTCAGGATGGAGAGTTGTTTGCTATTAGCAGTATGCAGTTCTTTCATTGCAATCTTAGCATTAGCATCCGGTGGTATATAAGCTGCAGTCACAACAGTAGATGTATACTCTCTGGGCGGATAGAAAGGTCTACACTTAACCATGAGATACTCTAGGTTAGCTGAGCAGTGGCTTCCGAAGGAGGTTGTGTCCCTGCACCAAATTTTATTGACATAAATGCACAGACCTTCACCCCTGGTCTTACCGGAGTCAACAGCTGTTCTGTCTGCTCGGAAGACGTAGCGCCCTGTTAGCTCGATAGCGCTGTTGGGTACATCGCTGTTGAGTACGTCGTTGTTGAGTACGTCGCTGTTGAGTATGTCACTGTTGAGTACGTCACTGTTGAGCCAGATTTCTGTGAAAATCTTGATGTTGCAGTTCATAGTCCATTTGTGGGTGGTAATCCGCAGCCGCAGATCATCTATTTAGTTCGCCAGAGGTCAGACATTGGCAAAGAAAAGACTTGGTAGAGAAAGCCAATGAGGAGTTAAGTTTAGCCTAGCTTTTGGCCCTCCTCACTTCCCTCGTCTTTTTTTACATTCTCAATGCTGCCTGTGGTTATTACCGGTCGATAGAGCGGAGCTAGCTCGTCCTGCTGTTTTGGCAATCTCTGGGAGTTCATCCATAAAGTTGTCGGAATTGTAGGAACTGATGTTCAAAAGTTCCCGTCGGCTGTACAATATGCACACTAAACTGTGTTTTGCGAAAAGACTTGAAACAAGCAAGCAGATAGCCACTAATTTACAAAATCTGGAGAGACACAGTGCTTCACGATCCGTGCACGCTGCCATCTTGGATCATAACCTGATCAAACCTCATCTTTAATTGGTATTGACTGTTAGTTTAATGTCTGCGGACATCAACATCAAACGGTAAGTAACAATCCAGTGTGAAGCCCCCTTTCTGTAACAGCCCTGATAGACACATGGATTGAAAACATGAAAACCCCCTTTTTCCAACCGGGAATTCTGGCAGAATCTGCCTACATTAACACATATCTGGACTATGTAGCAAGACCTTGTTTTTATATCATTATAGTTAGTGAAGGAAATATTGTAGAATCCTGATTTATTTTGCTCTAAATTTGGGAATTGTTTACTCTTTGTTTAACAGTTATTTGCACAAAGTTCTTTGCGATAATTGCCTAAAAGAGGAATTCACTCATGTAAATGTTTTCCTTTCCTTTTCTCTTTTTGTTTTTTACTCCCAGTTAACATATGGCTTAGTTACGATATTTTAATGGGTTGTGGTGGATTATTTATATATATATATACTTAGTGTCATATTGTAAACTTTTGAAGGACCATTTATGGAGTCTACAAAGCGGATGGTAGAGCATGAAAGAAGATGGTGAAAGGTGGTAAAGCATAAAAAAAGGGAAAGAACATAAGAGGAGAAGAAAGGGAAAGGGGCAAAAGTGATGATGGAGGAGGTAGAGCCTGAGAAGATAAACATGGATGAGAGACAGACAAAGAGAAAAAGACAATGGAGGATAAAGAGTTATGAATTATGTTTGCCGGTCTCCCAGTAGATTGTGTGAGTCAGTGGTGCAGCTCTGCAGAACCTGTGCTTAGTAGCGTGTTACATTAATGAGCTAAGAGCTGCTCCGAGTCTCTGAACACACACACGTGCACACACGCGCATGCATGCACACACTCATACACACACGCAGGCATGCACACACTCGCGCATGCGCAGACACACACACACACACACACACACACACACACACACACACACACATAAAGACAGCAAGGTATTCCTTGTGTGAGTGCATGTGTCTGTCAGGAGTGACAATACAGGAGTGACATTTATGTCACTCTTAGTGTTGAGAAAAAAATACATGCTGAACTACTGAACTACTGTAAATTAACTACAACTAGATCATTTACTTCTCCTCTGGCGCTTAATGGTGGTGTTAACACAGAGGATTGTGTAGTTTCCCCAGTAAACACACCACACTCTACACCTGTTGCAGTCGTTCCTGACCAGCTAGCAGCTGCTCTTCTTGGGTTATACTTCTCCTCTGGACCCACTCTTCACTGTGTGAGTGTCTCTGGGCTACAGAGAGTGGGCAGGCTGGATATCTAAAGGGTTGCCCCTCCAAGAACAGCCTGGCAGCAAATGCCAAAACCAAGTAACTTTCAAGCTTGGTGTGTATCAAGGGACAACCCTCCCTGTGTCTAGCCCAGATACACAGCTGCCAGCCGATAAGTTCTGTATGAGAGTAAAGTTAGCATTACAATCACCTCCTCCAGCAACACAGATAAACCAGCGCACAAGTTTGTTGCATAATATGTATCAGCATTATCAATACTTGGACTGTGTTTGGGTTAGTGGAAATTGATTTTCTGATGTTAACTCTTTCTTCATCACCTCCAAGTTAAAATAAAGTTATGCACAGCTAGTGCTGCAAACATAACATTACACTATGTGTTCTTTAACTTCACTGTTCAGCTGTTTTCTGTCTCTGTATTTTAACTGCCATGTATGACAAAGAATGGGCTTAAAGTTGCATTACAGTCTGTTGTTACAGTACAAATCGTTTCAGTTATTTTCCTTGCTCCACACTGATGCAGAAATACATTTGCCAGTGAGTGTAACTACATTTTAAATGAAATAAATCCATGTGAGTTTTGACATACAGTGACAAAATGCATCCTTGTTTAACTGTGAAGCTCCAGAAATGTTTTGTGGCTCAGTGGGTCAAGTCGTGTAAAGTGTACCCAAAAAATTACTGTTCAATAATTAGTTATGTAATGTCAAGTCACAAGTCATGTACGTTTCATCATTTTGTCATTTCATAATAAATGTAACTAAATCAAAGGAAATCTCAATTGTAAAGCTGACCAAAATAATATATGTAATCTTACCTCAAGTAACACTGATAATCGAGAATTTGGGTAGTATTTTTCATACCACTTTTTGGTTGCTTTGACGGGTAAACATGGTCATTTTTGCCTATATCTGGGTAGTAAACATAAGCCACCCTGCTGGGTTATAACAATCCAGCCCCACCCACTATGTTACCCAGTACTAGGTTACCAAAATAACCCAAATTGGGTTATCTTAAACGGTGCAGTTTTTAAGAGTGCTGGCTTTTAGGGTCCAGAGAGATGATATCGGGCTTACCTGAAGTAACTCCTCTGTGTGAGTATAAGTGTGTACTGAGGAGGATTATAAGTCGACCCAGGGCGGGGTGGTTGGCTGGGTGTAGGGGGTAGTGCATGGTGGTGGGTCGTTATGTGAGGTGCTGTTGACAGCATGTGATCATCTCAGGCTTGCAAAATAGCAGGAGCTTTATTTTCCTCCCTTTCAACACCCTCTCTGTTGTCTCGAGTGTCTTGAAAAGTGCTCAGATCATATGCAAAGCTGTTTTATGCTAATGTGTGTGTACACACTTTGGTAGCAGCATTGGACCGGCAAACACAAACTACATAACAGCCTTTCTTTTCCACCTGCCTGACGCCTCTTGCTTCTTCTTTTATTTTCCAGTTTTATTTCTCTCGCTCAAGACAAGTTGCAGCCTTACGAGAATGTGGGCGATGGGGAAGCTATAGAATAAAAACAAAACAAGCTGGTCTATTTGTCCATTTAGGGATTCATTAGGTGAAAGGGAGATTACGTCATGTTTAACGAGGATGTCCAGATTGTGTTGGTAAAAGTACTCAATTAAAGCAATCAATTCATCAATGCCTGCTTCATTGACTGAGAAATGTCCTACATGCACGAATGTACTGTATATATAGTATGCATATACTATGTACCGTAACTATGTATGTATAGTGCATTCAGTGATACACTTACATTCAACACACTCAGCTACCAGTCCTCATTCTGCAGACTTAGTGCATGCTTTCCATGAAAATAAAGTATCAAGGAAGCAATCAGCAAACACACACCATTTTCCTGTTTACTAACTAAACTATGTTACAACAACACATTGCAATAGCCCATATTTCTCAAGATATTTTTTCAGTAATTTCTCTATTTCTTTTGTTGGAGGCAGTTGAAGTGACCAGGCGTCTGGCGGTCCAGAGGCAGTGTTTAACACCATGTGGGGGGCATCAAGGCCCTCAGCGCTCCGTCTGTTGACCACTTGGCCACATAAATTTCCCTCTTTCCACAATGTCTCCCTCACACCTCCCAGCAATGTGATACTCTCATGTTTTTGTAGAAGAAAATTTACATTTTCTGCAGATCTCATGTTTTTTTTGTTTCTTTTCTATTTTCATCAAAAGCCTCGTTTGAGAAATGGAGACGTAAACTTCTATGAAACAGTGTAGTTCATTACAGATAGGGTTGCTTTTTTATATTGTGTATCAAGTGTAATGGTATGAATAACATTACAATTCTCTAGAGAATATACATTCATGGCAGTGGTAGTTTAACCAAAGGCAACATGGACTACTAAGTTTTCACCCTTGCTGGCCTCTGGATTTCAAACAGATTAAACCACTTCCCTTTGGCTTGTAACAATCCGCTTCATGTTCAACCTCACAGTGCACAAATTCACACTCACACACACATTTAGTATTGACTGTAAGTGGTAAATAGGCTGTCAGACACAGACCCGCCAATCCGTAGACAATGAGCTCTACCTCTTCTGCCACAGCTGCCCTGATAAGTGTATAATGTAAGTTTCCTTTTCTTTCTACAGTTTTGTAAATCACCAAATATTATAATTAATAATAGTTATAATTTCACAAAAAAAGAGAGAGTTTGCACTTTACTGCTACTAAGTCGTACCCTGCATAGCTGTGATAAGGTGCAGTCCATTTTTTCAAGGATTCTCAATTCAGCCACATTGAACTTATAGCATAACTTAGGCCAATGAGTTTCGACTTGTAGTCTTCATCAGGGTCACCATGAAACATGTCGAAAACAAGATTTAGACTATGTTCACACTACCAGTACCCATCCATTCTTAGAATCCATATTGATTATAGCAGTGTAATGGCATAACGTCTCGAAGTCAAAGTATACCACCAACGAGCTGAAGGCACAGTAACTTCAATCTGACGTGAATGACAGGAGATGTAATTAGTTTTGATCCGTTTACTGAAAAAAAAGTTTTAAATCACATTATGTGAGTAGAAAAACTATTTGCTCCCGTCCCTGACAGCGCTCTGCCCGACTCTACTGCAGATGACGTCACTCGCTATATTAGAGAAAAAGGGCATTCAATATGACATTCAATTTAAGTGCATTTTAAACATTATCTGTGTCTTATATAATAAATAGAAATTATACACTATGACGTTAGCATGCATTAACTTATATTGTCATATTGTGGCTCTTACAAGCAGCAAAAAAAAAACACATGGAATCTGATTATTGAAAATCAAATCCAAAACAACTTTGGAGGTGGTTTGAAATGTGATTCATAAATATAAACTGAAAAAAAAATCTGCTCCGAGACTTTACAGTGTGATTGTTTGAATCGAAAGATGACTGATGCATCCAAGTTGGAAAGCCACTTCAACAGCATTCAGAGTTGTAGACTGACGCATACATTGTTACCACAGCAACCTATGCAGATATGTTGGTGATGTCTGAAACAAATATCTGATATGATCACTATCAATAACTCAATAACTCTCTGTCTTCAACTGTGATGGGTATCACTACTATCACTAACTAGTACTTGCTCTCATCTACTCACCCTTATGTCAATTGAGGGTGTATGCACTGAAATGAGTAGACAAAATAAATCAGTATTCTCTTTTGAGCATCAATGAAGAAGCCATAATGTGTCTTATAATAACAGAGGGAAATTCATGGAAATTTTCCAACTAAACTAAGCTCCATATATGATACAAAGCCATAGCAGATGTAGCCGTAACCTAATTTTTTCATTTCATAGCCATCTGAATGGGTGACAATTATCTCTACAAACTTTGTTTCTGTGTTCAACATGTCTTACCTATTCCATTAAACAGCACTCCTGACCACAATCTACGCTAGGGGCTGTGACACTGGATGAAGTTTCCATTATGTCTTCGGTCTGTGTATGTGTGTGTGTGTGAGTGTGTTTATCTGTGGCATTGGCCTCAGAGGCCCAGGCACAGCGTCTGCCAGGCTTCATGCATCATTGTGAGAGGCTGGCCATCGGGTGATGGAGTGTCCAGTCACCCCCTCCTAGGGGCCTGCCTGAGCCCCTCCTTTCCTCCCAATGAAAAACACACACAGTCGGAAATGAGGGATTGTCCAGCAAGCGGTGGGGTGGTGGAGAAAAACTCTACTCCTTTAGGTGTGTGCTTTGATATGCACGGACATGCTAGAATCTCATCGAAACCCATGATAGAGGACAACTATCAAAGTCACAGCACTGGATACAGACCGCAAAGTAAAACCTCATCTACAAAAGCCATCAAACAAACAATTTATTTATGACGTAATAGTTTTATATATAATATATGTTTTAACTGCACACTTTTTAACATCAGTCAATATTGGTATTGCGTCAATTCACAATGAGTCATGACAGTTTCCAATTTGAGCATGTCTAGTCGAATCTCTTTTTTCCACCCATAAGCAAGCACTTGGCGACAGTGAGATCAACTGCCTTTTAACAGACAGAAACCTCAGATAGAACCAGACTGCCTAAGTCTGCTGGGTTGAGAGACAGAGAAAGAGAGCGAGAGAGAGAGAATAAACATAGATCATACAATCTTAAGAGCGTTGATTGTGTCATTTCAACTTAGTCTATCATCAGGTGTATTTTAATGGATAGTTTTATTACCAAAATAAGAGTGTATCTTGTTTCCTGTAGTGGAGGCATGTCAAAAGATGCAGGTGGGTGAAAATACCTACCTGATTTCAAAAGTTGGGACACTGTCAGACTGTCTCACTTACTGACTTTTTGTGAAATAATATGACTATGACTCTCAATCTCTCATATACAGAACCTAATGTAGCAAGATAAGCATTTTGTCTCGTTTTCCCCCCTGCCCTCTTTGTTTACATTCAGTTGCTATGGTTTCGTTACTCATTTCCGCTACGCAGTGGGGTGGGCCGGTACAAAAGCGGTAGTCCGCCTGCCGATTCGTCCTCTGCGCTCTCGTTGTCACCTGCGTCATTTCCGGGTCGGAGGTTGTGTGCCCGACAGGTATGGCTGCACGCTGCTTCACCTCGCTGCTCGTTGTTATTTCGATCATTATGATCAAGGCATTTTGTGTTTTGTAGGGCGATTGTGTGCTGCTCCATGCCCCCTTGTCCCTGCGTGCGCTGCTGTGCTTGTTTTGCGGTGGTAAGTGTCATCTCTCTCTCTCCGTTGTGGTTGATGCTACTAGGTGGCTAATGCTAGTGTGGTCACAGGTAAATGCTGGCGGCTGCCTGGAGTCCTTTCTCCCCCCACTCTTCTGAGTGTGTGTGAGTGTCTGGGCTACTAAAAAGGTATGTCGTCTATATGTTAACGTGTAACCTCATTTGAAAATACTTGGCCAAGGCTAATGATGGTTTTCCTCAATTAGGTGTCACCGTAGCCACCTCCTTGGGCCGCTGCTGCTTTGTGCCTTGTGTTCGAAGATAATTCTCTGGGTGAAACTCCCAGGGTGGCGTTGTTGAGCTCTTAGTATTATTAGTTTTCTTTTCACCTCCTCCTTGCCACAAACTTGGCGTTGTTGGCAGGGTGTTACTGTAGTAAAAGGCAGAGACGTGTGTTCCATTGTTTGTTTTTCTCTTTTTCTTTTGACATATACAAAGCAGCAGCGGTTCTTGATTCAAATCTGCACTCATGGAGGAGGAATTGCAAGAGCTGCGAGATCTGGTTGCACGGTTGAAAGCGGACAATGAGAGGCTACGTCAAGAGCAGGCCCCTGACGGACCCACCCCTAGTGCCACACCTTCAACCTCATCAGCGGTCCCTATTGCCAGTGTCCCTGCAGCGGAGAGGTTAGTGTTTGTGCCTCGTGACAGGAAGTGCCCCATGTTCAGGGGAAGATCAGGGATAGCACTGGTTGAATGGGTTGAGGAAGTGCAGGCATGTATGAGGGCCTGTCATTTATCCCTAGCTGATCAGGCTTTCTTTCTCTTTGGTCATCTAGAGGGGGAAGCACGTGAAGAGATCAAATACCGCCCTAGTGTAGAGCGTGGAGATCCAGCTAGGGTGATTACTATACTTCAGGAACTCTATGGCTGCTCTGAATCCTATGTAGCCTTGCAAGAGGCTTTCTTCTCCAGAAAGCAACATGAGGGAGAAACGTTGCTGGAATTCTCCCTCGCCCTGATGAGTCTTATGAAAAGGGTTAAGCAGCGTGCACCGACCAGAATGCTTAATTCTGAGGTTTTGTTACGGGATCAGTTTGTTGAGCAGGTTGGAGATAACACCTTACGACGAGAGCTTAAACAGTTTGTGCGTAGACAGCCCACAGCTACCTTGCTTGATGTCAGGGGGGAGGCAATTAGGTGGGAACGCGAGGGTCTATCAAGTGCTGTGAGAGGCCGCAGCAACTCTGTCCCCTCCATAAGTGGTATTCAATATGGAGTTCAGGGTGCTCACCCAGTTGTTTGTGTTCCTCCGTCATCTGAAATGAGTGAAATGAAGGAAATGTTGAGGCGGCAGCAAGAACAGCTGAACCAGTTAACTCAAACCATTGCGCTAATACAGCATCCTCTTCAACATGGTCATTCAAGGCAGCATGGGCCTGTAATATGTAGACGCTGTCAGCGACCTGGCCATTTTGCTCGGGAATGTGATGCTGTGCGTGCTCCCTCTCGCTCTCAGTTCTCCTCTCAGGCTTCCCGGCCCTCAGCTAGGCAGCTAGAATCCGCTCCAGCTCCGGAAAACTAGCACCCACCAAACTTCAGAGCCACAGTTTGGGTGGGGTCTCTACTGGCTCAAATGCTGCGCAAGGTGAATTGCCTGTGTCAAAATTGGTTTCGTCTTGTCCCCATTTAGATGTTAACATGGGTGGAGTTAAGGTGCCATGTCTAATTGATACTGGTTCTATGGTTTCTACTGTTACAGAGAGCTTTTTCCGCCAGCATTTTGAACCATGGGGTCAAGAGCGCCTTAAGTCGTGTAACTGGTTGCAGCTTAGGGCAGCTAATGGGTTAGATATTCCATTCCTTGGTTATCTGGAGCTAAATGTTGAGTTGTGTGGCAAGTTGATTTCGCAATGTGGTATCTTGGTAGTGAGGGATCCTCCTGGTGATGCTTCCCTTCAGGTCCCTGGTGTGATGGGAATGAATGTGATCCGGAAATGCTACCAAGAGCTTTTTGTGCAGCATGGTTTAGCACTGTTTGAACTGTCTTCTGTCACTCAGGCCCCGCGACCCGTCACACGGGCGTTGCAGAAGTGTCACCAAGTGACCACGCAGATCCCTCCAGAGCTGATGGTAAAGGTAAAGGTCAGAGGTAACCGTGCACACCGCATTCCAGGTGGTGTGATTAAAATAGTAGCAGTCACATGCTCAGAGCGGTGTTCTGATACTACTGTGTTGTTTGAACCGCTAGACTGTGGTTTACCTGCTGGCTTGTTGGCTTCTCCATCTTTGGTGAGGGTGGTAAGGGGTACAGCATACATACCCATTGTTAATGTTGGGTCCATCGAGGTACTGTTATACCCACGTACTGTTGTTGGCACTCTGGAACAGGTGAATGTAGTGAGCTTGCCTACAGGAGTCACAGAGGTTCCAAACACAGTAGCCACTTTAGCATCTCAGACAGCTCTACCTACAGTACAGGACCAGATGGAGGGTTTAGATCTGTCTTCGTTGTCCTCAGAAGAGCAGAGTCAGGTGAGGGCCCTCCTTAGGAAATATACATCTGTTTTCTCTGCTCATGACAGCGATTTAGGTTGTACCAATCTGATCTCTCATGACATCACTCTTGTAGATGAGACCCCTGTCAAACAACGCTATAGGCGTGTCCCTCCCTCTGATTATGAGGCTGTTAAAGAGCACATTAATCAGCTTCTTGCCGCACAGGTGATCAGAGAAAGTAGCAGCCCCTACGCCTCCCCCATTGTGCTAGTTAAGAAAAAGGATGGAAGTCTGCGCATGTGTGTTGATTACCGGCAGCTCAATAATAAGACCAGGAAGGATGCGTTTCCACTGCCACGCATCGAGGAGTCATTGGATGCTTTGACAGGTGCGCGCTGGTTCTCCACCCTGGACCTGGCCAGTGGGTACAACCAGGTCCCAGTTGCTGAGAAGGATCGACCCAAGACTGCATTCTGCACTCCATTTGGTCTGTTCGAATGGAACCGTATGCCATTCGGACTTTGTAATGCACCCAGTACCTTTCAAAGACTAATGCAGAGAATCTTTGGTCATCAACAGAGTCAGTCATTGCTCCTTTATTTGGATGACATTGTCGTGTTCTCTTCAACTGTACAGCAGCATCTTCAGCGACTCGAAGCGGTACTGGGTCGGCTTCAGCAGGAGGGACTGAAGGCAAAACTCTCCAAGTGCGCCTTTTTCCAGTCGGAGGTGCGTTATTTGGGCCATGTAATCTCTGCTAATGGTGTCTCCACAGATCCATCCAAGATAGAGGCTGTGGCAAAATGGCCACCTCCTAAGACTGTCTCTGAGCTCCGGTCCTTCCTGGGTTTTGCAAGCTATTACCGCCGATTTGTGGAGGGCTTTGCAAAGCTGGCAGCTCCCCTTCACCGACTGGTAGCTGAGCACGGGAAGACCAGGACCAAGCGGAGGTCCACGCAGAATGCCATCGAGGACTGGAATGAGGAGTGCAGAGAAAGTTTCGAGGCATTGAGGACCAAGCTCACTAATACCCCAGTGCTCGCCTATGCAGACTTTTCTCTGCCGTTTGTCCTAGAGGTCGATGCCAGCCATGGTGGGCTGGGAGCAGTGCTCTCACAGGAGCAAGACGGCAAACTGAGACCCATAGCTTATGCTAGTCGTGGACTGAGGCCCACAGAGCGTAATATGTCGAACTATAGTTCAATGAAATTGGAGTTCCTGGCCCTTAAGTGGGCAATGAGTGAGAAGTTTCGAGAGTATCTGTTGGGCCAACGTTGCATCGTTTACACGGACAATAATCCACTTAGTCACTTATCCTCTGCAAAGCTTGGTGCTGCCGAACAGCGCTGGGCAGCCCAACTGGCTTCGTTTGACTTCGAGCTGAAATATCGATCTGGCCGAAGCAATGGAAATGCAGACGCTTTGTCCCGTCAGCACTCACCTGGCCCAACAGACTTCGAAGCCATGCTCCCTGGCACCTCGCTTCCCAAACCCCTCCAGCAGGCTCTGAACATGGAAAAGACGGTAGTAACTCAAGCAACTGTGACCGTTTTGCCTCACAAAACATCTTCAGACATCTGTGC
Organism: Diplodus puntazzo; assembly: GCA_963678695.2. NCBI lineage: Eukaryota > Metazoa > Chordata > Actinopteri > Spariformes > Sparidae > Diplodus > Diplodus puntazzo. The sequence continues at coordinate 21,338,102 of OZ023175.1, read as the reverse complement.
CCTTCAACAGGCTGACCCAGTCATCCAAGAAGTCCGAAGGTACTGGGACCAGGGGCGGCGTCCCAGCTATGAAGAGCGGCAGCAACTTTCCTCACCTGGGCTCATCCTGCTGCGTCAATGGAGCCGGTTCGTGGAGAGGGATGGGATCTTGTATCGGCAGATCTTTCGCCCTGATGGTGCTGAGCCGATGTTCCAGCTACTCCTGCCTGCTGCTTTAATCGGGGAGGTCTTAACCCAGGTTCACCAAGAGCATGGCCATCAAGGTGTGGAACGGACTCTAGCCCTTCTACGATCCAGGTGCTATTGGCCAGGTATGTGCACAGAGGTTGAACAGTGGTGCCAGGCGTGTGAGCGGTGTCAGTTTGCGAAGGACAACCAACCCACTGCACGGAACCCCATGGGACATTTGTTGGCATCCAGGCCAAATGAGATTCTGGCAATCGACTACACCCTGTTGGATCCTGCTAGAAATGGTACAGAAAATGTGTTGGTGATGACAGACGTCTTTAGCAAATACACGCTCGCTGTCCCCACCCGTAATCAGCATGCCAGTACCGTGGCCCAGGTTTTGGTGGTAGAATGGTTCTCAAAGTTTGGGGTCCCTGCCAGGATACACTCTGATCAGGGACGTAACTTCGAGAGCACCCTCATCCAGCAGCTTTGCAGTCTGTATGGCATTCAGAAGTCTCGTACCACCCCATACCATCCAGCCGGCAATGGCCAGTGCGAGCGATTCAACCGAACCCTCCACAACCTACTGCGCACACTGCCTCCATCCCGAAAAATAGACTGGACCTCCTGCCTCCCTCAGGTCCTTTATTGCTATAATACTACCCCCCATCAGGCAACCGGTGAGTCTCCCTTTTTCTTAATGTTTGGGCAGGAGCCCAGACTCCCCATTGACTTTTTGTTGGGTAGAGTTTCGGACCCTGTGAGTGGAGAGGTTCACGAATGGATTCAGGAGCATCAGGCCCGATTACAGATGGCTTTCGATGGTGCACAGGAACGACTGAAGACTGCTGCTGCACGCAGAAAGAAAGCTCATGATCAACACATTCGAGGTGAACCCCTGATGGAAAGTCAGTTGGTTTTGCTGCGGGATTTCAGTGCCAGAAGGCGACACAAGCTGCAAGACCTATGGGGCCCCACAGTGTACCGGGTCCTTAAAGCACCTAAGGAAGGGGGAGCTGTGTATTCTATCGCCCCAAGGGATGATCAATCCAAAGTCAAGCACGTACACCGTACCCTGTTAAAGGCTGTGATTGGAGCGGAGTCCCCTGGTTGTCCTGCTGCCAGTAATCCACCTTTCCTGAATAAGCCAGTCTCTGATGATGAGTTGTCCTGTGATGATGACCTGCTGTTCCTGGTCCCTGGAACTGCTTCTGTGTCCATCTTGCCAGCTACCAGAGCCGTAGCAGAGACCCAAGCCACCTCTCGGGTGCCACCCCATTCAGCTGACCTGGTACCCACTGAGCCAGGTCCTTCCAGGCCTTTGGTCATAGCCCCTGCACAGCCATCCACCTCTCTGGTTATTCCATCTACCAGCTCCTCTGACACCAGCATCATGGCACCACGGAGATCAGCACGATCAACTGCTGGTCAGCACTCCAATGTCCATCGTATCCCAAGGCCAGTGGGGGAATTTGCGTTGGGGGCTGCAAACTCTCAGGGTTCTGTATCACAGGCTGTCACTGCTCTTTTTAGGCCCTGGAGCTAATTGTGGTTTAGTTCATCGTCGGGGCGACGATCCAAAAGGAGGGGGTAGATTGTAGCAAGATAAGCATTTTGTCTCGTTTTCCCCCCTGCCCTCTTTGTTTACATTCGGTTGCTATGGTTTCGTTACTCATTTCCGCTACGCATTGGGGTGGGCCGGTACAAAAGCGGTAGTCCGCCTGCCGATTCGTCCTCTGCGCTCTCGTTGTCACCTGCGTCATTTTCGGGTCGGAGGTTGTGTGCCCGACAGGTATGGCTGCACGCTGCTTCACCTCGCTGCTCGTTGTTATTTCGATCATTATGATCAAGGCATTTTGTGTTGTTTGTAGGGCGATTGTGTGCTGCTCCGTGCCCCCTTGTCCCTGCGTACGCTGCTGTGCTTGTTTTGCGGTGGTAAGTGTCATCTCTCTCTCTCCGTTGTGGTTGATGCTACTAGGTGGCTAATGCTAGTGTGGTCACAGGTAAATGCTGGCGGCTGCCTGGAGTCCTTTCTCCCCCCACTCTTCTGAGTGTGTGTGAGTGTCTGGGCTACTAAGAAGGTATGTCGTCTATATGTTAACGTGTAACCTCATTTGAAAATACTTGGCCAAGGCTAATGATGGTTTTCCTCAATTAGGTGTCACCGTAGCCACCTCCTTGGGCCGCTGCTGCTTTGTGCCTTGTGTTCGAAGATAATTCTCTGGGTGAAACTCCCAGGGTGGCGTTGTTGAGCTCTTAGTATTATTAGTTTTCTTTTCACCTCCTCCTTGCCACACTAAAGACAGGCTAGCAGGAATAATCCTGGTTTTAATACCTCACTAACGGCGGTCATTATCAGGAAAATAAGTCCCGACAGGACTGTCTGTTTCGTCCTGTCGGGACTTATTTTCCCGATAATGACCGCCGTTCTATACATTATCCCGCTTATTACACAGCTACTTACCAACGCGAAAAAAAAACTTCAGACAGTGTGTCTTTTTACAATTTATTTGTTACCATTCAAAGTATTTTCAGCAGAGAAATATAGTTCGCCAAACTGACGATAAAGACGTTGAACAGAACATTCTTTAGAACACAGCTGATCAATCGTCCGCTGAAATTCAAGTCCTCTTACCAGTCTTTTAAAACTGACATGGCCCATACTGTGCTCTTTTTTGTGTCCAGTTTGTGTCGATCCTCTTCTATTTTATCAACGTCTCTGTCATCCAAAACTTTGTGCCATTTCGCTTGATCCTTTTCGCTGCTTTCCTCTCTTTTTCTTTTCTTGACCGGTGATGACAACTCAGCCTTTTGCCAGGGGTCGAAATCACTGTAGGCTATTTTCCAAAAATATTAAAGTTAATGTGAGATTCATCCATACAAGTGGCCTAGGAGTACGTTTTTTTGGATATGAAGTTGGCTACAGATCAGCTGACGTCGCTTAGCGACCAAATTTGCTGGGGTGATAAGTGACCGGACTACTTGCAGAGCAAAGATTACAGAGTGTTACGAAATACGTGAATCGGAGGCAAAAAGGCCACTTTCCTTGACAGCGGTCAAATATGCTTAGCAACGGTCAATAACACGAAAATAATTGACCACCGAACGTTGAGAAGGCCCATTCTACAGCATTAAGAAGAGCCGTGTAATAAAAGAAGATATATATGTGTCACCTCATTAACTTGTACAGCATGTCATGACATATAACACTGCAAACACAGTATCAAATTATTTTGAATTTATATTAACTGCATGCAAATATTTCACATAAAATGCAACTTTATATGAAAACATAAAAGCAAGCTTGCCTCCTCTCTGTCGTCTGTACAGGGAAAGAATGTGAGAAGCGTCTCAATAACATTCTCCTCCATCTGCAGCCCACTTCCTTCTTTCACATTATTCAGAGGTCCACCAGAAATGAAACTCTTCCAGGTCATTAATTCTCTAATCTAATGTAAACAGTAATTACTGAGTTCTCTCCCCTGATAGCTTAACAACCATTGACACCTGGGCTCACCTAAACCTAGCAACCCACATGAAGGCCAGTTAAGTCAATGACTCACAAGTAGCCTTAAGGATTCTGAAAGGACACTCCCACATAGAGTTAAAAGCCTGCCATCTCCCTTCCAGTTAGTTAGAACTGAAGAAGCCTCTTGGATGAGAGGTGAAACATCTTCAAGAAATTGAAACAAGTCCAGCTGCCTACGACACAGCACTTAGAATCACCATGACCTGGATGACTGAGAACCTTCATCATTCATATTTATTTAATGCACATTTACATCACCTTAATATGACAATAAATATGATCAGGCATCCTACTGATAACTGGTAATACTATACATTTAAACAGTAATAAAACACAATATAACATAAATCTTACATGATCTAATATGATATAAGTAGAACTGAATGTGATAGTTTGTGATAACCCTTTAAAGAGATATACAGTACAGTACAAAGGCAATATGATTAATGTTTGACCTCATCAACTTTATTGATTTTTGCTTCTTGCATTTTTTTATTCTGAATTTGATGACAGCAACATGTTTCAAACAAGTTGGACAGGGGCAACAAAAGACTGAGAAAGTTTTGGAATACTCAAAAAACCCCTGTTGGGAACAAGCCCTTATGCAAGCATCAGACTACTCAATATCAATGGACATGGCATGTCTGAACATTCCTCTGTTCTTTGTGAAGATGCAAGATCATTCCTCTTTTGCTATGCTTACTCCTGTTCACAGAGAAGATGGTCCCTGGCATCTTCTTTTCACTCTCCATCATATGTCATGCAAGTCTCGATAAACAGCTCATTGTGGTTAAGTGTGGGCCATCTGCTTTGTCTGCAAGGCTTTGTAGTTTGTGATGTCGTATGTTGTACACCTTTGGATCACATTTCATATGTATCATATGTTTTCCTTCAGTAATGTTGTGTAACAGAAAGACAGCAAACCTCCGTTTACATTTCTGTGTGGATGAACACATTATGTACAAGGTTTGTGAACAATTACCCAACTTCTCACACTTTCATGGGGACAGAGATCCATTTTTTTATTTTTTATTTTTTCGCATCTGTTTATCTTGGTCACTACCCATACCTTGAACTTTTCCGGTAAAAAAAAAAAAAATCTGAAAGACAAAAAATCTGAAAGGAAAAACATGCTTGTAGATACCATTGAAATCCATCAATTATACAGGGATATTTTGTTTTGTCAGGAGGGGTGACAGGGTGGGGTGGGGCAAGGACGGCTGACATTTTGTCATCTGCTTAACGCTGAAGTCCCTTTGGGGGGCTAATGAGCGCCATCATTTTTAGTGATCAATAAATCATGCCTTATTGATTTCTCGCCTCTCCCCCCTCTAAGCCGGCTTCTGTTCTCTGAAAGTCAGAGAACAGGAGGGCAGAGGAGGCAAGAGATAGAAGGAGGGAGGGAGACATGGAGATGAAGACAGGTGGAGAGAGTGAGAAAGGGTTGATTTGAGGCAAGTGTCAGAAGGAATAGATGCATGAAGGAGAAGGATGGAAAAGGGGTTGATAAATTGAGGGAAATTAGAGGAGAACAGAGAAAAAAATAAACAAGGGGTAAGGAAGGATGAATAAATGTTAAGAGTTGACTCTCATTGATCTTTGACGTGATAAACCAAAATCATATGGTTGCAGTCAATGTTAATAATTAAATTATGTGCAAAGTTATACCTTGATTTTGCTGGTATACTGAACTTTGTAGACTCAGTTTGTGAGATACTGTATAAAAGAACTTGTGTAGTCATAGTGGTGATAATAGAACAAGCCTAAATTCAGACAGAATGCCTTTACAAGGTTTTGTTTTGCTGTTGGCAACATGAGGTAAAAAAATGCCTGTTTAATGTCAATGTTTTTAACTTTTTTTTTTTAGCACATTTGGATCAAAGTATTTGCGTTTACAGAGGAAATCATGTGACAATGATTGAACCTGTCAAAAGACTTGCAAAATATCTGTACACTCTATAATATCTGAAAAGTGTCAATACCAGAAGAGGCTGCATCTCAGTGAAATTGGGAGGCAGTGGTTTTGGGGCTAAGGCCCAAAATGTTTTCCCAAATACTTCCTTCCGGCCACATTGTTTATAAATACAACATCTCCATCAACTTCTATGCTGATGACACACAACTGTATCTCCCTCTGAATCTAATGAACCAAGTCTAACCTGGGCAACTTCACAAACTGCTAAGAGTTGGATGATACAAAACTTAAAAAATTAGGGCAAGTCTGAAGTTTTCTTGGCAATCTCTAGCAGTGAGGCCAGTTACTCTAATCTGACCACTTTTTTCAGTAACGAGTAATCTAACGCGTTAATATTTACAAACCCGTAATCAGATTAAAGTTTCTTATTCAAGATACTGTGCATTACTCTTTTTTTCATTTAGTAAGAATATATATTTTTGCTTTCTCCTTGCGTCTCTGGGAGTGATGTCACATACGTGAGAAGTCACGTTTTCAGCATGAGGACACCTCAGGTGTTACACCACGCAGCTACACAAACACAACAATGGAGGGATGAGAGAGATGCGCATTTTCCAGCTGGAAATACAGTCATTATTTTGAGTTTTTGTCAGCTAAAGATGAGAATATTAAGGTTCGTTGTACACTCTGTGCTGGCAACAAAGAACTATCAAGCTTCAAAAACATGATGTCAAATTTGAAGTCACAGCACAGTTACGTTTACAGAGCAAGTCCCAGCAGGTGGCGTTAAGCAGAGAACTGCTAGCAAAGCCACAGCCTCGACGTCTGCAGGAGGTCCCCCAGCACCCTAACAACAAAAGCTGGACTTCAGTGCAAAACAAGTAAGTGGGGGAGAGTTAAAGAAGTTGGTCGTGCGATATGTTGTAGAGGAAATGCTGCACTTAAACACCGTTGACTCGCCCTTGTTTGGTGCCGTAATAAACAAAATCCCTGCTACTATCAATGCTGTGCTGCCTCACAGAACATCTTTTTCTTCCTGCCGAGAGAAGGAGTATGCAGAGTTGGAGAGAAATCTGAAGGCCATGCTGAATGTTCATGTTGAGGCGGGGGGGTCGGCTGAATGTAACTAATAAAGTAACTTGTAATCTAACATAGTTACTTTGATTTACAAGTAATCAGTAAAGTAACTAAGTTATTTTTTGAAGGAGTAATCAGTAATCACTAATCAGATTACTTTTTCAAGGTAACTGTGGCAACACTGATCTTGAGAAAATCATACACTCCCTAATTTCATCTTGCTTGGACAACTGCTACTCCCTGTACTATGGTGTTTGTCAGTCCTCCCCGTTCTGCACAACCATTACTGGATCCCTTGATGGGCACTGGACTTTTGAACAGCCTGTAAGGTCCGGAGGATGTTCATTAATCTGTATTGATCATTTAATATATTTCACTTTTCATTTTATGTTCACGTTGAAGCCAATTTTGGGGAAAAATTGGGAAAAGTCAGCAATGGGTTAGTACTCAGGCTGCTTCTTGTGCCAGTGGGTGAAGATTCTAGATGGATTTCTCCAAATTCTTGGACAATGACTGATTTAAAAGACGTGAATGGTGCCTCAGAGGTGCAGAAGGTCACAGGGAGTGGACAAATGCAGCAACACTGGTCATGAAACTGCAGCTTTCATAGCCATTGAGAGTGAGTGGTTAAAGTAAACTATTGGGGGATGTGATTTATTTTACCTGATCAAAACACAGTGTTATCTCTTCCTGGCTTTCAGTTTTCTGTGTATGAGGTAACTTAGGCTTGGCTTAATCTTCATTGAAAAAGAACAGCTGCGCAATAATTCACACCATTGCATTTGTTACAATGTCAGTCGGGGTATACTTACACCTTAGGAGCTAAACACATCTGTATCAAATGTCATACATGTTGGGGAAAGCAGTCTGGAGAGGTGCATTTTAGGGAGCACTAGTGAGCCACTTTGCAATGCTCATGGCTGAAGCCCATAAACGGTTGAATTTTGTGCGAGGTTCATGGTTTTTGGAGCATGTTAAAGCCTTCAAAATAGCAATTTATTTGCATGAATAATAACCAGATCAATTCCAATAGGTCTTTCACAAAAGTGTGTCTGAGCATGCGGCAGACACTGCCCAGTAGATGGACTTTAACCATTTGACAAGCCTCTGAATTTCCTTGTGCTTTTTCATGGCAACACAGTGACCTTGGGTGCACCACCCTTGTCACGTATTGAACTAAAACTCACAATCTTCACAATGGAGCATCATCAAGGTATTGTCTTCGGCTTGTATTTCTCACCATATTGGAGTTAGATGTGGTCATCCAGCTAGAAGTGGTACATCACTGCCACTAGTCTCCATTACTTTCATTGAAAATTGCAATGTTAACGTCTTCAGGGCAGGACTCTCACCAAACGTGTTAAGTTTGGAGCAGATTTGACCATGCATATATCACCAAAAATATGCACTAAAATCAAAATGGCCCATGAGACTTTTTTGTAGGTCTAAATGGTCTAAGTGCACATGTACTGAATTTCATGCATTTAGATGAAGTTAGTCCTGGGGACTGCATTTTTGAAAGATGCTAGTGAATCATTTTTCCACGCCCATGACAGTAACCTATGAAATACATACATTTCCACCAAGCTTGTATTTTTGGCATATGTTAAAGCAATCAAAAAAGCAATTTATATGCCTGAGGAAAAAATGATTTGCCTTTGCACAGTTGGGCCCTAAATAAGGCTTCGGAAGGGTTTTGTTTAGATTTTGCTGTGGGACAGTTGTGTCAATAACGACTGCTGGGTAGCTCTCAAGAGATGTTGAGGGGCATGTCAAAGCTTTTGTCACTGATGAATTGGGTTGACAATGGGTTGGTAACATCGTAGTTTACCGTGTCTATATATGTTTAGTTATTAAGTGTGTGTTTTTTTGTTTTTTTTTCTTCCTAAGTTGATTTTCATTGTTTTCAATGTGTTGTTGGTCTGCTGGTGTTTTAAAAGTGTAGCAGATGGCTGGTCAGTAGGGATTGGCGAAGTTGCGATGAGTTTAGTGGGGAAACTATGATCGCTGTCCCAGGTATCAGCACCACCGCTAAGCACCAGAGTAGAAGCCGGAAAATTCTCCATTTGAGAGGCTGTCACTTGATGTGAGAGTATGAGCACTTCTAAAAAGTCTGTTTTGAAAGGTTCTTTATTTGAAAAATTACATTATTGTGTTATTGCTTATAGCTTCTTCAAACACAGTTTGCGATAATAATCAAGTTTATTTCAAATAATTGATAGGAGTAATAAAACCATTGTTTAACACTATCTTATTAATGTGCTGGATTTTATTTTCCAGCATACAATTAGATTCACACACTGTTCAGGGTGTTTCAATTGGTATATTTTGCACTGAATGTATTGTTGATTTTAGTTGATTTCAGCATATATTTAAAAGGAGTATTATGATAATGCTCCTGATTTAAAAGGTGTGTGATAATGTATATATGACGACTTGGGAATACGATTGGTTGAAAATGATTTTGTCTTAGTGAATATACACACATAATATGCAGTAATTTAAAAAAAATCATTTTATGTAAACAGTGCTTAAAAGTGCTCTTTGTAACAATTTGAAGAAATGTACACATGAATCACTTTTTTAGTCACCATATGTGAGTGGACTGTAATGTGGCATGGAAAATGAGACCTTCTCATCTCTCTCGGTTGCCTTTACAATCCTGTGAACGGTTTGTTTAAGTTTGTCAATGCTGCTGGACTGTGGATTTCTTTGTTAAAGGATTGGGTCGACTTTTCCACGACAGTCCAAAGGATGTGACTTAAAGCATGTTCCCAAGTACCTCACCTTAGTTCCTCTCACTGCTCTGCTAATAGAGAGGAACAGCAGCTAACATTAGTTAGGAAACGGAGACCACTGACATAAACTAAATACAACACCAGCTAAGCTAACACCACACTAAGGATTGTTTACATAGAAATTATGGATATGTGTTTGGATTCAATAAAACATAATCCTTTGCAGCCCTAGTTTAGCCATACCAAGGCAAACAAGTGACCAATGAGTAAGTTCAATGGAAAATAAGAGAAGACAATATGTAACATTGAATATTACGCAATTTTCACTCAACCCATCTCCCCTCTGCTCTGCCTCGTGTGAGGAGCCCTTTTGAGGTATCCACATATACAGACCTACCAGCCAGACCTACTTTCTGTACACAACGCTGTCGATGCTATGCAACAGTGGTAAACAGAAAGGGTAAGAGAGAAACTTGCTCAATATTAAATTACACCAAAATGCAGACTCACACAGAGCTGAGATGATACAAGTGCAAGTAACTTAGATAACTATAGAAAATGTTTAGTTCCATTCAGGGGGACGGGGGAAATAATAATTAAATAATACCATAATGCCATAAGAGAAACAAAAAAAAAATCTGTCCAGTTTATCAAAGCTGCTACCTGTGTGGGATTTGCAGGTTTTAATACATTTGCACATAACTCATTTTTAAACTCTGGGCAGCATTTGCTTGTAGATGACTCTGGAACAGGACCAGAATACATTGTCAGTTACAGCCGCATGCTTTGTTTTAGCTTTTGCACAAATGAATGCAACGCTGAATGGATATTAATTAATAACTAATATTCCAGCTGCTTTGCTTCGATACAGACAGAAGGATTTTTATAATAGAGTTCTTCAACTTTTAATTGGTTGTGAAAATAAAATGGCATTCTTTCTGGCACAGATTTATGGTACAGTCATAGTGCATCACAAAGGCATGCCTGGTAAATTAAAAACTCTGTTTGTGGTAGATAATCATCAATTAAGATAAGCCTCCTATAAAGAAATTATACCAAAACAGGTATAAATCAATATTGTGGCACTGACCTGTCAATTTAGTATCCTGAAGGTTTGTTATTTTGGTGTTATGGCACAAGCATTGCCGTGAGGCATCTTGTGTCTGATTTATCAGTTTGTGAAATGATTGCCAAGTGTAAAGACTGTATCAGAGGAGAGAAATTGAAACAGCTAGCCACCAGGTTGTGAATGGTCTGCAGTGATTTTCTCGTCCTGTATTATTGAGTTACTATAGTTAATGCACTATATTTTAAAGTTGTAAGTACTTGTGATGGAGCTTATATAATTGAGCAACTTGATGTAACGATTCATCGTATCTTTACGTTGGTTATGGGTTTTTAAAATCTCAAAGGTCAACTCCAGTGATTTACAGTGGCTCTCCTACAAACAAAACAAACTCCCACAAGGCAAAATGATACTGCTCAAAACTTGACTTATAGTCCCACTGTAAACTTTAAAATTGGATGCCGTGGATGTGTAGAGTGAAAAGTGGATTGTTTTTGTGAATGGCCAAATGAAGCTCTGATTTAAATGTGGCTGTCGCAAGGGATTGTGGGATGAAATTATCGTGTTTTTATTTCATAAAGGATAATCCACTGTTTTTCCTGTTTCCTGTGCTAAAGGACTTGCAAGACGAATCATTGAAGCACTTCCCTTTAGCATTTAAACAATTTGAACAGCTCTTATCATTACTGTCACATAACTATATCCAGGTCACATCACTCAGTTAAAAGGACTATTTGTAAAATGTAGAGCAAACAGAAGGCATATGTGCTACATGAGAGTGGAAGAAAAATTTTGCCATCTTGTTTCAGACCACATCCTAGTGTTATTATTGTATTGCCTTCATAAGAATATGCACAACTTATAACCCTTAGCTAAAATATTTATGAACATTAAATGTTGTTTTTGGTCTCTTCAGTGACCCCACCAGCTCACACACAATATCTGTAAGTCCATGGCCCTCCCAACAGGATTCAACCCCAAACATTACAGCAAATCCAACAGCAGCTTTGAACTGGTTTTAATCAGAATCACTCATCAAAGCCAGGTGTCTGCTGTTTACTTCCATACCTACAGGGATGACTTTGACTGTGATAGGTTAACTTTGAACACAGCTAAAGCCCCCATTATGAAAGGGTGTGCAGCTATATGCAATCAGGGCGATGTGTTTTAATTTGTTTTTCTTTCATTTAAACAGTTAGAGTTTGAAGAAGTGTTAAATCTGTCTTTACATTTGTGTATTATTTTTTATATTCATGCATGTATATGTTTATTTTCTTGGACATTAAATTCTATTGATGCTTGACCATTGTTGGTCACTGAATATTACTGTGATATAAATACAACATTTATTTGATTTATTCTGCTTTTAGTTTACATTTGTTTTTACGTTACTGTAATAATTCCAGTACATGTTTGATGATAAGCAGACACCATGTTGGAAATAATTATGTAACATATATTACAAACAGCAAAAAAAAATTGTGAAGAAAAGATTAGAAAAAAATAAAAAATACTGTTAATAGTAGGCTACTGTCAAAACCCCTACAGTGGTACTGTGTGACCTAGCAGACCCCATCCACTACTAAAAAAATGTGAGATACAATTGATTCCTCCAGAAACTTGTAAATGGACCCTGAGTTGACATTTTTTATAGGGCTACACTTTGTTCCTAAGTAAACATTGCTGATGATCTGTATAAACTTCTTCTGAAGAATAATGTTAAGCTTTTACTTGTAGTAGTTTTTTTACATTCACTGGGCTATTGCTTTTACATCAGGAATCTTTTTCCAGCACTGCAAGGCACACAACCTTCACTTTAATGTTTTTCTCTGCATTGAGACTCATGATGTGAAGGACTCTCTCACCTCCACCACAACACATGAATGGTGAGGGTAAAGTTGGAATCATTATCATATCACCAGCTCTGTTGATTCATCTCTGCATTGATGCTGGGTGTGTTTAGGTTGGACGGTGCTTTGCCACTCATGGCCCTGGTTTGGAGATGATCAGAAAAATGCATTGTGGGTTCAAGGATGTGTAGACAGGATGGGTGGATGCTAAATAAGTCTCTTTTTCTCCACCTCATCTCTAACTGGCTACCAGTCCCTGTGCGATGATTAGCCACATCCCAAGGGTGAGGTGAGTTATCAGAAGCAAACTCTGTCTAATGAGCTAAGCTCTGCCCCTCTCTCCTCTCCACCGTCTCTCCTGCATCACCTCATCCCATCTCCGTCCCTCTTTTTTTCTCTGAAGGGGTGGTAGGCTGGTCCCATGAGGGGGTCCACAGCACACCTGTTCTTCTACCTCCCATCACTGCATTTCTGCACTCCCTTGTTGATGAAGGCAGTTTTATTTCCCTCCCTGCTGGGACTCCAGCCATTGTCTGTTTTTTGTTCTTTCTTGGTCTTCTTTCTCTGCTCCTTTTTTCTATTTTCCCATATTTTATCACAATCACTCTCTTATTGGCACTGTTTTACAATACTCTGCCTTTGTTTGATCCTTGAGTATGGTAAAGTGTGTTAATTGAGTGTGTATTGTTTATTCATATATGCAAGCAAAAATATATATATATGCAGTAGTTAAATTAAATGATGCTGGCAGGCTGTAGGAGTGACTAAGGCCACCTGGCTCCAACCTGCTCCTCCCCTCCTGTTCCCAAGACACTTCCCTCTCGTTAATTAGGCCAAATTTTTTGTTTACATAACAAACTTCAGGGTCGTTGACGACAAACAGCATCTTGGGACATGGGGGATGACATGCAGGAGGACGGTTATGGACAGATGGGTTTGTGGGTGTATACAATGGCAACTCGTGGCTGAGCAAAACATCCTACCTGCTGCCTCACGGCATCAAATTCCCAGAGGCCAGAGGACACGTGTTCTGGCTTCGGCTGGGGAGATGGAGGACCTAACGGGGTAAGTGGAGCTTGTCTTCTGTGCCTGGGGCAGGAATATGGCTCAAGACCAAAGTTAAGGCCTGTCTTATTAGTCCAGTGAAGGTGCTGATAACAAATAAACACAGAGGAGGCTTGGGGATCCCTCCTGGGAGGTGATGCTGGAGCAGATCTATGGATAAACATCCACTGGAGCCTACTGAGTCCTCTAATAATGCTGTGAATCACAGAGCCAGCAGAGCAGCACCTTCGGGCATTGCCTTGGGGTTCATCATCAAATCCATCTGTTCATTTCACCTAACTTTCTTTATAAATAATAAACCATCACCATTTTGTATCTAACTACTGATTACAGTTTCTCCCATTTGTTTGAAGCCACACTCCAATGTATTTTTGATATTTCTGAGTCCTTCCCTGACAATGTTGATAGGCCACACTATTTGCAGAATATTTTTTTTGACAAATAACTTAATTCTGTGCTCAAAGTTCCAAAATGTAACTGTTCCTAAAATAGAATAATGATGTATGACTATAGTAGAATCTAGAGCCCCTTTCATACATGCACTGTACTTCTGCATTTATCCAAAGTTTACCAAGAGAAGCTGTATGTGTGAACACAAATCTCTGCAATATTTGCCCTGGACATTACCCTGCCAGCTCCCTGGTCCTAAGTCTGGAGTGAAGTCACAGCGAGCGAGTAGGCATGTCGACAACGTGTATCTTCAAGGTAGTGCTGGTTTAATCAGCTGCAAACATGGACAATATTCTGATCAGATCTCTGGCTATTGTCCAGAGTAATATGAAAAAGGGGCTAATGAGTCATATGTCTTTTCTTTTTCTTTTTATTTAAATGTAGTTAAAGATTCAACAGTTCTTACTAAATGTGTAGTAATTCAATCTATTCAAGTATATTAATTGTCACTTTGTTGCCAGTAAACCATGGTCAAACTTTTTTATGATTCTGGTACACTTGCCTTCATACCGGATGCGAACCGTACCCAAGTACACATTACTTAATCCGGAGGCCACCTTATTGAGCGCATCATGAACCACACCCAGGGTCAAGGTCTTGCTTTTCAAAGCAATAAAAATACTGATGTGTTTTTCGGAAAATAAATCAAATTGAACATGTTTTTTGTTGGTGTTTTTAATTGTCTGAACAGATCTTGAGCAGAGAAAAGTTGTCAATAAAAGAAAAAAAAAAAAAGCTCTTGCATGATAAGACCCCAATAAGTGACCAGTGAAAGCTGCAGTTTGCTGGGCTGTGTGGCACCAAGGTGGTCCGCAAGCATCACATCTTATAAAAGGGCAAGTGCTTGCCAGTCAGACGTCCATCAAGGCTGCACCTCAGTGGGCCAGCGTGGGGCCATAATCCCTGGAAGTGCTCCTATGGTTCTTGCCCTACCTCCCTTATCCCCTCCATCCTTCCCTCTACACCCTCCTTCCCTCCATGCTGTTGTTTTCCTCCTCTTCTCCCCAGGCAGGGGGTGTTTGGACCACGCAGCGTGACCTGGCTGCCAGTGGAGGGATCCAGGGAGGGGCTCTGGGGCCACAGGTGAGGCCTGAGCTCAATCTACCCCCCTCCATCCTGCCTCTCCCTCCACCTCCCCTGGGTGCCAACTTCCCCAACCTTCCCCCTCCCCATGCCCAGCAGGCCAATCAAGCCATATCTGTGTGCCATGCAACCTGGGGACCAGAGGGATGGAGGAAGGGAGGAGGGTAATAGTGAAGCAGGCAGGCCGAGGCCCCATGTGGACCTCCTGTCTCTCTGAAATCCTCACATGATCTGTGCCGCCAACACCACCACGTTTAATTACCTTGCTCATCTTCATTAATTCATGGGTCTTCTTTATGCCCTGCAGGCCGGAGATAGATAGGGAGGGAGGAAAAGAGGGAGGGATGGAGACAGAGGTGGAGGGACAGACGCCACTCCATTCAACAACAACAACAACAGCGGCAGAAGATGCAACAAAAACAACAACCCCAGCAGCTGGAGCTCAGTGCTAGAGTAGCAGCTTGGTGACGCTGGCATCCCTTAGGGTGTTTGTCTAGGACC
Source organism: Diplodus puntazzo (assembly GCA_963678695.2). Classification (NCBI taxonomy): domain Eukaryota; kingdom Metazoa; phylum Chordata; class Actinopteri; order Spariformes; family Sparidae; genus Diplodus; species Diplodus puntazzo. Next base: position 21,322,657 of record OZ023175.1, on the reverse strand, counting down.
TCCAGCGCAGGAGGATTTTGCCAGTTGAGAGCCACAGGGCTCCAGGGTCAGTTTGGCCACTGCCAGGCCCTCTCAGCCCTGGAGAAAGTGAAAAACAAATCCCCACTGTCTGGCCAGAGAGCCTTTGAGATTGAACGCTAAACAGGCTCTATTGATTTGAGTCACTCAGGGCTGTTCCCTGGACAAAGTGACCATAATGACATTAGAGATTAGTTGCTCAAATGTTGCTCACAAGAGACTGGGATTAGAACAAAGGGTAATAAATACTTATTTATTGGACCAAGGGATCCACTGTGTTTGTTTGGTTTAAGTTTGTCCAGTGAAAAAATCATTACACAAACCAAATGTATTTACTTTTTACTTAGATTATTGTATCCTCCAAGGTACTGATTCTAATTTTAATCCACTTATGTCCTGAAAGTCGGAAATATATGAATTTCAAGCGTCACATTAGTTAGATGTATTGACTTCAGTCACAAGAAATCCTTGTTTCACTTTTTAATGATTGTTTTCATTGGGTTGTGTTGTTTGTGTTGGCCCCCGTGATTGCTTTAACCATCACAAATGAAATTTGGTGCACATATTTCACATCCATTCATTTTATTGTTTGATTTAGATAAAATGATGCTGTATTGTTGTCATCTACTTCTAACATGTACTTATGGAGTGTTCTGTAGCACTGTATAGTGGATACAAGATGTCACTTTGACCCTTCCACAGAGTGTCCAAAACACACATTCCCCTTCCTTCCTTCCTTCCTTCCTTCCTTCCTTCCTTCCTTCCCTAAAGTAATTAGCTGTTTTGAGGGGCTATAGGTGCCATACATGGTAAAAATGTACATATTTTATGGGTTTTGCAGCTGGGTGGGGGAAAATAGGCCCGAGAACCCTGTGAAGAGCAGCTCTGGTGGTGAGTTTTCACACACGTGTATCGCATTTTGACATATAAAGCCTCTTGTCATCGTGACCCCAACCCCAACAAGAAGATTGCCATTTTGAATTTAGTGCTTTTTCGTGACAGTTACATGTGTAAAAGCTTGAGTTTCTATGTGTAAAAAGCTTTTAGTTAGTTTTAATAACAAAGGTGTCTAGATTGCCCTGACAAGGGCCTCGCCTTTAGTAAATATCAATTTACCAATTTACCAAATATCAATGGTTCGCGAAGAAACATGAAGTTGCTGTAACTCCACTGTACAAGGTTGAATCTACCCCAAATTTCACACAGTTGGTAAAGGGGTCGTGCTGAACACATTAGCACGCCAATATTCAATTACAATCATTGTAATGATAAGGTCATTTCTTAATCTGTGAGGTACTGCTCCAAGTCAGATGACAACATCTCCCACTCTCTCCTGGAGCTGATGGTACAGTACAGTTAGTGAAGCAGAATGGATGTTTTGGGGGAGGCAGGGATTTGTGTATCATCTCCCACTTTAGAGAGCAGAGGTTGTGCTCTGTGCAGGGCTGATTTTTGGGTGGTTTTTTCCTCCATCTGAGCTCCAGGATGACTGGAGTCGGGGCCCCAGCGGCTAGCGTTGACACCCAGGCCCCACAGAGCAGAAAGTTAATACTGTGACAGATGTGTCGCCTCTGTGCTGCCTCACGGCCATACAGGACCCCTCCTCCCTCCCTCCCTCCCTCCCTGACACACTCCTCCTCCTGCCTGCTCTCCTTCTACTTCTCCCTTTTTCTCATTAATGATCAGTGTGTCGCTAGTGGTAAATGCAGGAATATATATATATATATATATATATATATATATATATATATATATATATATATATATATATAGATATATATAGATATAGATATATAGATATATAATACACATCAATTCTCTATGACAAGTGAAAAACATTTTGGAAATAGCATAAATGGAGAAAATATTATTTTTTATAAAAATAATAAATGTAGTCAAATTTAATATGAAAAACATAAACCCACATAACATAGTCCATCACAAAGCCATTGTACTTGTGTAAGCATCCTGATTTTGGAAGTCACAGTCTATCTAATTAATCTTATGTCCACATAGTATATTGTTTTCATAAATGTGTACTTTCATCAATTAGGTAAAGTTTTCTAACGGAGGTTGTGAAATGCAGTTAAACACACGTTCGGTCTCGGTGAAGTTCGGTCTGCTTTAATGCTGTATTTTTCTTCTCATCAACTAATCCCATGCGTACACCCAAACCACCAATGACTACCCACAATTATTGTGTATGTATCAAAGTATTATTCCTCTGTGTCACAGAGCTCTATTTCTGTCTGCACCTGATTAAAATACACAGTGAGCCACACTGTTGCACTCGGTGACATATTCCTTTATCACCATGAACACGCACACCATAGTTTGTTTAGACTCAGTCTTACTGACACTGTCCTACTGCCCCAAATACTCATTAGAACACTTAATTCAGATTAACCCACTGCTGACAACAATGTCCAACAATTGATCCATTAAACTATAAGGGATCAACTGTTTTAGGAAACGACTCAGTCTAAACTGCATTATACTATACTATACACTTTTGAGCTTTTTTTTTTTTTTAAGATTTACATTATTCAGAAGGAACAACTATGCTTAGGTGAAGGTAAGGACATCAGAAAGTATTGATAGACAGACTTGTGGATTGGAAGTTTTGATCTTTTGATGTGATTTGTGAATATTACTAAATCCAAATTTAAATTTAGCCAAAGCTATAACAATACCTTGTCTTCCTGTTAAATACAGTCAGACTATGTGCAGTTTGCTCCTCAGCAGCAGTGACAACGTTACCACCACGTTAAAGTAGTCTTCAGCACACCTCTCCCCTTTCACTCAGGCATTTTCTCCAGCCATCGATCATAATCTCAGTTTCCCTTTACTCCTCTGTTTCCTCCGTTTTAACTTTTACCTCCTCCCTGATTCAGTCACTCACTTATTCCCTCTCTTTTCATCCCGTTTTCCACTGCCTTGCTCATCCTCTCTTCCGTGGCTGCGGCTCGGCAGGACACCGGTGTGCGATGAGCTTTTCTGAAAGGTCCCAGGAGTTCAGCATCGGTGCTGAGCCTCCTCTCTCTTTCTTCACTTGCTCTCCTGTGTTTCCACTTCCTCGACTCCTCTCTCTTTGTCTCTCCCCCAGCATAACCCCCCACCCCCCATTCTCATCACATGAGTCTCGGAGATTGACAGCGTCCCCAAAGAGTGAGAGCTGGAACAGATGGAATATGAATGGTTCACTCGTGTATGAAAAAGGTGTCTGGGTGAAGGAAGCAGTTTAGGGGGACCCTCAATTGCGAGTTAAGTATGACTAAATCCCATTGTAACCAACACCCCCTCCGCTCACACGCATGCACAGACACACCATAAAAAAGGGAAACAAAAAAAGGCTTTAAAGAGACGGTGACAAACAATGGCCTTGTTTATGTTGCCTTTCAAATAAAATTATAGTAATGTTCCAAGGTTGAAAGTTCAAGGTTAATTAATTTGTCATTCTACAACACAGGGTTGCACAACAAAATGCTAATAGTCCCTTAATGCTAAGGATTTTTTTTATTTCATTTTTTTTTTTTTTTGTGGAGGTTGAGTTCAAAATTCTCAAACCTGAGGAAAGAAGCTGCTCTGTTGTCTGGAGTCACAGAAGTGGATACTGTTGTACTGCTGGTCAGACGGCAGCAGGGTTAACAGGCTGGGATGGGATTTTTTATGTATTTATTGCATCAGAGTTAGCTAGCAGCTCATTTGTGTCCATTGGATTGGTAGACGAAAAAACTGTTTTGTCTACATAAGGGGTCAAGCATCAAATGGCTTGCCAATCCAACACTTTGGCTGTTGTCTGCTGTCTGTTTGGCTGCAGCATGCTCCTCCAATCATGCACAGGTAAAAATCCTAGTAACATCATTGTACATTAGAAATTAGCACTTACTTGAGGGAGATCATTATCATATATCATATATCAAAAATAAATCTGGTCCTAAGATGGACCTTTGAGGGCCCCCAACTTTATAACTTGCAAACAAGGAATACTGACCAACCGCTCTCGTGCATTGTTTCCTCTTATTTAAGTAGGATTCTCTCTAGGTCATGGTATTTTCTTTTACTAACCATTTGGCCCTGCGCGGGCACCTCACCTCACGCATAACATTGCTATTGGCCATGTACAAACCATGCCACATCTGTGAAACAGACAGGCTTAGAAAATTTAAATCAGTATGACAGATAAAGTAAAAGCTGTTAACTCATTCTAGCCCATTGATACCGCATACGGACACTACTTTGTGTGTCGCGTGTCCAGTCATTTAACCAGAACCGCCGTTTCCCATGGTAACAGGATGCTAATCCTCTTTCTTAGAGCGAGGATAGTGACCTCATCGAGGGAATACTACTAACTGTTATTATTGCTTAGCTCAATTCGCTAATGATTCTACAGCCTTTAAAGTTCCACTTCTACCCATAATCCTTCCCTCCTGTATTCACCCAAGCAACTTCCCCTTGAAACTTCTTAGGCTTCATTCTTACCAGCAATTGAGATTGTAATGAAATATTACAGATTTAGCCTCTTCAAACTTGATGTTCCTCCGTGACAGGGCCCTAACCGGTCCGTGATGGATCTGTGCTTGGACCTGGAAGAGTCCATGACTGGAATGAGATCACCTGCGATAACGTAGTGAACGCCATGTGTGGAAACCAGTTGCAATGGTTTATCTATCCACCAGGTGGAGCAGTGATGATGGAGGCTGAAGCGTCACTTCAACATTAAATCAGCTGTTCTTATTGTATCATAGGTGTACGTTATTGGACGTGTGTGAGAGAGTGATTCCCACACAGAATATATTTAATGATTATTAGGCTACCATATCATTAGGTCTTCCATATTATGCTTTAGCTTTTTGTTTTTCAACAGTATTGCATGGAAGTGAAAGTAATATGACCAGGAATTAATCATTAATCATCAGGAAGGAAAAACCTGCGTGTGCAGCATCCGTCTGAGCCGTTGACTGCGCGAATAGCGTCTGCAGCGGTACCGGGACAAATTATTATATTGGAAGAGACATGTTCTTGTTTGTTATATATAAATATAATAAATATAATTAGTCATGCTATTACAAAAGCTAAACACCACAAATATGAATTGAAGCTGAACATTTTCAGTTTTGTAAAAAACATGAAAATTGTTACATCAAACTTATGTCGATTTATTTTGACTTCTGGACTTTTCAATGCCCTGAAATTATTAGAAAATATTCAGATTACACGAGTCAGAAGCGATTGTACACAAAACAAACACAAAAACATTTGCACTTTTTTCTTTTCGTCTGCAAATGTGGAAGGCACGTTAGAGCAATTTTGACGATGATGATATCTAGTCCCTGTTGAGTCCACCTTGAATGCTCCAGAGAACGTGGGATTTCAAAAAACTTAATAAATACTGCACATATAAACACAGAAATGCTTAGCTGGCTCGAGGTTGTCATAACTAAAATACCTACTGAAAAAGAAACATTTTCCATGGACAGATTTAGGCAGGCCAATAGATATCTGCAAATATCATGTGTAATAATTTCCAAAATCCCTTTGTAATTTGGGGAAAAACATTTTAATCAGAACATAAAGAACAGAAAGACTGATTGTATGTGTTTAAACACACTAAATAATCACACAGTCTTTCTTTTCATGACTGAAAAAAACTCAATAAAGAAATGGTCCATTTAAAAATAAACACTTGTTTAAGGTTGGGGAGACATGGTGGTCATGCTTTTATATAAGGCAATGTTGACTGTTGGTTGGAACAAACAGAGGTACCCAATATTAAAATCTCATGTTTTGCTGATCCGCCAATTCTGACCTCCTCCTCACCCCACAGGATAAAGTCACATTGTGGATTATTTCCCAATTAGCCTAAAACTGTCTAGAAGGTCAGGCTCAGACAGTAGCTACAGATTTTGTGAGTTTGCTCAAACTACTGTATGTAAAATTGTAAAGCGTTCATTGCGTAACCATGAAGAGAATGGAATGTATCCATATCCATACAAGTAGAATCTTTGCAAATAATGACACGACACATAAACAATTAATTTCAAGCTTGTTATTGATAAGGTTCAAGCGCCATTGAATTTCAAAGATGTTCACGTCCATTAGCATTCATTAGTCTCAGATCCCTTTAGTTGAGCTCCAGCAGCTGTATTGTTTTTTTCTTTGTGCGTAAATACTCTTTGACATGAGATGATAACCTCAGAGTTACAACTTAGGTTGAATCACTGGGATACCTTTCACATCTGACTACAAGACTGCTTTTCGGTCTGCTGCCCAAGCCCCAAAAACCCACCATGAAACCAACCCCTGATATCAGAAATCAGATGTGTGCTATCAATCGATATTCATGAGACTCAAGAAAGGACATAAAGCATCCTTGCTGAAACTGTTGTTCTACCTCCTCTCTCTGTTACAGGCAAAACTGTTTTTCCTTTTCATCTTGTTATGTTATGTTGTAAAATTACCTTGCCTCATTATTTAATGCTAATCCAGCAATGTATATTTTCCTCCCTGATATGATCCACAACTGTTCATAGTTGTAATGAAGAAGGTAACAGCATGTGGTTGTGGTCTGCAGCCCTGCCACAAAATATCTCCCTTCAGCAAATGGCCCCAAAATATCGGGGATGAGAAGATTGTGGCAGGGGTGTGAGATGAGGGGAAGCCGGGGCGCAGACTCTCATCCAGCCGTCTGTTGGCCACACAGGGCCTGTTTTTGAATTTCTGATCAAAAGTTGTAGCAGAGACCACCGCTGAATCACGGCCTCCCAAACATCTGCTGTCACATTGCTCTGAATAATTTATTTGTTGATCTAACTGAATGTATGTATCCATCTCCTTTTCTCTCCTGAGCCCATTTGTGAGTGTGCATGTGTGTGTGTGAGCTTGTATCCTTAGAAAATAAAACGCTTCAATCAACAGCAACAACAAAATGATCTGCTGGTTAGAGGAATCACTGCATGGCACAACTAGAATGAATAGAACTGTTCACACACACAAACACAAACACACACACACACACACACACACACACACACACACACACACTGAGGCTTACTCCACTTATTCAAGCAGTGGGCGGTCATATTTGTGAAGCCATTTTCATCCAGAGCATTTGACACAGCTGATACACAGGGCCTTATTTCAGCTTCAACATGGTCGCTAAGTGGCACATCTCATTAGAATGATTTAGACAAACTGAAAATGATATTACGATAATTTCAAAAATGCTATCAGTGGTTTCATCCTCCCAAATGATCATTTAAGTCCTGCTTGTAATGGCTATGAGACTGTTAGTGGGGTTATTCATTTCAAACTGTGTTAAGCACAGCACGCAAAGCCATTAGGGCCCAGTATCGGTATACTTATGCCTACTGAAATGAGATTGCATGAGGAAATAGAGTTGTCATGCAGCAAAATATCCATCAATCAGCCACCTCTGCTGCTACAGCGCTTAACTAAAATAACTACAACTTTTAGATGGAGAAAATTAGGTGATAGTTACCATGATGATGATCTACTGATCCCACCTGAGGTTTTCTGCGCCCAGACACACACACAGACACAAGCTTGTATTCATGTATGTGTGTTACAACCCATTTTTCATTTGCTTCTCACAGCCACCCCCACTCCTTTACTTCCTCTATGGCCTGCTACGTTCAATAAAGGTGTCCACAGTGTTACTAAGGTGTTCCTCAAACGTTTACTCCCTCTGCAATCTCACCACTGCCTCAACTCCTGCAGGCTTGATTGGGGCGGGCGGTGGGGGTTGACAGCCACACTTTCTGATAACAAACACTGCAGCGCTTAATGTGATTGATAGGGCTCAGTTATTCACTCACTCTGCGCCATTTATCTTGAGTAGTCATACTTGGGCATCAAAGTGGGGGTGTGATTTGGTGGGAGTATCTATGTATTTTTATTTGTATTTTCTTTTTCTTTTTTTCTTTTTTTTTTGGGGGGGGGGTCATCTGAACATCCCCTGGCTTCTATTTGCTTTTATCCACTAAGTCATTATGACCTAATTCATGTAGATTGTGATGGGAAAGAGAGGGGAGAATGTGGAATGGGTGGAGAGGAGATCAGTGAAGTGTTATGGAGGAAAGCAGATGCTCGCCTCTGGAGTTATTACATACAGAGATGATTAGTGTGTGTGTGTATGTGTGTGTGAGTGTGTGTCTGTGTTTGTGTTTTTGTTTGTGTGAGTGTGTGTTGGGGGGGCAATGGAGTCCCATACTGAACTGATGGAAGGCCTTCAAGCTCAGTGAGACCGATGAAAAAAGGTATTTCATTTGGAGTTAATTTGCATATTTTATGAGGACACTTGAAGCGTGGCGGTCGGCTTTGAGTTTGACAGATGAGAGGCAACAGTAGCAAACTGGGATGGGGGGCTAGGGGGTGGGGGTGTGTGGATGTGTGTGTGTGGGGGGGGTTGCCTGATGGAGGGAGTAGCATCAAATTCCTTATCGACTTGTATTGCCAAGACTCCAAAACACTGACTTAACTGAAAAGGAACAGAGCACGTTCACTGACCTTTAACTTCCCCTTTCTTCAGAATTTTTGGTCACATATGTACTCTTCACAACCTTCTAGATGATCCATGATGCAGCCTTTAGGGAAATAAAACACCTTCAAAATCCTCAGACAAAGATGTTCCATCCAAAGACCAGCTGCCAGAAAATCATAGTCTAATGAGCAATGTGGAAAAAGTAAACTTCTCCGTGTGCTGGAGCTCAGGAGACTTGGACTCAGTGTACACACATGAAGCGTGATTACTTTAAGGCTCTGCAAACAAATAGATTTCCTCTGCTGCTCTCTGCCGCTCTGTCAATTGCATAAAAATATAAAAATATCTCTGATGGCACAAAGTAAAGCGGCGGGGGTGGGGATGGTGATGGGGAGTTTAGGCATCTCTAACAACTTCCTGTAATTGCGATTTATTGAGAAGGAAGCGGAGGGTAAAGATTTAGAAATTATAAGCTATTATGTGCCAGAGAGAGTAAGCGAGGTGGGGGGTTGGCGACATAAAATACAGCTGACAAGCCAAGGCAAATTAGCCCAGGACCATTACAAAAATCACTTAATTGCCTGCAATTCTGTCAGGTCAATTGACTCTAATTGAAAAAAAAAGAGGGAATTACAAAAAAGAATATTATGGCAAAGACAAGCAAGTGCATCGGATGAGGTGAGCATTCAGGAAATAGGCGGCAATTGGAAATCAGAAACCAGCGTCTCTGCTTCTCATGCCTTTGTTAATCATGATGTAACACACACAGTGCTCAGAGCTTGATTGACAATCTTTTTAACACATCTATGGATTAACAATTTATTACATTGAAAATATGTTATAATAAAGTGAGTGCATATCAAGAATTGTAGGTTAAATTGTAACCTTTGTTCTCTGAGTGAAGAGATTATCTCTCCACCCAGCTGCATATTCCATACGCACGAGGAATGTCCCCACCTGACGTGGATAATTATTTAATACACACCAGGTGTATTAGCACGCATAGGTATATAGCACAGGTATGCATGAACATTTCTGTGATCGACACAAGATTCTGAGTGATCTGGAAGTGGAAAGATAGTCTCTTCACCTAGAGAACAATGGTTACAATGTAACCTACAGTTCTCAATCATATTGAGATTATCTCACCACCCAGCTAAATGTACAGGGACTCTGTAAGACACCTTGCAAAGAACAGAAGGAGTCTCTGAACCCCAAATCAATCAGTGCTCTACCCACACAAAGTATTTACCAATGACAATAATCACAAACCTCTGAGCTGGCGGGACAGCCAGATGCCGTCTGCTGCTGCTGTATGCATACGATTCTCTGCGTGTGTCAAGCGTGGCTACTGCCTCACATGATCAAGAGATTCAGGGTCTTGCTTATTTCTACCGCTACATGCATGCGGTTCCAGCAAAAATAGACCTGAAAACGACCTGTAGACACATCCACATCTTGCCAGCTTTTAACAACAGTTTTAATGTCTATCCATAGAATATGTCACAGATATGAAGAGAATACAAAAAACAGGTGAGGGGCAGTTTCTTTCTTTTGCTTTTTCTCTCCCTCCCTCCCTCCCTCTCTTTCCCCCTTGTGATTTCTGTCATGGGTCAGAGAGGAGATTGTCTCAGTTCTCTGTCTGCTTGCAGGCAAAAGAAGGGACAAAGCTCAATCACCTGATTGAGCTCGAAATCCAAGAGAACCTTTGGTTGGAGTGCAGAACTACTTCCCCACCATCTGGCCTAAAACTGCATAGCTCCTTAATAACCAATATGGCATGCATATCTCCTGGTAGCCTTCAGAAAATATGCAATGAAGATGCTTCAGTCCTCAGAAATCTTGCACCTCCCTACACAAGCTGCTTTAATGACAGCTACCATGCATTTAAAGTAATGATACAGCCTCCCCCCTGTCTATATGCTCCTGCAGATAAGGCATGATCACCTGAGACCCACATCTAAGTGGGTCCACTTGTTTTGCCTTGCACCATATCTCAAATAACCTCCAAAGGTATGAGTACGATGCCCTTGTAGATACGGCTCCAGCACCCTGAAGGGTCTGCACCGCCATGTGTGGTAGGCTCATTTCTAAGAGGCTGGTCCTTTTAGGGTCCAGTCCCAAAGCCAACTGCTCAAGGGAAAGGCATGAAACAGAGCCCCTTCTGCCTGTGAAAGTGGAGTGGGGCTTCCCATGGTGTCCCACATATCAGTGGTGGGATATCAGAGAACCAGACCACGTGAGGCCATTTTGGGGCTATCAGGACTAGCTGCACCTCCTCTATTCAAATCCTTTGCATGAGGAGAGAAAGGAGACCAAAGTGGGGAAATGTATACAGAAGGCCTTGGGGCCACTGATGGGCAAAGGCATCTCTTCCAAGGAGTGGGTTGCCTCTCCTCGGGGAGAAGAACAATAGGGCAATAGGTTGATTCCCTGGAGGCAAGGAGATCTGCAACCTCAGCCATCACATCTGTATGGAGCCTCCTATCTCAAAGACTCAGACCCCACCAGTCAGCTGCCTGGTTCTATTGCCCATGTTCTTTGAGAGATATGAGACATGGAAACGGCCACACCCACAACTTGTGTGCCAGAGGGGAGGGGAGCCAAGGCCTCCCTGCCTGTTGATGTATGACGCCACAAGTGTGCTGTCTGTTTTGGCGACATGGCGACCTTCCAGGTGTGGAAGAAACTTTTGCAAAGCAAGTTCTAATCCGATGCTCCAGTGGCCCCCAATTTATTTGTCTGTGCCCACTGCGCCCCAGCCTACCAGGCATTCATTCAACAACATTAGTTGGCGATGTGTCACCGGACCCAGCCTGCTCCCCCTGGCAAGACAGTTTGTGTGTCTCCCACATAGGGGGCCAGATGAAGTCTGTTGGAGACTTGCACTGTGGCCTGTAGCTGAGGCTGAGGAGGCACCTATGTACTAAGTGCATGTAAAGAAAGACCAATAGAATGATTTGGACCATTGCTACCATCAGTCCCAAGAGCTGGCCTCCCGGTCTCCGACTGCTCTAAATAGGACTTCAGGTCTTCAGTAGGTGACTGAAGGCATTCGGCCTGGGGGGGTCACTGATCTGCATCCACCATGGCAACAAAGTACCAGACAGCTTCCGTGATCAACGGCGTGCCTCTTCAGCTTGCTGCAGCAACAAACTGGTTTCTTGGCCAAACATGGCTCTACAGGAAGCTTCATCAAACAGGCTCGGTCTTCCTGCTGCAGCCTAGATGGGAAAAACCACAAATGGTGCCTCAGCAACCACAGTGCAGCCATAATTCTGCCAGCTGCCTCTGCCTGCTGTCTTATCAGCCAAGAGAAAGCAGGTCGTCTAGTGATCGGTTCGAATCCCGGCTCTCCCGGACTGGGCTGAGCTGCGTGTCGAAGTCTCCTTAAGCAAAATACTGAACCCCAAATTCATCCTGATGTGCAGTTAGCACCTTGCATGGTGCTTTGAGTACTGGAAAAAAGCAAATGCAAGTCCATTTACCATAAGCACTTGTGACTTGACTCCAGCTGTGAGGGCTGTTTTTCTCCTCAGTAAGTATCTAGTCCAACCTGATGTGAATGCCCAGACTTGTAGTCATCCACAATGTCCACCTCAGTTCATTGAATGAACTGCAGCGTTTTCCCCAAACTTCTGTCTAACTTCTGTGTCTGTTAACACTGTGACTATGTAATACATACATATTTAAATACATATTTAAACCTTAATTTATTTGGGGGAGTTTCACTGATCACATTCACACTGTATATTACAAAGGTTGTTCATTTCCATTTATGCCAAAACTGTGCGGAAACTGCATTTTTATCTCTTTCTTAACCACACCTACTTTAGGTTGTGTGATTGAGAGCACAGGATAGACCTGATTAATAGCCCTCCTGATGACCCAATAACCGGCCAGCACAAGGAATAATCAGTTAATTGATTGTGGCAAGGAACTGTATGTGATAGTGTGTGTGGGGCAGCTTCTATTTGTTTAGCACTTAGGGTAAGGCTGGATTCTTTCACTTTCATCATTTTTCCTCATGCAAATAGGTTATTTAAAGGTCCCATATTATACTGTTTTTCATCAATTTCATACAGCTGTCAGAGGTCCAACAACACTGTATTTGAAATGCATTACCCCAAACCCATCCATGTTCCTAAATTTCAGCTGTCTAAAAGTCGCTCAAGTGAGCTCTATTGAGAGCAGGCTGTTTCTGTGTCTGCACCTTTAAATGCTAATGAGCTCCGTCTGTCAACGCCTGCTTTACCTGCTACGCGCCCCTCTCAGGGAGTTGCCGCTTATGCTAGCGGTAGAATGCGCTAATGTTTTACAGTGGATGGATCGCTGTGGCTCGCCGAGATGCTGTCGTTCAACCATACCAGTTTTACCCAGAATCGGACCCAGAAGGAGAGGCTCCTGAAGAAGTACAGACTCTGCAGCTGCAGCAGGACGTTTCAGAATGGTTAGTGTGTCTGAATAATGTTAGTTCGTTCTATGTGCTGTTACAGTTACTACCATGTAGCTAATGGCTAACAGCTAGCGAAAGCTGTGTTTGTCTCCAACACAGTCTCCAAACTCTTGGACACTGTTCGCATCGTCTCTGTCTCCAGTCTGCACGTTTCCAGAATTTTACTGTGACAACCAAGCTCCATCGTAATATTATTAACATTAAACTCGCTTCAAACACCATTGCATAGCGAAGCGAGCGGTGCTAACTAGTTAGCCAATTTTCAGCTGACTTCACCATACTCGTAGGCAACTGTAAATACTATCAAACTGCGGCGACACTCACATGTGGCTCGGGTGCAGTTGCTGGGTCCGGTATGGGAGGGACTGATCCTTTTACGAGGGTCAGTGTCGAGGCAAAGCCAGCATTGTACTGACCCTCGTTACTGAAGCAGTCCGATGGTTAGCACACACATACAAGCTAACACGAACCACAGCCGGCACGTTGTCATTAAAAATGAAACGCAACCACTGTCTCCTCTGTGGTTCTGTAGCTGGGACAGAATATAGGCACTGATGTTGATTCTTACAACCAACTACAGAGCAATTTGCGTGTCTAACTCCGAGCGACGACATTGCGAAACACTGCTATCTTACCTGGACACACCGAACTTCACCTCGGGGATGGACACCCCCCTCTTGGATATCTACTATCACCGCGCAGAGGAGGCCGGCCTATGAAAATCTCTCCTTTCATTGCGGAACGAAAGGAACTGAATCTGAACAGCCTGTAGGAGCGCCATTTTACCAGTGGGTGGGCTGCAGAGACCATGCAGGAATCGTTTGCTTTCCTCATTCAGGGAGTTGGCAGGCTCAAGGGACTGGCTTATATATGTAGAGACCAGAGAAAACTTGTTTTTCATAATATGGGACCTTCAGAAAATCCGAGCCATGCACCATGTTGCCATGTTTTGCTCTCTGATACCAGAAATGTGACATAATTTAACCACTTTTATGGGCATTACATTCAAACGATAAGGCTGTCTCAAATATTTTGTTATACAGTAATCAAGGAGATGGTAAATGCAATACATGAACAGTTAATAATTAATAACAGTAGCTAACAGTAATTTCAGGATTAAGGATTTATAGGCCTACTAAGTCTTGAGACTTTGGAAAAATGCTCAATTTTAAATTGTCTTCAAAGTTGGGTTTATACTTAAATTCATATATATTATTTACCTTTCCTCCCAATTTCCTGCCCTTTTTTCTGTGTTCACCTGTGTCATGTTTGTTTAGCAGCCCTTGTGTGTATTTAGTCTGGGTGCTCCCTGATGTCTATGTCAGTTTGTCCTGTGTCCATCCCCTGGGCCTGTTTCTGTGTATCTCTGTGGTATTTTTTCTGGTTTAATGTTTCTGCTTAGCTCTCATCACTATTGGTTTGAAATTTGTTTTTGATTTGTACTTTGCTTTTGGTTTGTACTTTCTGAGTTGCTACTTTCTATTTTTGGACATTGCACTAGGTGGTTTTTGGATTATATCATTTTTTTGATTTTTGGCTGTATATTAAAGCTCACTTTTTGTTCTCAGTCCTGCCCACCTCCTGAGTTTCTTGTGTTTGGGTCCTCACATTTTTGCCACAACCTGACATATATCACTTGAAAAACCTCATAAAACTTCATTTTTAACATAATCTGGTCTAGCCCTAACCCCTTTTTCATTTAAACTAGACAGAGACCCATATTCCATCCAAGTTTTATGGAATTCTGTTCAGTAGTTTTTGTGTAAATCTGCTGTTCTTCAGGTGTATCATCAAAGGTTTTATCAACACTTACCCTCAATTTCCACCACGCCAGCGGAGCAGATACGTTTCACTTTAGTCTATGAGTCAATCCCCACCAGGTCCGCTGCGCTGTGTATCAGCTCCGTCCCAGCTCCGGCAGTCCGGAGCCCTCCGGCACAGATACGCAGGACTTCTATTTCTGGCGGATGCCGGAGCACGACGCAGCAATTTAGCTGAATTTAGCATGAAGCAGACAGGAAGTAAAGCGCCAAAATAACAAATAGCATCCGGTTGCCTTTCAAAATAAAACACTCCGTGTTGACACGAGCACCAAATCTCAAAAAAGAGACAAACACAAGCTCTTCTGCTGAACCTTCAGTCGGGAACACTTCCTGTTGTTGTTTTTAATAACACAGACCTAGAACTCCGGTCGGGAGTGATTATGTGATTATCGCGGGAACTCCTCGTCCTCCTGACGCCAGCTGTCTACCGTACTGCGCCGTGGCATACTCGAACCGCAACCGGTGGGGTTTGGCGGACGGCGGAGCAAAACCGGATCGGAGCTGCAACGCAGCGGACACGTATCCAGTGGAAATTAGGGGTTAGAGGCGAGCAAGTAGCTTTCACGCTCAAATGCTCCACCAGTTAACATGACTTTGATCCAGCACTTGTCAACATGGACATATATACAAAAAAGTAATCTTAATCCAGACGAAGACACCTCAAAGTTTCTTCTAACTTTCTTGTAAGTTTGAAGCTCATCACACAGTTAACTGGCAAACCCGAAAACTGAAAACAAAACTTCCTTTTGTGTTACGTCTGTCCCTTGTGTGTTACCCCACCAAGCTTTGAGAGATGATACACTCTCCGAGTAGAACATTAATTGGACCTTTACTTTGGTTCAGGTTGTACCACATTACCTATATTTTCACTTTGTACGGTCAATACTGATCATTTCTGCTGGTTACATATAACTGGTGAAGTCTGAAAATGTATATTTTTGTCACCTTTTTACATGGAACATTGTTATTTTTATTGTAACTGGGCACATATTACAGCGGAGCAGTAAAAGATAAAAAAAGATTTAAATCTGGGTGAGTTTGCAATCATCTGTAAATAACATCCTGTCACACACACACACACACACACACACACACACACACACACACACACACAGACTAAAATCTACAATCAGCATGCCGTCGTTTCACTCAGTCACACACTCTTCTCTATTTATATATGTGTATGATGACACACGCCTTCTTCCATTATGAGCAGAGGTGTATTCTCAGTATGCACAAACTGTTTTTACATACTGCATGTTTGACTATTCAAGAGTAGTCAACACTGCAGCCTACCTCCCAGGCTTATTGCACTTGCAACACCTATGGGAATCAAATATGAACAAAGGAAAGCGTGAGGGAGAGGCATATAGAGGAGAGAGACAGAGGGAGCGCATCAGAGATAAGAAGAGGAAGACGGGTGAGGGAGTCGCTGACACCTCCAGTTCAAAGTGGTGCAGAGACTCCACATACACAACAACATTCTCGCCTTTGGTCACTTCATCATTATTTGGACTGTGAGCTGAACTGTGAGTGACAGTGTGTGTGTGTGTGTGTGCACCCTTCTTTTAAGCTTTTTTTTCTCAGGGAAAGTTGAAGCAGCTGTGCAGTTTTCTAAAAACACATTCATACTGTGTTCCTGGTGATGATTGAGCAGCAGCATTGTTGACGGTCTTGCTCATTGACACTCTGGCAGTTTGTTTATTGATTATGGTAAGTGCTACTCATTCACTTTTCTCCAAAACACTGTAACCCCTGAAACTTCTTACCACTGTCTTCCTCTACAGCTCCTCTGTTAGCTCTTTACAAACACATTCACATGTGTGTACCCAGGTATTTAAAACTATTTTAAAATGATTGTCTCCCCAACGGTTTCTTCTTATTTTCTCCACAACAGACATCTGAAAACTAAAATGCAGAAAAAAAAATGTGCCAAGGAAATGTTTTTTTAGCTCCACATATCAGTTTTTTTTTTTTTTATGAGCACTGGATCAAGTGACCCCATCATGTGTAACAGGAAGAGTCATTCATAGTGGCAGACCTAAGTCTGCAGTTCCTTTCAGCTCAGTTCAGTTTTTAACCACTTTTAGCTCATTGCTTCTCTTCAAACCTGTAGACACATCTCTCTGCTCCACCGCTCTCATCACACAATCACCACCCTGGCAGAAAAAAACAAACAAACAAACCAGCACAGAACAGGCTAGGAAACTTAAGTAGGTTAAATTCAGTGCAACGTCCTTGTCAACTGTTACAGAGGAGAAATAGAAAAGGACCGGACGGCTCTACAGCAGGTGAATAAAACCACTCTGAACGTCACTGGTACCGTCTACAGAGCATCAGTGACATCAGAGAGGTAATAATGGCATATCTCCACTTGCACTTTTGGCCAGGCTGCATGGATTTGCATTTTTTTTTTCCTTTTTTACCGCACCAAGTACCCTCTCGAGTAAGGCCAAAGTATGCCCGCCCTGCCTCCAAGCAGGCTTTGGTGTTGTCCACAACCACGGCAAACCCATGATGACCCCTTCTCTCCCATAATTGAGCTGGTCTGTGCAGGAAACCTGAGAGAAAGGCATTTCTGAAAATTGTGTCCCCAGGTCTCAGTAGTTTATTAGCCTCTTACTGAATCTTTGAATCTTTGTGTTAGCCTTTTCCTGCTCTGTGTCCAGACCGTTGTCTGGGATGAGGGGAGATGTGTGTTTTCCTCCTGGGCTGAAGTTGTTTGTTCTGAACCCCCTCTCTTTTACTAGCAGTAATGAAACAGCTCATGAGAGACTTAAGCTTGGTCTTCAGCTGCAGCCTTTATTTATTGACAAATGTGGCCTTCACTGTACATTTAAGTTACAGCCAAGCAGCAAAGTTGTTGCTAGCTGCCCTCTTTTTCAAACCACTACTGTATTCTTAAAGGAGCCATGCTACTCTTGTAATGTGTGATTTGAAGTTTAGTTCCTCTCTAATGTCCCTCTTTGTACACTCGCATATCTGCTGTATTTTTCTGTTTCATCATGTCAGGAGTCATACTAAGTTACTCCTGGTCGAAACCAAACATTTCCTGATTATGCTCCTTCATACGAAAAGTTTTTGAATAACTTTGAATAACAGAGGACTTAAAATATGAACAGCCACTCCAGGCTAACAGATTTTATGGCAAGATGCCATACAAGACAACACCCGTCCCACCCTGTTACCCCTGCATCCGTCTAGCAAAAGTTACAGAAGTACCCACTGCAAAGTTTTTTTTTTTTCCTCAGGCTATTAGACTTCTGAGCTAATCCTCAACTCTTTACCGCAACAAAAATAAATAAAATTATAGATGCTGCGCAGCGATGGGTCGGGTCCGGGCTATTTTTGGCAAATTTAGGCAATTCTGAGCAACAAACAGGAGAATAGGAAGTCAAGACAGTTGACAACAATGTTCATTTTGGACCACTTGTGGCTTGAACTCACAACTTCTGGAACCAAAGACTGTCATCTATCGCTCTGAGCTAACTGGCAAGTGGCAATACAACAGTGGCTTCACAAATTGAGTAAGCCATTCACTGTTGTGCAGGCAGATTTGAAACCACTGTAAAAAATTCAGTTATCAAGACAAAAATCTGAAAATACACATATTGCAGCATGGAGATGTTGGTAATTTGTTTTTAAAAATGATTAATTTGCTCCATAAGTGAATAAATGATGTTTAAAAATGCTGCTGGCATTGACTGCAATTATTCACATGAGAGCAGAATTCAAAATGTTCTCAAAAATTCAGTTTTTTAGGTAAAATTCTGATATTTGTCAAACATCATCTACCATGACTCTAAAAAATGTTACATTTTTTCACGAACATTGAAGATTTATTTATCAATTTGCAGGTATATGTTCACAGTAGTGTTCACAGTCAAACATTTTCATACACTGCACGCAAAAATTGTGGGAGGAGATAGGTTTTTATAAGTTTTACAGTTTAAAAAAAAACAGAGTGATGGACTTCATAATTTTTAACAGGTTGAAATGTACAAAAGTTTCTTTAGTATTGGGGCTATAGTTTGATGAAAGTGTGAAGTTCTAGCAGGTTGATTTGTTATGAATTTTCAATGTTTTGAACTTAAGTTGCTTGCTGTAGCGCCACCATCAGGACTATTGGCTTGGGTTTACAGCTGAGGTAATTTGGCATGAGACTGGACCTTTATGCAAAATTTGGTTAGCTTTCATCCATGGTCCGGTCCAAGCAATTTGTTTTTATTTAATTTAGAGCAGTGTTTTTCAACCCTGTTCCTCGGGGAACACTGTCCTGCATGTTTTAAATGTTTCCTGCTCCAACACACCTGATTGAAATTATCGGCCAATCATCAAGCTCTGCAGAAGCCTGACGAGGTGGCAATCAGGTGTGTTGGAGCAGGTGGCAGGTGGCAATCAGGTGTGTTGGAGCAGGAAACATCTGAAACATGCAGGGCATTGTTCCCCGAGGAACAGGGTTGAAAAGCACTGATTTAGAGGCGTGCTGTGATGCTACCATCAGGACAATTGTCTTGTGTTTCATGTTGAGGACATCTGACATTTTGATCTGTCATCATCATCATCATCCTTGCTGGGTCTCGAACCCACAACCCTTGACACCAAGAACCAGCTCCTAACTCACTGAGCTAATTGGCTGGAAGTGAGACCTGCTGTGTAGCTTCAGTTGTCGACTCAGGGAGTCACTGTCCGAGCAGCTGTCGTCAAGGCAGATTTCAAAAATGGTCAAAATGTCAGAAATTCTGTTACCTGAACAAAAATCTGATAATACATAAATTGCATCTTGACAGCATGGAAATGTTGGTAAATTGTTTTTAACTCTTAGTGTTTTGCTTCATAAAAGAAAATTTGATGTTTAAAAATGCCACTCTTACATTGACTCCAGTTGTTCCCATGAGAGCAGAATTCAAAATGTTCTCAAAAATTCAGTTTTTGAGATAAAATTCTGATATTTGCCAAACTTCATCAACCATGACTTCAAAATATTCTATTTTTTTAAGGAAGATTGAAAATGTATTTAGCAAGAATTTGATAGTATATGTTTACAGTACTGTTTACAGTCAAACATTTTGATGCACTGTAGGCTTAATTTTTGATAAATCAAAAATCCGAGAAACAAGTTTTGTGGAGGACGGTCTGAAGATGCTCTCTAACAAGTTTGGTGACAATTGAGCAAAAATTGTGGGAGGAGATAGGTTTTATAAGTTTTACAGGTTTTGAAAAAACAGTGATGGACTTCATAATTTGTAATGAGTTTAAGTGGACTAAAGTTTCAGCAGTATTGGGGCTACAGTTTGGCGAAAGTTTCAAAACTGTAGCATGTACTGTTGATTTTGTAGGTATTTTTAAAGTTTTTAAATTTAAACGCTTATTGTGCCCCCCCCCAGGAGGAATATTGACATGTCCTTGGAATTAAGTAAATCTGGCATGGGGCCGGACATTTCTATAAAGTTTGGTGAGTTTTTGCCCATGGGAAGTATGACTTCCTCGGAAGAAAGAAAGAAAGAAAGAAAGAAAGAAAGAAAGAAAGAAAGAAAGAAAGAAAAAGAAAGAAAGAAAGAAAGAATTCCTAGGAATACAATAGGGTCCTTGGCAGCTTAGCTGCCCGGACCCTAATGAAATACAATTGGAAAAAAAAGCTGAAACTGGTTGCCTAACTCAATCGCTGGCATCATTGGATAATTCGTTTTAAATGTTTCTCCTGTGACACTGTCACGCATTATGCTCTGGTTAGGTTCAGGGCATAAAACGCACTTGGTTAGGGTTTAGTAGACATCATGTTTCTGCTTAAAAAAACGTGTTTTGGTCAAAACAAAGACAGCTGGAAATTGTCCCAAGATCTCTTTAAACACATCCACTTGTGTCATGCTTACACTCAAACCACAGTTACTGGCTCAGCAGCCTTGGCGCCTCTGACTGCACCACCATGAACTCTTTGCTTTTATGTAACATTCATCACAATGGATTTCCCAGGCATACCCTCCTAATTTTCAGTTTTGAGTAAATAACCCTGATAATGTCTTAATGATGTCATCAGTGTTATCTCAACTCGGAGACTTTGTATTTATTATAGAAAAGCCTTTCTTTGAAGTGGGTCATGGTGTGTGATGTTTTCTTTTCTTTGGGAAATGTAGGCTCCAGTATTTTATTTTCAGAATATTCCTTTGCTTTGATTTTACCGTTCTTTGTTAATTCTATCTCTGCTGAGTCCTCCAAATAAATGGCTGCTTTAATTCTTTTTTTTTTTTTTTTTTTTTTAAATACACCAAGTTTGTATTTTCCACATTTATCGATACATGGCTATTTGTGGGCATGTCGTCTTTGTTCCATCGTGTTTGAGTGACAGACAAACAAGTTGCACCCAAATACTGTAAATAAGGTAAACACAGTTGGTTCCCACAGGGCTAGCAGCTGGACACATAATTGCTGAGTCAATAGCATCGATCAACAACCTTGTCAGCCCCCAACAGAGGAATTATGGCCTTTTTGTGCAACAAGGCAACAAAAAGTGTACTCAGCACACCTTTTACCTTTTTTAACTTTAACTTTTGATAAAGTAGAATAAACGTCATATGGACACCGTGTGTGTAATTATCTGTAACTCTACGTGGCGTTGTGCCACAGTGCAGACACACTGCTGGCCTGTGTAACATCCATAACATGTTACGACAGTCACCTCAGCACTTTACCTCCTCCCTGTCGCTCTGCGGCCCTGAAACAGCGGCCATTAACATTTGAAGCAGGAGCTGGAAAAAGCCTCTAATTGGTGCTCAGGTGACACCACAGGCCAAGTATTCTGAGGGAAGCAGGGCTTCAGAGGGCTATTAATTAACCTTAGTGCTATGATTACTACGTACATTAGAGGGGAATACAATAGAGGTGGCGGTGGGCCCTTTTTTTCTGCCCTGCACTTCATAGGGGCCCTGGTGGAGCACTCCATGCCCCCGTGAGCCACGATATGTTAACGGGGAAGCAACTAATTAGATGTCAAAAATTCATAAGTCCTCTCTTTAATATTGCATATCTATCCCCGGCCTGTCACTTCAAAACAAGGGGGACTGCATAAACAGGGCAATCGCAACACCCCACAACACCCCCGCCCTCTGTGTACTGCTGATGAGGGACAAGAGGGAGGGATGACAGCATGCTTGAAGGTGAAGAGGACAGGGGAGACAGAGAAAAAAGAGGAAGAAGACGTAAAGAGAAAGAAGAAAGGAGGCAATCAAAGAAAGTTCCTTGACAAATCCCACAGAGGACGACTCTGCCACATTATTAAGTCTTCCTCTCTATAGATAAGATACAGCGCACTGAACGTCAGGGATAAAAGCTGAACCCACCAAACTTTGTCCACCTCATCTTCATCATGATAATGTATCGCAGATGTCATAGTCGCTATGGGCTTATTTTATATCAGGGTACAGTCACTGGTCCCTTTTCATCTGTCTATAGGTCAGGGGTATTCAAAGGTCATTGTCTGATTTTTATTTAAGGTCAGGGCTCTGTGAGAATTTTCTGTCATTAACGTCACATCTGTCACACCTCAAGTAAGTAATTTTGAAAATAATATTGCAATAAAACAACTTGAAAGTACCAACAGATGTACTTAAACCTTGGCAAATAAAACCAAAAGTTGTGCATATCAAGACTTATCAAAGAAGTAGGATATTTGTATTTTACTTGTAATTGTCAGTTATGGTTACAGGTATATTAACAAAGCATAACAGGCTGGACATTTTTCCCCCAGAGATCAAGGTGAAATACTGCTTATCTACCTTTCAGACTAATACAATTATTTTTATTTTAATTTAATTAATATAAAAAGTACTTTTGAAACAACCCCACAAGCTTTAAGAGTCGCTGTTTTAGAGCATCATCGTAAATGAAGTTTCCCCTTTTATGCTAACACAGATGAGAAGTGCTTAAAATGTGCAGACAAAATAGAAAATCTGACGTTCTAAGAATCCACAATAACTAACATCTGATGATGAAGGTCACCTGATATGATCAAGCTCCAGAACATTTTTCTAACTTACCTTGTGGCGAGATAGTTCATAACAATTATTCCTGAAGATCTGTGTTTTAATAAACATCAGATACCATCCAAAGTATGGTTCCCAAATGGTTTGGACATGTCAGAATCTCTGTCTTTTGCTGCAAATTGAACAATATATGGAGCTAAACGTGTTACTTTATAGTTCAATTTGATCCCCAAATGACCCAAACTCATCAAAAAAAAAAAAAACCTCACCAGGCAATGTCATCTTGAGGAAATTAATTTCCTCCTATCCTGTAATCACAGCCATCCTAAAAAATAACTTGTCCATAAAAATGAAAAAGAAGGATCTGTATCCACCAACCACTACACTCAGCCTACAAAGAGAACAGTGTTTGTTTGAAGGTGATCCTTGCAGTCTGCGCTTCATTTACACTTGTTTTAAACTCACAGTTATAAAGAAGCAGCAATAACAATCACTTCCCCCTGTCATGTTGAGGGCTCTTAGCACAAGCCAAGACAATTCAGTCATTCATGGATAAAGTCTGTTTGTTACTGTTTGCCTTGTGGCGACACACCATTGTGTTACTGTGAGGACACACACTTCAGTCTAGAAATGAACAAGTCTGGAGTGATCTGTCTGAAAACATTTCCTCCAGTGTCTGTTTATGTTGGCTTCATGAACTACAAGCATTTATAGTAATATTGTGTGGCTTTATGGAGATAAGAAGTCATACTCAACACAGACTGGGATTCATATATTTTCAAAACATATTCATCATATCTACAATAAATTAATACATTTATAGAGTACATTGCGACTGTTAGAACTGCTGCACAATGGAAACATTTAAGATCAGCATTATACATGTTATATGAACATGTTAATAAAAACTGTTGAAATTTCAATGTGTGTGTAACTTCCATATACTGCCATACTGTAACCATTTGATGAAAGCAATAGCTCACTCCGGACTGTGACTTATTTATGATGATATTTTAATAAAGAGTAAATTAATTTGCAAAGGAATACAGTGAAACTCACCCAAACCATCTTGGTTTGTCTTTTCACTGTTCAAACAATGAACATCTGTGATTTGGCTGAAATATATAGGCTTCTTAATCCACTGCATTTGATGTAAAAAATATCAGAAAAGGAGCGAGTGTGTGGACATGGGAGGAGATGGTGGGAAAAACAGAGGTAACTGTTGGAACAGTGGAAACACAAACCACCATGGTTGAGGTGAATTTTATGTTGTTTTTCTTTCAGATTTGTATGAGGTGTGTTTTACAACAAATAACGTGACTGTTCTACAAATGGAGTCTGGTGACTTCAGTGAGCTGCTGTGTCTGGTTAAACTAAAACAATGATTTTATTCTTTAACATCTCCGTCCATAATGCCGTTAGATTCATAGAATAGCAATCGTAGTCTGTCAGTGGAAGAAACAGGGACTTTAAGAGGACATACTTTGATGGTGCGCAATTGCCTGCAGGGCTTACGTTGCAATTCAGTCATTATCTTGGCATCCTCACCAATCCTGAGGTGGTGATAGGAAGGAGGAGGTCTAGGAGGTCTAGGTGTGGGAGGAGTAATAGAGGAGGGGGTGAAAAGACTGCGTCCCAGGGCCATGTGTTTGAGCATCTTTGCAAATCTTTGCAGATGGAGCCAATCTTGGCAGTCCAAGGTGCCGGTGGTTGAGTGAAGGGCCATGTGGACATAAGGTGGGTTGGCACATTCTCTTCTGATCTATATATTAATGTTATGGATGACATGAGAAGGGGTGTCTGCCCTTAGTGCAGGTTGGAGCTTGCGTGGGGGAGTTAGGGAACTCCCTGCTGGCCTGGATCACCATCTTCCTCACTGCCTCTATAGTTTCCTTATGCAGGCTTTGCAGGTCATTTATCCCTGCGTGGCTCACCAGGCATTTAGGGTTCCCAGGCTCCTTTTTTTAACAGCTTCATTGTCTGGCCTGTGGTGCTGCAGCATGTAGACAGCAACAGGAAAAGCTTGCTCGTGTCCATGAATGTATGGTTAGATTCACCCAGCAAGACCACTTATTGGTCTTGCTCTTCTTTCTGAGTAGAGGGGAGCTGGGATGGGCAGCGCTGGCTGTTGGTACTGAATGAACAAAATTTAATTGAGAAAGTGATGAAGT
The DNA here is from genome assembly GCA_963678695.2 of Diplodus puntazzo. NCBI lineage: Eukaryota > Metazoa > Chordata > Actinopteri > Spariformes > Sparidae > Diplodus > Diplodus puntazzo. The sequence continues at coordinate 21,297,707 of OZ023175.1, read as the reverse complement.
CAGTCTAAGTAAAAGCAGATCTTTACATATAGACAATTAAACAGAGTTTGTAGGCAAAGGTTTTTACCAGTAGGTTTGGCATAGGCAATTTTAAATACACGTTTAATGCAGCCTTGGTACTGCTCAGCACTGAATGACCACTGGTAAGCTGTTGTTTTCAAGTGATGTTATTTTGTGTTTCTGGAAATTTGAAAATCAATACATTTAAGTCGCCTTAACCTTCTCTATGGTAGTCACTAAAAATGCAAAAGGCCTCAACCAGTGTTTGGTTTGCCAATTTAGGAATACTGTAAAACATGCTAGACTTCATGGAAGAGGACCTCCTCCCTCTGTAGATATAAAAGGGTAATTTCAAGGTAATGAAAACACAACATTTTTGTTTCTCAGATTATTATACACTAAAACAACAAAAAAAAAAAAAACTAAGGCCAGAGTAACTAAAAGCAAATAGTTATTTTTTTAAAAATACCAAGGAAAGATAGAAGGAGCTACTGGTGTCAGGCACAGCTAAGTGCAGCTGTGATTCCAAGGTAGAAGGAGGGGAGTTCCAAGGAAAAATACCTGTATCAGCAGAATTGAGGAAGAGTTAGGATTGGGTGAGACTATTAGGCCATGGGAGGAGGTGGGTATTTCCACAACACCAAGAAGACACCTAATGCTCAGTGATAGGTCTGCTGTTCATGGACATTGTCTGTGTATGACCTCGTGTTTTTACTGCCGGCAATAAAAGCTCTACTGCACTCAGCTTCAAGGACTCCTGGTGATTTTTGACTTTTGAAACTTTGGAAAACCTTTTGAACAAACACGAAATGAGAAGTAGTTACACAACACTGTAACACTGTTTAATTACAGTGCCTTTGTTTTTTATGACTGCATTTAATAAGAATGCCTCTCATTCAGCATTTCTTGGCTGCTGTTTGTGATCACTAACTAAGGCTTGGATCTTAAATGTCTACCTGTTTCTGATTGGTTGCTGTTTGCAATGCCTAATTAAAGTTTCTAATTTTTGATTTCTTACCATGAATATTTCAACTGTCCAGTTGAATCAAATGTCTTATTTGGCATTCAGTAACAGGCTTTTTAATTAGTTCTAATTATTTGATAGAATAATAACATTTTAACATAAAACATAACAAATAATAAAAAATGTATTAATATAATTTTATGTGTAATTGAATATAGAAAATAAACCTACATTTTATTTGATGCAGGGTGGTAAGGCACAGCGGATGGGGGGCACTGAACCTGAAGTTTGAGAACCACTCTTTTAGTTGGTGCTCCGAGTTTTTAACTTCTCAGCCACGTTGTTCATTAGATTCAGCTGGCCTGATCAGTGTTGGTTGCAAATCGATTTAGATTCAATCCAAAAATAACTTTGATTGTTCACATGCATCATAAAGTTGTGTCCAAACTTAAGATGTGTAGGATTTAGCTCCTTGTTCAGATGGCAGAAGGAATGAAATCAAATCCCTCCATCTCTCACCATATGCTCCTTAGATCAACCATAGTTGCTTGTGCCATCATACCTTTATCCATTCCAGGTTGAATTAAATTACACATCGCGACTGCTGGCCGTTGAAGCAAAGAATTAGCCTGCCCAGGGAAAGGTCAGTACAGAGGGGGAAGACATGGAGGGTCACATTGCTCTAACTGTGAACTTGAGCTGCCAGAAGCCCAGATGGGAGCCAGACAAGCCAGGTATGCTAGGTTTATTTCAAGAGCTGATAGGAGCCCTCCATTTAAACTTATTGAAATATACAGTACACTGCTGTGGAGTAACAGTAATTTATGAAGTTATGTAGTCACAGTTCGTACTGTTTGTTGAATTCCTTTTGTTATCTATTCCCTACCTGAGTTAACTGCAGTAAACAGATTGCACTGGATTGTATGTCATTAGGTTAATTGAAAATCAGCCAGCTTCTCTGAGACATGAACATTTATTCAACTTCATTTCATTCTCTCTATTTAGCTATGGAAATAAAACAAAAACAAACAATATAACACAAATGGAAACAGCTTATAACTAATGTTATTGTTTATTCCAGAGTTAGTACTGTCTGTATTCACACAAGCTCTTAATGCAGTCAGCTTTTCTAAAGGTGGACACTGTATACCTCATTAATTTGAATTAAATTATTCCATAATTGTATTCCCTTGGGTATATTATCACAAAGCAAATGAGAATCACCTGACTTTGGAAGGAATTAAGATGACTATGACCCTATGATCCAATTCATTTTCAAATATATATATTATTTTTTTAATGAAACAAGATGAACTGATGCAATTTGCAATTTGACATATCTGATTACTGCACAGTGTGTGCATTTCAAAAGGGGAATTCAATTTAAAGTTCTTTGGCAATGCCAAACTCATCCAAACATGCCTCCCCTCTTCTTTCCCAGAGTCAGTGCACTGAGTATCTGGATATAAATGAGCGGTGGAGGTAGAGGTTTTGTCATGGCTTGATAGACATGGCTGTCCATATTTGTTTATTTTAGGAGATAATCAGTCCTTCTAAGCATGAACTCTTATCTCTCCCTGTGGAAAAAAAAAAAGCTGCAGATAAGGAAAAGATGCAAAAGTTTCTATTTGCTTGTGTGATGCACAGCCTGAAAACTCCCTCTATCACTCCCAGGTAGCTCATCGGGCGCACGTGAGCGCCTCTTATCAGCACTGGCGTCGGGGGTCACGAGACAGCCGATAGATTGTATGCCAGGCGTTTTTTAGCTCGACACCCGGAGGATTTTGATACTTCCATCTACACAAACAAGTAGCAGGTCCCACTTCCTCACCTGGAGTAAAGCAATTACTGTGAAGTTTTCCAACTGACAGGCTGCCAATCACAACTCCTCAATGACTTTAGATTCCCCGCACTTAGAACAATTATTTTGCCTCTATTCTGTTAGACTTTCATACTACATTTTAAGAGTAAAGCCGTTTAAATAAAGGCATGGAATGGAAATTTCCTAAAAACTGTTGACAGTGATGCAACACAGCTCAAAGAAATAATTTGCATAATGGGCGCAGTTAATAAATCGACAAGTATCTATTCACTATCTCTTGATTATAACTGTCACTAGCACATTTGCAATAGAGATTCTGTTAAAAGAGTCCCATCATTAAAATCTCAGCCGGCCACCACACCTCTCCTGCTCATTTCAAAGAAAAAGTGTCTGGACTTTGGTCTCGTCCTCCCCATTACACTTGGAAAGATCAGAAACTCGCCGTCTTCTTCAGGAGGCCATTTCTGCAACTGGCCCAGCAGCTTTAAATGATTCACACCATTAAGGAGGCAATCAGGTATAATGAAGAGCCGGGCAAACTCGGTAGCTGAGACGGATAAATAATTTACTGGAACTTGTCATCCTTCTCCCATCGAGGTGCCGCAGTCACAGGAGCAGCAAGACACATGAAGGCTTTCTGGGGTGGAGAGACTCTGCAAAGCTGGTGACACCCCCCCCCCCCCCCTCTTCCCAGCCCTCCACATCACCACCTCCCACATCCTTTCCTCCCTTGCTTCCTTCTCCTCCCACCCTCAGTCAACCCCTCATCCTCAAATCAAACAGCCGTCCCAACCCCAACCCCACCCCTATCTCCCACCTGTCAGACGTTGGGAGATAGAAGGATGGAGCCAGCACCACTTCGTTACCAGCCTCTCACTTGGAGATTTCAAGCAGTTTTCAGCTAATGAGGCAGCATTTAAAAACTCAGGGATGCCGACATCTAGAAGAAGAAGGCGAAGAACACGTGGGTGGAGGCTACTTTACAGCAGTGGGCACACACACATATAGTACACACAGCAACATACAAACCCGCTGCATCCTCACAGCTTCTTCCGTTCATGCGAAACCCCCACACACACTCGGATAGCATACACTAACCAGTACACACTCTCTCATACACACAGCTCAGGGTTGTCAGTGCAGGTGAACAAAGTGAATAGGATATGTGACTGACAATAAAGATTTCTTTTAACATCAGTGAGAGGAAGGCGGGCGGGTGGGTCAGGGGGAGGAGGGTTGAGTCTGGGGAGAAGTCTGCAGAAGTTTGCATTACTCTGAGGGACCAGCCGGCTGCATATGCCATCATTAATGACGAGGCCTTGCCAAACTGGCACCCAGTCAGCCTACCAGGAGAGTGCAAAGTAAGGGAAGAAACCCTGCAAACCTATTATTTCAAACCTATGTCTTTTTTCCTACACTTTTACTCCCCCTCCTCCATTTCCTTTAAATGTGATTTTTAATAGACACCTCTAAATTTCCTCTGCTGTCTCTTTAAAGTTTAATTCACCCACTTTTCTTTCACTTCTGCATCCCCATTATGGAGGTGAGACGGCAGCTGCAAACAGCCATTATTATTTAATATTATGAAAACAATCTTTTTAGATGAAGAGAAAGAGAAGGGAGGCCCAGCTATGGCAATATTTCCAGTGCTTAATGGCAGGTTGAGAAGTGAGCATGAGAAGACCTGCTTTTTATATGACACTAATATCCTCCATGTTAAGTGAGGGAAGGCTTATTTACCATATTCAGCAGTTTAGGTATTTTTCAGCAGTTGTTTGAAAAGTTGCTTGGAGGTGAACTGAAGGTAATACGTATGTGGGCCAAAATATTGTTAAAAACTATAGGATATAATTATGTTGGTATCGCCAGCTATGGATACCAGAGCTTGGGTTTGCAGGGTAGTGACGCTAAAATAGACTTATAGGTAGTGGATGGCGATTATGATGCTATGTTCAGGAATTGGTTAACTTAAAGTCAGTGTAAAGCAAATTCAGCCATTTTCTTCTAAACACATTCCAAAGTCATAAATGCATTTCCTTAAAACGTGTAAAAAGCCATTCAACCATTTAGAATTTAATTTTGGAGCTAGGCTCACAAACTGTGTTTCACGATTTCTGTGTTCAGGATTTAATGGGCGGGTCAGAAATCGTGGCCGCGTTACCCAGCCCTGCTGCGGAAGCCGTATAAATACATTCAGCGCATTAGCTTCGGAGGTTTTTCCGCTTGCTCTCGAGTCTTGTATAGCATCTCTTAGAATAGTTTGCAGCTAGCTAACCAGTCAACCAGTCAGCTAAACAGTCATGTCTCCTCCACATCGCTCCTGCATCTTTCCTGGATGCCACAGTGTGCAGGGTAACGGCGCTGTTAGCTTATTTAAGTTTCCTAAGGACGACAACGTAAGGGAAACGGTGGATCGATTTTGTCAAAAGGAGCTACTGTGGACAGTTAAAAATCACCACCAACACCGTCTCTGCAGTGTCCACTTCACCCCCGATAGTTACAGCAACTGTCACCAGGTAAAGTCTGGATATCTGAAGAGTCCGCTGACGCTGGTCAGTGGGGCTGAACCGACCCTCTCCGTCCCGGGCTTGCATCTTCCCGTCCCGCCGACAGCGCATGCTCTCATCTCCGCCGCCGGCATTATGTGCCCGCCTGCGACCGTCCCGCCGAAAACAGGTGCTCTCATCGCCGCCACCGGCCAGACTTTAGATCCTCTGCCTGAGCCCGGGCCTGACCCGGTCGGGCCGATATTTCCCGTCAACATCCTCGGGCTGGGTCGGGCCGGCCCTTGATCAAGCATTTGTGTGTGTGTTTTTTTTTTGTAATAACTCAAAATAATGACTGCAATTCCAGCTACAAAAGGCGCATCTCTCTCCTCCCTCCATGTTGTTTGTGCCACTGTGTGGTTTGACACGTGAGTGAGTGTCCTCGTGCTGAAAACGTGACTTCTCGCGCACGTGACGTCACACGCACAATGATTTGAATAAGTAACTTTAATCTGATTAGTGGTTTGGAAATATTACCGCGTTAGATTACTCCTCACTGAAAAAAGTGGTCAGATTAGAGTAACGCGTTACCGGCATCACTGATTGTGTAGTTTAAGTGCAACATGGAGCTTGAGAACGTCCGTTGTAACAGCCCACGTTTTAAAAAAATGTCGGGTTTAAATCGGGCTCAGGCTCATAATTACAGTTACGTTGACACAACGTGCGTGGGCTCGGCTCGGCTCAGGTCGGGTCAGGCTTGATTTTTTTGGGCCAGATCTAAGCTCTAAGTGTAAGTGTGTGCTTATGTATGTTATAAATATTGTACATTTTGGCAATTAAATGCATTTTGCTGAAGGTGCAAATCCTGAAAGTGATTTTACATCGTGCATCCTGTCATGCCCATGTAATGTTAGCAAATGTTATTGCATTTAATCATGACATGATTTGGCCTCATTCTCTGAGGGGAGTCCATCTGACAGCACGATGATAATCCACAGGTAATATTTTATGTGCACCAATATAGCTATGACAAGGAATTGAATGTAGACTGGGGTGTTACGTTTGTGTGTAATGTAAAACATGGACTGTGAGGAACGAGGTTGAGCACTATCAGTGTCTGACTCAGAGTCAGTTTCTGGCTGTCCGATGCGCTGATAGCTTACATTGTTACTGTAGGTTACGTCCTTGTACAGTACACAGAGGCGGCTCCCCTCCTGCGCGTGGGCGTGGTTCCAGCGCCTCTATCTGACAGGCCCCCAGCGTTTCATAACGGAGAGAAGTGCTTGTTTTTCCATGATTTTGAGACCTAATTTTATATACTTGGCTATTTTTTTAATCTTTCAAATTTGGCTCAGTGGTCAATGACACATGTTTCTGGTGTATGTCAAATATCATAACAAATTTATTTCTGCTTAACACAGACTTTAAAGCAACGGTATGTAATTATTTTACCTCAAAATGACAGCTTCAAATTCATTTTGAAAGTACACTGACTCATAATAGGGAGAATGGCGCCCAAAACTCCTGTTATTGTACGCAACTTTGCTAAATGGGTAAAATCTCTGTGTGTGTTACACTGTATGCCACTGAGTCACACACCATCAACTATGTCGGTGAGACTGAATCATATTTTATGGATACAATGGCCCTCATTTATCAATCTTGCGTGAAAACGGGTGCAGATCTGAGCGCAGAATTGGTCTTACGACAGGACACGTGTGATTTATGAAACATTCGTATCTGATCAATTCCAGCGTACGAATGATCGGGTCTTGATAAATGCGGCGGCTGAATTCTATCGTCATTAACATGTTACACCCTTAAATATTCCTGGTTAGGAGGCCTCACCCACTGAGGTCATACATGGAGAGAAGAAACACTGGCAAGTAGATAAACTTTTCCGAGATGGAGATCGGCATCCCGGCAGCGCCGGCACATCAAAGGCTCCATTCACTAATGCAATGTTGTGCAAAACTGAACAGGCCAAAATAATATGGCACACTTTCTCTGGGGTATACAGCAGAGTTCCCCCTGCTGGTCCGAGACGGAGCCAGCAACCCGAAGCAGCTCCACTGTGACCCGTGTGCGCACTGTTGAATCTGCGTTCCTGCTCTGTAGCAGGTTTGCCAGCGGGGTTGTTAGGCATTCCGTTAATTAGTTGTCATGTTATCATATTTTATTTTGCCAAAAAGTGGCATCAGTAAAAACGTGGGCTTTTTTTTTTATTAAAATTTTTGTATTTTGTTTTATTCGTTTTAAGAATCCGTTTTGATCTGTTCTAAATATGTGACTGCTTATGCTTAATGACAGCTGAGGTTTGTTTAATAATTATTTTCAGACTCAGCCAGATTTTGCTGTGCTGCACCGCAAATCCACAGACTCAGATTTGCGTACAAGAGCTCAGACCTGACGTGAGATCTGATCGTAGCTCCAAATCACGTCCAAATTGATAAATGCCGAAGCTTGTGTGGAAATGGTCGTACACACGGTTTTCTGCCGTATGTTTGTTTGATCAATGAGGCCCAATGTGTTCTGGTTTTCCCAATGATGTCCTCTGATGGCTCTGCCCCCATTTCTCTGTGAATGATGAAGTTTTGTGATGGACAGGTCGCTTTACTTGCTGCTAACTGACACTGCCGTTGGCTAGCTTGCTCAGTTAGCCATTCTGCTAGCTGATCCTGCCAGAACCAGACTCGGAGCTTGAAGTACACTGTTGGCACAGGAGCTTCGGACCACCAGGAGAGTTGGAGAGGTTTCAAGGCCCATAGCAACAAATGCTGATAAGGACTGGCACCGGTATGGGCAAGAAAGCTAGAGCTGGACAATCGGGCAGGGGATCTGGGCTCAGCAGCTTCTATAGACACAATCAACCGGACAAAAAGACGAAAGAGGACAGTGACGGAAGGAATTAATTGAGAGTGGTTGTTTTTTAATGTTAGTGAGAGTTTCAAGAAATATAAAGATGCAAGCTGGCCTAGTAACATTGTTTTGTATTTGAGTACATTGTGAGTTGCATAGCGAAGGGTCCACAATAGTGTACAGGTCAGAAAGTAAGTTTTGAAAGTACAATCATTTAATGTCCCTTCGACTCCTCGGTCTGATTTGAATTGTTTTATCCTAATGGCACCATTAATGTATGGCTCAAAATAGAAAAAGCGCTGAGTACGGACCCCACTCCACACACACACACACACACACACACACATATGCAGTGTAGCTTTCCAGCAAACACTCAGTTGGTCCCTCTCTCTCTAATTAGTAATTAACACATTCTTTTGTGCAGGCCTCTCTTTATTTATAGGCCCTTTCTTGCCAAACAGCAGAACCATGCGCCAGGATCAGATGGAAGCAGAGCGTGAGGTGAGCTGGGAGCCTTGGACACTTGATAAATAGAGTGTTATAGTTCGGGCCTAATCAACTGATTAGCCAAACAGCTCGTAATGGCTTTTTAAATGAGTGGATCAGAGCATGCTGAAGTGCTCTTATTAAATTCATTGCTGCTCTAGGTTGACATGCTTCCACAGTTCACTTCAGATAATGTATGCCACATTTGGCAGCAAAGTATTAGTATTAAGGTATTATTTTCCATTCAAAAATAAAACAAGGAATGTACAGCATGGTGTCAGATGAGTCTAGTCATCATACATAAGCTAATAACCTTAAAAAAAAACATGTTAATTTATTAGCCCTAGCCTGCAAGTGTACCAGGGTTAGACAGGTCACATCAAAACAGGAAACACATTCTTTAGTTCACCTCACTGCAGTGCTGCAAGGGGCCACTGGCCAAATTTGAATGTAAGACTGAGCACTTCATAACATCCAGTGAAATGAATGTGACCAAATGATCACCAACAATGACTTTTGCGGTTTTCTATTCAGTAAAGTCCATCAACTTGTTCAGTCATCTAGTTGCATCATCTAATGTTATGGTGGCACTGCAATAACAATTCAAATGAAAGCTGCAAGCAGCGATGAACGGGCCCTCGCATTCCATGTGTGTTGGGGTATGCTGTTGTCAGGGCGTGCCGCGTACCCGGCCCCATTGCCCTAATTAGGGGCAACCCTAACCTGGAAGGCGATTTTTTTCTAAGTCGTACAGCGACGGGACCAAGACCACTGCGTTCGTCTCGCTCCGCTGATCATCGTGTTGCCCTCCGTTTGATTTCTGGAAGCGGCGCTTTATGTCGTTTCCAGATTCCAACTCCCATTCATCCTTATGGGGCAAAATATGGCAGTTGCTCATAAAGGCGTAGGACCACTTGGAGGCCCATCAGCATCCCTAAAGGCAGCCACACGCAACATTTGGGGGTTCTAGTTCATTGCAAACGCCCACAAATGCAGCTTCCAACATTGATTCCACATTCCAACTCTCATTCATCTTTATGGGGTGGGGCGAAAAATTTCAAAGTCCCACCTCAAGTTGTATGTATGGGATGTGGAAGCTAGAGATGGAAATTGGCATTCCAGATTCTGATCTCTAGCTTCTATATCTTCATCTATGGTATACTATTGTCATATATTGAAATATGGAGGCCATAGATGACAATCTGGAATGCAGAATACCATCTTTAGCTTCCATATTTCAAACTATTACATGTTATTAATGCAAGCCGTGGACGGGGAGCCTAATTCCTGAATCTCATCTATGGGGTTCCATATTTCAATCTATTATACGTAAATATGATAGTTCTACATGAACATTTCTAAGATGTCAAATACAAGCTAGTTGACGGAAATGCAAAAAACGTCAGCATACTTCATACTTTAACAAAATGGCAGTGAAAAGTGCCTTTGATCAAAATATATATATATATATATATATATATATATATACATATATATATATCAACACAACACTTGCAACTACTGTCTTTAGAATTTCACAGGGTTTTTGGAAAACTTAAATGGGATCTGTAAAACAACAGATATTGAAATACAGTCGATGTGGAAAACACAAATACTTTAACAGACTGTCCTTTGCTGTAATAAAAATAGCTACAACAAAAAATAAGAGTGCCTCCTGCTTTCCTGAAACAGGGTTGAACAAAATTTACCTTGGTAAATATCCAAAACCTTCACCTTGTGAAGAATACAGGCAGCATAACATATGCTAACGCAACAACACTTTAAAAACTCTTGGGATAACTTGGTTTGGTATAACATGTTAACAAACCTTGCACACACATAATTACATAGTAATCAAGTTACTAAGTGAAGTCCTGGGTTTCGCCCAGAACATGAGTTGGGGGTTGCCGAATAACGGCGCCTACTTCTCCCTCTTGAGGTTGGCTTTCCGCAATCCCAGCTTCTCCCCCTCCGGCTGGAAGAGGACTGTTTTCCCCCTGTGTTTTGGGAATCTCGGCAAGTCCGACAACCTCTTCAGCTACGGTCAAAGGGATGTCATCGACTTGGGTCTCAAGAACGACATCTGGCACTCTGTGAGACATGGCCAAAAGCTCTCCCCCGGGTCCAAGGGGAGTGTCTTCAATGACGGTTTCCTGAACAGCCTCGCATCCTTCTACAAATCTAAATAGGGTATCCAGGTTCAAATCCCCTCCCCCTACGGATGGAAGAACAGGCGTTTCTTGAACCTCCTCCCCTCCAAAGACATCTTCTGCAAACATTTCAGCCATGACATCATCTTGTGTTTCCGGTATCACTTGAGGCTCTGTGGAATCCCTGGGCGGAGATACTCCTCCGGGTGGAAGAGGAGTGTCTTCCACCAGGGTTTCCAGAGTAAGGTGCCCTCTTTCTGCCTCTTCCAGTGGAGTCTCAACAATGTCCTTGCGGACTCCTCCTGCAGTTACCACTTCCTTCTGCATGGGGTATTTGGCCATTCCTTTTTGGATGTAGTAATCTTCTACAGCTTTCCGCATCCATGGAACTACTACATGACACTTCACAGCTACAATAGCTTTCATGGGGGATTTCTTGGATGGACTACAGAAGTCCAACTTCTTCTTTGACTTGGTTTTCTTTCCAAAACGGGACACAGCCTTCTCTTGATAGGTCTCCTCCATCCTCTTGCTCCTCTTTTCCGCCATCCGGACCTTTTCCTCCGAGGACAATGACAAGCACGAGAGGACCGGTTCCTCTTGGTCGGAACTGGACTTGGGGGTTTCTCGAGAGTCGTCTTCGGCTAACGATGATGACTCATCGGAAGAGTCATTGTCTTTGCTGGATTTGGCTAAAGCCTGTTTGAGGGCTTTCATGCGGAGTCTTCGGGTTTCGTAGCCAATTTATTTGTCCGGAGATTTGTCCAGTGTCCTTGACCAGTGTCCTTGACCCACTCGTATTCCGTCCGGTTCAGACATACTGCAGCCTGTCCGAAAGATCTGGCGGTTTTGTGGTCATCCACCTGGGGAGAAGGTGCAGAAAATTAGCTTATTTCTGTGGATAGGCAGACTTCTCTCTCTTCCAAAACCTAGTTTAAATACTTACCAGAATTCTATACTTGGTCCCACCGCTCCAGCTGTCAGCCCCCAACACCTGGTCGCGGGTCATGTTTGTGAATACGATGGCATGGTGACCGGTCAGGATACTCAAATAACCCATCACATATCCCATCAGCTGGCAATGCTACTTGCCGTAACTGCCGTCGTAGAGAGAGTTCTACAATACATAACACAGATACAAGAAGTTTAGTTAAGTCAGGTTTATGTCAATTCTCCTCTGTGTTTCAACACACTTTATCTCACAAAGGTCAATAAATTACAGACAACACTTGCCATGCTGCTCCAGCTGATGTTGACAGTCCACTTCCAAGTGTCATCTAAATGGCATTGATTAAAATTTGGAAGTTAGAATCTAAGACATTCCGTTTTACATATATATCATTTTAGTGAACACGTGCTGCAAAACCAAGATATAAATTAACTTTTTATATGGTCAAAAGTGCATGAAACGCAACATAAGATGATATTGATAGGTTAGAGACGGAAATACAGCATAAGCAGTAAGGTATCAACACTTGCGGTTTGATAAAAGTACAGGCGTTACAGAGCACACTCAGCAAGTTGCTAATGCTAGCGAAGCTACTCAGGTGCTAGTTCCTGTGGGGACAGGGAGTGCAAGTTCACATCTGCGACATTTGGAATGGTGTTTGACAAATTCCGTCTTTACATATATGTCATTTTAGTGACCATGTGCTCCAACACAATTATATAAATTAACTTGTTTCATGGTCAAAAGTGCATGAAAACACAACGTAAGGTGATATTGATAAGTAGAGAATTAGCTGTAAGGTTTCTACACTTTAAGTTTGATAAAATTAAAGACGTCAGAGAGCACACTTACCAAGCTCCTGCTGCTAAATAAGTCAGGTGCTAGTTCCTGTGGGGACAGGATGTTCAAGTTTGTATCTATGACATTTGGAATAGCGTTTGACAAATTCCGTCTTTACATATATGTCATTTTAGCGACCATGTGCGCTGACATAATGACATAAATTAACTTGTCACACGGTCAAAAGTGCATGAAAACACAACGTAAGGTGATATTGATATGTTACACATGGAAATAGAGCAAAAGCAGTAAAGTATCAACACTTTCGGATTGAGAACAGTACAGTTGTACAGAGCACACTTACCAAGCTCCTACTGCTACATAAGCTACTCGGGTGCTAGTTCCTGTGGGGACAGGAAGTTCAAGTTCGCATCTACGAAATTTGGAATAGCATTTGACAAATTCCGTCTTTACATATATGTCATTTTAGCGACCATTTGTGGCAGCTGTGGTTCAGTGGTTAGAGTGGGTCGTTTAGTGATCGGAAGGTCACCGGTTCGAATCCCGGCTACCGACAATGTCTCTTCGGGGCCTTTCAGAATATCCTGCTCCCCCTCTTATATTTCTTTCCATTAAAGAGTTTGCTCCAGAAGAGCGCCACCTACATGGCATTGACATATGTGATAGAGCTCCGCGAGAGCTGTCAAAATATGTCTTTTTCTCACCCCTGGCTGCTTCCATTGGGGAGATGGAGCACTTTAACGTGTAGAAAAGTTGAACTTCTGCTGCCCCCTAGCTGCCCACAGGAAGGGAGTAGAGCCACCATTCAAACACAGGGCAACTCGGGTCGATGAGACCTTTCCGTCGGTGCCTGGACCGTGGCTCTATGATGCAGTAGCATCGGGTTTCCCCAATTCACCTTGTTTGGCAAGAGGGCCTCAGGGTGTATGAGTGTTGATGGCCTCTGAGAGTCTGGTGCCGTGTTGGAACTTTTGACCCAAACAATGACCTACAGGGCTGTGGGTAGAGCTCTTTGAGAGCTTTCGGGATCACCCCTCATTTTTGGCTCTTTTTACGATTTAGTGGCCTGCTCCTGCCGGTATTAAGTCAGAAGAACTCTCTGCAATCTCCATAAAAACAAAATGGACTACAGGTGAAAAATCCCTCAAGCGAATTTGTGGTCAGTTGTGTTTTGATTATTAATTGGCGGCGGCGATGTTGGAGGGTGTGCTCACCTATTAATTGCATGTCATCTTGTTGTGTATGATATGGAGGAAAAAACCTATAAATGTAATGTAAATAAGATGTGTGTCTGAATTCCTGTGTCCAGTAGGTGGCGCTATGGATATAAAACAGTATTGATGCATGGAGGTATTCAGGGCGACATTGTACATATGTGTGATGAATTTGGTGTACATGGGAAATTGTATGTTGAAGTTATAAGGACTTGATGCTTTATGGCGAAGCATGAAAATGGATTACACCATGACACCCACCATGTCCAAATTAGGCGAAAGCTTTTGACAAGTTTTCATCTTCAATGTTGGAGAATGGTACTGAGTGAATTTAAAGTCTATGGTGTTCAATTCAAATATTACATAATTATGAGCAACCTCAGTTAGTGTTAATAACTCAACAATGTAAAGTTTTCCCAACAGAGGGATTAGAAGAAGTGCTTGGATTTGTCTCTTTTTTGAGATGTTTTGCACTGGCATCAACACGGAGTATTTTATTATAAAAATTAACCGGATGTTATGTTGTTGTTTCTGTGTTTGACTTGCTGTCCGCTCTGTGCTGAATTTGGCTGAATTGCTGCGTCATGCTCTGGCAGTAGTCTGGACTGCGAGAGCTCCAACGGAGCAGATACGCAACGCAGCGCAGCCATTGAAACAGAGTTTAACAGTATATTGATTATTGATCACTATCACATGCAAACTCCATGTACTCCAAACTCCATAACAAGAACATGACTACACTACAAACTGCACTACACATGAACTATACACTCCAAAAACACTAAATGTCACAACTCTGTAAACTCTCAAAACTCGCCATCGCTTTCACTATCCGCCAATTTCCACTGGATACGTGTCCACTGCGTTGCGGCTCCAATCCGGTTTTACTCCGCCATCCGGCAATCCCCAACTGGTTGCGGTTTGAGTCCACCACGGCGCAGTACGGTAGACAGCTGGCGTCACGAGGCGGAGGAGTTCCCGCGAAAATCACATGATCACTCGCGACCGCAGTTATAGGTATGTGTCATAAAAACAACATGAAGTGTTCCCGACCGAAGGATCAGCAGAAGAGCTTGTGTTTGTCTCTTTTTTGAGATTTGTGTGCTGGTGTCAACACGGAGTGTTTTATTTTGAAAAGTAACCCAATGTTATTTGTTTTTTCCGCACTTGACTTCCTGTCAGCTCCATGCTAAATTCAGCTGAATTGCTGTGTCGTGCTCCGGCATCCATTATTAAACATCTCGGCATGGCTTGAGTTATCCCAACTAACTCTTAATGTAAAAAAAACTGTGTCCATTTGCTTCTCCATGCGTAACAGGCCTGATCATGAAGTACTTCAGGTCAGGATTAAGGAGGAAATCACTGAAGTAGTGAATGAGGTGAAGTACTTAGGTATCATCCTCGACAAACATTTTAAATTTGACAGTCAGGTTAAGTACATCTGTAACAAGGGAAAACCAAATCTTAACTGTTTTCGTTTTATCAGAAGGAACTAGTGCTGGGCGGTATACCGGTTCACACCGAATACCGGTATATATTTTCGTTATGATATGAATTTTTAATATAGCGCCATACCGTTGTATTTGAATACACAACGTTCGGAACGCTATGCTGCGCCGCGCGACACTGTTTCAGACCGGACCCTTTTCAATGTTGCACTGCTACACAGGTATGGTGCTACTGCGAGGGTAAACAGTAGTGCTCTGGTGTTGTGTTACGGCAGTGGTGTCAAACTGATCCAGTAAAGGGCCACTGTGGCTGCAGGTTTTCATTCCAACCAAGCAAGAACACACCTGATTTGGATCAGGTGTGCTCTTGCTTGGTTGGAATGAAACACACCTGATTTGGATCAGGTGTGTTCTTGCTTGGTTGGAATGAAAACCTGCAGCCACAGTGGCCCTTTACTGGATCAGTTTGACACCACTGTGTTACGGTGAAGATGGATAGGATAGACATTGCAGATCATGACTTCACCCGCGGACGTCAAGCTGAGCAACCTACTGAATGTAGATGTCAAAATTTTAGCCAAGGTGTTAGCTCTGAGATTAGAGAAGATTTTACCCCAGATAATTTCCCCAGACCAAACTGGGTTTATAAAAAATAGATTTTCTTTTTTTAATATCAGACGACTCTTAAATGTAATTTATCATGATTCAGATCCTACCACCCCAGAGCTTATTATGTCCATGGACGCTGAAAAAGCCTTTGATAGGCTGGAGTGGGGGTATTTGTTTTATGCATTAGATAAATTCGGCTTTGGGAAACAATACATTAAATGGATTAGACTATTATATACCATGCCAGTAGCATCAGTCTGTACCAATGGGATGTACTCTGAACATTTTGCGGTTTCTCGCGGAACAAGGCAAAGCTGCCCTCTGTCACCGTTACTTTTTGCATTGGCCATAGAGCCTTTAGCAATCGCAATTAGGCAGGACACTATAATGATTGGCTTATTCAGAGAGGGGCTAGAGCAAAGAATCTCGCTCTATGCGGATGATATGATACTGTATGTTTCACACCCGGACATCTCTATGCCCAGGGTCCTCTCCATCCTTGAGAATTTTGGTAAAGTATCAGGGTATAAAATAAACCTTCAGAAAAGTGAGGTGTTTCCTATCAATTCCTTAGCCCGCAGTTATCCTTTTCATACACTTCCCTTTAAGGTTACTTATGATCAGTTTACATATTTAGGGGTGCAAATTACAAACAGTATAGGCAGTCTCTTCAAGGAAAATTTCAACCCGCTAAACGTTGGATGCCTTTGCATTTGTCACTTGCTGGTAGAATAAATGCTATTAAAATGAATGTGTTGCCCAAATTTAGCTATCTTTTCCAATGTCTCCCAGTGTATATTCCCATGTCATTCTTTAAGCGTCTAGACACACTTATATCCAGCTTCATTTGGAATAATAAAAGTCCGCGTTTGAGTAGAGCCTATTTACAACGTCCAAAGATGCAAGGAGGTATGGCTCTGCCCAATTTTCAGTTATATTATTGGGCTGCTAATATTCAACCCATTCTCCATTGGCTATATGAGGATCCAGGTGCTGACGCCCCCTCATGGTGCACTCTTGAAGCTAGATCCTGTGCCCCGTCCACATTGTCTGCATTAATCTATGCACCTCTAGCCTCAGACACTGCACCGTACTCGAGAAATATTTTGGTCAAAACAACACTTAGAATATGGAAGCAGGTTCGCCGGCACTATGTATGGCATAGTTTGTCATTGAAATCCCCAATCCATGCAAATCATATGTTCCCTCCCTCTCTACAGGATAGTGTATTCCTGCAGTGGCACAACAAGGGACTGCGCACTCAGCATGACCTTTTTATAGATGGTTTCTTTGCCTCTTTTCAGCAGTTGCACACTAAATTTCTTATCCCACATACGCATTTCTTTAGATACTTACAGTTGCGTGACTTCATGCGTAAACAGCTGCCTCAATTTCCAGAAATTCCCCCAAGCTCTGACATTGACTCTTTATTAGCACCTGTCCAGTCATTTAAAGGTATAATATCCAACCTATATAGTGCACTTTCATTCCAAAAAATCCAGTCCCTTGCCACTATTAGACACAGATGGGAGCAGGATATGGGTGAGATCATACATGATGAAACCTGGGATGCAATATTAAAAAAAAGAGTCCACACCTCCTCTATCTGTGCAAGGCACGGACTGTTACAATGTAAAATACTGCATTGGGCTCACTGGACCAAAGAGAAGTTATCAGAGAGATTCCCAGACATAGATCCAGCGTGCAATCGTTGTAAAATGATCCCATCCTCATATTTGCACACTTTTTGGAGCTGCTCCAAGCTGACGACTTACTGGACTTTGGTGTTTAAGACACTCTCGGAGGTCCTTGGGGTGTCCTTGGCCCCATGCCCCATCATAGCCCTTTTTGGAGTACCCTCTGTTGTTTACAGTTTAAACAAATTTCAGTGTGACTTTATGGCTTTCTGTACGTTGCTTGCCCGCCACCTAATCCTTCTGAAATGGAAAGATGCCATCCCTCCATCCCTCACACAATGGATCAGGAGTATTTTATTTTATATGAAATTGGAAAAAATTAAACATACACTTAGAGATTCATCTGGCAATTTTTATAAGATTTGGCAGCCTTTTTTGAAATATGTGGAAGAGAAATTAGAGCTGCATGAAACAATCTAATCAGGACAACCACTGGCTTCACTTTGTTTAGGTGACAACCCGCTTGGATCTTACTCTGTATGTACTGTATGCAATGTTTTTTGTTTCTTTGTTTGATATTTGCCTGTTTGTTGTCGCTGCTTTTGTAAGACTTACTCTTCTATCATGGGTATATATGCCCTCTCCTACAACAAACTTAACATGCATTGTCTTGACTTTTTTAAAAAAAAAAATATTAATTAATTAATTAATTAATTCTTCTTCTTTTATTATTATTATTATTATTATTATTATATTATTATTATTTTTTTTTATGTATTTGTTGGGGTGGGTACTCTTTTCTGAGTGTTTCCGTATGTCTTTGTTCTGTTGGAAAAAAAAAGAAGCTCAATAAACAAAGTTTGAAAAAAAAAAAAAAAAAAAAAAGATAAGCAACTGGAAAGCCGCTGACATCCGGGAGATGCTAGCGTCTCCTCGTCTCTGTAACTGTTTGGTTGTGTCTGCTACTTGTGTAGCGGCAATATAGGAACGGTCGCTACTTTCAAATTAAAAGCCCCCCGCTGACAACCCAGTTCTAAACTCCAAGGGGTGCAATGTAAAGCTCTTATTTTGAAGACAAATTCCACCTGCTTCCTGTAAGCTGTCTGTTGCTTGAGGCAGCTAACGGAGGGGGTGGTGCGCTAGGCCGCACGCTTCCATTGCTAGCGGGGGTTTAACATCGGCGTGTGTTTGACTGAGGAGGCGAGAATATAGGCCACGGATCTATAATTAAATAAATATATCAAGTGTCGCCACATTTCTACCGATACATATGTTGTACGTCACTGTTCACACCGAACTTCGTGCTTCACGTCACATGTTTACGCTGACCCCAGTGGCAGCTTTTTGGGAAAGAAGGAATGAGAAACTGGTTGAGAGAGGAAAATTACACCTCCCTAAAGATAGACAGAGTGCTGCCTTTTCTATCTAAAGGGGCTAGTAATTCCTCTCTCAACCAGTAGAAAATGCTGTGAACACCTGATTATGCATGAAAAAAATTCCGTCATATACCGTGAAACCGTAGGAATTTTGAAAAATACTGTGATATACATTTTTCGTCATACCGCCCAGCACTAGAAGGAACCTGTCAGACCATGCTGCAAAACTATACATGCATGCTATGATTCTTTCTCTTTTACCATACTGCATCACATCATGGTCACAGGCTTCCACAGCCACTATGAAACCTATAGTCTCCATATACAAACAAGCAATAAAAATCATGGACCAATGAAATGGCATCACTGCCGCATCTTAAGGAAACACAACCTTCTCACTTTTGAAAATTTTATTAACCTCAGTATTTTAAGATTCTTTTTTAAATGTTTAAATAATCATGTGTCAACACTGTTTTCTTAAGCGATCACACGAGCATCCGCTTGTGGTGATTGTCTTATCCCACAATGCAAGACTTCTTTCTGCCAGTCTGCTCTCTCTGTAAAGGGGGCCAAACTCTGGAACTCTCTACCCACTGAGTTAAAATTAGAGACCAATAGTAAAGCTTTTAACAAAGGACTCAAACTGTGGCTAAAATCTAATCAACAGTGCACACATGAATAGTTCTTAACTGGTTTACTGCTTGCTCATATTGCCTTTGCTCTGTTGCCTTTTTATGTTCCTTATTTGAAAATTGCTTGTATTTCTTTGACTTCTTTTTCCCCATTGCTTTGTTGCTGTTTTGTTTTTTTTTCTTCTTTTTTTTCCTATCTTTGTCTAGTCTTTCCTTTTTCCATTCTTGTTATTTTAATTTCCCTATTTATTAATTGCCCTATCTTTTCAAAAGCTGCCTATGGACAAGTGTTGCGAATTAGCACTAAAAACACTTAAACAATTAATCTGGTTTGTCAAATGTAATTGCTATGTCCATTTCAAATAAACTTACATAAATAAAAATCCGCCAGAAATAGAAGTCCTGCATATCTGTGCCGGAGAGCTCCGGACTGCCATGCAGTGCAGCGGACCTGGTGGGGATTGGCACATTGACTAAAGTGAAACTTATCAGCTCCGCCGGCGTGGCGGAGACGCCACGCAGCGGAGACATATCCAGTGGAAATTGGGTGTAATGCTATGGCTGTCTCTCTTTTGCCGCCATCCCTACCTCAAGTTTCTCTCCTTTAACGTAATCATATGCATTGCCATATAATTTTGTGATTGATTGATGTGGTGCATCTTTTCACCAATAGGAAAAGGGGGTGTCACATGTTTTTTAGCTTGCAAGCACTTCCTGCTTGCGGACACTTTCCTGATAATAGCCAGTTTTTACCGTTTTTTGACAACATTAACGTGACAACATTATTCAGGAAAAAAGCATGGCGTAAACATGTATCATAAGTCTGGTTTTACTTGGCCTATCAACACAATTTAAAAACTGGTATATAGTTGGATGTTCGCACTTTCAACACAAGTTGAAACGGAAACTCAATGAGGCTGCGTCTTGTTGCTACTTCATCTTAAATCGGTCACATGATTTGGACACTCATCAGTCGACCCCAGAGGGTTAATAAAGAAAATAAAATTCAGAGGACGTGACCTCAGTGTCCTCAATGGTAACTGACTGTAGGAATGCTGATATTTCATCCTATAGGAATTGTGTCCGGGTTGGAAAAATCCTTTAAAGTTGCGAAACAGAAAGAGCTGTTGAATAGAGGCATTCGGCCATTATGCCTCACTGCAGAGTAACATTTTGTTCTTGTCTTAACCATAGCTTATCCTAAATTCAAATAAATAAACGTTTTAATTTGAAGGAAGTGTGCATCCACTCATGGACGAGAGGTTCATGCTTGCGACAGAGCTGGATAAAGCTTGAACATTGATGGCATCCTGCTTGGTTGAGCCATAACTTTATCTTGCTTAGTTATAGGCTGTTGTCCATAAGTAGTTGGGTAGAAAGATCAAATTCCTACATAAAACTGCTCATGACTATCTCTGTGGATTATCTTCAGTGATTGGGCCATCATTTCTAGAATGAGACCTTTGAGTTTTCAGTGCATTTTATGCAGTTTGAGCACCAGAAGCCCAGTGCCATCTAGTTTCATTATACTGGAGAGAAGGCAAACATTCATGCGGGCAGCAGGGCCGCTGGAAGTGATTTTGAACAGGGGGTGCTGTGAAAAAATTGTTTGTTTTTTTTGGACAAAATACCTATGAGCCTATAGGCCTATTTAAAACACATTTTAAAAATAAATAAACAGATTGAGATTCACTACTTTATTGTCACATACACTTCAGTGCACACAGCCTGGGCCTGTAACACAGAGACATCATCAGTTCTCAAATGAATATGCGCTATTAATTAAACTTCACAATAACGCTGTAACAATGCAGTAGATTTGGTCAGCTGGCATGAACCTGGGTCACTGTACCATCTACGTTGATGTCACACACGATTCTATTAGCTCCAAAATCCTTTTACACACACCACAAGGAAATAATGTCTGACTATTTAAGCACGTTATTGAACAGCTGTCCACATCCATTACGCAAAGATCACACGCACAAAATAACACTTTCCGTCTCCATCTCCAATCTTTTTACGCAAACCACAAGGAAGATAATATCCGACTATTTAAACATTATTTAACAGTTCTCCACATCTATTACACACAGAACACACGATCAAAACAACACTCTCCATCTCCATCCCCACCGCCTTGCAAAAATACTCTAGTGTGACGTTAAACTGCATGAATATATGAAGGTGCGCGGCGGCACCATGCTCTTACTTTGAGCTGCAGGCCGGGTGCCCTGGTTACAGGTGTCAAAATGTCGAGGTGCGCTGGGGTTGTGGAGATAAAGTCTCTCATGAGGGGACAAATGTCCAGGGAGTTCAGAATGTCTGTGTGCGCATGCATCAGCGAAAGGTGCGTGAGTCTTTTCTGGGTCATGTGGCTGCATACCCATGTCTTCAAAAGACGCAAGGTGGAGAAGGTGCGCTCGGATGAGGCCACGGACATGGATAGGCACAGACATAACTCGATCAGTTTTTCTGTCTCTGAAAACACGGCTCTTGTTTGTGGCTGGAGCTTTGTCAAACATGATGCTACATCTTGGACTGTGACACACTTAGTCTGTCTTTTGAGACATCGGCAAGCTGCTTGGCGATGCTTGGCCCAAGGATTTAGAGCTGGAGTTCAAGGCGGTCTGTGTCAACTTTTGTCCAATCACGCTAGGTTGGGTTGCGGGTTCAACTGCAAGCTGAGGTGGGCGGACAGTCTCCTCACTCTGGCTGCTCTCTGTTGTTGTGGTTGCGGTACTCGTGTTCTTCTTCACTGGTGGTGGTTTTCCAAAAAAATCCGAAATGCGTTCCTGTGCCATGTTTCCTCCTTGTTTCTGTCATGAGACTATGTAAATTTACCAGTCTGATGCAGCCATGGATGTATGCTGCATGGAGCAAGCGGGAAACCTCTTTACTTGGCTGCCGACCACTAGCCTGCCTGACGTTGACAACGTAACTTCCATGAACCTGTGTTGATTAGGACTTAAAATAATTAAATTATAATCCAAAATACATGTAATAGCCTGCATGTGTCAAAATCATTTCCCAAAATATTCATAAGGAATTTATAAATTGTGCAAAATATTTTTAATAAATTTTTTAAAATGTCAGTCTCGCCACTAGGGGGTGCTGCAATGCCCCCAGCACCCCCACTTCCCGCGGCCATGGCGGGCAGTGTCTTAAAAACTCTGCAACTCATACCAACACCATGTAGATTGATAAATAGCACTATGGATTAGAGGAAAACATGTAATTTAGATTGTTGAGTGAACTGGCCCTCAATTTCCCCATGCTAACAAGCTCACAGGGGCAATGTTCTTATGTTGTTTGCAGGTATGATGTTTATCATAGTCACCATCGTAGTTCAGCTTTTAAGCTTGATCATATTTACCAATTACCACTCACAACAAAGCAATGCTAAACTGTACGTAACATTTCAACTATCATTGGGAACTACAACTCTTTGCTGAATTCCATAAGGAGTATATGAAGGAAAAGGTCACAGGCTGGATGGGGATACACAGGAAAACATACAGTATATGTCCCAGCATCTTAATGTGTGTCCGTGTTATCTCATGACATGAAGTTTCTCCCTGTGGCATCTCTGCTGCTCTGTGTGACCTTTCCTTTAATTACCAGGGATCTAATAGACAGCAGACAAATACACTGATTTTTAAAACATGGAGAGAAAAAAAGAGAAGGGACAGATAATGATTAAAGAATGGATTTTGTATGGCAGCTCGGAGTGGAGGGGTATGGAGGACTGAACTTGCCAAAAATCAGAAATAAAGAAATATACAAATGGCTTAATAAATACTATTAATATTAATATTAATATTATTAACAGTCATCCCTCATAGAGGGGTACTGAGAGAGAGCGACAAACATTTGCTGGTTTGGTTGAGAACAAAAGAGTCAGGGAATGTAGACCCTAGCTACTGATGAGGATTAACAATAGAATAACATGTGAAAATAGCTGCAAGTGGTAGCTGATGGTGTCCAAGTACAGTGAACAGTTTCAGAGAACAACACTTTAAAAGCTTGAAGAGTAGGCAAGGAGTTGATTAATCAGGTTACTCAGAAATTCTGTGTTGGTGGGCTCCAGTGAGCAAATAATAGAATCTATTTAATTTCTGGTGCCGCATATCAATATTAAGATACAATAAAATAACCTTAAGTACCACAAACACTCACAAACTGGTCTACATTGCTGTTGTTGTTTTTTTTGGTTTCTTTTTTTTAAGCAATTTTTTTTGGGTGTACGTGAGGTTTCCATTCTATCTGCCAAGCTTTGAACTGTAGCTGTTACCATTCTGATATTTTTAGGGCTCAAGAAGAAGAGAAGTAGAATCATCACAGATACAGTCTGGCAACATGGATCCCTAATTATGTGCCTTTCTAACAGCTGGTTTGGACAAAATCATTGACTGAATATGTACAAGGAAAAGTGACAGAAGTCATTTGACAAATCTTTAGTAGTGGGCACATTGTTCTGGTTCTTTAATGTCAGCTTCTGTTGACCGTATTTTATGTTGCAGTATTTAACAGTTACCATGGAGATATGGGATACACATGGGACAGACAGCAGGTATAAATGTTTGAGGTATGGTGCTGAAGAGAATTTTGACACCTGTGACAATTGACATTTTGTCAGCCTGTGCACATGAAATTGAACCAGCAGAGCATAAGACAACATTTGTGATATTGCTGACAAGTTATAAAAAATACGCAGCCAAAATCAGACATTCAAAAGATGCAATGAGAGCTCATGAAATCAATCCTGAAATCAAAGCATTTGTAAATAAATAAATAAATAAATGATTATAATAATAATAATAATAATAATAATAATAACAATAATAATAATAATAATAATAATAATAATAATAAACATTGGTTCTGAAACAATTACTAACTTGATCAACATATGTTAAGATGTCTGCACAGGGCCCAGAATGACACTAAAAGACGACCTGTTCAACCTGCTGCCGACTGGCCAAACTGTTCCACCAGACTACAAGCAGCTTCTTTCACCAGGCTGAGAGACTCCACCATAAAATATATATATATATATATATATATATATTTTTTTTTTGTGTAGCGTAAAGGGACTACAACTTACTTTTTGTCAAATGCATTTTAAACTTTGAGAGAACAACACAATCCTGTCAACTCACCCATGCTCTGCAGAGAGAGAGAGACTCTCTGGTTTCATATCCCTCCAGTAAACACACTGATTGTGATGCAATAACTTCTATTTAATGTAGGCCTACTTAGGCTGTTGATTGGTACAAACTGTTGGGATGTCACTCGGTGCACGTTTGTTCTGATAACAACAAGCCTCCTCCACACTCACCCCCCTGCTGTGACACAATGGATTTGCAGCATGTTTTTAGGGCGACTTTATAAAACATTTACCGCTGTTTACTTCAGCTTAGGCCCCGTCCAAACGGGCGAAAACAATCTTTTTTTTCTCTGTCTTCCTCGTCACCGTTTTAAGAATATTTGCGTCCACACGGCTAAACTGAAAATGACCAAAAATGCTGTAGTTCATATTCCAGGCCTATAGGTGGCGCTTGACATCCACCAAAAACGGAGAAGAAGACACGGAGCATGCGCATTAAGCTTGCGCGCTGTAAACAAACAGACACTAGACGGAGAAACCAAACACAACAGGAAGAAGATGAAAATGGCGAGTGCAAGGAAACCAGGATCATTTGTGAGGACCAGTAATGAGGTCGAACTGCTGCTGCGACTCACACTCAACTACAAGGCGAGTAAGTTGCAAGAAAGGCTCAATAACTTCTGCGGTACGAACACGAGCATGTAGTCCACCATTGTTGTTGTTGTTGTTGTTGTTATGAGACGTCGCGGGGTGGGTCGTTTTGGAAAGTATGTGGATTTGCCGTCTACAAGAAAACGGGAGGGCTGCGTTTTCACATTTCTCCACCCTGAGACCCGTTTTCAAAAAAGTGCGTTTTCAGGCGCTGCGTTTTCAGGATCCGTATGGACGGTCGGCCAAAACGATGCAATACGTGTGCGTTTTCACAAAACGGCGTTGTCGTCTGGACGGGGCCTTAGCATTCAATACAATCTCACCCATGATGGTGATTTGAAAACTTCACCCTCTGTGCTTGAGTCCCACACTTTGCAACTGGATATTGGACTTCCTCCCTTACGTTCCTCCCTTACTCCCCCATAGGTGATGCAGGATGAATTTGCGACGCTGAAGCCACTTTTAAATTTCATATCAGACCCTTAACCCTTTATCAGGCAAGGAACTATATATGGTCACTTCCATGGACATCCAAAATGGTGTTGCTATGGGGCATAAATGACTGAACTGGACTAGAGTGGACTTTGATACATGCTATATTTGTTATTTATGTAATAGTGTTACATATAAAAATATCATTATATTTGTTATTTATGTTGTATTGGTACATAGATATGTGTATGTTATTAATGTTTCATAAAAAATGTTAAAATTAATGTTCCTTTAAGTCTATATGTGTTTTTTCTCATATTTTTTATATATACACATTTTAGAAAATGTTTTTATTTCAATGAGAGCCTGATAAAGGGTTAAGAATTGCTGCCATAGTTGACAACAGTAGCCATAGGTGAATATACATTTTTTTTTGTCAGCAAACAGCCAGGGTCAGATGAGAGTTAAGTTGGCTGCATTGGTCACAGTAGCACAATATGCTATTAGAATGATGTTACAAATTGATATGGATTATCCCCCTTCTTCCTACCTTTGATTGTATTATAAATACTCTTGTCGTTAAGTGAACCTTTTGGTTGACAGCACAAATAAAGAGAGAGAGAGACAGAAAGCGAGAACCAGGGGGACATGTCAAGACAATGTAGTTATAATGCCAAGTCAGCTACAATTTTGCCTACATTTTAGTGGGCTCCACAGTGACTTCACATTGCTAAGCGATGAAGCAGTTTTCATTGGATATTCCCCAAACTCCTCCTACACTTATTACATCATAAATATTATGTGATGTCATTTTCTAGCTGCATCAGTACAATATGTTTGTATGTGAATGTCACTGCAAACAGGAAGAGAGGAGAATTAAGAGAAAAGAATGCACCCTGATGAGACTGTGGACAGACAGGGATGACTTGTATGGTGCAAAGAAAGTAACTATTTATCTGAGGAAATAAAATACAACAGAATTTTACAGGAGAAGGTCTGAGCTTAGAATCACAGCTGTCGGAGCCCTCAAGGGCTGTGTGCTCAGCCCTCTCCTGTTCACACTGTACACCCATGACTGCACTCCCAGACATCAAGAGAACTCTATTGTGAAGTATGAGGACAACGTCACCATCATCAGTCACATTATGAACAACGATGAGAGGTCATATCAGTTGGAAATCAAGATCCTAGCAGAGTGGCACACAGATGAGAGTCTACTGCTCAACATCAGTAATTTGTTGATTTTAGAATAAAAGAGGTAAAGACACACACTACTGTTTATAACAGTGGAGCTGAGATGGAGCAGATAAACAGTTTAAGGTTCCTGGTAATCAGCATCACAGAAGCCTAACATGGTCGTTGCACCCTGCTAAATTCTGGAGCCAAATTCTGATCAACTTTTACAGAGGAGCAATAGAAAGCACCCTGACTGGAAACATCACAAATTGTCTGTTTCATCACGGCCCAGGACAGGACGGCTCTACAGCGGCTGATCCAAACCAGCAGAACATCACTGGTACCATCTACACAGCAGCAGTGACATCAGTGAAGTGAGATGTCTGCACAGAGTCCAAAGATGGAAAAGACAACACCCACCCAGACACAGTCTGTTCACCTTGCTGCCATTTGACAACAGATACAGAGGTATCTGCTATTGTACCAGCAGACTATACAGCAGCTTCACTCCCCAGACTGTGAGAATACACCACACTACACTCTTTTAAATAGTTTGTTTTGTTTTTGTTGTTTCTCAAACTTGGTTTGGTTTAGCAACCCTGGTGACTCCAGACATATGTTAATGTCAGGTATGAATTGACAGGTGTTTAGCTGTTTACTTGCAGGATCTCAGAGGGTGGATGTTAAAGCCAGGGCTGAATTCCCTTTAAAGGCAGGAACACACCAGCCCAACCGTTGGACGTCTGAAGCGTTTGGAGAGACTCGGACGAGGTCGGGAACAAATATGTTCGGTGTGTTCAGCTGCGTCGGAAACTTTCGGAGCCGCGCGGACGTTGTCTGCTCCGATTCAGCATGCGAAGTCTGATGAGGAGGGCTGTCGGACGTCTGAGCCATTGGATTCTCTGATTGGTTGTGTGCCAGCTGAATGGCCATTCTGATTGGCGGTGTGCTAGCGAATCAGCGTGGTGTGTAGGAGGGGCGTAATACTGTGTGCGCTCTATTTTTCTATGCACTCCATTCCGTCATTCCCCGTTTTCATGTTTTGCAGTACTGGCACGAAACTAGTTGTTATGTCCGTTCAGGACAAATTAATTTGTCTTCATTTGGTAATGCCTCGCTGCATGTTTAGTTTGCAGCTGTTTTTATCTGAAATAGTTAAGTTTCGTTTTGATCGAAAGTAAAGAGAGTTCCGTGCATAAGCCTCTCGTTTACGACTCACATCACACTCCAACAGCACACAACACGCTGCCTACTCCACACTACTGTGGAGTAGGCAGCACGTTGAAGCGATGTGTTTCAATGCAACTTTTCTGCCGAACGGGTCAGACGAGAGGCAACAAAGTGATCGGAGAGTGGTCAGATAAGGCAGTTGGACGTCTGGGCGATGTGTGGGGGCCTTTAGAACTCCAGAGGACCAAGAAGCTGCAGGTTTACTGTGTGTCAACTGGTTAAATCGTTCATTGACTATCTTGCTTAATTTTCCCAAAAGACTGGGGGAAAGGGAAACAATATAGTTGTGGTCATGAAAGTAGTAACAATAAAAATCTATTTGATGATTTGATAAATCAACCAAAAATGTCCACCATGTCATTTTGTTCAAAAGAATGAGCAATTTAAACAAAACACCTTGAGCTTTAGGAACTCATGATAGGCGAGCAGACATCTTTCACCATTTTTGAACTGTTGGACAAATAGATTAGGAGTTAAATCCAGAAAATGCAGAAAAATTGGCAAATCAAACAAAAAACTGTTGGCTTTTGCTAGAATTTACATCTTTAAATTACTATTCCTGTTTGTTCTCTAAATACATATATTTTGTTTACAAACAGTTCATCTTCATGAACTCAACTCATAACCTCCCTGCCTCCATTTGAAAAAAAAAAAAAAAATAAGGGTGGTAGGGAGGACAAAGAGAAGTCAAAAACAGAGGAAAAAGTTATGAAACAGTCTGAAAGAGAGAGAGAGAGAGACAAAGTGTACAGAAACACCTCAGCAGCAGAACGAGGCAGGTGTTTAATTTGAGAATTAAGACAGTGTGAAAGTTCATAAGTATGCTAATGGCTCTGTGCCTCAGTCTGCCAGATTACTCATCTGCTCAGGCGGGGGAAGGAATCCACCTGAAACACTGTCATAACAATGCACAGTGAATTTTCATCGGCATTCTGCTTCCATGGGTCGGGGGGCTTTTCCAGTCCTGACCATAAAGCATCATCGACCATTACAGTAAAATAATTTCACTCAGCTCTGGGCAATGTATGTTGGGAATCATAATGGAAGCAATAACACAGACATGGATACTGTAGGGGTTTTCAAACACATAACGCAAAGGTCCACGTCTGACTTTTGTTCAAGGTCAGTGTTCTGGAAAGTTTGGTGATAACAAAATATAATACCAATTCATTAGCATCACATCTCACACCTCGTGTAAATAATTAAGAAAAACCTCGGAGTTGCACAGGCTCTGGGAATGATGAGATACAGAAATTAGTCACAAGGATAAGCAAAGTTACACAAGGACCTAAAGTCACAAAAGGGAGCACAAGCTGTATTGCCATATATACCACATGACGAGCGGAAACAGCATTGCTTAGCATGAAGTCAGCTCTTCTTACTGTATCATAGGCATGCAGTATTTGACGTGTGTGAGAG
This sequence comes from Diplodus puntazzo, assembly GCA_963678695.2. Taxonomy (NCBI): domain Eukaryota; kingdom Metazoa; phylum Chordata; class Actinopteri; order Spariformes; family Sparidae; genus Diplodus; species Diplodus puntazzo. The sequence goes on along the minus strand of OZ023175.1, from coordinate 21,268,256 downwards.
AGTGTGATTCCCACGGAGTATATTTAATGTATATATTATATTATGAGGCTACCATATTATGAGGTCATCAATATTGTGCTTCAGGTTTTTGTTTTTCAACAGAGCTTCATGAAAATTAAAGTAATATGGCTGGGGATTTATGATTTAACAATGTGCAGCACTCGTCTCGGTTCTGACTGGGCTAACAGCGTCTGCAGTGGTGCCGGGCCAAACTTATAGTGTAAGAGACATTTTCTTGTTTGTTACTGTAGTAATTGTTCATGCTGTGAGATTACTGCTAGACCACGCTGCCAGGTGCCTGCGTAAATCCGAAAGCAATGATTCCACAGTGAATATGTTATTTTTGAAAGGCCAAACGCCAACAAATATGGATTGAAGCTGATTTTTTTGTTTGCATCATTTCCAAAATGATCCAACATGTTTTTACCCAAAGAAATATTCTGCTTCAATATCTGTTTAATCACAATAACAACTGTTTCACTGATAAACAAAGTTCGCTCTCAGATTTACGCACACAACTGACTGCATGGTCTAATCAGTAATCTAACAGATTGAGAAATTAAATTTATATAACTACGATAACAAACAAGTTGTCCCATTGTTGAATAATTAATTCCTGGTCATATTACTGTCACTTTTGTGTAGTACTGTCAAAAAAACAAAAAGCTGAAACATGATATTGATGACCTCATGATATGGTAGATAATCTTTAAATATGCTCTGTCTCGGATCATATTTGTATTTGAAGTATTTGGTTTGAATATTTCACTGGGTGTGGGTGGTTACAGGGCGCATTAATTATTACACTCAGGTGACACGTTAAAGCAGAAATTCCTTACGCAGTGGTGGATGATAACAGAGATGCAATCAGCTTATCAAAGTGTGTTCACAAACGTCCTTTGCTTATCATGGCAGACGACAGAGGCCGAACACATCATTAGCATCACAGTGCATCACTTTCCACTAAATCTAGTGGGATAAAAGAGTCATATTCTTCCACCCCACTACATCTCAGTAGCAAATATTACAAAGGTTTAAAGGGCATCTATGCTGTATATGTTTATTGTGAGGGATACGCCATCTCATGATGACACCCTGCAATTGAATCAATGGGCGAGTCTACAGTGGAATTTAGGCAAACCCCCAGGAGGAGGGGGGACTTCCAGTGGCAGGGAGCTGAATGGGAGCCGGCTGGCAGTCGGCTCGGTGTCGGCTGGGAGGGGAAAAATCAAGGCGGCTGCAACTGTATTAGCTTTTATTTGCTTCATTACTAAGCAGAGTTGGGAACAAGAGGTGGGGGCCGGAAGACAGTGAAGGAATGTTGTGTGTGTGCATGTGTGTACTTTCCTGTGGGGCTGCTGTAGCTTCATCTGTCCAAACTTTAACCGCTTTAACTTATGGTTTGACCCTTTTTTATCAACTGTGAGTGGTGGGCAGATGACGCATAGAAATATGGCAAAATTTTCCTCATTCGAATCGAAGGTCTAAGGACAGAGGATGTTGTTTCACCGTAAAGACTAATGCCTGATTCACTTACAGAGCTTCTGACTGCTTGGCGAAAGAATTCAGCTGCTAACCTTTTAAAAGGGCTCAGAACCATTCCTATACTCAAAATGATTCAACAACAGCTTTGCATTTCCTCTGGGCTTGGCTGGGAGAGGTGTTTTAGTATAATTGTACATACATTTCCAAGAATAAGAACAGGTTACAGATTCTTGTCAGAATGTTTTCTTTTTTAATTTATTTTATAAATGTATCGAAATATGTTTTTAGAATAACTTAACAACCCTTGCTTTTAAAACGTGACCTGAATTGTGTAAGCCAGAAATAATATTCAACCACATCATGAAACTGAAATATGTCCAAATATAGACTATAGAGGTAATCAAAATGCATTTTACCATTGTGGTGTTGAGGCCTGTCTATCTTACATTAGCCTCTTTCACACTGTTGCCGCTACGTACACCTAAAGTCTGAGGCCTCAAAGATTTGGATTAAGCTAGTGAGTATGTGACAGAAAGTATTAATTAGTTAGTTATTGTGTGGATCACGCCCACTACCTTGAAAGTGAATTTGTGCACAATGTGACATGTGTTTGTCTGTGACTGTGTGTGTGTGTGTGTGTGTGTGTGTGTGTGTGTGTGTGTGTGTGTATGTGTGTACAAGCTGTAGAAAGTGCAGTGACCCTGTCAGAAATGGCACTGGGGGTATATGGTATAGGGAGGTGTGGATCGCTGGGACGACCGGGTTTCTTCAGAGCCACAGGGTGTGGCCCCGACCTCGTTGGTGCAGATTAATGGTCCTCTGTAAGCATCTCCACACTGGCTGCCAAGACCTGAGTCAGAGGCTAATTAAAACCTTTCACTGGAATCCCTGTGAAGTCGCAGAACCACCGCCACTCCACAAGCAACCAGCTGCATACTTCTGCACACCGCAGACACAAACTGTGTGTGTCCTTACTCAGGGGATCACACACACAAATGAGGAGCGGGCCCCGTTTCTAGCAACACAATGCAACGCTACCAGAATGCATGGAATCGCTGCTTGCATAGACTGATGAATGGGAAGCATGAAAACAACAGATTCTGTGGACACATACCATCAGAAAATCACAGAGAGAGAAATAGTGAGCGAGAGAGAGAGAGAGAAAGAGAGGGAGTGAAAATTTAAACTAGGCAAAGTGGAGCAGATGAAAGTGTTTTGTGAGTGTGTGTGAGAGAGATTTGATCTAAAATGTGTTATATTTGCTGTGTTCTTCAGTATTGATTATTTAAATGTTGTGATTATTTGCTGTATTCATCTTTGAAATTGTTGCAGCCGACTTAGCCGTTTATTGATGGACATAAACATGTCAGCTTTTTAGACCTGTTCCATCTGACATGATAAAGAGCAATTCTAAGATGACACCATACACTGAGTTTTAGATAGTTATTATTTAAGAAATTACAACTTTGCAATAGCTGACTGTTGTAGAAGGAGGTAAAAATTCTCAACAGTTTTTACAGACACAGACGTTATCCTGCTTACAGGGGCATCAGATCAGAGAAAATGTTCTGTGTGTCGGTCCAGAGTTCAAAGACGAACACTATAACTGTGATGTACCTTGGAGGACTTCTGGAACAGAAATACTGTCAATCCTGCCCTATTATAAAGAGCTGTCCCACCTCAACAATGTGTTGGTCTTGTGCTCACAGACACTTTTGTCCTTGCATCTATACAGTTGAGGCCAAAATTATTAGCCCCTCTAATTATAAAATTAGACAAAACTCTTGATTTCTCCATGGAAATGACCATTAACAACAAGTGTTTATAGTGTATTTGTTTCCAAAATAACAAGGACAAAATGTCCACTAAGTTTGATTAGGATATTTTATTGATACACTGAGTTGAAACAAGAAAGGGCAAAAATGAGACGTCCAAAATTATTAGCCCCCTGGCCATTAATAGTCAATAGTGTACCGTTTCTGAGCAACAACTTACAACAACATTAGTATTAGTTCTTTACTAGGTTGGCACAGGTCTCCTGAGGGATTTTGGCCCATTCTTCCATTGCATATTCTTCCAGCGGGTCCAAATTGCGTGGTTTCCGAGCATGGACATTCACTTTGAGCACCCGCCACAAATTCTCAATAGGATTGAGGTCTGGGCTCTGTGCGGGCCACTCCAGGACCTTGGTTTTGCTATCCTTCAGGTACAGTTGGACAGATCTCGATGTATGCTTTGGGTCATTGTCTTGTTGGAAGACCCAGCGACGACCTAAGGCTAGACTATGAGCAGATTTCTGCTTATTATCACTCAAAATTTCAACATAATTTTCTCTTTTTATGATGCCATGCATCAGAGCAAGGCTCCCTGTGCCTGAGGCTGCAAAAGAGCCCCATAACATGATGCTCCCACCACCATGTTTAACTGTGGGAACTGTGTTTTTAGGGTTGAAGGCCTCTCCCTTTCTTCGCCAATCATAAGCAACATCCATTTGCCCAAACAGTTCCAGTTTAGTCTCATAAGACCAAAGCAGACTTCCAAAACTCATCTTTACCTTTCGAATGTTCATGGGCAAACCTCAGTCTGGCTATGATATGCTGCTCTTTGAGTAAAAGGGATCTTCTGGGACGATGGCCCTGAAGGCCACCACAATGAAGAGCCCTCACAACTGTGTTCCTTGAAACATCAACTCCAGATCAGCAACAATCATCTTGGCAGATGTCCGGGGCTTCTTGCTGACATCTCTGACTATTTTCCTCTCCAGAGTTCTTGAAATCTTGCGCTTATGACCACACCCAGGTTTGTTTCTTACAGAATTTGTCTCCTTGTACTTGGTAATGATGCAAAGTACAGTGGTTCTAGACATTGTGAAACGCTTGGAAATGGCAGTATAGCCCTTCCCCTGATCATGAGCCTCCACTATCTTCTTTCTGAGCTCAAGACTGATTTCCGTTAAATTTGGCATGGTGAGTAAGAGTAGTGCCTCTCAATAATGTGAACAAGTGCCCTGTTCCTTGGAGTCCTTTTATGCTGATTGAATGCTCAGGTGTTGTTAGGAAGCCAGTTGACTGTACAGGTGTGGTTTGAAAGCTGATTGGTTAATTAGGTGTGTTTTGAAAGCATACATTCACATGGGGGTAATATTATTGACCACACCATCATGGGGGCTAATATTTTTGACCACCCCATTTTTCACTATATTTGATATAAAGCAAGCCTAAAAACGTATTTATATTCCAAAATGTACCAAAAGCTACTAAATAGCACTGGTGAATGTTTGATCATATCAAGTTGTATCAATGCTGAAAACATTGACAAGAATTTTAGGAAAAAGGTTCCATAATTCCTGGGGGGCTAATAATTTTGGCTTCAACTGTATATTACAGAAAAAGTCTGGACAGAATCCCTTTATGTTTACTTGTTTATGTTATATCACACAGTTGGAATTGCTTGGATGTCACGTCATATTATGTAACTACCCAGTTATCTACACAGATAATAAGAAATAACATGTCTGGATGGATGTTTCAAGAGGTATCTACAAAAAACTACCATTGTATTTTTAATCGAAATTTTTGATTAAACTGGACACTGATTAGATTTTTATCAAGTCTAATATTATAATAATTGGATAATATAATATTTTTTAAAGCCGAGAGATGAAAACTGAATCTGTGAGTGCATTTTTGGACGAGCATCCTGGTCCTATCCACAGATTTCTCCAGATTACCGGGTGTGGTTTCGACAGTTTCCTTTTGTTTCCACAGATCCTTTGAATCTAGTGATGAATCTTAGCTCTGCTTGTGCTTTCTTGATTCCTTAGATATTATTACCTGTTTTTTTTTCTCTCTTCTGACAAGCAGTGAGCAACAAATGACACAATAAAGAGGAGTGGGTGAATTATGAAAAAGAGCAACGTCTATGTCTCAGATGCAGACAACATGACTAGAAATCAGAGTGCAGATGAAGAAGACATGTCAAGGTTCATGGGAGGAGGATGTGTGTGTGTCGATATCCACCCTTGTCTGCATATACAGTGCATACACACTCCATTATCTTTGTTTGTAGGGTGCAGATTGCCAGTGGTACAAATATAGGCAGTGCTCAGGTCAAGGACTGACAAAGAAATACAGCAAGGCCAAGGAACCTTGAGCTGGTCTTGAATTAGCAAAACAGGGCTGTATATTCGGTAGGAAAACTAAATATTTTTTTAAAGTTTACAAACAGAGAAAACAGGAGCAACCACAATGCACTGCATGCACCGGACCAAAAGCATGTTTTTGAAAAATGCTTAGGCAGAAGTAGGCAGAGTTGCAACATTATCTTGGTTTATAGTATCGGACAGTTTGATTGGAGTTAGTGAGACACCCCTCACTCAGTCAAGAGAGAAAGCAGCAGCTCTTGCTTCCAAGGATGCAGGCATACACAAATATGGATGTACTATTTGTGGTTGATTGGTGAGGGAGCGAAAGAAAGGATTGAAATGAAGAATTTAGGAAGGGACGAGAGAAGTCAACAAGGAAACAAAGGCAAGGTGGAGCTGTGACTGGAAGCTTTTATTGATTATTGTCATCTTTAAAACTTTAACTGTTGCTACAGTGCACCATAACTGGGCACCTGATAACTGTGTGAGATCATGGAATGTACCAGAAGTACATTTGTACGTACTTTCCGTTCTGTGGTGGATTTTATTCTGATATAAGTATGAGAATTTTTTTTTTTCTAACCCAATCAATATATATCATATGTACCTGTGCCACATCAGTAATACTGATGCTTTGGAATCGTAGGTCAGGTCACCCAACATTGTGAAGCATCAGTATTTGACAAGTTGGGACTGAGACTCAAAAATGTAATTTCTTACAAAGTGGAAGTTTAATGGACTTTCTCAACTATACACATCCTTACACACATCCTCAAACTCATGCACCTTAACAATTAACAAATTAACAAAAGACTATTGCTTTTCATGAAAGGTAAAAAAGGGGGTGTAAACAAAGCCACCAATATAAGCAGTTAACAACATAATCTAGCTCTGAGAGAGCCTGACAGGCCTCAGGTCCGGGTGATTCTTCATAGTGATAGAAATGAATGCAAAGGGGCAGCGGTCTGCGGGGATAAGACACGGGTAGATGGAGGGGTGATATGGGCTGGTGGTTGGGTGGGTTGTGTATTGGTATTTGGAATAGGGGTTTGGGGCTTGGAGGGGGTGTTCTAGAGTTTGCGAGGAGGGTGGGGTTGTTGGTGCAGTTTTGAAGGATAGTGTGAGGCACGGGGGTAGAGGTCTTTAGGTTGATCTGCCAAACCATATTAGTGGCTGATGTTGTGGTTATCATGTTTGGAGCTCCTCTGTTAAGTCTATGTTAACACAACTGTTTGTTTTTTACTTCGAGTCGGGGACTTTTTGGGGGTGGGGCAGCCTGAGTTGGCCCTCACCAGTCCGGGCTTCCGGTGAACAGGATTTCAATAACTCTTGTCTGCCTGTCAGAATTAATTCAATTTACTATTACATCCTATTTTTAAGTGTCGAGATTACAATCCATCACCTTTCCTCCTCAATCCTTTCCGAGTTTGACCGTGCACTGAGCAATGCCATGTGTTCTATTCTGTAGTTGTTGTGCTGTGGAATAAGTGGGGTGTGACTTTTCTGGATTGAGTCTTCTGGACGTTCTTGTCGGGGCGTATCGTTGATCCTGGGGTGGTATCGGGACCACATTTTTGCAAATTTTTTTGATTGATATTGTTCTTGACGTCCGGGTTTGGGTGATGGGGGGGTTGGTGGCCGGAGTGGAGATTAATTATTGAGTCTATCTGTAAATTGGGATGGGATACTTTTTTATATTGTCCTTAACTTGTATTTAGGGCGGCCAGGTGTGCGGGTTTTGCGAACGAGGGGGGGGTGGCGGTTCAGGCCGCAGGGCGTGAGAGAAGCGTAGAGATCTGCGATGCTGGCTGGGTGCGTGGGGTTTGGGTGAGGCGTATTATGGAAGGGTTGCTTTTGGCTCTGGCGTGGTGTTTTTGCAGTGTTGGGGGGGGTGATGCTGGGGATGGGCGGTGAGGAGCTATTTCCTAACAATTATTAGCGAGGTGTCGTGTGATTTTAGGGAATGAGGCGTCTGCATGTGTGTGTTATGGACTTATCAAGGGGTCTGGGCAGATAGTGTTATGGTAGGGTGAGCTATGGCCGATTGATGTTTATGGAGACGGACACACACCTGTATCTGCACCAATGGATACAATGTGACAAGGATAACTTGTGCTTGCTTGGGGTGTTAATTTGATAGTTGTTAGTTTTTGGCTATTTTTGTCGGGTTGTCGGTGTTTATGACATGTTGGAAATTGTAGGTTAAAACGTCTCCCCATCCAACAATATATTCAATATTATGCTTTTTTGGTTTTCCCTTACCTTTCTTGGTGATATAGCTTTCTGGTTCATGTAAATCATCTTATGAACATTACAAAGCCCAAAGTCCACACCAGAGGAAGTCACTCAATCCTACTGAGAACATTGCTCCTGAATTGCCTGCAATGCCATGTTTGCAGACAGCTGTACAGTATGAAAGCAAAGATCACTGATGAGTTATCGTTACTAACTAACCTGAAGTGACGTGACATAAATAACTGAAATTACCAACCAAACTGCACATGTGCGACAAAGGTCCATTGCACCTGTTGCTGTTACATTCCAGTGGGTATGTCCTTTTGGGAGTCACTGGTAATCCACCATGTTGCACTAACTCAACTGCATAATGCTCACCTCGTGGCTAGTTTGGCACACTTGACAGAGCGGAGGCCAGGATGGGTTTAGCACCAGCTCCAGTAACACAAATAAGTGGAAGGTACCATGAAAGCACTCCAGTTCCTCCACATTTGGCTGCAACTAATGCAAAAGTGTTCAGTTGGCCATCGTGATACTAATTCTAAGGAACAAAAATGCTTGTTGACTGGGGCCACATGAGACAAAGAAATGGTCAAACTTGAGGAATCCTAAAAAAACTAAAAACAGATGTGAGAGATGAACAGACATACACAGAAGAAAGAGAGAAGCTCCTCTATGCAGATTATCACACAAGGCTTGAACTTACTTTATTGTTGCAGATGTGACTGTCATGGTCACAGATGTGTCGCCACAGTATTCCGCACATATTGCCTATTAAATGAACATTTAAGTATGGTATTACCAGCAGACCATTAACTCCAGAATCAGTTGAATGACAGTTTATAGAAAGCTGTATGTATTGCTATACTATAAACTATACTGTGTCTAACTTAGTATGAATAGTATGCTAGTAAATGATTTCACAAACACCCTGTGCCTGTGTGGTGGGCGTGATGCTCCTCTCCAGCTCCCTGACTGCTGTTCAACTGATACATCTGTTCCAAACCATTCGCCTGCAATCGATCAGTCAGCTCATCAACCCAGTTTCTTCAGCCACTCGTTGCCAGATCATTCAGTTTGTGTAGATTCACGACTAAAACTAAATGTATGCACAAAGACAAATGCAGCGCACGTGGACTCTTTTGGTCAGATTTTTGAAGCTGTGTGTACACCTGATTTGGTTTTATAAAACAGATTCATTGTAGAAACGGGTGTACTTAAGAATGTGGGTAGAAATGACCTGAAACATAATTTTTCAAAACTTTTCATGTCGATACTTGCGCCTAGTGAAAGAGGACTGATGCAGTTTAACTGTTTAACCAGCCAGGGTCAACAGCACTGGAACAGCTGTTGTTACTGCTAAAGCTATTCATTCATTCATTCATTCATTCATTCATCCATTCATTCATTCATTCATTCAGTGATGTCATTAATCGAAATAACTCTTATTGAAACAGACTTTATAAAGTCATTCACAATTCAGGATGAAAGAAAAAATAGAAAGACAGTACACTGATCTGACATTTGTCTGAGTCAGCACATCACTCATTCTTCCTTCATAAATCCCAGTGTATTTGTGGGAAAAAGGCGTACACATCCTTTATACATCTGGCTACTGCTCATGTTAGAATTTACATATATCTGTTATGGTTTAAACAAAACAAAAAGGCAGGACGGTGGAAACAAAAACGAGCAAAAACACAAGAACAAAAAAATACAAATAAATTAAATAAAATAGAAAACCACAGAATCTCTTGGATCGCTGGAACGGACATTAAGGACACAGGAGACACAGGACTGAGACACAAAACAGACAAACTGGCAGAAAGTGACAGGACTAATTAACAGAGGAAAAACAGGTGATGAGGAAAAAAGGCTTCAAAGGGACAAAGGGAGAAAATGAAAAGCCAAATATGACACAAGAGGACAGAACTTCAAAATAAAACAGGAAATAACTACACACAACACAATAACATGTTTTTTGAACATTTAAAGCATGTAAACCTATTCTAGTAGACCGTTCAAATGAAAGCACAAACCTGAAAATTAGCATAATATGGACTTTACAACCAACAACATCTTTAACGATAACACCTTGTGAGCTTTTATAAACATCATGCAAGCTTTCTGATGAAACATTTAGTACAGCTCATCTCATTCTGCTCCCTTTGTGTGTCAGGTGTTTTCTCACTATCACTTGCGCTGGACCACAAATGAGCACTAATGCTGCTCTTGCTTATCACCTCCTCATCAAAACTCAAACTACAGAAGGAGAAAGGTGTGTGAGAACAAGGGAAGGAGACAGGTCACACAGCGCTTTAGCGTGTTTATGTATGTGCATGTTCGTGCACAGGAAGCCATGTTGATGTTCTCCCTGTGACATGTTGTTTATCACAATGCAGAACTCTTATTATAAATTTAAAGGACCTTTGAAATGATTATGAGCTTTTGGCCCACGAGCCTTCGAGTAGAGGAAAACAAAAAGAAGAATGGAGTGAGTGAGTATGAGGCAGGACGGGGAGAGAGAGGGAAGCAGGGGGAGAAAGTGTCTCCAGAGCAGAACAAAAGGAGAACAAACAAATGCATCCCTTTTAGAGAAACAAGATAATAGAAGAAGAGGAAGGAGAAGAAGCAGGAATTGGGGGTGGAGAAGGAGGGGGAGCATCTTTGTTGTCGCGAGCTGATATCAGCACACACTGTCACTTTTAGCTTTCTCCTTTTTGTGTTGTTTTCTCATCCACACACAATTTGAGACACAAAAGTGCCATTTGAAGAGGGAAAACACATAGAGCCAAAGATCTGGCTGAGCTCAGTGGAAGTCAGTGATGGCAGCAGCGGTGGCGGCTGTGGGGGGAATATTTCAAGTGCTCAGCTCTGTGAGATCTATAGAAAAGAAATAACGAGTTATACATAAAAAAAGTGGGACAAATGGGGCGTAGGGGAAATGGACGAGGTTGAGACCCAGGGAGGTAAAAGTGGGATGATGAGGCCTGTGACGGTGGAAGGTTACAGAGGAGGGATGTTCCAGCTAATCACACCATCAGACAGCATGAGCAGTCATAGAGAAGGTACACACACTATCACTGACTGTATACTGTCACCTCTATATAATTAGTAATAAAGTAATAATGTAATTAATATTAATAACATTATAGATTCTGAGAATGGTCCATTTATGTTCAGGGGATTTTACTCTTTCTTTACAAGGTATTCTGCCTTTGTGTGTGTTTTCAGCTCATACCGTCACTCTCCCTGATGAAATTTGAAATGTTTTAATTTTTTAATTTTTTTAAGTTATAATATACAATTATTAATTCAGTTTGTATTGTTAATTTAGGCCTGCCTTAAATGATCATTTTTGGAAGTTATTTTATATACATGGTATTACACAATAAGTACTACTTTTATGTATTTTTATGTATTTAGAATACAATGTCAACAGCACTACAGACCAGTATGTTAAGGTGAAGAAATCTGTGTACACTGGAAACATGCATATACAGTCTTTTTCTCAGATTTACAAAATCCCACAAACATCTGTTCTCTTTTTCTCATACATCTCAATCATCCTGAAAATTGTATGCACGTGCACAAGCCATCTGACCATCCCCACAATTTGCTATAATTATAAATAAAATAAACACACACCCCACTTACCTGGTTGGCATATAAAGGGCCAGGATTTAATTTAATTTTTAGGAGAAAGAAGAAGTTGGAGAAGAAGAAGAATTTTACTGACTGTAAACTTGACTGATTGAACTGGCAGAGGAAAACTAATATTATTTCAACGTTTAAGTTCTGGCATCAGCAACAAAATAAAGGAGGTGAAATGGCAGAAACTGTAGCTCGCAAATATTCAGTGTGCACATCTCTGCACACAGTGAGAGTGTGTGAGCTCCTGGCGGAGGACAGGGGATCCCCACACCCCCTCTGCATGAGCGGTCATCACCATGGGCCAGAATATCAGTTGCTGTGCCTTTGCAGTCTTCAAAGGCAAGTCCTTCGGAGTGACCTGTTTAACTGTGTCAACCATTGTTATATGGGACGGTCTAGCCTTTGGAGCATTTCCTGGTTGTGTCACCAGTTGTTTTACGTCACAATTTCTGCCGCCCAGGCCCGCGAAAGTGACGAAATACGCCAAGCGATGTCACCATTTTTTCTTTTTCTTTCTTCTTTTTCGGGCCCAAAGAATCTTGGGATATGTGAGACCATGAAGGATAGTAGCCGTGCATCCTCCAAAAACAGGGAAAAGAAGGCCGCATTTGTGGGCTGCATTTGGAGGAGCCTTCGAATTGGGACAGCCTTTGCGCAGCGTTGTGAAATAATGAATTGAGACACAGCAAGTAAGGTCCCTGAAAACTCGCTCATACGATGAGACGATGGAACAGCAGCGCTGCGCCGCTATACTGCTAGCTCAGCGCCACTATACTCATCTTCAATGTTAGCTGCTTTATAGTGGGTGTTTGTGGGCTGCCGCAGTCTTCTCGTAAAAAAAGCTCCCGCCCCCCGCTGGCGTTGACGAGTGTCCATCCGTTCCCCGGCTGACGGCGACAACGACCTTATCCCCCCCCCCCCCCCCCCCCCCCGGCCGATGGTGCGCCGCTACACTTCAAATTTCTGGGGAGAACCCTGCATTGGCATTGTCCTCTAGCAACATCAAAGCAGCCACTGTATCATGTTTTATTAACATAGGCAACAGCCCTTACATAGTGCTGTTTGAATCAATAATACAGAAAGATAATCTTGATTTATTTAAAGATCATTATCATTATAATCATCATAATGCATCCTGACAAATATATTCACAGAAGAGTTAAAAAAAGGTTAACAACTTGCCCATTACTGTTTAATCATATATCTTTTTAACTATAATATATAGTATATATCTGAACATAATGTAGCGAAAATGTCCTGCAATGGGAGAATTGTGTCTCTGTCGCTTGTTTCTACATTATTTAACTTATGTCAGTGAGAGGGGAGGATCACAGTTACAGTACAGTTACATACATGTTTACTTCATACATAACATTGTTCTGACGTAGTTAGCACCTGCATTACCTCCGACTAATTGTTACAGGTGTGGGTTTTTGTATTTACCACAGTAGTGTTACACTCAGAAACTAAAACACACAAAATGATGATTACTACATAATGTTGCTTTAAGAGAAGGAATGCTTTGTGTTCCATCTTTTTTTCTTTTTTCATTTCCCTCAGTGGCTGAACACAATAGCTCTATGCCCAGCCCTGCCAATCCCACAATGCCTGGCGGTGGGTCTGGCAATAATTCAGGGCAGGACTAAACAGCTGGCTGCCTGACAGGAGAGCTGCCAGGAGCTGCCAAGGAGCGGCAGGCTGCTAACCCTTTCACATTTTTAATTAGACCCACACAGCCATGTCTTTGAGCCATCGTAAATATACTGATAACATGCCGAGCATCATTTGTTCAGAAATATTTGCTTACAAAATACTTTCTGTGGGCTTGAAGATGTTTGGGTTTTTTTTTTTCCCCTTGGATCAAGCTTGCAAGAAAATCTTCCAGTGTAAAACTCAAATAAACAACAGCTAGAAGCAGCTAGAGTGGTTTCTTTTTAAAGATGATGAAAGATTGTTGATCTATAAAGAATCTGACTAAAGTGACAAACAGTGGGAATTGGAGGATCTTGGGCTACTTTTCATCACTGATTCCTTGATTTTCTACACTAATAATGGTTAAATCCCATTGACAGAAAGCGCCAGACCTTCAAATTCATAGTCAATATTTTTCCAGTGTTTCCCTCCCATTCTCACCTGTGCAAAAACCCTTAAACCTCTCACCCTCCCATAGAAGCACCAACATATTGTACTTATCTCCATATCAATACAATACTAGGCTTCCCTGACCTGTAGAAAAGGTTACAGGCTGACTTACTGTTCAGCTCTGGGGGCCATGGGCCCCGTGGTATCTCAGGGGCTGGGGGTATGAAGAAAGTCTAGGAAACAATAGGAAGAGTGTTTACTGGAGCGAGGGCACCATGTGCAGGAGGGATTACCACAGCATTATGACAGCAAGACGCCTCACCATCTGGACACAGTGTAGAAAAGGCAGAATATAATGAGTTTGCAGAAAAAGAGTGCTGATGAAAATACAAAATGTGGGATGGATGCTTATATCTGTCACAGAGATGGAAGAGGTAAGATACAAATACAGTATGTGTTTGTTTGACTTGTTAATGATGAATGCATTTGCTTTCTTTGGGTCGTCATTATTAATTGAAAACAACAGGCATATGTATTGCTTATTTTATTTTATCTAGGCCTGACGTCTAACACTAAAGTACTAAATATCAATATATCTCAGCTGCTGCGTTACTGCGGGGACGCCGCAGCGGTAAAAGGGGGTCTGCACTTGATCACTGTATATGCTAGGTGGCAGCAGAGTCGTTGAATCCTGATGATGACAGTAAAATTCTGATGACACAGTTTTACTTCATGCCCCAATTGACCACAATGTGCTCAGCAACCCCTAACCCGTATTTTGGCTGGTTAATCCCACAGGAAGTGGATGTATGTAGTCTAACGTCACAGCGCTTCGGTGAACTGAGTTACAAAAAACTATAGATGTGTAGCTGCATATTTTTCAGTCGGAATTGCGTATACCCACTTCTAAATCCCTTCTGATTGCACATCATCATTGCACTATGTCTTGTCAGTTCGTTAGACAATGGAGCTAAACTAGCTAATATGTGCTAAATATCAGCCCCATGTTGGGGTCAATGATGCAATCATCCACCTGCTGCAGGAAGCCTACTCCTCCCTGGATAGACTTAACACTGCTGTCCACGTCATGTTCTTCAACTTCTCCAGCGCCTTCAACACCATCCAGCCCAGGCTGCTGGTAGTCAAACTGGAGAACATGCAGGTGGACTCTCTCCTCGTCACATGGGTCGATGACTATCTGAAGGGCAGACCGCAGTATGTGACATTACAAAACACATTAAGTGAACAAAAAGGCCCACTGTAATGTCAATTAGGTATGTAGTCACAGTAGCCCTCCTAGCCCAACTCTGCTGCTCCTGTCTACTAAACACACAGAATGTGAAGAAGTACACCATGAAATGTTTTAATTGAAAACCCCTTTCCCCTATTAACTACATTTCACAAGCTCAAACAATTACTCGCTTTAGTCTGTGTTGTGGTATTATGTCTTTTTTTCGTATTCTGTTTTTTCCATGTTGTTGAGCAATAAAGGACATTGAAATATTGAAGCAGTTTACATTGTAAATGCTGTAGATGCTTGAGGATGGCTGCAGGTTATGTTATTAATATGTTCCTCATCAAAGATTAATTGTTTCACCCACCCCCTGTTAATTAGAATGATAGTGTGTATGTCCTGTCCTGTTTGATCAGAGGACTTTGCACCACATTACATCACACACACAGACCTCCTCCTCCTGGAGCATTTTGCTCATACACAGTCAAACAGAGTTTGATTGTGTATTTATTATTGATCACTATCAAAGGCGAACTCCATATAGAAAGAAAGGATTGTCAGCAGCTATGCTTGGTTGCTTGTATCCATAGTGCCTCCAGATGATAAATAAGATTTTGGTCCATTCGCATGGATTGTAAATCCGAGAGCACTTACAAAAAGTACAAATAAAAGAGCTGCCTACATCGGAGCTTATTGATATTAATGTTGCTGCCTTTAAACCTAACCCTAGCCCTGAGTCTGTTTACCTTTGCAAAGGGGTTCAAAGAACATTTGACACTTGGGGAAACGGCCAGTCAGAGTGTGGAAGGAGAATTAAAAAAGTGAAATCATGGTCTTGAGTGTTGCTGATAATCTGTGGGTCCTTGCAGATCTCTTGAATAAAACTCTGCATTTCATCAATCATCAACACTTGCAAATATTTGTTTTGTAGGTGTTTGAAGGCAAAGGGAATGAGCCTGGTGCTATGACTGGTCAAAGCAATACATGTATTGCTGCTGCCTCTTACTAACTCCAGGAGTCATGCCTTGCTGGGTGGAGGTGAAGTCACCAGAACATAGAAGAGTCGCAACTTTGCTGAGTGAGCTTTCTTTGCTCTCAACGGTGACAGTACCAGCTGGCCAGCTGATGTAGTAGAGCAAAGTGATTGTGCTTGGGTGTGTGGTCTGACCAGTGTTTGGAAGTAGATGGGTGCAGTATCGTTGACGGCCTTGAAGGTCAGCACCTTTCGTCTTTAATCGTATGTGGGCCACAACAGGAAGCCAGTGGAGGTCACAGAGGAGGGGGGTCACATGGGAGAATTTGGGTAGATCAAAAACAAGGAACTCTGCAGCTTTTTGGATGTGCTGCAACGGTTTGCAGAGGCTGGGACTCCAGCCAACAGCGAGTTGCAGTAGTCCAGGCGGGAGATGAGCAGCACTTGGACCGGGAGTTGCGTTGCATCCTTTGTGAAAAAAAAAAACGGATTGTGCAGATGTTGTAGAGGGCAAATCTGCAGGATCGGGCCACAGCAGTGATGTTGAGGGTGCAGGACAGTCTGTCGTCGAGGATTATGCCAAGGTTCCTCGCAGTTGATGAAGGCGATACTGTGACGTCCTTGACAGTGACTGACAAGTCCATGCAAGGGCAGACTCTACCCAGGATTAAGAGGAGTTTAGTTTTACTAAGGTTGAGCTTGAGATGATGAGTCCAAGTGGAGATAGCTGCCAGGCATGGGTTTCGGAGGATGGGGGGGAGAGAGAGAGGAACATGTGGGTGTCGTCTGCATAACAGTGGTAAGAGAGTCCATGAGATCTGATTGCAGAGCCTAGTGGTCTAGTGTATAGTGAAAACAGATGCATTCCTAATACCGATACTTGAGAGACACCAGTTTCCAGAACGCAGGGTTTGGACAAGGAGCCATTCCATGTGATCTGGAATGCGCGATGTGTCAGGTATGATGTGAACCAGGTTAGAGCAGAGTCAGCGATGCCAAGTTCGGCTAGCGTGGAGAGGAGGATTCGGTGGTTGACTGTGTGATCATGGGGTGATCATGCCGGACGGGAGGTGAGGGGGCAGAGAGCATCTAAAGAGGAGGAGAGGGAGGATAACAGAGTAGAGGAGGCTTCCTTGGTGGACATTAGAGACAATTGATCTGTAGATGGTAGTGAAGAAAGAACAGTTGAGGAGAGAGCGGAGGGAGAAAGTCAGGGGAGCAGCTTAGGAGGGTGTCCATCTCATCAAATAAGTCATGGAGAGGACCGGGAGGGCCATAGATCACCACAATGTTGATGTTGAAAGGAAAGGTGACAGAGACAGAATTCAAATGCAGATCTGGGTAGGTGGTCCAGGGTAAGGACCTGGTAGGACCACGTGGGTGAGATGAGGAGTCCAGTTCCTCCTCTTCAACCTGTTTTTCTCGGGGAGTGTGAGGATTAGTAGGCAGTTGAAAGGGCAGCTGAAGTGGCAGTGTTTTATGCGGTGATCCAGGTTACTGTAAGGGCCAGGAAGCAAAGAGTCTGCAAGGAGGCATAGGCTATATGGCTGCAGACTGGCAGTTCCACAGCCCCACTAGTACGTCAAGTTCAGTATCGGTGGAGAATGTTGGGTAGCAGAGATTGGCTCAGTTACAGCATCGAGAATGGGTCTCCTGTGGAATCTTCTCCAGTTTGATGTCCTGACTGCGATTGGGTAGGACTCATGGCTACAATTGATGGTGGACAGTGAGTTACATGGACTTCCTCGATAGACTACTGCAGAGAGACTGTTCAGCTGTCCTGACGCTAAAGCTGACACTGTCATGACTAGCCCATATGTGTTAGATTTGCCACAGCTGACTTGGCCAACACTGACTGATAACACTCAGCCTCAACAGTTTCACAACAATTTACACAAAAAAACATCTAGACAAGATTAAATATTTCAACTAACCCTCCTCACAGAATGCCTAAACACTGAATCTTAAATTCCTTCTTACTCACCAGCAGTATTTTTCACAGCTTCTTACCTCTTGACAAAATGTAACTGAGAGAAGAGCAGCTCCTCTCATTTAGAACCATGATACTGAAAATAGTGTTCGCCCCAGGCCTGAAAGCAGTCTCATCTGCAGCTGCAGTGGAGTTTGTCCCTGCTTGGCCTTGGCATGGGAAGGGGCACAAGAGCAAGTCACCTGTGGCCTTGTCAGCTGTCACCCTTCCCGACTGCTACCCAGTTTTCTGTCCTTGATAGCATGTTTGTAGTCCTGCTGGCTAGCGTGTCTACCCAGCTCATGCTGACAGGGCTAAACTCCACACGCTAGTGCTAGGAGACTCCATTACCTGCAATGTAAGTTTTGTATTGCCAGTCACTGTTTGCTGTTTACCTGGGGCCAGAGCTTCGGGCATAGAGGCTTATCTTGGTGCTGGCATCACACAAGGAGAAACAAGGAACCTATGTGAATAGCACTACAAGCTATAGCAACATTGTAATTCATGCTGGCGCCAACAATATCTGTCTGAAGCAATCTGAGATCACAACAGACAGCTTAGCCAGGACTATGGCCAGCAGTGGGACCTACAATGTTAGATATTGTTAATTTATCACTCATGACTGGTGTTGTCCCTGCTAGTTTTAAGTCTGCTGTGCTCTTCAAGGTCACCATGGTGGAGTGGCGGTTGTGTGGTTTGGGTACCACTTGGCAATGCCTCATCCTGCTCAGTCATCCCCTAGATTCACACTCTAAACTAGATAAACAAACTGTGATTTTGTTGTTATTTCTGTATGTGCAACATCTATTCTATGTCTGTCCGTCCTGGGAGAGGGATCCTCCTCTGTGGCTCTTCCTAAGGCTTCTTCCATATATTTTTTTTCCCCCTGTTAAAAGGGTGTTTTTTCTCAACAAGGCAAGTTTTTCCTCAGTCTAATCGAGGGTCTAAGCACAGAGGGTGTCGTACAGTGTATGGATTGGAAAGCCCATTGAGGCAATGTGATTGTGATTTTGGGCTGTATAAATAAATATAAATAAAATTGATTTAATTTTATTTGATTTAGAATACACTCAGTTTTTTTTGTTGCAGTGAGTCCTTAAAGAGACAGGAGCTGAAACAGAGGGTCTCAGACAGAGAGTGAATGCAGTACTGCAGCAACAGAATAACAGAACTGATGCGTAACAGAACTGATGCATGCAACCTATGAGCATGTCTCCTTTAAAAAAAAAACTGCATGTGCATCTAGGACTAATGCTTGCCAGATCTTTTCCTTGTTTATTTGGCTAGTAGGAATACTAAACATGAGCTCCCTAAAAATAAAAAAACAAAACCAGACTTGTACAAAAATAATAAATTACTATTTTATGTTTCTACAAAGAACCTGCCGTTTGCCTGTATTTCGTATTATTTTTGCTGAGTTTGGGATAAGTCTGGACATCAATGACAAATTTTGAGATACAGACAGAATAACAAAACATATTCAATGAGAAAATACTGACGCTTCAATTTCTGCTGATAATAATTATTATTTTGTTAATAGTTTTCCAAAGAAAATTATTAGCTGTGTTGACAGCAAAGAAAATGCAGGTGGTGCCTATTTCATTTGCCACACAGGCATAGAATAGCAGTGGGGACAAAATGACAATAGCTTTTGAGAATTAATATGTGAAATATCAGATTGAGAGAATGCATGATGACTTTAAATTAAATCAATCATTTTCACTCCACATAAATATAAGATAGATAGAAGAAGATAGATAGATTAACCACCAAAGCCACTAATAACACTTGAACAATGTAAACATACCTTTCTCTATTTTTTAGCCAAAGTTTCATGCGTATTCACCAAAACCACATTAATTAACATCTAACCTTGATGTCCTCGACAAGTTTTCCCAATTAAAGAGCTCACTGAAATTTCAGGGCTCAGGTGACAGCTGTGATCATACATATCCAACCTTCCAAAAAGTCTTATTGGGACAATGTCTGGTCACGATAGTGTTACCTGATGTGCATCTTCTATATTGACAAATGTGTGCAGATGATTATACTATCATCTTCTGGCCATCTCCTCTCTGTCTCACTGCCTGAGTGTTGATTTATGTTCCTCTGAAAGAAATAGAGCCTCATACAAAACCTGTGAGAGCCCTCACAAAATCTGTTCTCTCTCTCTTTCACACACACACACACACACACACACACACACACACACACACACACACACACACACACACACACACACACACACACACACACACACACACACACACTTTCTAGCTTCCTGCAAGCTGGAGGATGCAACTGGCCTCACATGGAGAGAGGCAGGTCTGGATGAAACATAACCCATGTGGAATCTGACCGCTGTAGGATGCAGGTGACCCCTGAACTACAGTTTGTGTGTATGTGTCTTCTGACAGACCAGGGTCTTGGCATGTCAGTGCAGTGTGTGTCGCAGCAAGGCAGTATGGGCTGGTTAATGGTCACATCCAGCTAGGATCACATCTGGACTTCAGGGAAAGGGACAAACTCAAAGGACTTCTGGCCAGCTAGAAAGGGACTGGAATCTAGTTTGATACAGTAAGGACAAAGTGAGAGTAAAGTAAAGGAGCACTGCATCCTTGAATCAATAACTGGTGACAAACAGGGACACAGAAGTTTTAACATACAGTACATGACATACAGTATAGTAGTGATCTGTCGGTAGTGAACAAGTCGGCTCTATGAGCTGGCTCCCTTCTTTCTTTGAAAGTGACTAAGACAGAATAACAGAATTATCCTATAATGTAAATATGATCCAACAATGTCTCATCTCATCTAGTAACAAGGGTTGAGCATGGTGAGACAGTGACTTTCGTATGTTGAATAATCTTTAAGTGTATATGTGCAGGTCTCAGCCACAAGACTGTAGATGAACATATTTGCAAGCGAACAGCAGGGATGATGAGTGACAGTCAAAGTAGCATTCAGATGCTTGTTTTAATAAAATCACAAAAGTATAGCATCAAAATATGTATGACCAATTTTAGAATACTTTAATTTAGAATTTTAGAAACTTCCTGGAAAGCGCTGTGCATGGCACACAGATTCAGTGATCCTCAGTAGAGTTCCTCCATAGTGACAGCCATTTGATAACTGCTGTACAGTGGGTTCAGTAAAGCAGCTGGTCTCACTTCTTTAGGATGATGACTCGAGGATCATAAAGGCCTACCCGAGGCCACAGAGGAGACAACCAGCATGTGTTCTTAGGTCTTGTAGCGTTCAGTGGCAGGCTGCAGAGTTGAGATGTAGAGAGTCAAAAAGTGTCTTCACCACGAAATGTCCAACAAGGTGATGAGCAAAAGCCAATAGTCATGAGGTACAGAGAACCTTTCGATGAAACCATCCAAATATTTATGATAGAATTTTGTTTCTTTGTATATTCCTGAATTCAGTCCGCTACAAATTGCTTCAGTTGACTGTATGATAAAAGCGGGGCGTGGAAAAAAAGCCTTTTATTGCTGATCTGATCAAAAGAACTGGAATTCACATTGCCGTGGTATACTTTTCTGAACAGACATTGTCAAGCTTGGTTTTGGGTCTGTTCAGACAGAATCCTGTATCAGTCTTCACATGCACCATAAATTATCAAAAAATACAGACACGTTTCAGATTATGTTTGGCATGACAAGTGTAGATATCCAAACCAAATGGGAAGTGTAACTGTATAATCTCACCTCAGAGGAAGTGCAACTCTCTTTGATCCAGACCCACTGTAACTAACAAGGGTTTGATTGGCACATCCTGGTGCATCATCAAGGTGGTCTATAATGTCAGTGACAACTGTCCCTCTGAGGTCTTTTTGTGTGCATTTAGGGTTTTGCCCCCTTCTCCTGCCCCTTGCTATTTCCAGCCACACCTCCCTGCATATCTGTGCAGAGATATGGAGGGCTGGTTGCAGGGTTTGCGGCTCGCTGACTCGAACAGGCTTGTGAGGCCTTTGGCATCAGGCCCAGATGGAGAGAGAAACCACTGGAGGCCCCCGTTGAAGAGCTCTGGGGAGGGAAAGGGTAGGGAGGTGGGGTGATGGTGGGTGAGATCAGACAGGCCTGAGGCAGGTGTGAAAATACTTGCACTGGCTCTTTTGGTGGTGATCTCTTTGCAAAAACACACCCGTCAGTTTGCAGTCAGTTTATATGTGATTCATGCAAACTGGCCCTATTTCTTTCAGCCAGGACCGAGTCTGCAGCATGTTGTCCTGGTAGAGATAAAGTAGAGATATGCTCACTGAACAGTGTCACACTGGACATGTGCTTAGCCTGATTTCATAGGGAAGTGTTGCACTGCTTACTATGGGAGATAAGGTCAGAACAATGAGTCAATCTCAAAGACTCAGGCCATAGTAACGTTTTTCAGGTAGTGAACTTGTAAAGTGAAGTTCAAATGGGTTGCATTTAGTCCTTTCGAATTCGACAAAATTACAGAAAGTCAAGATTAATTCACTTGTCTTTACAGAATAAAAGATTGTACAATGACATTTTTTGTTTGTCATTCCCTAAGCTACACACACACACACACACACACACACACACACACACACACACACACACACACACACACACACACACACACACACAAAATCCCCTACTGTGAGCCTTCCTGTCTTGGAACCTGGTACAGGAATTCAGCCTTCCTGTCCTCTCCTGTGTTGTCTTCAACAATCGGCTGAGTTGGAAATGGAGAATCTTGCAGATGTTTTTTTTTTTATTATTTATTTATTTTTTTTATATCTTTATACTTGGGTCTAGTTTAACCATAATATATATCAGTAACAACAATTTGACCACATTAAGAAGTCAGAAGAAACTATAGCTGAATTTTAAATGCATAGTTAAATTCTGGGGACAGCTCCAGCCAGGGACAGGCAACCAAAAACAGGGATGGACATGGAAAACATGGGCATCTGCATTATACATTTTAAAAATAGACTTTATTTAAAAAAAAAAAAAATCAGGAAGCTGATTACAAAATAGAATATATAATTTAAGCTAAAAAGTTTTAACAACTTAAATTCATCAGTCCACTGCCCTTGATAATTTTGAGATAATTTCCTGCATTTTTTTAAGTAAAGTTATGCTGTCAGATTTTACAGTGTGGTCATCCTATGCAGTCACCACAGCCAAAGATGGCAACACCAAAGAGTATAGTAAGCAGCAGTGACTGGCCATTTTCTGCCTTTAACAGTAGTGTCAGAAGCATCATGAAACCTGACAGACAGACAGGAAGTGACTCTGAGGTCATCTCAGGGATCACTTCCGTCCTGTCCCTGTGCCTGGCAGTCTTTTTCTAAAACACTGCCTGTCTGCTCCATATGGACTTAGACTTCTTTCTTTACTCGCTTTAGTCCATTTCTATTTTATTGCACCTTTATGAAACTGGGTACTGACGAGCATAAACGTACATAGTAATTACAGTAAGTCATGCAGCTACATGTGCATGTGACCCTTCACCTGTCTGATTATAAGCCATTTTCTGCCCTACAGACTCTCCTTCTGCATTAGCGTGCTTCAAACCTGAGCCCTGGCCTCAGGGACACACACCTGGCTCTTCTCTGTGCACACACACACACATCCCACACACAGTTTGCACTGTATGTTGGCACATACACCTGGTCACTCCATCTCTCTCTCCTCTCTGTCTCCTTCTCTTCATCATTTTCACCCTCAATTCCACGCCGTGTTAAGATGCTTATTTTCCATCTCTTGATCTGCAAGTCATCCTTAAACCTTTTAACACGGCTCTAGCCCCGCAGACTAATCGTATTCCATAAATATTTAAAAAGGGTGGAAATCTGCTGGAGGTTGCCTTATCTGGAGCCCCTACGATAATCATCTTAACCAGGACCATTATGATTTTAATTACCTGTCTTTGATTTCCTAACTTGGGAGCGTGGTTATTCCTGGCCCTGCGGTACATTTCAGGTTATAAAGGTCCCCAGGATTAGCTCCCCTCCGATAATTGAGTCCATGTCAAAACGCAGGTTTATCCACGGTGAGGTGTTTAAAGGTAAAATCTCAGGAAACCATCTTCACTCAGAGTGATATTTCAGAGCTGATTCTGAAGGCACCACCGGCTGCTGATGAGTTTAAACAGTGAGAGAATCGAGGATGACTGAAGAGTGTTATCACTTAGTGCGTATTACTCTGCTTTCTTTAAACTTAAATGTTTTGCTGTTCATTTTATGTTTTGACTTTTAATGAATTCTCTCTTTTCTATTTATTCTAATCCATCAATGTTCATCATTATAATTTAAATTACAAAGGCAATATTGCTATGACTAATGTTCATTCTGATTGTCTTTGTGACTGTAAACTTTATGAAAATACACTGTAACACAGCATTATGATACAGTTCATGAAGATATACTCAGGTGGTCTCTATGTTGACCGTTTGCTCTGAGTTTTACTCCAACACATTTCCATATCATAGCCATGTAGCCAAACACAAAACACAATGATTGATGCCAGTGATTCCTAAATGGCATGATACAGTGTCCAAACCACATGACTGTTGTCGCCTACCATTGACAACCCTACCTTTGTCATACTATATACTATATCATACTATATCCGTCAGTTTGGTTAGGTTTAGGCAAGAAAACTACTTAAACTTGAGGAGAACATTGTGGTTTGGGTTAAAATGACAACATTACTTCTGTAACTTAACTTAAAGTTATAAACACACCAATGAATGAAGTAGCATTAATAAGTTAAAAGAACTCACAGTCGACCTCTGGTTTCCCTCTGGACACGCCGTTATACTATTAATGCACAATACAACAACAACAACAACAATAATAATAATAATACAAATAATAATAATAATAATAATAATAATAATAATAATAATAATAATAATAATAATAATATATTATTAGTAGTAGTAGTAGTATTAGTATTATTCACAGGAGAGGTGCTTGATAGCTAAACTTTGGCTCACATTCTACTTTTTGGAGACTCTGGGATGGCATGGCAGTGGCAGCATGTGCGTGTGCCATGGACATATCCACAGTAATGCTGTTCGGAGAAGCTTTATCATTATATAATGTGTCTCTGAGATGTCCAGGGTAACATAACTTCAGTATTTGCAGCAGAATTGTGCAGGTTATCCAGGTTTTTCATGTCCATTTAAACATGTTTATGTTTTTTATGTTATGCTGAAATTGCCCAGCCCTACTAATTATTGTCGTTAATAATGATGAATTCATGTGTATAAGTGGTAATCATCTGCATAACAATGACAATATATGTAGTTTTTTCCTAATTATATTACCCAAAAGAAGCATATATAGCGTGAACAGTGTTAGTAACAATAAAGCAATTCTAGATCATGTTTCAGAAAATTCATCCAAAATTGTCAATGTCCACTCATATATGATCCATCCCTGGTCATTCCACCAGCCAGATTCTGTCAAAAAGGAAACTGCTTTGGCTTCTATAAAAAAAAAATGTAGAGCTCACCAAAGCCATATCTTGTGGAAAACATTGAAACTAAATTAAAATTATCATCCAAAAACCATGAAAGTTGGACAGTAAGTAAACAATCACTTGTTAACCCAGCTTTAATTGCCTTCCCATGTTCCTGCAGTGCAATGTGTATGTGTATTGTCCTCTAGTAGCAGGAAACACAATATAGAATCAAGGGAACACACAAATCTGGTTTTGTTTTAATGTTGACACTGAACATTTGCCCTGCAATATATGTGTTTTATAACTCAAACTGATAGTTAGATAATATAATAATATAATTCAGCAATGTTTTTAAATTCTACTATGCTTTTGTACTTACCAGGGTTTCTACTGAATCACACACACACACAAACGCACACACACACACACACACACACACACACACACACACACACACACACACACACACACACACACGTCCACCTGGTGGCTGTGTGCATGTTTGCAACATTGTGAAGGCAGGCAACATATTTTCTTCTTTCCGTAGGTCATCAGTGGTGCCGCTGTTGCCAGAGAAGGGGAGTGGGAGATTCTAACCCTGCAGACAGGCGAGCTTCATTGTGAAACCAGAGG
Organism: Diplodus puntazzo; assembly: GCA_963678695.2. NCBI lineage: Eukaryota > Metazoa > Chordata > Actinopteri > Spariformes > Sparidae > Diplodus > Diplodus puntazzo. Next base: position 21,242,402 of record OZ023175.1, on the reverse strand, counting down.
GAGGTTTCTCTGGAAAGCACTGATCTGGCTCTGTCTGCACCTCCGTCCCAGCATCCCCCTACAACCCCCCTGTTTCCCCCTCCACAAAATCTGCTGTGAAATAGCAAGGAAAGACAAAATGACTCTGGCTAACAAGATAGCCATAGCTGCATTGGTGAACACATACAGTACAGCGCCATATGGGTACACACATGCTGGGACACACTCAGCCATAACGAATCATGCTAATAAACACACAATTGGTTTTAAACTCCTTTTAATCGCCTGTAAATACCTACACCGGCTGGCCATATGTTATATTTGGGATTTATTGCATCCCCTGTCCACGATGAGATCACTGAGGTCGGTCTAGTGACTGAGGCCTTTTCACTGTCTCAAAATCTAGGCTTACAACCAATGATGAGCTCTTGCAGTTGTGGCTGCCACCATCTCCTCCTATACTTGAATGCAGTCGGTTTTATGGAGCTGCTTTAATATCACCTGTTTTGCAAGCACCTTGTCTGTAATATGTTTTTGCCTTCTGTGTAGTTTTGTTTTTGTTTATTTGTTTTTTTGTTTATAGTTGGGTTAGGGTTATGTATATATATATATATATATATATATATATATATATATATATATATATATTATATATATATATATATATATATATACATACATTATTATTATTATTATCATTATTATCATTCTATCATCATTCTATTAATTTTGTATTGTACAGCACTTTCTAACTCTGGTTTCTAAATGAAGATCTAATATCCCCGTGTTGGTGTTATACTTTGAAAATATCTGACCTTGGATAGTATAGGATGCAGGACTTTGAATATGTGATGATCTAAGAAAAGCCATGTGTTTCATTGTAATAACATCACTTGCAATTACTACACTGATGATCAGCTTAACGAGAACAGAAAGTGAGACTCATTCATTTTATCTGTAGAAGTCTATACGCAAATTTCAATAAGATCAGAGAATATTTGAACACATTGAGAACAGAAGTATATACAGAGGCAATATGTGTATGACTCAACTGTGGACAATCACTTAAAAAGCTGCATGAAAATGTTTCTATTTAAAATACTGTGTAAAGAAAAAAAACAATGGGTCATTATGGACTCATTGAGTAACATTTATGTAAAGGTGATTGTAATTGATTGTATGTGCGTGAATTGCTCAATTTCTATATGATTCTACAGAATCGTATAATATTATTAAGAACATAATGTTGTAGGAAGAAAATCAACTTGTTGATATCAGATATGCCCGACATGAACATTCAACATACAAAAAGTAATCTTGTGATCCCTCTATGGAAAAATCTGTAATAGTCATAATATTTTGTGACAGAGACTGAACTATAATGACACTCATTTAAAAACTGAATTTCTGTTATTATCAGTGTATATATATATATATTTGTAATTTTTAAAAGAGATTAACCACAATGTTCTCTCACTGTAGATATCTCATTTGAATAATTTTCACACACAATCACATGTGTATAATCACATTATAGCACGTCTGCACTGTTGGCATATGTATATGTATTCTCTATCGTTCATATATTATTCCTTAAGTGTTTGTTTGTTCTTAATCCTACACATGGTTCCTCCTCTCTAAGATGCTCCTGCAGTCAAATCTGTGGATGCTTGCAGATACAGAACTAGATGTTACAAATATCTAACATTTTCCACTTGTCTCCCATTCTGCAGCATGTATGGCAGGCCTCCCTAAAGACCCCTCATATAACATCCTAATGGCTTGTACACACACACACACACTGCATACTTGCCAAACCAAATACACACAGCTGTCACACTAAGACCCCATCCAAACTAGCACCTCTTCCTCCTTGTGATTATGGAGAGCGTGTTGGCAGGAGCTGCGGTTTAATAGCCATTTAGCTGATTTCCACGAAGGAGATATTGGGGAAAGTTGGTGGCGAAGTGCTTTCATGCTGACTGCCAGCGACAGAGAGCCCCGGCTGCCTTCCATCTCCTGAATGAGAAGCAAATTATTACAAATCATTTGGGAGTGAGAGGCAGAAGCAACCCCTTTTATTTTTTGGATGCATTAACAATGTTTTCAGTCACTTTGTTGGCGGCATCAAAAAGGTGGGCCCTGCCAAAGATTAGCTGGATAAATTGCCTAATTGATCCATTCACTTTTTAACTGATGCTTTATTAAGAGGCTCTGGAGTGAGGAGGAGAGGTGGGGAAAGGCTGAGGAATGCTGCTTTGGCTGCAAACACCCACGTGCACACACACACACACACACACACACACACACACACTTACACATTCTATTTGTGCTTTCTAGCGATGAAATAGTGCAAGACAAAGACAACTCAGAACATGATTGGAAGCAGCCAGGAGTCTACAGAAGTAGAATGCACCTATTCTCAGTCTTCATTGAGTTTATTTATGAATTAACACCAACAGGCACATTTCTGTCCTCCAATAAGTTTCCCGGGTTTCCCCAATGTCGGTTATTCATGGAGATATTAATACACTTCATCATAATCAGCCTTCTTAACTATTAGCATATTAAAATGCTTTAATCCCTGCATAAATATTAGAGGGCTCACACTATTAAGGTGATGGATGGAGGATGTTCAGTATGAACACCTTGCATTACAGAGTGACTGCGGAGATTAGTGAAGTGATCCTGACGCAGTCTGCACTGAGCTCACGGCAGACTGAAATGGGCAGGCTTCACACGGACAGAAAAGAGAGAGAGAACCCGAACGCACGACTGCAAAAACTACAATCAGGCTTTGATAAAAATGAAACCGATATCCAAATAACAAAGGCAGTCAACAGATAGCAAGAGTCAGACTAAACTGTTTACAAACCAGTACGACACAAGGAACAGAGGCAACAAATGCAGGTGAGACTAACAGGACCAGGGAACAGAGTTGAAACCCAGATGATCTGACAAAGACCAAGGAGAAATCTCCAGGTGAGCCTTTGAGCACCATTTTAGAGATTATTTATTTTATTTATTTATTTAGTCTTTGTACATTGACAGCAAACTCATGTCTCATGGCCATTCATATACTGTATACACAGAGCATACACATGTCATTGTAAACAGGAAGCAGATTGTGTACTCTGATTGGTTGCTTCGGTTCAGAAAATACTAGAAATGAGGAGAGTCAATGTGACTGTTCTGCACAGAGTCTTCTTGCATAATGCTATTTTGTCCGCAAAACAATGTAAGCAGCTGTTTCTTGCTCTTTTCCCATCATCACATTACCAGTTTTTGAATAATATATAGGCACAAATTAGTCATTATAACATCCATTCCATTCCATCCATTTCTATGTACACATTTAAATACTCCAATAGCATAACAAATACTCTGAGTTCATATTTACGTAGTCAGCATTAAACAGCAGACACACACAGAGACTACGGGCTGTATATATCGTAGTGCCTGGAAAGCAAAGCATTGTACCGCTAAACGGTATCCGACAGCAACATATATTTTAGCCACCTAAAAGAAGGCACACCTAAAAGAAAGGTACACCATATTTTGAACATTTCTGGTGCTTTACATTGCCACCAGACAGTCCAACCTTTTGTAATACAGTGTGCGGCAGGCGCAGCTGCATTTGTGTGTTGGAATACGGATGATGTACAGTTGAGGGAATGTAGTACCAAATGAAAAAGGCTGTCCAACTGCAATGATATGCTAAAATAGCCTTGCTGTCGGTACCGTTTATCAGTACATTGTTCTGGTTCCCTGCTGGTGCTACACACTGCCTCTCCACACAGAGCAGGGCTGGCTGTCATCTACTGCAGGTAACACACTGTACCTCATACAGCCACACACCAAAAGACATGTACCATCCTGTTAATGGGAGAAATGATTTGTAAACAGCCGAGCCGAGGACTGTATCCCTGGTACCCAGCCAAGACCAGTGCAATGAGCCAGGTCCTGGTGCACCTGGCTCTTAAAGGGAATCAGAGATGACACTCAGATTGGTAAAATGTATGTTCTGCCCATAACACACCCATGACAAATAAAGAGTACATACAACCCCTTTGTGCCATGCTCCTACTTTCCACCCAAATGATCCGACTTGTAAATAGACAACTGCTATGTTTGCCGTATCATCTTGGTATCAGGTGGTTCGTGTGTATTCAGTTTGTTCGGCTCCCTTTGGCAGATAAATTAATCATTAGTATTTTAACCTTCTTACATTTTATTAAACTATTTGATTTTAATTAATAATCAGTTGAGAGGTGGAGAGTTTTTTTTTTTTTTTACATTCGGCGATATTAAAGCAGCATTAATTGATCCTTTAAAAATTCTCTTTTGGCCATCTGCTTTGTCTTGGTCTCTACTAATTCCTGAGAAAAGTGTTTAGCCTATAAGTCTGTTTGGCTGCTAAATACTAATAATATGTTAATCAGCTAATCTCTAACTGTGCTGCTCTGCTGTTTTCTGCTCAGAAGTTATTGTACTGTGGGTTTATCAGAGTTTTTAATTTTGTTGCTGAAAGAGCGGACTTTATTAAGGCCATATCACCGAGACTATTCGCTGAAAGATGCAAAAATACTCTATAAATATGAGAGAAACTGCAGAGATGGTGGTCTGTGGGTTTGTCACTGGGGGCAGCTGTGGCTGGGATGTCCACAGATCACAGGGTATGTGTGTGTGTGTGTGTGTGTGTGTGTGTGTGTGTGTGTGTGTGTGTGTGTGTGTGTGTGTGTGTTTGCGTGTGCGTGCATGTGTGCGTGTGTGTGTGAGTGTCTGTGTGCTCTTTAAATGCAGCCATAATCATTTCATCTATTGTTATTTGAAAAATATTAAATAGTGCAGATTAAAGTATTAGTACTGTCATCAATTCATTCAATGAAATAAAAAAAAATGTCATACATCTCTTTGACCATAAATTATCTTTTTCTGACCTACACATCCAAGTAGTCACAGTTAAGTGTGACCCATGTCGAGGTCCACATCATAAGTGGATAAAAAAAAAAAAAAAAAACAAACATGTTCACCATGTTTTGCCACTTTATTTTAGTTGTTCTGATCTTCAGTCCACCTCTAGTTTGTGTTTAACGCCTCTTTCTAAAGTTAGTTCTGTGAAGATTGGTAGTAGCAGCCGTAATTACTCAAACACAGAGATGGCAAAGCATTACACACTTCCTCCTGCTATGTGGGGAAGCTACAGTTGGCCATTAGATGACAGCATGACAGGAAGAATGTTCAAATTAAATAGGTATAAAGCAGTGAAGGAAGTGTTCCCTTCATTTAGCATGACATACTCTTATGTTCATCCCTTTCTACAAAAACTCAAAGACCGGTGCCATGTTTTCTGAATACCCCTCTTCTTGTAGTTGTCTGCATCTCGTCTGTTACCTTCAAACAGACACAACACGCTTACAGGTTGAGAACTGGCACAAATGTATTAAAAAGAAGTGCAAGACATCAAAAAGCTCCCTACAATTTAGTTAGTTTATTGACAACAGCCTTGTTTGACACCTCATACACTCTTTCAAAGTTGGAAAGAAAGTAATGAGCCAAGTGTATCCTCAGAAATGTATCTGATGCTGTGTTAAAGTCAAATTCATGTTTTTTTTTTTTCCTCTACCAGAGGCAAGTAGAGGGAGTTGTTGTAGTCAGCATAATTAAGTTGACTGATGGAATATGTGCACATTAAAGAAATAAGTGCAAGATGATTTTAACTCTGAATGTGTTCTAATGTCATCAATCTGTGGTATTCCGTGCATTTGAGGAGGCATTATATGGAGAAGTGTTATCATTAGGACGACTTTGTGATGCTCAGTCTGCTTCAATTTCTACTTCCTACATCTCCCAGAATGCCTGTCAACGGCACCAAGAGAAGGGGTATGTACATGTTGCATGCAGCTGGGGGATGAATGTTCAGGGAGAGAAATAAAAAAATAGGCAGGGCTGTAGCCATGGTTTAGAAATTAGTGAGGTCCAGGTTTTCCGTTTTCCGTTCTTTTTTTATGGAGCCGTTATTTGTTAATACCTGTTAAGTCTGTTGTTTTACTCTTCAGTGATAAGAAAAAATACACAGTGCAACTTCTCCTCATCTCTGTTTTCCATTTAGTCTCTCCCGCACAGATAGCTGTCTTATTGAGAGCTGCCAGTTTAGTATACAGAGACAGTGGAGGAAGAGGCGGGTAGAGTAGCCGAAAACTGTAGTAAGTACTGTTACGTCTCTACTCAAGTAGAAGGAAGGTAATGATCAAAAACCCTATTTAAAATAGAGTGTGAAAGTTTGCCATAACCAGAAGGTAAATATACAGTGTCAACATCCTACAACGTCCTCAAACTTTGAAAACCATCCTTCTGCTGCAGCTTCGCCTATTATGCTGCTTTGAACAGTCATGTGAGGCTTTACAGTGGTAGAATAACAGACGCCAGCAGACGTTGGTCCAGCTGACCAACAGCCTCTAAACTGAATATGCAAGAATTAACGAAATAATAGATGATAAAATAGTGGTTGAGAAAGTATGAGCATCAGCAAAATATGCTGTGCTGCATTGCATTCTAGAGAACTGAGGATACAGGGAGTGGATTTAAATTGTGTCTCCCTGCTGAATGAATGTTAAATCAAAATGTATGTAATTTCATGTCCTTTGCCTAAAGAAATACCTTCAGTCCCTCTTCTGACCCCAGTTACAGGCCTGGGTAAGTTCTCAATGTGAAGACCAATCGAGTTATGATCGGGTCTTATTATTGTTCTTAGGCCAAGACAGACTGAGAAGATATAACAGGACCGTCTCATGCTGTAGAACCAGGAGTGGGTTTGGATGGAGCTACTGTGTCTGCGTCTGTGTCTGGAATTGGCAGATGATTAAGCCACCCTCCTTGGTTTCCCACCACTGCTGAATTCCAGAGTAAAACTCGCCCCAGTCTGGATCTCATTGAATTCTGGCCCACCGGGTTTCTAGCAAGTAGGGCCAGGGGTTGGATGGCTTGGGAGGCCCTGCCCCAGCTAACATCGTAAGTCACACATCTGTTTCAGCACTAGATAAAAGAAAGATGTTTCTTCATCTAGTTTATTCACTACTCTATTTGTCACTAGTGTTTAATTCTGTGGTGTTTTGTCCCTCTTTATTATTCTAATAGTAGTGGGGGTCGATGATAGCAATGGGACTTTGTCAGTGTTGGGACCCGCAAGCATCATACAGGTAACAGTTTTACTACCAGGTTGTAACATACTGATGTAACTGACTGTAACGGTCTTCCTGTTACCATCATCATCTTAAAGGCCATTGTTTTGAGTGGACACCAAAAGAACTCCTTGTTATCAGTTCGGTTTAGTCAAAAGGGGATGCACTTCCTCTCATTAAACACAGGTCACACAACTACAGCATACCAAGAAGTGAGCCAGGCTCCTTGATAGTGTCCCTCTAACCTTCTATCCATCCATCCATCCATCCATCCATCCATTATGCATCATATTAGTCTGACTTAATGGATGTAGACTGTTGGTATTGTAGGATTATCAATACTGCTTTAATTTGCATGTGACAGGACCCCTTCAGCACCCCTCCCTGAGAGTCATGAAATGGCTCTCGACACACTGCGACATCGGCTCCAGGACATCAAAAGGCCTCCAAACTCCAAAGAGAGAGAGAGAGAGAGAGAGAGAGAGAGAGAGAGAGAGAGAGAGAGAGAGAGAGAGAGATGCAGGACCTAACGCCAGAAAAGGCCAACTGGAGAATCACAGCAGGTATGCAAACTTTCCGAGGGTTGAATGCCATATTAAAACTAATAATTTTAGCTGTAATTACAGTCTTATAGTATAAAGTATGTCATTGGGTGCCTCCCCCCCTTTTTTTCCACTGTCTGCATGTTCTGATATTAAAACCCATATTGCTAAATGATACAACAACCACCTCCAACCACCTTACCTTTTCTTTTGCAGGAATTGAGCCATTTTAATGCCAGGGCTCACCTCTACACATGCAAACCAAGTTTCCCCCGACACTAAGGAGAATTGGTGAAGCCAGACCTTTTTCCAGGTCTGGCACAGTGCTATGAAGATAGGTCTGGCTATACAGTACTACGTTATGATGGATACCAGTGATTTTCTTGAAGACTCACCCTACTCTGCCTCTGATAGGCATACCCTGATTATCTTATGATAATCCAGTTTAGATGAAACCTATTCTATTTAATGTTACAGTGTTTTGTTAATTCTGAAGGAACATGAGTTAACAGTTTGAGTCAAGTATAGAGGATTATTATGTGTCGGTGTCTCTATTTTCCTTCAAGTTGGTTTGTAAAAGAACACAACACAAAAAGAACTAACGGTCTCTGCTTTTGGCAAGGTGGGGAGGGGTTGCCACTTTGCAGCTCGCACACATGCAAAATAGCATGTTGAATATGATCTGGACTGTCTGTGTAAAAACCAGGCAATTACATTTTTTTAAGTATTATCATGCATTTTTTGTTAATAGTAAACTGGCTATCAAACTCCTAATGGACTTGAAGCATCAACCAGAGAGCAGCATGTCACACAAGTGATGTCTGGGTGGGGATGGGTCTTTCATTATGTTGACTGTTCTGCTGTGGCAGTGAGGGTGTCACCCCTAATTTCCACTGGATACGTGTGCGCTGCGTTGCAGCTCCGATCTGGTTTTGCTCCGCCGTCCGCCAATCCCCACCGGTTGCGGTTCGAGTACACCATGGCGCAGTACGGTAGACAGCTGGCGTCAGGAGGACGAGGAGTTCCTGCGATAATCACATAATCACTTCCGACCGGAGTTATAGGTCTGTGTTATTAAAAACAACAACAGGAAGTGTTCCCGACCGAAGGATCAGCAGAAGAGCTTGTGTTTGTCTCTTTTTTGAGATTTGTGTGCTCGTGTCAACACGGAGTGTTTTATTTTGAAAGGTAACCGAATGCTGTTTGTTACTTTGGCGCTTCACTTCCTGTCTGCTTCATGCTAAATTCAGCTAAATTGCTGCGTCGTGCTCCGGCATCCGCCAGAAATAGAAGTCCTGTGTATCTGTGCCGGAGGGCTCCGGATTGCCGGAGCTGGGACGGAGCTGATACGCAGCGCAGCGGACCTGGTGGGGATTGACTCATAGACTAAAGTGAAATGTATCTGCTCCGCTGGCGTGGCGGAGACGCAACGCAGCGGAGACGTATCCAGTGGAAATTGAGGGTAAGGGTGGAGGAAAGATGAGGGCCTAGTCAGTTATTCTATTTGGGAGGTTAGTCAGAATGTCCCTGATCCAGTGGCAGGTGAGTTTGGATGAAAATGTTTAAGATTGATTTTTAGTTAGATGTTTGAGTATATTTTGGTACGGAAAGGTTTTTTTTTTTGTATTTTGACTTTTTTCATGGCTTTTTTTGTGGTGTGCTCGGTGTGTGTGTGTGTGTGTGTGTGTGTGTGTGTGTGTGTGTGTGTGTGTGTTTCAGAGGTGCTGTGGAGTTTCCAGGAGTGGATTCCTGATTAGCCAGAGCTGACACCAATCTCACACCTGCAGCACGTTGAGGCAATCAGCACCTGACCAAAAGACCCTGGTCACTCTCTGCCAGATTATTTCGTATACTAAACACGGTATATGGTTCCTTAGTGCTGCTGAAGTGCCACATGTTTTTCTGGTGTGTGTTTTGCCTGTGATCCCTAGAGATCTAATTTATTTCTTTTTTCGCTTCCTCCAGTGATCACATCACTCCTGACGATCCCCTGACGGAGGGCTACTTAGGGTGCTCTTACCTGTTCTATTCAGCGCAATCAATGCCTGGCGGACCTCCACCATTCATCCACTGATCTTTACTCACCGGGACAGAAGGTGTGGCTCTCCTCCCGCGATTTAGCTTATTTCAGATGCCTTTTTGTACACAGCCCTGTTTGAAATGTCCACCTTCATGTGCTAGGCAGGTTTAGGAAGTAATAGGGGATGGAGCGTCAGGAGGTTGCATGCAATGCATCATGGTTCATATAGGCAGGCTGTACAAGCAGGAATACCGTAATTTCCAGACTATAAGGCGCACCTGAATATAAGCCGCACCAGCCAATTTTAGGGAAAAACACAAATGTGTACATATACAAGCCGCACTTGATTATAAGCCACAGGTGTTTTAACGTTTAATTACCATATGTAAAGGCTCGTACACAGAGGAGATTGTCAGGAAAGAGACTGCTGTTTGGGGAAGCTTCCATTTTATTAACATTTCAACAAACAAGTTGCATATTTGCACAACCTATGACCATGCAAACGTCAACACGCAAGAGTCAGAGACGCACAAACAGACGCACAAAGCTGCGGACTGGTTCGCACGGACAGTTAAAGACAACATGAATGTCATTTAATTCAACTAACAGCGAAGTAAAGTGAGAAACTTCTCGGTCAGACTGACAGACAGCTGTTAGCTCCGTTTGCACCGCCACCTGTCTGACTATGTGTTGTTAGCATAACAAACCTGAATCACTGACGTTGATGGCGTCCACCGACAGAACAACGCGTTCCCTCGACGCAGAACTCCGAATGCTCAATGACGGTGTAGGGTCGACGACGTAGCTACGCTGTCGCCGCGACGCAGAAGCGTAATAATAAACCAGGCGTTAAAGGTGGGGGACGTAACCTGTACAATCCATAGATTGAGGAGGTCCCCTAGTGGCCGTTAGCTGTAAAAATCCATAAATTAGCCGCACCGTTGTATAGGCTGCAGGGTTCAAAGCATGGGGAAAAAGTAGCGGCTTATAGTCCGGAAAGTACGGTACTCTAATAACCCAACTTTGTCTTTAAATACGCTGCACACTCTGGATTTTATTCCCTGTATTAGCTACGTTTACAATCAACACAATGGGATATCGATGTGAAAAATTGGGGAATTTCTCCTTTAAGGCTGCTCCTGGATAATGTCCAGTCACAGGAAAAGGAAATGGACAAATGGAACTCAGGCTGGCAAAACAATGTGAAAAATCAGATAATGTTGGGCCCACAGAGTCCTGTTCCCACCACAACATCTCGGATCAAGCTGTTGAACTTGATTGGCAGACTGTGCTCTGAGCCAACCGAGGGCGGGACTACAGTGGGATGAGGAGATGTGGACTGTGTATCTGTAACAGCGATGCTGGGTGCTCACAGTGTGTAGCGTGAAAGAGTTTAAGCTTTCATTTGGTTATGCAACCCTGTATTGTATGATTGAATAAATCAGTATTAGTAGTAGATAGTATTTAAAGAAATGCAAAATGATAAATTCTCACTCAAGGTTCCAGATTTTCTGACCCTACTTGGGTAATATTTTGATCATAATTATTGATCTGTCTGTTCTTGGCTCTCTGTTTGTCAGTTCTACCAGTAAACACAGATGGCTGCCCACCTATAGCATCTGCATCTGTGGAGACTTAAATAAAAAAAACAGGTAAGGTTTTTTTTTTGTTTTTTTTTTGCCTACCTGCATGTTAGTATCCTTGATTCCCTTGAAAGACACTATTAAAAATACAAAATATTAAAATTATTATTTGCGTTGATGATTCATGGTTAACAATGGATAAAGCCCTTTTAGATTTGACACTCGCGGAACCTTTCTTGAGCGTTGCCATTACAACAAAATATTTTAGCCCTTCAACTGGTAAGGCTGGTAACTGGTAGGTCTCGTTACACATATGTTGATGACATGTTGATGACAGGACTTTATGTTGATTGAGTTTACTTTCTAAAGTTAGCACCCTTCTATTTTTTCCGATGTAATGGCTATTGCTGCTAAATGTCATGACTTGTAATGTGATATAAGAAGACAGATTAGGCAATATGTCCAATCACCACTCCTAAGCAAAATGTATCAAACTACTTTTTTATATCTCAACCACATCCACAGTCATATTTGATTATCTCTCTCTTATCTCCATCTGTTTTTTTACATGTGTTGCTTTCTTCTCTCTCTGAAGGACAAAGACCAGAGGTTGCTCTCCCATCAGGCCACTGTATCCTTCATGTGCAGCACTCAGGGCACAGACCCCAGTGAATCACCAATCACTTTGTGTTGTTTTTGGAAAGGGGGAGGGGGATTAAACAGATAGAGGGAAGGTCAAAGTCCATCCTCTCATCTGCCATCCTGTCCCTTCAAGCTCTTATCCGTTGCTGTCAATGTCCACTGACTGACGTCTTCATTCAACGGTCAGGTCCTAGCAGCCATGCCGCAACAACGCCACCTGATACACAACAAACACAACAACAACAAAATAAACAGGGGCACTCAATGATGCCCAAACCTATAGCCTCCCTATCAGCCATCCATTCTTCCCTCCATCTATCCATCCACCCATACCTCCCTCAGCCGACTGATTGACTTTGCTCTGGTCACTCTTAACCACCAGCCAAACTGACAGCTGCCCCTCTTTGTTTGGGAGGAAAGTCAGGCTAAACTCCAGGCTAGTCATCAGATGAGTCCAATTGATTTTGGCCTGGTTTTGTGACAGGCTGACTGCACTGGGGAGCAGTTAGCAGTTAGTATTAAACATAATTAGTACTTTATAGAGCAATGTCTCCCAATCTTTTGGTTTAATGTACACCGGGCTGTAGGTGAGCTCGAATACCTCTCAAGTACACCTGTCATGTTCCGAGTATGTTCTTATCGTGACTATCAATTGTATTATATAGAAGTGCCATTTAAATGGCCCAAAGTTTCAGCCTTTTAAAACCATTTATATTTATAACTTTTGGCTCAACATTTTTACTGTTGGTGTGTGTGTGTGTATGTGTGTGTGTGTGTGTGTGTGTGTGTGTGTGAGTGAATCACAGAGATCATTATTTGTTCCTCTACTACAGCATCAAGATGGTAATTGAAAACTTGTCTATACAAAAATGTAATTTTAATACTTACTTGGTTTTAAGAGAGTCACCTTAACATGTTATTGATTAAGGTTTATGTAATCATGACATCATCTCATCTGCATGTTTCCAGTGCAGTACTTAACATCCATGGGAAATAACAGCAATGTTTGGCAACTCTGCACGGAGTAGCAGCTGGAAAACTGGTACAGCACAAAAACAGTAAATATTAAGATTACTTCTGAAGTATACCTTTATATAACTGCTCAGCACAATGGTAATTTCTTCCGATAAAACATTGTACTCACTTTTGCACAATTTAATTTACTTAAAGCTACAATCATTTATAGTAGTTGTTAACCTAAAATGTTGATGAAATATTAACAAAAAAAGTTTCCAACTCCAGGACACAGTGATCATAGCTGACTATTTCAACTGTTTATCCATTACTTACAGCACGTTGATTACCAGATTTAAATGCACTCTCAATGGCAACACATGAAGTGTTATTCCTGGTTCAGGTCCATGGAAGACGTGTAAGCTTCAGATTGTTTAGCTGGTACCTCACTGGTTATTGTAGGATTGTAGGTTAGATTAATTAATTAATTTCATTTTTAATTATCAGAGCTACTCCACAGTCTTTTCACATACTCGGTGGCCACTGGAGAAGTATCCCCTAGAACACAAGTTCCACTGGTTGGGAATTACTATGCTTGCAGCATGGATTTGACTTTATCATGTTTTATGATCATGAAATCTTAAAGCTCAGGCAAAAAACAGATTGAAGGGTCAGGGCCAGGGTTAAGGTGAGCATCAGACAAGGTTTGATGTTTGGATCAGTGTTCAGCTAATCAGCTAAAAGAGCAAACTTCTGACCCTGTCCTCCAGCAGTTGATTTGCAGGCCAGCAGTAAAGTGGTGAGATGAGAGTGGGGCTTCCACTGTGTATTCACTTTCATAAGTCAACACCCTGAGATGTGCTGAAGAGGACTTCTGAGAGGGAAAGTGTTTGCTAATCAGTCTATAGGTCAGCATGTAACAGAATATTTTTGGCCAGTGGGATGGAGCCGCACTTTGATCAAGGAGGACTATTCTGTTTGAACGAGTTATTTGGCTCAGGGCAGTAGAACTTCCTGGGGACAAAACAGCCACTGTGGGGCTGTGGGGTTAATATTGTGATGTTTAAGGGAATTGGTTGATGCCCCAGACCGAGACTTCTTAAATTCTTTCATATCAAACAGACCCACATTACACTGCTGACACTCATTCGCTCTGATTCAGTCCCAGAGACTCATTTGGGAGGACTGTTGTCGGTTCAGTGTTGAATTGTAGAACCGATTGATCCTAGAGAACTGACTTCAGACTATAGCTTGCCAACCCAACATGTACGATTGGAGCAAAGAGATCTACTAATGCTAAGAGGATTATATTTTGATCTATTTTTTCTTCTTTTTTATTTATTTATTTATTTTTTTAAACTCTCAGCACTACTAGTTTCTGATTAAATGTTTTTTATCTGCAGAAAAAACTAGGCTGCTTTGTTCACCACTAGGCCCAAAACAAAGCCTGATGTACAGGGAAGGCTAAAATTACTGATAATACACATTTTGATCATGAATGAAATTATCTAGATATTTAAGAACTGTTGAATGCCTTACTTCAAATTGAATTTCGGTCACTCACACAGAATGCTAACAGTATGTTGAAGATGTTTTTGAAAGCATTTCAGGCGAGAAGTAGGAAGTGTGGTTACAGAATCTCCATTTATAATATCAGCACAGCCTAGTTTAGAGTGATTAGAGTTTGGTGAGACGCCCCTCACTCCATCCAAGAGACAGAAAGAGGGGAGGTTCTCTCTGTCTTTCTCTAGCCTCTTTCACACAGCCGTTTGCATGCGGGGATCCTGCGCCAATTCTCCGCACCCTCCCCTGTGTGAAAGTTTCAGATGCGGAGAAGGGGGAAATTTCGCTGCGGCTCTGATCCGCCTCTGGAGGTAGTATCAGGGCCGCATTATTGGTGAGCCGTCCCAGTGTGAACGAATAATCCGGAGGCGCGGAGCGAGGGCGTGTCGGTCTGACAGTCTGATAACTACACAGGTCCTTCACTCAACTAAATACAGAGAAATGTCCCACAAAGCAACGTTACAGGACCGAACAAAAGTAACGTAGAAACTGCAACTGTCTTTGACAACTTTTATGAGGAAAACAAATACCACAGTTGTACGTGGAGAAGCGTCCGTCCTCCCGACTCTTCCTCAAATTTGTGCTTGAAAAACAGCATCTGTCACCGCCAAAAAACTTTAACTCACCGAGTGTTTGTGATGAAAATAAATCACCCCGACCGTCAGCCCTCCCAACTGAGACTTCAGTGAACTTTCCTCCAGAAAACAGCCTCCGTCCCGTCAGTGACAGAGTCAGACAGCGTCCTGTTTACTGATGGTGATTATGTATAATTATGTAATTTAGTGTGAAAAACTTAACTCCGTCACTTTCCAGGATGTTTGGTGGGTCAGAATCTTGATCACTACACATTATAACAGCATCCATATGATTAAACTGTCCGTGGGTTTAGATTAACAGGGGGAACACCTGGGGGAACACCTGGGGGAACACCTGGGGGAACACCTGGGGAAACACCGACGCCATCATCATGATGTGTACCGTCACGCCTCTTTCGGAGCCGCAGCGCCGGCTTTCTGTGTGAATCACACACTTGAAGGCGGAGATGCTTCGCTCTGTGTGAATCACCATCGCCGGAGAATTGGCGAACCACCGCTTCAGAGATAATGCGGAGACGCTGTGTAAAGGCAGCAACACACCGGCCCAACCGTTGGACGTCTGAAGCGTTTGGAGAGACTCTGACGAGGTCGGTAACATTTCTGTTCGGTGTGTTCAGCTGCGTCGGAAGCTTTCGGAGCCGTTCAGACGTTGTCTGCTCCGACTCAGCATGCGAAGTCTGAGGAGGAGGGCTGTCGGACGTCTGAGCCACTGGAGTCTCTGATTGGCGGTGTGCTAGCGAATCAGCGCGGTGTGTGGGAGGGACTGAATACTGTGTGCGCATTGGTATTCTATGCACTCCGTTCCGTCATTTCTTGCTTTCATGTTTTGGAGTACTGACATGAGACTATCTGTTATTATGTCCGTTCAGGACGAATTAATTTGTGTTCGTTTGGTAATGCCTCGCAGCATGTTTAGTATGCAGCTGTTTTTGTCTGAAATAGTTAAGTTTCATTTTGATCGAAAGTAAAGAGAGTTGCGTGCATGAGTTGCGTGCATAAGCCTCTTATTGCATCTTGCACAAGCGCAGAACGTACACACTGCTGTGGAGTAGGCAGCACGTCGAGGCGGTGTGTTCAATGCAACCGAACGGGTCAGATGAGAGGCAACAGAGTGGTCGGATAAGGCAGTTGGACGTCTTGGCGGTGTGTGGGGGGCTTAAAAAGGGCTTCTGTCTCTCTCACTCGAGCCGACTAGAGAGACGAGTGAGAGAAAGAGAGACACAGAGAGACAGAGAGCGTGTCTATGTCATTTGGTGGAATTTCATTGTAATGATACAAAGCTGGATGAAAATAGGTAAAGTTCTAGTTTGAGTCATGTTTTGAGACAAATGTCAAAACGTTGCCAAAATTAAATTGTAATTCTGTCAAAATGGGGAAAAACGTCAAATTGCAAAACAGTGTTATGTTAAAAAAAAAAGTTTATATGGAGACAAATAAATAAGGAACATCTGGAGAGAGAGGTGTGATTAAAAATAAGTCGAGGTTGATTCTTGTTGAAGATGAATTATTTCTCTCTCTCTGACACACATATACTCAATCTGCAT
Source organism: Diplodus puntazzo (assembly GCA_963678695.2). Lineage (NCBI taxonomy): Eukaryota > Metazoa > Chordata > Actinopteri > Spariformes > Sparidae > Diplodus > Diplodus puntazzo. The sequence continues at coordinate 21,225,798 of OZ023175.1, read as the reverse complement.
ATGTAGGAGGGTTGTCACTGACAAGTTTATTTTCTCCAACTTCAAAACCTAAAACTAATCCAACTTCTCATCTCAACTCAAAAGATGATAGCTAATCCCAAATGATCGCTTCATGAAAATTTAAAGAAATATTTTCTTCATCCTTGTGAGGACTTCTATACTTCTATAACAATACACACACACACACACACACACACACACACACACACACACACACACGCACACACACACACGTCTGTCCTATTCAGAGGTGGCTCATTGAAATGCCACGGCGGTTTCTTGACTGGGCTTGTGGGGGGCTGACAGTGCTGGTCGTCCCACACCAGACCTCACCTATACCGGGGGCACACAGAGATCCCAGCTGATTGATTGGAGTGGCTTTCTGCTCATTCATTAGCCAGCACTCCCATCTGACAAGGCCTGGCAGCTACCTTCATGTAGAGAGCCCTTTTCCATCGCCGTGTGGTCCCAGCCACGCTCACCAGCTTATTAATGACATTTTAGACATTAATATTGCAGAGGATTAGGAATATCCTATCTCCGTTATTCTCCTGACAAACCCCTTTACTGTTTGTACTGGATCAGCCTCTCTCTTTCTTTTTCTCCAAATCTCTTCCATACTTGCTGATTCCTTCCAGAGAAACTGCACATTCATTCACACACTCTACTCCTTCATTATTGTTTCTTTATTCTAGCTTTCCACTGCCCCACAAACATTTTTCTTCCTTTTTTTTTCTCATTTTGTCCATTTGTCCGACTCCCTTTTTGAATGATCTGCAATAAGACAGTATTTATGAAAGACAACAGCGTCCTCAAGTAGAATATCTTGATTAACGATGAGAGACATTTTTTTTTCATCCTGTTTGAATTGTGCCATGAGTTACACTTTTTTTTTCAATTAAAAACAGTTTTTCTTTTTTTAATATATATAAATTTAGCAAAGCAAGTAAGTCACAGTTTTGATAAAGACAGTAAAGTAAATTTAGCTTTGTGTGATGCTGCTTAGTAAACTACATCGTCACGCACAATATACACCGAACAGCAAGAACATTAAAACCACTGACAGCTGAAGTGAATAACAAAGATCATCTCGTTACACTCAAATGTTCTTCCTTAGAAACTTTAGGTACTGGCATTAATGTGGATGCCGCTTGACATGCAGCACCACCCACCCAAACACTGTTGCAGAGCCCACCCTCATGGCAACAGCGCTCCATGATGGCAGTGACCTCTAGGGTTTGCTCTGTGGTTTCTGGCAACTTGGCTTTGGCAGAGAACAAGTATTTAAAAGATGAGTTGCAGTTATGCGAAAGGGCAAGATAGATGTGTGAGTTAGCTAGTATCCAGAACCAGCTCTACAAAGTGTCAGTTATGGGTTTCGGTGAGCATTACAGGCCCAATGTATAACATTCAGCCTCACTAGATGTCAGGAAACAACTATTTGCGAAGTAGAGACATAGTTGAATAACGTCACATTCCCTCTCTGTACACTTATAGTATTATTGAGCTTTTTTTTGTCTTGGATAGCCAGTCTGCCCACACGTGCAGAACCACTGGACCGCCCGTTTACAGACATAGCGAGCAGAGTTCTATTCTGACTTATGCCACTTTTGGGGTGTAACTAACCTTCAACACTTCAAAAGTCCACGGAGAAACCACAGATTTCATGCAAATGTGGTCTTGACTTGCTACAAACACATGTTTTTGCTTTACTAATGTCTGATTTGCTGCCAGCTGTGTGGAAAGGTCTTTCATGCTCAGTGAAATAATTCATTTATTTGTCATTCTACGACACAGGGTTGCAAAATGAAATTCTTTGTTTTTTATGATCGCACATGACTTCTGATTGCCCCATTTCACCCAGGGATCACTCCTCTCTGGCCTGCCACCACCATTACCATGTGAAACTGCTGCAACACTCAGCCACCTATTAGTGGCACTCATTGTTCTTTGTTTTCACCACCATATGGAAATACTTCAACCCACAACTTCCCTATCGCTCCAGCACACGCACACACACACACACACACACACACACACACACACACACACACACACACATATTTGCACCTTCCCTCATCTTCTCAGCTTCTCTTTATAGATTACTGGTGTATAGAACTGAACCTGACTTCGGATCTGTGCAGCTTACTCACAGTGGTTCTGTTATTCCTCCATGAAGGGCTTTCAGCAGGTGACCCTGCGACCTTTAAAGAAAGTCACAAGGAGAAGGGAAGGAGGTGGAGGAGGGAGTGGCAATTTGGTAACAGGTGCATGCAGATCCCTTGTACTAGTCTACAGGCTTGTGTTACAGACAAAATATGTATTCCACTTCAGATAATGCTGCAGCTTTTATATTTCTTTTTATCTCAGTTTTACTTTTGTCATTCCTTGCATCTTTTCCCTCCAGAAACAGGCTTCCATACAGCATCCATGCTCGATTGTGTGTGTAGGCAGATATAACAGCTTCATATACATACTTAAAACTCTCGTGCAGTTTTCAAACCCAGCCATAATAAATGTGAAATAAAAACTCTGCCATCCGCTCACTCTGTTCATAAAATGTCTTGAGGGCAAACAGCAATGAAGTACTGGGGTGGGCTTGTACCTTCGGCCCTATTAATTGGCTGGGCTGCTGGGGCTCCAGGGCCGGGCCTGATACCTGTGTGAAGAGAGGCGATTAATGCCTCCCCTTTGACCAAGCCAGGCTCTCAGCCCAGGTCTGCCGAGACGCTCACTAATTAATCCACTCTTACTGTTGTAATAGGCTCTTCCTCTGGGAGTGCTTGGCCTCGGCTATAAGCCCCCCTAAATATGATTTCTCTGTTACATGGTAAACAACAGAACCTCTCACGGGATGGCCAGAGATGAAGGAGAATGGATGTGAAGGTTGCAAGCAAAGGAGAGAAACAGGAGGAAATAATAGTCTGATTCTGCTTTACCTTAAGAAACGATGTCTGGCAGACAGTCACTGATGTTGATTACTGTTACATTTTTCACACTCTGCTAAGATGTGGACTGAAGTGACTTTACACAACACAGCAATTTTCTTTTTCGCCAGAAGGGTCAGATGCAAGCATGCTGCCTTTGACCACTGTGGAATTTTAGTGTAACCATCAGTAAATATGGAATGCAACTGCTTCATGAATCAACCAGTCCTCGGTCATGTAACGCTTCAAACGTGAGCCACAGGGATGAACATAGAAACATGGTTTTAGGATTACAATGGCGTGCTACTCAGCGCTGTATCAATAGTGGCCTGTTTGGACAATACAGTGACAATAAACACCATCACAACTATCTACCGCCTTGACCTGAACAGAGTGTCTTCATTTGAGGCTTTTAGGGAAACCTGGAATCAGGGGAAAGTACCTGTATCAATGCTCACTTGCAACACATGCAGTTTGGAGCATCTCATTTTAACTAAAAGAAAGATTTGTCTAAGAAACACAGACATGTAACAGTACCAAGTGCCAACAACAAAGACACTAAAAACGATGACAGGGTAATGAGACAAACCACATGTCCACAAGCTGCTCCTGCATTTCAGCAGTCAGATTACTAATGTAAGCGTCACAAATGGGTCAAATTAATGTACATCATGTTAATTTTGGCATTACCACAAGGTTCACACAGTGTCAGCACTGAGGTTACAATGCAAACACACACACACGCACACACACGCTTTTGCACATATTAGTGGTTGGAGGCAAGCATGAGGTGCTAAATGGCCTCAAATGGACTCAGTCAGTGGCTAATGGTGTTGGCACGTTTCACACAGCAGCAGATTAGAGAGGAGCAGGACCAGCAGCCATCGTCCAACAATGACTTCTTATGGTGCTAAAGTGGTTAGTAGTGATGTGTCATGGGGTGATGAGGCAAAGATTTACACCTGTTTGCGGCCACGTAGCTGACTGCATATCAGCCAGTGTGAGCATCTTGAAGGGACAGTTGTTGTTGCAACAGGATTCATACTGAGACTGAATTTGTACACTGTTCTTCTGTGCATTCCAGTGTTTGCCATATAAACTCACAAGCAAGTAACTTTATTGTTATTATTGATTTCCTTTGGGACTGGACTGTTGCTAAAGCAACCAAGGCTTTATTTGTGATTGAATATGAGTCAAACCTTCGTGTAAATGCATAATTACGATGAAAGAGGAACTTATAAGATTTACCGTAGTTTCGTTTTCGGGCAGGCTAATATTCAATGGAGTGCAGGGGCACTGACATTCTAGCATCAAAATCGTTATTTTTAAAACACTAAGAAGGCTCGACACAACATGAAACTTTGCTCGTAGTATCACCAGGGTCTCTACACATGAACACAAGCATTGAGAACATTGTTTGTGTACACAGAGTTTGTGTACACAGAGTTTACTAAAAAGGAGGTTTTTGAACTACTCACGTAGGAGTTAGTTTTCCGGCGCGTCGCCATTATGGCAGACAAAAAGTGTCGATCCCCGAGTGCGACCTAACAGGAAGGAGATTAATGGTGGACCGCTCCTCAAGCGTGCCTGTTAGGTCGCACTCAGGTATTGACACTTTTTGTCTGTCATGACGGCGGTGAGCCGGAGATTCAGCTCCTGCACTCCATTGAAAATTAGCTTGCCCGAAAACGAAACTACGGTAAATCTTAAAGGTGCCTCTTTTGTCGTAATTATGCATTTATACAAAGGTTTGACTCATATTCAATCACAAATAAAGCCTCGGGTGCTTTTTTGGTGAGAGTTTCACTTTAAGGCTGCTCTTTGCTAATGTCTGGTCACAGGAAAAGGAAAGGCTGCAAAATAAACCTAAAATCAGATGCTGTTGTGCCCACAGAGACCTGTCCCCATCAGGACATCTCAGATCAAGCTGTCTGAATCAAATCGGGCAGAATGTGGTCTGAGCCAATAGCATGCAGGACTACAGATGGATAAGGAGAGGTGGACTCTGTGTTTATAACACAGAGGCTTGGCGCTCACACACAGTTAAAGTTGATGGACAGTGTTTCCCAGATATCAAACTTTGAACATTATCATCATCATCTCGTTGCTGCTGGTTTACATTCAACCAGGTGCAGATTCAAAAGATGCTCTACGCATTTATGAATATTTGTATATTCATATGTTCTGTAATTTGTGTAGCAAACTCTCAACCCTTATGCAACCCTGTGTTTTAGAAAGACAACAAAATGACCTTGTACCTTGTTAGGGTTACTTGAAATTGTTACTTAATTTTGAAAACAGTTTTGTGCAGACAACAAAAGGGGGGCGGGACGCCGCCTGATACTGATGGCCATTGGTGGCCGTTTTACCCAAAGTCTATATCTGATTTGTCTTAAAAGTTAACCTTGACAGCTCATTATTGACCAAAACAACAATAGACAAAACAATCTCAACTTAAGTTCCACTGATTTACTGTATTTGCTCTTGAGGATTCAGCAGTCAAGTCTACCTTGAACATGTTTCAAATTCAGTTTGGTCAACTGTTGTTTCCAGGGTTAAGAATTAATGACCAAACTCAACGACTGCATGCCACTTTTGCTACAAAAGAGAAGAAGATTGAAAACATCAGCGAAAGTAAAACTATAAACCTTTAAATATTACCTCACTGATGTAGGGATTATGCAAACATACACATAGATCTGTATAAAGACAAAATATGTATGACTGTCATTCCCTGACCAGTGTACAGTGGATGCTGGATTTATATTAGATTTCACAACTTTGCAGAGTGTGATTGCCTTTTGAATTCTACCAAAAATGATAATAATAAAACTGGAAATGTGCGATATTCTTTTCATGCATATTCAAAACTCACCTGCTAGGTGTTGTAGCAATAATAAGCACTAAGCTCCTTTTCTCTATAGGCCTTGCATACTGATGCTGTGTGTACCGTGCCCGCTTTGCACAGGAACAGCTTGAATCCGGAGTCACATATACAGCTCACTAATGAGAAAACAATAGGGGAGCCACGGCACAGTCTCACACCTTTTCCTCACATATTTCCTTATACTTTCACCATTCTCTTCCCCTCTCTTCTTTTTTTTCTCCTGCAAGTGTTCTTGCTACTCACCTCACACTTGCTCCTCCTATATGGTGAGGTGTGTGTTAGCATGTCACTCCAGGTGGGAGGTTTTGTGAGAATTCCCCTGAGCTCTGGCCTGGAGATGGTGAAACAGATGCTTTCACCTATCAAAGCCTCAGGCAGGGGTTCTGCAGACCCATGTAACTGATATTATTTCTGTTTGACGATTAAGCCACAAGGCCAACGGTGGCCACAGCAACATTCTCTGTGTTGGGAAGGGAGGTTTTTCAAAGGCTCCAGTGGAGATAACAAAAACAAGTTAATGCTCTGTACTGTTCATTTAGTCCATAGAGATAATCAAGACAATTATTTTCTTCTGTGGACTAATCAACAGAACAGTACCCATTAGGAAGCAATTCTGAACTGAGGAACCCATAAGGGAAAGCTCAGATGTTTTAGGTGATACTTTTAATCCCCTCAAAAAGATATCAATACATATTTTTGTGTTGAGTAGAAGCGTAAGCTAAGATGCCTAGATCTGCACGAAGACGTGATGTTTTGTAACTGTTTATTGGCTGATAGATCCTCATAGCCCAGTGAGTCATTGGTGGGATCCAGCGATGATCCAGCAGTACCGCACTGAAGAATACCCCAAGTCCAGCTTTCTTTAGCTGTCTTAAGTAAATTCAGTATTGCAAGCAAAATGTACTAACTTGTACTCTACCTGTAAATATCAAAGCAAAAGTACTCATTTTGAAAAAAGACTCCATTGGTAGAGAGGACAGGTGGAAATAAAGGCCCATTAAAGGCACCCACCAGTTTTCATTTTCCTCTGACATGCTGCAGGATTGAGATGCAATTACATAAGTTGCTCATTCTGAAGAGCTGAACTGAAAGAAAATCATTGAATTTAGAAGTTCGAGTTAATTTAAGAATTTGTACATCAAGTTTTTAAAGAAAGTCCATGACATGAACTGGGAGTGTCGAGGTGAGTTGGAATGGAACGACGCATAATGACAAATAAATTGATCTTGATTCTTGAACAACTGATCTAAGTCCAACTGCCTTCCACTTAATGGAGTCTTGTTTTTTGTCGGCTTCAGGCCACAGTCTGCCCGTTGAGAGCATAGCTTGATCTGGGATGTCGTAATGGAACCAGTTCCCTGAATAGATGTGGGCACAGCTTTCTCTGATTTCCCATTGCTAGGTGATCTTATTTCATAGAGAGAAGAGTCTTGTTCCATCCATTTTATTTTCCTGCCAGACATTAGCCAGTTGGTCCAAGTTGGTTTAGCTTGGCTCTTATTGCAATTGCACCCTTTGAAATGGCATTTGGCCCGCCATCGCAAGCGGTGCAGTCACCCTACTGGTCTGTTAACCCACTATACAGATTGTAGTACCTAACTGAGGATAAAAAAAACTATTACTGTGTATACAGACCGAAAGCGCACACAGAGAAAAATCCGCCTCGTCAGCCTTGTCCACTCCACCTAATTCGCTTTAGTCGCTTTTGTCACGCTGTTCATTCTTGCTTCTAAATTTAAAGGGCCCGCACGCCACTCGCGTTAAACACCACCACGCAACTACTGCTGTAGCACAGCCCATCCATTTACCGACATCGTTGATCACGGAAAGTTACTTGATGGAAAATTACTTGATAAAGTCATTAAATAGCATGCTAGCATGCTACGTTGCAATGCTAGTATGCAATAATTTCTCTCCTTTCTTATAAACATATTACACAATTAAAAGCTCACCAGGCAAACCAACAACTAGAGCGACCTTCTTCCACGCATCGTCCGTCTTTAATTGATCCCTATTAAAGTTAAGATTCTCTACCCAAGCCCGTGGTCCGGGTCGGGTCAACAGAAACCTGGAACTCAGACTATTGGTCAAGAAATTGCTTGACAGTATGTCATATTATGCTATCGCCCTGCTCAAGGGCAACCTAACAGTATGTGCTGAGAAAAGGGAAGCACATCATCATTCAATCATTCAATGTGTAGCCACACATTTCGATCCACTTTTGGGGTTGGGGTTTAAACAAGCAACCCTCCCCTTTTAAACGGATTTCTGCTCCACCCAAATCCCCACCCCCACCGCCATCCCATCCCCATTCGTGTCTCTTGCTATTCTGCAGGATAAGGGACAGTCAGAGTCGCCTGAGCCTGGGACTGGAGGACAACTGCTGATGATACTTCATTTATTCTGGCCATGGCTGGGAAGAAAGTCACAGAGACAGAGCCTGAGAGAGAAAGAGAGAGCCCCAGGCAATTACCCAGGCCAAAGCATACCCCCCCAAAAAACACACACACACACACACACACACTCTTCGTTCGCATACATCACAGAGGCTGGATCGACGACCCCCACCTTTACCCACCCCACCAGTTTGATGTGCACCACGAGGGTCACCAGGGGTCAGGTCTGGGGGTGTCTGAATCGAAAAAATGGGCTGTGAATGGGGGGAGGGGCAAGGGACTTACAGCCTGAGGGCGAATCACACACACACAAACGTGCAAACTGATACAAACATGTGGATACACTGTAGGGGGTTGGAAATGTTTTGACGCTACACATAAACACAAGTAAGCTGTTCCTAACTGAAATAGGAACACAGGTGCATGCACACAAAGGCATGTGTAGACTTAAATACATAAAAATAAGTACTTTGTCCTTCTTTATTTATTTTAACCCCTTTAAATGCTGCCCCGCCTTGTGTTTCTTCATAAGTGGTTTCAAGGTTGAATTTGTCTTCCTCTCTGTCTGACTGGTTGTTCCAACTGTTCATTAAGGCTCCATGATTCCTACAGAAACTTCTATGGCTGGTTAGCATCCATGCTAATGATATTTTAACATTGAAAAGTGGATAACATATTGGCAAAAAACACTTTTTTTATCAGATTTATCATTATGGATATGTTGTACAGAGTCCCTGAAAACACACCTGAGTTCCAGGCTGCATTATTCAACTTCTGTAAGAGCTACTCTTGCAAGGGGGATGTCGTTAGAAGTACACAGCTGCCACTATTTCACAGGAAAAAACGGTTTCAGGTGGTCAAACATAAAGTAAGGCCAGTGTGGAAATACCAAAAACTGCACCTTGCATGATCACTTGAGGCTTGCTCCAAAAGTGAGTCAATTCCCATAAGAGCCAATGTTAAACTGCCAAACTTCCCAGCAGAAATATTATATCATTATATTTAGGAAAGTAAAAAAAAAAAAGGTTTAGGTCTCTATAGCATATTTTCCGGCTCAACTATACGGAGGGCAATTTTTTATATAACTCATTCATCTAAAATGCATGAAGGCTTAAACTTTTCTGGGCTTCTCCTGAGCGAATACTAGTCACTGATGTTGACATCTGAGCTTTTAGAGGAATAAACACCAGGAGTCAAGGAGACCACAGAGTTTGTGTTTTAAACTTTTTGGGATTAATCAAAAGAATTGGATTTATCTTCCCTCTCGCATCAAAAGCTGTCTGCAGTGATGAGCTGCGAAAGCGCCGAAATCCACTTTCAAAAGTGCCATCATAGGAGAAATATTTATCTTGTGAACGTGCAGAGAAGGGATAAGGAAAAGACACTGCAAAGACACGATGCTGGATGTTCCTGGCTGTCTTGCTCCTAATGTACAATAAGGTATTCTGTCTGTTTGGGCACATAAAACCATGGTCGAACTCACAGAGGTGAAATTTGGTAATCTTTATGTGTGATCACAGATAGCTTGTTAGCCTTGGCTAGCTTGGTAGCTTTCAGCTTGATAGGGTCGTTTAACTAACTAGGCTTGCTTCAGCCACACCCATGCTCCCTCCACCTCTGTGCCTATTGTTGATGAGCCAGGACTTAGGTGGAGCCAATATACTACCTACCCACTTGAAGCTTCATATGGCTCTTCAGAAGCTTGTAGGTGACAACATGGTGACTCTGTCCCCTCCTTTTACAGTCAGTAGGAGACACAAAGAGATGCAAGTCAGAAAGATGACTTAGCAATGTCAGTTATATAGAAATATCTTTCCAGCTAAGAAAGGCCATTACTTTAAACCTTTGGTGCTCGAATTGAGCAAGTGATGGCTTGATTTGCTAAGACTGTAATTTGTCATTTGTAAAAGGAATGTCGTGTTGTTTGATTTTTAAAAATCAGGACTATGGTATTGTTGGAAAAAAACATGGTTATGGCAAATCAACATTGGTTCATTTTAGGCAATTAAAATTGACCTAATAATGATGATACTAGGCTGAAAAGGGAAATGTTGAACATTTTCAGTTCTGTAATTTTGGTGGTAAAACTTGTCAAAAATGCCCTCTGGGTTTACTTAAATGGCCAAACAACACACATTGTTGGAAACCATTCACCTTGGAGCTGTTATGATCAGTGGCCACAACAAAGTCACCCTCATATATCTATCAGATATCTCTGATTGTTGGGAGTATAATATACTACGAGAACAATACAAGCCTTTTAAATTGGTATAATATTGAAAAAGAGACAAAAGACAAGGACACGTTTGAGACAACATGATAAAGCTGTGACAATATGATGGTGGGTGGACATTAGGGATATTAGTATGTATCAAGGAAGAGGCCTCTGGCTGTATCCAGCTGGATTTATTAACACAGATTGATCCAGGTGTCTTTGAACATGAATTTCGTCCCACCGGCCCCTCCAGACGGATGCTAATCCCTCTGCTGTGCAGAGAGGACTCAATGATCAGTTCATTTTCACTGGGGGTCATTTCCTCAGTAAACTGTTTTAAAAGTCATGCTCAGCACTCAAGGCCATTCCATGTAACAGTGCATGGTAAGAGAGCAGAAACCGCTCTTTACTGCAGTTTCACTATTGTTAGTGACTACTATTGTTCTTTTAGAATGGATCCATTTGTGATTCCTGTGTTAAAACTCAAAATAACCTGCTTATGTGAATGAACCTTAGATGAAGTGTAACGTAAGACTGTGACCACAGGTTAAAGTGGAAAGTGAGATGGGGTTGACTTTACCCTGCATTCTTACATTTGCAGTTTACAATGTAAAGTGTGAACTGCCTAATTTTATTTTCAAAATTTACGTTTAAAAATGGAAAAAAAAGAAGCTTGGCAAGACAAACATCTTCATGTCTATGGCCCAAGGGTGCAACAAGATTTGTTGAGGTCAGCTTTAAATAAACTGCGTTTTAATATCTGCATTGAAGAAACCTACCCAAACTGAAGAAAGTGTTTACGTTTTTAAATCACCATATTAGAAAACAGGGGTAGAAGTGACAAATTACATTTAGTCTAATTACTGTTATAAAGTTGTTGTTTGTATACTTAATACAACTTTTTGAGTATTTTAATGAAACAGAGGTGGCTGCAGAAGCTGCAACAGCGAGAAGTAACTACTGGAGTATCTACAACTACACAAGGGTAACTCCAGAAAGTCCAGATAACTGACAAGAGAATCGAGGATGACTGAAGAGTGTTATCACTTAGTGCGTATTACTCTGCTTTCTTTAAACTTAAATGTTTTGCTGTTCATTTTATGTTTTGACTTTTAATTAATTCTCTCTTTTCTATCTCTTTTTGGCAAATGACATGAATCATCATGTAAAAAAAGGATTGTTCTGTTGGAGAACCTTGAGTCCTGGCATTCACAGGGATGTCACTTAACTCAATTACACACCCAAATAGGACTGCAGACCGAATTCAAACCCTCAGCAAAAACTGCTCAGGAATGGCCCCAGGAACTTGACCAAGAGCTGAAGGTGTCAACCTGGCCTTCAAATTCCCCAGATGCCAATTAGATCGAACATCTGTTGGATGTCCTGGGACAAGTCCAATTCATAGAAGCCTAACTCGCAACCCACAGCACCCAAAGGATCCTATGCCAACGGCCTAGTGCCGAACCCCAGAGGTCCTGTTTACATGCCTTGACAGATCAGAGCCAAGTCTGATTCAGTGTGAGACCTCCATTGATTGGACATATTCCATGATGTCCCACAGATTGAGGGATTGGAGGGAAGTTGGAGGCCAGGTTGACACATTGAGCTTTCCGTCAAAATCCAGGGGCTTTTCCAGAGCAGTTTTTGGAGTGTGGCATGCTGGGGTGGCAAGTGCCATGGGGGAGGGTGGGTGGGTGGTTTGTCTCAAAATGGAATCCATATGAATGCCAGGACCAAAGGTTTCCCAGCAGAGTCTGGCTGAATGGTGAAAGCTAAAATACTCTTCCAGGTAACGTCTGCATTCACTGAGGAACTTCTGTCTTTCAAAGTGGCTTGTCAGGCCATTTTTGGTGTGACAGGATTTTTTAGAATGCTTTGCAGCTAATTGACCTAACTTATTTAAGCTAGATACACCAGTGTGATGTATAAGTAAATCATTTCATTTCATCTTATCTATATATTTGATTTATGAATAAAACTTTGATCCTAACAGTAGTTGGTTTCTTGATGCCATCATTCACACACCTTTAAATATTACAAATAATCTTCTGGTCACTTTCAACTGAGACCTATCTGTGACAATAGGTTTCTGGTGTTATACTGGAGATGGACAAAAGGGTTGAGACTGCTGGCATTTTCTATCAAAAGCCCAGAGAAATAGGAGCTGGCACATATGTGCAAACAAAAAAGTTAATTAGTGGCTTTTAGCATAACTCATGGGTCACATTTTCCTTTGAAATACCATTCATCATTTGATGACCAATGACATGTTGACATGCTGGGAGATAGCAGTACTCGCTCTACCATCTGCAGCTTGTCTTAATTAGGAAATCCAGGACAAAAAGAGGTCAGCCTCAGCAAGCGGGCTGACAGATAACCAGGAAGTGTCTCTAATGGCTGCTTGTTTGACCTTTGACCTCTCATATGAATGCATCGGGTCATGGTCAAGTTTCATGAGGTATACATTGGTTGTTATGGAGATGAGTCGCTAACAAGGAAAGCTCGGGGTTACAGCCCCTAGTCCACTAATGATGACCTCATATGGCTGCAGTATTTATCAGCCAGAACAATAGACATGTCAGTGTGGTTTCATATGAATATTTCAACATTGGCCCCAGGAAAGGAATGACTGATTACCCTGTCTAAGCACTACAATGACTGCAGATAAGGAGCACACCATGGGAAACACATATTCACATACAGTCACAATATTATTTATTCTCCCAGGTCAGTACCATAAATAATAAATCCTACATCTGACACTGAGAATTGTTAACTGTGTATGTTTAAATAACTCCACCTGTTCTAATCTGGCTTCTGTTTTTTTATCGGCAGTGTCCTACCATCACTTGGAGCTTATGCAGTAACACACAGGGATCAATAATATTTTATAATATGCATACATACATGCAGCAGCTTTTCCCCCGAAAACGGCAGGCACCAGTTAGTCTAAATATAAGGACTTCAGTTTTAATCTCATTAAAATACTAAAAGGTTAAAGCCGTCCAAGCTTTGATCTCCTTTTGACAGTCAAATAAGTTTAAAATAATTTGCATTACAATAAAACAAGATTAGATTTATTTTTTTATTTTTTAAACGGACGCTAAGGGGACCATTTAAAGGGAAACAATGAATGGCCTGAGAATCAAACCCTGAGGGACTCCACAGGGGAGAGGCACTGAGGAAGACAACGTCACTAGAGCTAACACAGGTAGGACCTGAACCACTCGACCACCAGAACAATATCTTTAACACAAACAAAATGCTCCTGGCAAGAAATGAGGGTACTATGGTCTACTGTCTCAACTGCAGCTGTGAGAGCTAAAAGCATAAGAATAGCAGAGTCCCTGCAGTCAGTAGCTAATAATAGATTGCTACAAACTCTTAAAAGTACAGATTCAGTGCTGTGAAGTGTCTTAAAACTAAACTAAAACTAAATTAAACTTAAACCAAAAAAATAAAATGGAATTGTGTGAGTACAATCTTTGAGAGTTTTGAAAGAAATGAGAGTTTTTTTGTGAAATTTGCGTGAAATTTGAGAGGACAGATGTGTCCAGATTGGACTGTTTAATCAATGGTTGCACTACTGCATGTTTAAAAGTTGCTGGTTCAATGCCTGAAGCGAGACTGCTGTTCATAATTATTTGGATATTTGGTCTGATAGTCTCCCAAATCTCTTTAAAAAGGCCAGTGGGAACAACATCTGTGGGACAACCTGAAGGTTTCAAATGATCAATAATATCCTTTAAAAGGGAAAGAGACACAGGCTCATGCTGGTTAAAAACAGCAGAGCAGGTGACAGTGATGGATGGATCACACGAAAGGGCTGAGATGTGTGCTCCAATAGACGCAAAGCAGATTGGGGGTATTAAGAACAGCTTAATAGTACTAAAAGGAACACAAGGTTTGTAACAGTTGTTGGAAATAATTGACAATTTTCTGATATCTGCACCAACTGTCCTTTAAAATGTCAAAAGACACCTGCAATTTGTCTTTTTTTCTCTTGTGTTCAGCTCTCCTGCACTCACATCTGACAGCACGAGTAGTGTCATTTAACCACAGTTCAGACTGAGGTTTGGACTGCATGATTTTAAATGGAGCAACAGTATCCAGGATGTTTTGACAGGTGACACGAAATAGAGAGGTCAACTCTTCAGTATTAAAACATGGGGATCCTGAGTGAGCCTCAGCAGAATTTTTGAAAGCAGCAGAGAACTGTACCGCAGTGGATGGGTTAAACAACAACAACGAGAAGGGTTTGACAATATGACAGGGAAGAGAGATCTCAATTAAAACAGGCATGTGATCAGAGAAAACTGCATTGCATACATCAATGTTCAAAACAGGTAGACCCCATGACAAAACGAGATCTTGTGTGTGCCCATGCTCTTGTGTAGGACCTGACACAGACTGTACAAGATTAGAAGAGTTGATAAGATTAAGAAAGTCTTTAACCAGCAGCTTGATATGATGGAAGACATGAATATTGAAACCTCGGACAATTAGATCCCAGTCATACTTTGGCATAATTCCAGCCAAGAAATCTGAGAAGTCACTGATAAAATCTTTGTTATATTTAGGTATACACCACAGCGCACAGTACAAGGTAAGATCGATCCAACTCAATCATATATATAACTGGAGTAGAGGTCCGACAACAGTTGCATACAGTTCACATACTCTGGGGCAGTGAACAGGGGTGGAATTGTATTACATAAGGTTGTATAACAATATATAGTTTGTATAAAAAAAAAATGATATGCCACATTTGAACAGTTTACCTCGCACCACTGGAATATATTAGATAGATGTACATAACAAATTGTTTCCATTCACACCCTTTTATAGCTCCTTCAGTCATACCAGCAGTGGGCTGACATGACCAGCTCACCTGTAATGTATGTGTGCTTCCTCCAAGTTTCCTCTTCAACCTCAACTACAAGAAAAGGAGGATAGTAACTTTGTTTCATAAAATGATGAAAACCAGGATAAGGTATTAATTCACCTCACTTCTAATTCGGGTGGGAACGCGGGGCAGCATTGTTAATAACTGCAGGCTGTTGGAAACACAGCGCTGGAGAGAACGGCGGGAGGAGGAGGGAAGCAGCTTGTGAGAAGAATATAATTTCCATGGCTGATCTGCTGGAGCAGTTGTCGGGAGGTTAAGGTGAAGGCCAATCCAGCTGTAAGAGGGGCCAGGATTAAAGTCTTTGAGATATGGATCCAGGGGCTCTCCAGCTCTCAGTACGAGGGCTTAAGTATCATATCCGTGGACAGGCGGATCAATACCCCTTGCCTTTCTTTCCCTCGATCTTCAAGGAGATTTTTTGGCAGTGCTTTCATGGGGTCCTCTTCGTATGCCCCTAATGACACGGTGGGAGCTATCGTTTAGGCCGCGGGTCTTCAATCCCAGCAGCTCTTGAGGGGCTGCTGGAGAGTCAGGAGAAGTTGTAAGTCTTAGATTTTGATATATAACATGTTTCTAGGACAGAGATGTAAGAACTATACTTTTTTTATATGTTATGAACTGTAATGCACAAACGCTGTCTATACGTGACATATGCTTTTAAAAAATACAACAAAGCATCTGTTTTGTGAGAGTACAGAAATTAAAATAAAAAACATTTCTTTTCAACTTCTTACAAGCTGAATTCTTATGAACTGAGCTACTTCGGATAAAACCACTTAGTTCTTTACATTAGTTTGTTTAAATTTAAGTCAGTATCGTCTACCCTAGACTTTTTCCTTATACTTGCATACATAATTAAGACAAATCCAGCATTTATCCTGTATTTAACTGCCAGTTTCATGGCTTTTACTTTTGCTTAGAAAAAATAAATAAATATCCAAAACTGTTTACAAAAGTCTCTTAAGTTTCAAGAGTTGATCAATTGCACTTCCATATCTAAGGCTGGTTTTAGTATTTACGATTATTTAGCTATCTAGCTAAAAGTTTGTTTGCTTACCTCGCCATGCAGCAAAGCAAACTTTCAACCTCTTGGACAGCAATCTGTTTGATGATCGTTTGTGGTTTCTGAATCTCCTCTGTCCATAGACATTTCCAGCCACCCAGCCATCATGTCCACGCTTTGTTAACTATCTCCCCTAAAACCTCATTGTCCCTTACTCTCTGTCTAGTCGCTGAATCCACATCGACAAATCTTGGGGAGAAAGCCGGTCTTCCAGATGCCATATCCGACTGGTAGGTTCCAAATACTCAACTCCCCTGCACCAGCCAACTCAGAGCTCCTACGTAGATCCGGCTCCTTCATGTGCACCATCCACAGGGTTTCCGTTGTTCTTAAAAAGTCTAAAATTTGACAACCAGAATTCAGTTGGTTAAAAGCCATACCTAATAATGAATCTGAAGCGCAGTGTACAAAGTGCAAGAGGACCCTCAAATTGGGCACACTTGTTGTGAAAGCATTGGTGTACTTTTGTACACCTTTGTCACCAGTTCCCGGTCCAAGTTCATCCAGTTCTGCTTGACCCGAACTCTGTGCCACCTCTGCTGTCTCGCAGTCAAGCGACATTCAAACCATCTTAGGCTCAACTTGGACGTTGAGCCGACACACACACACACACACACACACACACACACACACACACACACACACCAGGGTTATTATGGTTAACTAAATTAAATTAAATTTCTGGATAAAAACTAAACTAAAACTAATAAATTATTTGTTAAGCTAATTAAAACTGAAATGAGATGAAAAACAAACTGAAAGACTAAATTAAAATTAAAAACTAATGACCCTATAATAACCCTGACACACACTCACTCACTCCATTCTTCGTTGCTTGAGTTGTTCTGTGAATGGCAATAAATTTGGCTATTTTTGAAAGTAATTCTGGGACCGCATTTTACCTTACTTGTTCGTACTTTGGTCTTAAAAAGGTCTTAAAAAGTCTTAAATTTGACTTGTTCAAACCTGCAGACACCCTGCATACGTCACTGATTGGACCAACACGTTTATCAAATACAGCAGCTTGGTCAGTGGCCTTCTGCTTCAAACTATGTCACACTACCTACCCCTCTCTCAAGTTAACTCTCAAGTTAGCTATAATATCTGCTTCCAGCTAGACTTTCAATATAAAGCTTCCTTACCAACAGCTTGCTTATTGTGAAAAATTGTGATTTTTGGGCTGTTATTAATGTTATCAGTAATAGTTTGATTAGTTTTAGGCACAAATACTACTTGGTTTGGTCTAGGAAAAGATCATACGTTGGGTTACATAACTACGTTCTGTCACAGCACTATATGTAATTTATGAACAATGACTTACTTAGTAACTTACGTTAGGACATGAATCCTGGTCTCTAGGGGTTGAGTCAGGCGCATGTTTTGATCCAACCAACCTGACCACCCCCAATTTGGATTTTTCTCTCAATTTATACTCAACCAGAGGGAACTTAAAGAAGTGATGCTAGAGGGGTAACTACAGTGTCAATCTTAAAGCATAGGGCCACGGACCAGGCTGCAGTATTGAGAGTGAGTCTTGACTGACTGGGATGTTTCCTGTCTTGAATGTGCCCCCAGCAAGCTGCTCGCTTCCAGTAGTGCCACCCACCTGCTGCTCTATGATGATGTCACAGCACAGCCCACTACAGTGGAGCAGCCGGCATCTCCAGTCCTCAGTGAGGGCCAGGTTCGGGGGTTATAGAAATATAAATATATTACTGTAATGTTTACAGTTATTTTTTTGAGCTGTAACTAAAGTAATATAATGTGGTACTAATAGTATTTCATTAATATATTACTACAGTTGTACAACAGTGTACATGCACATGTTACAATCCATGTTACCGACCGCAGTGAGCTGTTTATTGTTGATTTTTTTCAGAGCCCATCACACCAACATGACCATATTAATCCAGGCTCTGTGTGTTTAATGTATCTGAGCCTAGAAGTTCTGTGTTCAGACTGAAATGAGCCTGATGATGAAGCCTGATCCTCTGAGCACACTTTAACTTACAGTCTTCAATCACAGATGTCCGTGCAGTCCTTGTTCTGTGGACTAAAATGAAAAGAAGAGATGTTTGTCTTGTCATGTCATTGTAGACTACATCATAGACGCTATAGGTATGTTAAATTTGATGACGGTCTGTCAATTACACATTTATTCATATCTCATAATATATCAGACTATATCAGCCTGCTTATCACTGTGTCCGAAGACATTCCTTTATTTAAGAAGATCTCGGCTGTTTAATTGTTCTATAGAGGTTATCTGGACATTTTGTTGAAAGTACTGAAAAGTAATGTGATAAGTAATATATTAATCTCTGCAGACAGTAACATAATATATTACTTTAAAATGAAGGTAACTTTTAAAATGTAATATGTTGCCCTTGTGCCAGTTTCCTCTCTGTCTGATTCATTCAACCTTTATTTTTATTTTTTTCCCGTCATCACTGTGTTCACAGGCTGCATATCAAATCCCTACACATATATCCCTCCACGTCAGCATCCTTTCTTCTTCCCTTCCTGCAGTGGCGTCAACATAACTTTGCTGGCTATGTCCACTTCTGCGGCACCTTCTACCCTCCTCTGCAGCTCTCCCTCAACGAGCCATTCTAAATAAAGCAACTTCTATACTACACAACAGCATCACCGTCATTAGGGAACTTGTAAAAGATTACACAGTAGTCAAACCAATTGGTCATCCAAATCTGAGAATGGATCAGCCCAAATACCAATTTTCAGTTTGTTTTTAAACTCTGTTTGGGGGGATTTTCACTTATGACGATGAAGCCCTGGTGACAACACAGACAACTTTTAAAAATGATATTTTAACCTAAAAAGGGTCACATGTAAATTGTAAATATCATTGCTTGGCACCAGCAAAGGCAACTACAAAGACATAGCATAAGTATCGGTCGCACCAAATGAAATGTTCAGAGTGGAATCTGGTTTGATTTGAGAAGACACCGACACTTGATATGATCCCTGGACATGAAACAAACCTACAATGAATTTCAGCCACAACCTTTTGTAATGCCACAGGCCACCTCTGATCTGTGATTGGCAGCCAACATGAATCAAAATGATCGATTGACCTGTGTTTCCAACAGAAGCCTGTGGCCTGGAAACAACAGGGTTGGCGACCCTAACTTGCGGCATGAGGCAGACCAGTGTGACAGCCGGGCACGCACCAATCACAGCCATGGGTTTGATAAGGATTGGCAGTGAATATTACATCAAAGCTCCTGTTCGTGTCTACTAAACCAGGACAGGTGTGAACAAATAGAATAATTGTTTAGGGGTTATTGTGTTTTTCCAATGTAAAAACCTTGTTTCTGCAAAACCATAGACAAGTTAAAACTTTGATTCTTTATTGTGCAACCTCAAGTTTCTTTAGGCTCAATTTTCAAGGTGCTTCTTGTCATAATGCTGTGCTTATGTTTTGGTTAGGTTTTGGGTACAAAAAATCACTTGGTTAGGGTTTGGAAAACAATGGTTTGGTTTCATATACCTGTTTGGGTCATAAACACGGCTGGGGTTGTCCCAAGGTCTTGCCAAAAAGACGAGTGACTGCTTACAAATGTTGCAATGCAGACTCGTACTGGATTCACTGGCTTGACAGCCTTGTTGCCTCTAACACTGTCCCCTTCACCTTTTCTACCTGAATGTCAAGTCATAAAAATGTTAAAGTGAATTTGATGTGACACATTTTGTAGACATGTCAATATGGTATTAACATTTTATCCTGGTGACTGGGATGAAAATCAGACTCAAAGAGAATGAGTTCAGACATAACTTGGGCATAATACTAGAAAAACCCTCCAAATTTCCCGAGACACTTTCTCACACACACTGTAGTCCAGAGCAGGGACCTTCTCATGTTCCCTACAAACTCTAGCTGTCGGCATAAAAAGCCAGTCAGACTCTGGCGCCCATACAGAAGTGGATTACAGTGATCCATGCAGTAAGCCCAGAGCATGCTGTGCCATGCACGCCTCCCCTACAGCCTGGTTTACACTGCTGCCGGCACACCACTCTAAATCCACTCTTTAGGGCACACAGAGGGTGAAAACATGACGCGCACCCCTTTAGGACGCCCATTAAGTCCCCGTTTCACCAATCTGAATTTTCCAGAGGGGTCAGTGTTCAAATTTTATTTCATGCTCTGCACTGGCAATGCTGGCTGGCAGCAGCTGTGGAGGACTTGGGGATGTGGGAGAGATTATCCAAAAGCAGAGAAATCCAAGTAACACTGACCTAATTGAAATCAAACAACCTCTCTGGGCAGCTCAGATAGCTTGATTAAAGCTCAGTCTTGACCACTTCTGCTTACTTAAAAAACAATGCTAAATTCCAAACACCCAGCACGACTGATAAAGTCACTAGAGTTGAAGTCGGGCAACAGCCGAGTCAGACAGCCATGAAAACAGCTGCCTTAAATATGTACAATTAGAGTGGGCTCTTTCTGCCACAGAGCATCACAATGCTTTCATTAGAGTGGCGGCCTGAATTTCCAAAGATGGCCGCCAGAAGATTACTGCTGACACATTCCTGTAAACTGTAAAAGATGCATCAGGCCCCAGCTTTTTAGGGTTTTGCCAGTCCCGGCCTGGCAGCCAGCGCTGAGGACAGCAGTGCCAGGAAAGCGATATGGTTGTCCCAGAGTGAGGGCTTCCAGCCAGACATGCTGAAATGAAAATTCAACCTGCAACTTGTGTGTGCATACGTTATGTGTGTCACCTCCAAGAAATAAATAATTGGGGAAATTAATGACTGAACGAGAATGATCAAACTTCAGAATGCATTTTATATGGCTGTGATCTAATGGCAGTCTCACACACACACACTCACCTCCCACTGTGCTGTCTCTCCCTCTAATTCACCCGTCTGCCTTTAATTCATAACGCTCATCTTTTATTTTCATGCGCACCAGTGTGGAGTGGGCCAATGTTTTGCATCACTGTTTTATCCCTCGTCAAGCCTTGAGTCAGATACTTTTAATAAATGGCTGAAAATAAATCACATTAGATAAGAGGACCAGTTGGTTTTTCCCATTCCAAGACAAGAGTAAAACACTAGTGATCTAAACGGCTGTTTTGTGTTGAATGTGAAATTGAAACAAGTCTTTGAATAGCCTTCCAAATATAAGATGGAGAGTTACAGGCTACATTTAACTATTTCAAATCCAAACTGGCTCTGGACTGATACTACACTTAAAAAAATAAAAAAATAATAAAATATCAAAAAACTTTAAATGACCTGGAACTCCTGTTTTGGTATTTGGTGAACTGCTTCCTGTGATGTGTTATTTAAATATGAATACAAGAAGGGTGAAAATAAGACTGTTAGTTGTGCTTAAACGCAGCCCTGTTGTTTGCACAATGCTTAAAGCCATCTTAGACAGACTACTTTTCAACTTTTCCCCCCAACTTGCATTTACCTGTTGTATTAACATGGTAACCAGTAACAGCCTGGCTGCTGTACTGAGCAAAACATAACTGTAAGAATCCCAATTTCACCTGGAAACCCTGATCCCAGTGTTATTAAAAGGCAATGAAACAGCTAGTTGCACTAATAAGTAGGCTGGTTTTGTTAATTAATGAACTAGTGGAAATAATGTAGGTTGTGACCCATCCAGAGTCATTTCGGTGAGAGGAAACACACATCAATAGGGGAGCAGACTTTGACACAACACCAGAGCTCCACAATGAGTCAGTGCCCCTCCAGTCATTCTTGTTCATTACTCCTACTGACTGAATAAAACTACTCCCAGACATATTTAAAATGGATCCACTGTCTACAAATGCCAACAATGGCTGCTGTTTTGCTCTGTAGATGCATTTTTGATGAACAACAGCCGTGCTTACTAAACACAAAGTAAACTCCAGGTGCCGGCAGTTTGAGACCCCTAGTCTGTGCAATATCTTAAAGTGTTATGCTAATTAAGCGTTAGTGTGAATACAAGACCAGGTCAGTGCATGTTTAAACGTACCAAAGTGGCCAACATCCAGCTGGTATGACTGCATACAAAGACGGCACACACTCAAGAAGTGGTTACAGGTGGGCTTCTTTATTCCTCTGTCTTTTAAGGACAGGAGGCAGTAAACCATCTGACATTACTGCCAATGCTAAAGCAGAAGCTGTCCTGGTGGCTGGATTGTGGGAAAAGTCGGTGGAGGGGGTGGCGTATGGCAGTCATTATCTCCCTCTGTGATTAAAAGCAAGTGTCGGTCCTGTTGCCTCAGCCTGCGGCCTCTGGCCAAGCCACCAACCACAGCTATGTTTTTCCTGGTCCCTGCATATCATTTAATCATGAGTGTACTGTTGACTATTGCAGTCAAGCCAGTTTGCATATGAAGAAAGAAGGGGGTGAGGTGGCAGGGAAGAATGAATAGATAAGCGTGAGAAACAGCGTTATCTCATAATAAATGTGCGTGAATCGTCTGTTGTAGGTTTAACTGGGGGTCGCCATCGAAAGCCGCTTCCAAAATTCTCCTTCTAAAGAGATCATTAAAGTTCCCATATTATACTGTTTTTCATCAATTTCACACAGCTGTCAGAAGTCCAACAACACTGTATTCGATATGCATTGCCCCAAACCCATCCGTGGTCCTGAATTTCAGTTGGCTAAAAGTCGCTCAAGTGAGCTCTACTGAGAGCAGGCTGTTTCCGTGCCTGCACCTTTAAATGCTAATGAGCTCCGTCTGTCAATGCCTGCCTTGCCTGCTACTTACGCTAGTGGTAGCATGCGCTAATGTTATGGTGGATGTAACGCTATTGCTCACCGAGATGCTGTCATTCAACCATACCAGTTTGACCCAGAATCGGACCCAGAAGGAGAAGCTCCTGAAGAAGTACAGACTGTGGTTGCAGCAGGACATTTCAGAATGGTTAGTGTGTCTGAATAATGTTAGTTTGTTTGTATGTACAGTTACTACCATGTAGCTTATGGCTAACAGCTAGCGAAAGCTGTGTTTGTCTCCAACACAGTCTCCCAACTCTTGGACACTGTTCTGTCTCGTTAAAAATGAAATGCAACCACTGTCTCTTCTGTTCTTCTGTAGCTGGGACAGAATATAGCCACTGATGTTGATTTCAACCAACAACAGAGCAATTTGCGTGTCTAGCTCTGAGCGACTCTAGATCTTACCACTGGACACACTGAACGTCCCCCTCTTGAATATCTCCTATCATCGTGCAGAGGAGGCTGGCCTATGAAAATGACTCCTTTTGTTGCGTAACGAAAGGAGCTGAAACTGAACAGCCTGTAGGAGCGCCATTTAACCAGTGGGTGGGCTGCAGAGGCCATGCAGGAATCGTTTGCTTTCCTCATTCTGGGAGTTGGCAGGCTCAGGGAGGACCAGTTTATGTATGTAGAGACCAGAGAAAACGTGTTTTTCAGAGTTAAGACTTTTTTTTTTTCAATTCTGCTTGTCCATCGGCACCTCATGCAAACTGAACGCATAACTATCTTCCAAATTCATAATGCATACGTTTTATTAAATCTTGAGTCAAGGATGATTCTCAGTTAACCTACTCAGCTGTCACCGGGTTTTGTGTTTTGAAGTGCCAAATCAGAACAGGTCGTCTCATGACACTCTTCATACTGAAGAGGTCTAGACCATAATATTAAGACTAGCAGGGGAATAAATGTGCAATTGTTTGTAAAAATCACCTTAATTTAGCAAATGCTATGCTACAAAACGCTAAACATTGAGATAGGAAGACTCTACTCTTACAGTGGAGTCATGTTGGCCTCAGTAAACCCTCATATCATTTACAAAGTGTGTGAACGTTATCGTTGTGTTTGCTTGGCAGATTCATTGGTGTACGCAGAGAAAATATAACAGACACAGATACAGACACTGAAACTATTGCTGACTGATGCCTAAACAATCTGTCAGCACAACTGATTAATAACGGTGCTTGCAGCACTGCTGCCTCTGTGTACAGGAGCAAAGATCGACCACATGAAATGTTCTCAGGCGCAAATTCTGTTGGGGACACCAAAACTAGCACTGTAACTCTGTTAATAACACGGTCACCGTGCCAGAAATCTAAAACAACATTGCACCATTTGTTAAGGTTCACTTTTCTGTGGCTGATTAGCAAATGTCAGTTAACCACTAGCTATAGAGTGACCTGTAGCTCAGTGCAGAGTAGATGAAGACTGTTGATGATTATAAATGTGTTCAAAGCCAAATATGGCAAGAAAGCCACCGCGGTCAACCAATTGTCAAATGCACAGTTATTGTTTGATGAACCTGTGAGTACACATCATCCATCATGTTGATAAGCCTGCGTGTAAAGTTTATTGGTCTAAATAATAGGATCCATTATTCATTACCACCTCTGCTGTTAGCGTTGTCATTAATAGGTGGCTCCCTTCATACATGTGCTAGTAAAACTCAAATTTGAAGACTATTACGGTTTTCTATTTACTAATATAATGATCTCTCTCAGGTCTGGAACTAAAACCATTTACTGATGCACCTTAAAATACATATTTCAAACAACTAATTAATATCAATACTGAGTGATGCAGGTCCAAATAATGTCATTTGCGTGATCACACTGAAACACCTGACCCTAACCCTGCTCTCTTTTTTTTTTACTCTAACTCTCCCTATGGCTATCCCTCTCCTGCTTTCTCACCCTTTCAACAGATGTATAGGAAAATGACAACATCACATGTATTGATAATTGTCAACGGTAAACTCATGTAAACAGAGGCAGGAGCCCAAAGGAACACACACAGCCAGTGTGGACAAAGAGTAATGCACGCTGACACACACACACACACACACACACACACACACACACACACACACACACACGTAAATGTATTTAACCTTCAAACTAGGGCTGTCAAACGATCAATTTTTTTAATCGCGATTAATCGCATTTTGTCCATAGTTAACTCGCGATTAATCGCAAATTAATCGCAATTTTTTTGGCACATTTTTTTCTGTTCTAAATGTACCTTAATGTATTTTTTCATGTTCTTAATACTTTTAACAACATAAGAAAGGTCAAATATGCTTGCATTATGAAAATGTTTATTCAACACTTCAAATCATGCAGGAAAATAAATCCAGGGTTGTCTGCGTTTGGCGAGGGGGGGCGTCGGGCTCTCTGCATCTGCCGTCTGTTTGGCTTGCAAGTGGTGACCACTGACACTGCATGTTTTTCTTCTTCGCCATTTTCACGCAGTGTGCTGCTTCCTGTCAGTCAGTATCACACTGATGATCGCCATGGCTCCGGTGCAGCAAAACAATAAAAAGTTCGACTTGAAATTCAAACTTTCTGTCGTGATATATTGAGAGGAAAACTCGGGAGGAGCAGCCGCTAGACGTTTCTCTGTTGACCCCAAGAGAGTGAGAGAAACGGAGCTTCAGCGTCTGTCTGAGGAGGACAGCAGCAGCGCTAGGCTGCCTGCTGGAGGGAGGAAGAAGGCTAGCGAGGAGCCTGAGATAAACGTGCGGGGATGAGTTATCAGCAAACGGGCACGCCACGAGAGAGTGTCCCGCAAAATGATCAGGGCGATGGAGAAACAAATGTACACCACCATGAGTGACAGCAGATGAGGAGTTTGCAGCGAGTGCTGCTTTTCAGTCTGCCGTGTTTTTAACGAACCGCCAACCCTGCTTTCTTCTTCTGATTCTCTTTCTTATTCTTCTGCCACCCTCTGTATCAAGACTACGGGTGCCGCCGACGGCCGTAAATCATACAATGCGCGTTTTTTTTTTTTTTTTTTTTATATACTGAGCGTTAATCGCGCGTTAAAAAAATTAACGGCGTTAAGAGGACGTTGCGTTAACGCGTTATTAACGCGTTAACTTTGACAGCCCTACTTCAAACCTGTACAGGTTTTCACTTCATGAGCAACCATAAATATTTCTCTCTACCTGTTAGAAGTAGAACTATCACCACGATATGACAAGGAATGCACACTCAGCACCCAGACAGGTTGGGGTAATAGTGCACTTGCTATTTCTGTCTTACAAACATGTATGTTACTGTGTGATGCCGGTTTAACTGTGCAGTGTTTCACACTGATGTGGTCGAGTTTGCCTGTGAAGCTTCTAGCCAAGGCCTGCGGCCACAAGCCTCGTTAACCCCTTCCTGTGTTGCACACAGCCCCGGACTGAAAACAGTCGATTTGAGATTTCTAGCTTTTCAGGTGAAAGAGTTTATAGGTCAGTCTGCAGCTCCTCACACTGACATGCTTAGAGTTACTTAATCTTATAACACACACGCCACAACACACACTAATGTGGTTTAAATTATTATTACTGTAAATACTGCAACTTATCATCTCACATCTAATGATCCACTTACCTTTTATACCTCAGTATTTAGGTTTATTTGATAGTTACTTAAGCATTTTATTGTACATAGTATTTTATTGTTTTTTTTATTGTATATTGCACTTTATTGTTTCTATATTTGCACTCATATTTTAATTCCACATTTGATCAAACTTAAATCTGATGTCATTTTATATTGTATTCCAGACAAAGGACTCTCTTTTTTTATTATTAAATTCTATCTATATATACACTCTAAACCATAATATATTTTTCTATTCTTCTCTCTTCTAGACACCTGATCTCCTCAGTTTGCATGAATGAAATTGTAGCTGAACTAGACTCATTTAATAACTACAATACATCCAGTCATTTATTGTAGTCGCCTGCAGCAGTATGTGAGAGCAATACCTCACTGTGTAATATAACTCACTTAACTCACTTACGTATATATCTATATCTATACATACATACAGTATATATATATATATATATATATATATATATATATATATATATATATATATATATATATATATATGTTTTTTTTTTTGTAGGAAAAATATCCACACCACAGCCAAACAAACCTCTTGGGCACCTGCTGGAACAAGGAGGTTAACATGCTTCTGCTTGGTCAATGCAGTCAATGCAGCAGCAATCAAATGACACATGAGTGAATGGCAAACACACGGACCACATAGGCTGTTGCAGCTGCAGTGATGCTGGGCTTGTTAGGGTGAGTGGCTCCAGAGGATGAGTCACCGTGCCTGGAGCAGCAGAAGACCAGGAGAGAGTCTGAGGAGGTCAGTGTGTTTACCTGGAAAGCTACAGCTCATAAACCGGCACAAACCGTGTGATTTATGAGCCAGCCCCATATAGCCTCATAATCAAAAAATGTTTGAGTCACACACATCTAACAAATTGCCCAAGCCCATTGTTTTTTTATTTCCTATTTTTGATTAAAGCATAAAATCAAAAGTACGAAATACAAAGTGTTATTTGTCTGTTGGTTTCAGATTCATAAACAAAGCACAAATCACTTTTTTTGTTCTAAATTGAATAATGAAAAAAACTTTGCCTTATCGGAAAAACGACCATATAGGTCGACAGTAGAAGCAGCTCATTTTGACCCATATTTACATTTCTAGTTCAGCTGCAAATTCTTGTGGCTGTATGAATTATGACAGCAGGAAAGAAGGAATGCTAGTATGCTGCAACCCTATACGTTGCCATGTTGTTTAGGTCACGGTGTTATGTGTTGTTTTGGGAGTCACTGGCAGGTTATTTCAAATTGTCTAGTCTTAAAGCTCTGAACAGTAACCATTCACTGCTGTATGGGGGGTGCCAGTTAGCATAAACCGATTTAACTCCTAGAACTTATCTCTTGTTTTTTGTTGCCTCGGATAAAGAATATATATATTTTGGATCTTTTCCAGTCAAAAAATATCCTAATCTGTCCAGTTTATTTCACTGTTGATGCAGGTCGACCCTTCATGACCAGTGAATGAAGATGTTGGCTGAAAGGATGAAGAAAACTGTGGATGTTGGCCCACAGTCTAGTAGCCAATGCCTTTTGATTGAGAAAATGCCCAATGAGGGGGAACATCATTGCCTTGTATCCAGTGCAGTAAGCTGACCCAACCGCCTCGTTTTCTGCTGTGCCTTTGAGCACTAGCCAACCATCTGAATCCACTCAGTCCCAAATGAACAGCTTATTTTTCAAAGTGTCTCTCATTTGTGCCAGCTCGGCACCCCGACTTGAGATGGGAGGGGAAAGAGAGGGAGAGAGGTGGAGTGGAAGGCAGCAATGTCATTTTAGAGCATGTCAGATTATTCTGTCTGGCTTGGAAATCCTTCGATGGGTCAGATTTTCCCTGGTGGAAGGGTATGTGGTAGGAAAATGGGAAGGGACCCTCTATGTACCAGCTCTTGATCCAAAGTCTTCTTTAAAGAGGTTAGACTATATATGATTCTATTGTGACACAACAAATAGTTTCTGAAATGAAGTGTTTAAGATATGACTTTACCACTGGCAAGTGTAAAACCTCTGATAGTTTGACCGCTCACTTTTCTTGTGCTTTCGGTGAATTTATCATTTGTTGAAATGCTTAAAGGTGCAGTGTGTAGGATTCAGTGGCATCTAGCAGTGTGATTGCAAATCACAAATCACCTTACCCTCCTCTACAGTAGCTACTGAGAAGGCATAAAACAACAGAAAAGGCCATTGTAGAGACAGTATTTAGTTTGTTCATCCTGGGCTACTGTAGAAACATGGCGGTGCTACATGGCAAACTCCATGGAAGAGAACCTTCTCCTTCATTCTTAGGCAAAGAAAACAATGATTGTTACTTCATACAGATTGGTTTTATTTGGAGTATTGTAGGTCTATTAATCACTTTCTTTTTTAGTCTCCACAAATTGCTCGACTATGTTCACCATCTTTTATCTAACTGTACAGTGGTTCTCTTGCTTAAAACAGCTAGTTGCTGCTGCTTGAAACCTGGTTCCAGGAGTGTTGAGACTGAATCGAAACAAATCACAAATCACCTCTTTTGTCGTTTAAGTATGAACATCATTGGCACCCGTCTAATGAGCATCCTTGGTATCAGTGATAGTGGCACAAAGCTGAAAGGATGCTAGAGACACGAAAAGATATGTAATATCTGCTGTCGCACCACCAGACTGCAGAGCAGTTCCTTTCCTCAGGCCGTGAGACTCCTTCACTCATCCTCAACACTCCATAAAGGTCACGCATTCCAATCAGGCAAACCAACATTTTAATATAATGTTTTATTTATTGACAATAATAAAGTCTAATAGTCATTTAAACTTAAAAGCAAAATTCATTAGAAACCGCTACCCATCTAATGCCAACATTTTTAAGTATTATCCTTAAAACCGGTTATGAAAGAACTGTCACCAATATGTTGATATTTAGAGTTTCTGAATTACTCCAGGCATATCATTTGCAATTATGCACTCTGATGTCTTATTACTTCATAGCCATCATATACTGATATATCTATGGTAATTAAAATGAAGCAAACATTGTCCAGGGCTGACAATACAATGCAAATCCATGTAAAATGACAATTCCATTTGTAAAGGGTAACTTCACCAACCAAAAGTGTGTTTACAGGTTAGGGTTGAGCATGTATAACTTATCCCTGGATTTTAAAAACTAATAATCGTGTCTCTTTTAATTACCGCCATGAAAAAACTTGTCTGCACAATGTGTGCATGTAGCTATTCAGACTTAAGAAGTGCCCTTAAAGTGAGCTGCGGAGAGTGAACAGGCTATTGAAATATCCCGACTCCTGAGCTCCATCACTGCTGTGTCCTCTGGACAGTATCTTCTGTACTGTCCTGTTAGTTTTGCGGCTTAAATGAGCTGTGTTGTTTGCTACAGTGACATTACTACATGCAAGGAAAGGAAACCTTTAAAGGACTGAAAGCAGCCTCTCTCATCATTAAAGCATAATGTATGTACGCGTTGTGAACCTGCCTCTGAAGGTGCATCTTACTATATGAATACTTAGCCCTCTATAAAGCAGGTAAAACTCTGTGACATTGACTTTAGATCAAGGGCCCAGCTTACTACAGCAAACGAAAAATTTGGGGAAGGTTTAATGGTATCAAAACTCTGATACCCACCAACCCTAGTGTAGGTCTTGTGCACATGGACAACTGCATATTCTAAAAAAAGTAGTGCAAAGTCTTTAGCGGCTCCAGAGGATGCTGCATGTAATCTGATGAATCGCCTCCAGTGATGTCACTCAGGGGCAGTGAGGGTAATGTAGTCACCAGGTTTTGAAAAGCCGTCCACTGATCTAGCATTGCACCGCTATAACACTGTCGGACTCATTTTGCACTGTTTAGAAATAAATGATCAAGATTGATACAGCAGAACCTGAGACATCACCTTTTGTATTCCATGCATTCTACTTCCCTTTCACAGCCTGGCACCTACACTACCCCCAATGTAACAGCCTCTGAGTGACATGTGTTGAGGCAATTCACCTGATTACATGCCAAGACCTGTGAACACACTTTAACATGTAAAATTGGTGGAGTTACCTTTAAAATGTTCTGCGGTTGGCAGATGTTAATATTCAACATAAATTCTATATATAAAAAGATTTTGGATGTGAACATTCAAAACTAATGCATCAATACTTTGATACTGTAGTAAACATTTCTTGACATGTGACCCGTGGTTGCTGACTGAGTATCAACATTTAACATTCAAGATTTATTCTTACATATAAAACACTAACAATATGTATTAAGACAAAAGTTTATTTGAGCTTTAATATGTTACATAGTCAGTCCACAGGAAAGCTGCAATGTTTAAAAAGTCATCAGGTGTCAGAGTCTTTCTGTGTGACCTATGACCTGTGCACATGTATCTTTATTATCTTACATTAAGTGCAACTGCTGACCTCATTGACCTCAGGCATCATGATTGACAGCAGGAGTGAAAAGTTAAGATCGATAAATAAAGTGAGAATGAACTGAGTAATGATGCATGAGTGTAGATTGTGGTTTGGAGGTCTCTGCCTCGGAGCCTAAAGCAATTGGATCAGCATGTTTGTTTGGGACAAATAATTTTTAAATCTGTGGCTGTCATGCACTCAGATGATGACAAAGAAAAGCATCAGTACTTTCTGTCTTGACTGCATTTTGAACGTTGGTTGGAGCCAATAAAGTTCCGTCCTCTTAACTTTGGATGCCGAATGTGAAAAATCTGTTGGACTGACAACTGATCCGATCTGTGAACCAGCACACTTCGTCATGCACTATGAAAAACAACTTCTGCTACAATGACACCGCAGCCACATGTGGCTTTTATAGCCTCCATGTGTGTTGCTCTGTTTCCATGGGAAAGACAGCGGCGCTTTGTCATCGACTCCTCCGAGAGAGCGACCTGATGAAACTCAGAGAGACTCCAACCAAATCCCACTTATCAATCAACACTGTCTGTTCGGAAGGTCACAGGGTCGCTCCCCTCGGCAGCCCTCTACACCCTGCAGGTGCTTATCCCCTTTGACTGAAGTGTATGAGTCAAGTGGCTGACATTAGAATAACAAAGGCAGACGGCAGCAGATTGGAGATGGCCGGGTTTCACAGGTGCTGCCGCGGTTAAATCCTGCCGATACAGCGGGGAGATTAGAAGAGTCAAAAGTGATCATGGGTAATTGGTTATCTCACCTCAAGCACCTCGCAGGGTCTTATCCCCCAGTAAGCCTCCTTATACTCTTAACTGGACGGCTGCTTTGGTGGAGCTGGATGGGGAGGGAGGCTGAAAGTTTTGGAGGCTTTGAAAGGCTCATTTGAGAAAGTGTGAGGAGTTGTGGCTTGTGTCTGGGCATGATGAAAGAGGAGGGATGCAGTTATGCCAGCTAACACATACACCCTCTCCCTCTCTATCTCCCACACACATATCTTGATCCACTCAGGGGCCTCATGTTAGTTTTCATCAGCTCTCCCTCTCCACATAATTGAGCACAATACACGTTGAGTTGGGCCTGGAGTTCCACAGTGAGAAGGGCTGAATACATCATTAACCACGACTTCCTACACAAACACAGTGCTTGGTAAACAGCGTGGAGGGAGATGGCGGGCGTGCTCCCACTCTCGCAAACTATAGGCGTAATTTCATTTAGCCATCTTTTGCCCGTCAGTTTGAAAGAAAAAAAAAAAAAAAAACTTCCACAAAGCTCATTTAATTGGTAATCCCACAGACAGAATGAAGATGATCAGAATTAGTCTATATCATAGTGCCTTAATGAAAGGAGTGTTTTCTGTCTAATTTAATCAATATTTGAATATCTGCCAATTACCAGCATTATTTTACTCCGAGTCTGAAAATCAGGGCCCTGCTTATTTATCAGGGCCTCATCTCACACACGGGTTGCATTACAAATGTGATAACAATAGCTGATTTTTGATTTCGCTATTGAGAAATAAGAAGAGAGGGTGGTGTCGTAATTACACTCCATTCAAAGTGTTGATGAGGTTTAACTGGCAAAATTAATTAAAACTTTTTTTTTTCCCCTTTCCCCGGTCAAGATTAGAATCATGACGTTTGGAGTATTTAATCAAAAATTCGTTTTGCAATTAATTAAGAGCTCATTTGCATATATGTATGTTAATTTGAAGGATGGGATTTCAATCATGTATCTTGAGTAAACCTCATCACGGAGTTGTTTGTTTTTGGTTTGTACTTTAACCTAAGCTGGTCCATGGGACGGAGCGGCGGTAATGGATATCGGTGGATTAAATCCTAATCTTAATTCTCTCCTTTCAACCTCATTTACAGCCAAAGATTAGCGCTGCGTATCTAATTTTCCTTAGATTCTGTCATTACCATACTTATCTGCCGAGGCCTTTTTTTAATTGGAGATACACAGGACATGAAGTTTTGTAGGTTTTGGATGCTCTCAATTTGACAAGGATTATGCAACATATCTGCTATCCACTTAATACACATATTAATACACACTGCACTGGAACCAGTTAAAACACTGACAGCGAAGGAAAAGAGAATGAATCAAGCCTCATCGGCAAGTTTCCTACTCATTCTCTTCTCTATTCCTTCGCTGGCCCGCAAAGGGACTAGGAGAATCAATTAAGAGCACACATAACAGAGAGAGACAGCAAGCCTTAGTGCTTAGGTTAATGGTGAGTTATTGTATGAGAATGACTCTGTGAACATTGCTTAATTTCCCCCTCCCTCCTTCCCTCCCTCCCTCTCTGTCTCTCTCCTCACAGTGGTTAATAGCTATTTTAAGAGCAATATGATGTATTACTTGGGGCTCTCTCGGGGGAAACCCGGGGGGCTCCTGTACTTAAACCATTTAAAATGCCGTGGCCACGGTCACACTTGGCCGTATTCAAACAGCACTCACACACCCCCCTCCACACACACCCCCTCTGCTCCTAAATTTAATGGGAAATTAACCACACAGAGCTGTATTTAAATTCAAACTATAATCTTGGTCAGACAATGAGTAAAACATGCAGGTTTTTAACAGTGGTTCCCTGGGTATTAGGTCTCAGGCTAAAGAGATGTGCGCGATTGCAGTCCCTGTAGTGTCAGTAGAATAAGGTTAGAGCGGCTCACTATGAACCAGTTAACTAAATAATGACTTCTTAGCCCCTTGCTCGATATGTGGCAATTAGAAATGGTCCGTTGTGACATAATGAGCATATTGTTGCAGGCTTCAAGCTGCATTAGTCAGTTCTTTTTTCTGTTTCAGAGCAGAGAGCTAAAATCTCACACATTCGACATAATGCTACATGTTAAGTTAATATGGATAACGTGTTATCGAACTAATGTCCACAGATGACGCAGAGCAATATCGGCATCATTCACGTTTTAACTCCACTATGTTCACCAGCTTGTCTCTACCATTTCTTTCATACTGGAAAAAGAAAATAACAAACCCACCATAACTCTTAACGGTCCCTTAGTGCCTCTGAATGCCAATATAGAGCCTTTACTTCATGAAGAGAGTCTCTGCTGAGACGGTACACATGACATAGATTCCCTGGGCATGCAGAGGACCACAATGTGATTCATGTTGATTAATTGCTGTTATTCTTAATATTGCAGTTTTGAACCTCCTTAAGCGACCTGTGAAAAAGGAATTGTATTCTTGATTTTTTTACTAATAAAACCAGTTTGTAATGATTAAATGCAGCTTTAGGTTGATAATGCTTACTAGTACAGTAATGCACATTACACAGTACTTCATTATTTGAGATTTGGGGGTTGGTCAATTTGTTTCTCTATTTCTCAAACCAAATCGAATCAAATCCATTTTATTTACATAGCCCAAAATCACAATCACATTGCCTCAATCGGCTTCACAGCCTTTACAGTGAACGACATCCTCTGTCCTCGATTCGAGTGAGGAAAAACTTGGCTTTCTGAGAATAAAAACAACCTTTTAACAGGAAAAAAAAAAAAGATTGAAGAAACCTCAGGAAGAGCCACAGAGGAGGACCTTCTCTCAGGGCAGACAGACATATACAGAAAAGAGCAACACAATCACAGTTTCCATGTTGCATTGACAGAATATCTGATACAAATTATATGTAAAGTGTGGATCCAGGAGATGACTGAGCAGGCGAGGCATCGCCAAGTGGAAGAGCCTGAGTCACATGACCCTCTGTCCACTGTGGTGACCTGGAAGAAGACACACAAGATGATTAGTAATAGACAGAGAGATCAGAGTGAAGAGGCATCAAACTTTACAGAAATACAGACATAAGGTGAGAGTGAAACAGAGGAGAGCAATGATCCAGCAGAGACCAGGGTATTTCTCCAATATCTTACACAATGTCCATCCAATCTTAACAAACCGGAGAAGCCAACAGAAAAGGGCTGCATGATAATGAGTCTGATAAAATAGCTCTGTCAATCCGAGGGTAAACCTGCCGTCAACCTTTCTGTCCTCCACTGACCAAACAACACTGGTGGCTCAGAGACACTCGCTGTGCATGCAGAAACTGTTCGTCACTCTCGAAAGAGAACAACCACATCATCTGCAAAAAACAGAGACCTGGTTCTTAGGTTCCTTAACCGAACACTTGCCTCATCACAGCTGAGATCCCGTCTATGAATATCACCAACAGGACTGGAGACATGACAACCCTGGCAAAGTTCAACCCCAACTGAAAGCGTGTTTGACCCTTTGCCAAGTACACAGACACAGTTTTCACTTTGCTAATAAAGGGACCGGATAGGTCATTGTATTGGCCCCGGTGCCCGATACTCCTGCATTACCCCCCACAGGACTCCCTAGGGAACATGCTCATTGGTCTTCTTCAGGTCTATAAAACACATGTAGACTGGATGAGAAAACTCCTATGGCCCCCCAGCAAGTGTGCAAGGGTAAATTTCTGGTCCAAAAGGGCATTCACATTTTTCATCCTGAATCTGAGGTTTGACCCAATGTATAATATGTTAAATCTGAACAACATTAGGATCACAATACATATAACGTAGCTTCACCAGTGACAGACATCAACATTTCAATGCTCCTGTCAATTCTCTGTGGGCTCTGGAATATTCTCTGTCACATCAAAATGCAAACTCATTTTGTTCATATGAACATACTGATTACTGCCTCCTAAGTACGTGGTGATTCAAGTTATTGTGTCCAGGATTGTTTAAATTTTAAGATCATTTACTGCCATACAGAATTCCCAGCATGCACATTGTGCAAACCTGAGGGTTAAAAAGGCTAATCTGTAGTGAGCAACAGTTAAAGCAAAAGTTAATTGCATAGCTTCAATGCGATGTGTTGCGTCAAAACTACTCCCTGAACCCTTGTGGAACATGTTGCAAATTACAATCACGTTGTCTAAATGACGGCATGTTTGTCTCTAGATATGACACTGTATGGTTCTACACAGGTGCAGCAGTTTGATGTCATAAGTGCTTTAATGGCGTGCTGCACTTCTTCTTCTTCTTCTTGTCCACGTGATTATTGATGGATTGCAAAACAACTCTGGAGAATCACGTTACCACCTGCTTTGATGGAGTGTGTGAATGCTGCACGCGTTAAGTAATCCAAAGAAAATTAGCTTTGTATCGTCATATATATATATTGTTTGAATAATTTACTATCTCAATTAGCTTCTAAATGCTGTTGTATAATAACAAATACACCTGGGCAGATTATTATTTTTTTTTTAACCTGTATCCCCATCTCAAATGAAAGATTTCTATATTTGTGCTTTTGTCTTCTCTAATTGATCTGAGCTGTTAATGTTGGTTGTTTCGTATTATGTCATCAGTGTTAACACTTGCATTCTTAGTGACACCACCACCCTGACTGATCAATGCTGTGGATTAGGAGGGATAGTAGTCTTTTTCATTGTGGTATTTTATTTATGTATTTGCCTTAATCTATATATATATATATATATATATATATATATATATATATATATATATATATATATATATATTATATATATATATATATATATGTACAGTTTTTGTCATATACAAATAATGAGTATGATATTCAAAAGTATCTTTTATCAGTCTGAGCCAGACATTAACAACACAAATCTGTGGATTTTGGGTGTACGTTGCACCATTTAGCTCATTTTTACAGACCCAGGAATACCTTCAGTCATGCATACATGCATAGAAGTGCACATGCAGACACTTACAAGCACATGCACACACACACACACACACACACACACACACACACACACACACACAGATATATTAATAGAAAAAGGGGGGAATCCAGGGCCCAGCTGTTTGGGCCACCACACATGGCCAGTAGAGATGGGGGGAGCAGAGGAAAGTGGCCCCAAAGCAAGTGTGCTCACTGGAGGGTGAAGTGACCCAGAGAGGGTCCCTGGGGCCTCGGAGAGGTTTAAGTCAAATTCTAAGTTTAAGCCTAAGGTGTCTGTGTGTGTGTGCATGGGGAAATCATGCCTCTAGTACAAGCCACATCTTTATGACCATTATGTTTCTGTGTATAAGTGCTTGCAGGGCGTGTGTGTGTGCTTTCTGTGTGATCAGGATTTAATGGTGGCTGGAGCCCCAGTCTCAGCCTCGGTAATGAATGAGCTATTACCTAATGCAATCTGAAGAATGCTTGGCAGCGGCAGGCCGAGTTGGCACCATGCACTAGGAGCCCTTTCCAACATGCAGCAGCGATGCCATCTTATTTAGAACTGGCGTTTGTCGCTATGCGAGATGGGGGCCAATGTGTGCTCTGCCCTGATTGTTTGAGTATACTATCATTAGCAGGCTGGCTTTCAATGAGTGTTTCATCCCCGAGACAAGTGTTTGTTGAATGCTTACCAGGGTTATACTGGTCAAAGACTTTCCAGCACTTAGGATGTGATTACAACATGAAAATTACATTCTTAGACCTTATTTCTTGTTCTATTAATCAAAGAGAAACCATCGCATATAAGCAGATAACCAGCACTGAATACTGTTTGTGGGAAAATTAGGGACACAAATCAATGTTCAGTCTTTAGACAGGACACATATGTTACTCAAACACATACAGCTGACAGATGAAGGTAAAAAAAATTATATTCACACACAATGTACCCTACTATGTTTCCATGCTGTAAGCAGAGCATTATGTGCCACAGCTGCTTGTTTGAGTGTGTGAGGTGTGTGCGTGTGTGTGCATGTGTGTGTGTGTGTGTGCACGCGCGTGTGTGGGTGTATGTGTGTGTGTGTGTCTGTGTGTGTGTGTGTGTTGGGGAAAACAGGGGTGTGTACATTTGAGCATATGCACTCGTTCACACACATTCACTTGAATGAGTAATAGAATACATTTGGCACGTCGGCA
This sequence comes from Diplodus puntazzo, assembly GCA_963678695.2. Taxonomy (NCBI): domain Eukaryota; kingdom Metazoa; phylum Chordata; class Actinopteri; order Spariformes; family Sparidae; genus Diplodus; species Diplodus puntazzo. The sequence continues at coordinate 21,187,743 of OZ023175.1, read as the reverse complement.
AAGGCACATGTATGCACGTGCCTCTCTAAATACCACTCACACACACACATTAAGAAAGTCTCTCTCTCTCACACACACACACACACACACACACACACACAAACAAACAAACACACAATGAGAAAGGTGTGCGTCAAAATAAAACTTTGCTTATTTTGTCAGTGTCATCATACTGCCCTCTTTTGTCAGCGAGAGTCAGAGAATGCAATAGAAAACATCCAATGGTCTCTCCTCTCTGCCTGTCAAGCAGAATTTTACTTTAACCATCATTTAATGCTCCACTGGATGGATTCTTGTTTAATATTTGCATTGTATAGTTTTTTTTTTTTTTTTTACCATTACCACTTCTTCACACCTACAGTAGTAAATAGTGCCACACGAAGGAGAGTGTGTGTTTGTGTGCTTCACACAGAATAATGGTAAAATTAGAATGCAAGCGGCGAGAAGAAAATTACCCTCTGCTCCGTGATTTAAATGTAACCCTGGTTATATATGCAGCGCCCAGTAATTGTTCATCAATAGTGTATTGACTTTTACATCCAGTCACTAACCTCTGTGGCTTTACTGTTCAGCCAGCAGTGTCCTCGTGTCAATCACGCTGGGTGGTGATAATTTAAAGCCAACATCGACAGCTCAATCGTCAAATCAAAAATAGAACCAAGACTAATTTTTATGGAAATGTACAGTGTTGTAGCTACTAATTTTAATACATCAGGAAAGAACATGGACTGGTCTATAGGTCATTATAAATCTTACATATTCCTGTCAGCATATGGACATGCATTCCGTAACAATTAGTCTGTAAACTGAACCATTAATTGTCATCAACAAATATCTGTTGGTTTTATTGTTGCACAGAGCACGAGGAGTGTGTTGTCATGCTTTACACCACTTATAATGAAAACCATGTTCACAGTCAGAACATGTTATGATGCTATTTCACTTGAGACACTCATTCACAATAATTCATTGCATTGAGTGTAAAGAAGACATGAGTGTTCTTGAATTTTGTGGGGTTTATCCAAATCACTGTAACCCTGAATCCACACCCCCCTCACTGATACATCATGAAACAGATACAAAGTACCTCCATACGCTACATGTACAGTCAGCTCACAGCTGATTTATCAGGTTATAAATCCTACTTTTATTACAGTTATTAAGTTTAGTTTTTTTTAACCCTTATTAGGAAAAGGTCACCTGGACTTCTATGTTCATTTTAAATGATGGTATTATTTGCTGTATCACTCAGATAAAATGGCAGAAAAAGAAAAGCTTGGAGGCGGAGAGAGAACACGCTCATTAACACGTGTGTCTCAACAGCAAAAGCATCGATCTGTCCCGTCACAGTAAGAAACAAAGCAAGAACTATGAAACCAAAAGTCAACTTAGTAACATAGTTACCGTACTTACCACATACACACATGCACATAAACGCAGTGTTAACGCTACTGTAGGTTTAAAAAGAAATGTAGGCTGAAGGTCCGATCACTGGTCAGAACTGTTCCTGGCTCACCCCGATAAATAATTAGCGTGTTTGACATCTAGGATTCAAAATCTGACATGAGCATGATTGACAATACTTCATTACTTTCACAATAGCCAATGAGAGAGGTATCCCGGAGCAGCTGATGGTGTTGCCAGGCAATAGTTGACAACCCTTTCCCTTCAGACTAACATTAGCTGGTATACTACTAATGACAGATATTAGAACTGACAGTTAAAACCTCCCCTCCTGTTCTCATTAAAGAATAGACTATTTCCTCATTCAGACTCGTTTCTTCTGCTTTTGTTTTTTCACTGCAAAGTACCAATGTTTCTACAGCGAGATCACATGAGAGGTGGTGCAGAGTGCTCCCACTGGCATTATAATCCTAATAGTGTCCTGCAGAGTGTGATGAAGTCTTGTAGTATGCGCAGGTTAGAGTGAAAAACATCTGTAAAGATTGTCTTTTTATGTGTGATAAAACCGATTTCACAGTTGGTCAGGATTTGAAAAGTCCTGTAGTCTGAGCCCGGTCGGGAGCTCTGGTGGAAATGCAGATCTGTATATTGGGTTCGCTGACAGTGTAAAGTGTCAACAGAAAACGTTCCCACCTTGCATTTCGCAAGTTTGATTGTTGGTGTCGCTGGTGCAAAGACAACCGGATCATTTCTGTTTTCCTCAAAGTCGTTTGTGACAATGTGAGTTTATTCATCGTTCAGTCTGTGATAGAAACGGATCTCCAGTCCTTTCCCCGGGTGACAGCGTGGCAGATAAACTGTACTGTAGTGAGGTTCATAGGTGACCAATGTAAATGCTGATGGTTTCATTATTCTATGTCCATTACATTGTGCAATCAACATGTACTACATAATGATATGTTGAAGCAGGGGACTCTAATGCCAATGTAAAAGAAAAAATAAATAAATAAATAAAAGCCTTTTTACTGCTGACTTCATCAAAACTGAGATTTTATTTATTTATTCATTTTAAAGGTATTTTATTTATTTATTTTTTGTTTTTAATTATTATGTTAGGTGCAAATTTCTGCTCTCAAATTCTTCATTGAGACTGAACAGTTTCTCTTTCCCTGTTGCCTCATATTTTAAATTAGACATCCAGAAGCTGAAAAAAATAAAATCTAAATAAGTTAATGCACCATGTCACATTGTGTGCATCAAACAATAAGAAAACCTCAGGTCATGATTGTCTTTACTTCCCGAAAGTGTGAAGGAAACCAAAAAAAAAGAGACTTGTGGCTTTAAAGTAAGTAAAGAAATTAAACGTGTCACTCCTGCATGATAGTTAAAATCAGACAACAAGAAGCTGAAAGAAGATACACTGTGGTAAGTTGTCCATCAGTTAAAAAAGTAAAACAATTTTAAATGAAACTGAAAAATTTGCAAATAACTTGATGAATGATTAAATGAGCGTTCACTCTGAAGGAAATTATTCATCTGGTGTCACAGTACTGAACATGTGATCAGCAGCAGCTGACGGCCGACAGCTGAGTCCTGCAGTGTGCACTGTCTGCTCCTCACTGTAGGGAGGACTTTTACAGAGAATGGCTCCTCTACTGGACACTCAGGGTACCTCCCTTCCCTCCCCTCATACTCACTCTCACACTACATTGTCATTGATGCTCAGACTAATTTCTACATGTCTTATTTTGACAAGGGGGGGTAGTGGTGGATCAGACTCCTTTTTTTTACCCTATAATCCAGCTAAACTGTGGCTTCACTCATCAAAACCGTTGCAACCAGTGAGAAGCAGGTTCAGGCTGCGCCGACTGGCCTCGGCATTGATTGACAGCTTCAGGAGAGGAGGGACGGTGACAGAGGAGAGGCTGGACTAGCTGCTGTACAACCTCCACATTATAAAGGGTCATTCACACTCCTCAGAGAAGTTTTGAGAGAACTCAGACATGCGATCACCTGTGGTGATGCAATCCCAGAATTCTATGTTCAGTCACTAAAATGTCTCTTTACGCTCACAATCCTTTACTGGTCATTGCTTCTTTGGCCACTAATACCATTCAAAAATCCAATCCACACTGGTTTATCCACTTAGGAGGAAAATGGCTCTCGTGAGCAGACCACTGGGATTATACTGAGTAAATCCAGAGGGAGCAGGAAGTGAGAGGGATCGGTGGGCACAGAGATGTCTTAGATTTTATAATCTCGAATATGGAATCGGGAGCTTCTTTTAGTCTGATACATGTAGATTCCTGTGCACGTATTCCAGTGTTGTATCTGCTTTGGCGTTTCAAGTTATCTAGGTATCTCTGCTTCTCTAATACTACCACTAATGCCTGCCACTGAACCTGTATATTTAGAATAACTGCAAGAGGAATGATGAAACAAAGAAATCCTCTCTTACCACAACTCACCCAAGATTAAGGTGAAAAACAGGTGAAAAACAATCAGACAACATACATACATATAATACATATTGGCATGTTTAAACACAAAATGTACACATTGTGACCAGTTATATTGAATGACGGTTGTTCGGAAGACAGATAGCTAATTGTACAGCTCAAGCCATACCACAATACTGCCTACAGTAACAGCTCCACCTGTATCTAGAGACATCTTCACACTTTTTTAAAATTCTTTATAATAGTTATAGCTATGTTTTTTATTATCTCTCACTGTATTATCCTTATGCAGCTGTATGTGTGTGTTGTTCCTGTGCATCTACTCTTTGTACTCTCTCAGTTTTATCAAAGTCTTTACATGTGTTAGAAATACTTGTCCGATAAAAGAGTCAGTTTTCAGGGGCAAGCGGTGACTGTGGTTTGACTGACGGATCCTTGAGACATGAAGACCATGAGAAACATTTCTTGTAGACATTACATGTCTATAAAATCATACATGGTAACTTCTTGACATGATTTTCTCATTCCTCATCTGAAATGATGTATGAACATATATGATATAATAATTGCCACATAAGCAACATTATGGAGGGATACTCTGCTCAGTGTTCGGAGTTATTGTAAAGCAGGCACGTGTCATAATCTGACGTCAAAATGACCTCATCCATTGAAAGATTTAAAGAAATTCAGGCACCATGTCTAAAAGCTGCTGCAAACACAACACAAACACAAACCCATTTAATGATTTCGAGAATGAGAATCATAGACCGTAACTGAATAAGACTTTATAATTTAAACCTGTTTATTATACAGTTAGTGAGTAACACGTATAATCTGCAATAAGGAAACGTAGCTTAAAAGTGTTCTACGTTGTGTAAAGTAACGTGATGTGAGTTGCATATTTCTGGGTGCAAAAATCTTTCGAGAAGGAGCAGATGTAGAAGTTTGTAAAGAGTCGGAGGAGCTTTGTTTGATAGAGTTGGTTTGCAGAGAAAACAACGTTCGAGAGGAGAACACTGCAGGATAAGCTTGGAGTGGCAGAGCTCGGACCTGACCAGCCGCACATCGCAGTAAAACAAGCACAAGACAGAGGAGGACAGTTCACCCCGTCGTTTTCATGAGGCTGGTTTGCTAAGAAGTCATTGGCTAACTGCATGCGGTGAGGTCGCTGCTTTATTTTGCTTTCCCTGCCTCCTTTTTCAAACAGCCGGAACAGAACCAGCATGGATCCAGTCAGGTATGACCGATTTGAAGCACCTGAACAAAGTGAAGAGGGCAAGAGCACATGGAGAATGCTTTGGGTCTTGGCATTTTTGGTAGAATAAAGGAAAGGGATCCAAAGACAACGAGGAGGTTGACAAGAACAAGCACATCTAAAGTAAGAGACTGTAAAGTCCTGTGGTGTGTTTGAGTCAGTCCTGCATCGCCATGATGAAAGAGAACGCTCAGAAAACCCTGGTGTTTTCAGAGGACTGGTGGATTTAGTGGCATCACTAGATGCAGCAGTACAAGAACATCTGCAGAGTGCTGCCGTGTCTAAAGGAACATCTGAGACAGGACAGAATTAACACTCAGTTTTGAGAGAGCGCATCATTGATTAAATCAGTGACGACTTATTTCAAGTCATTTTTTCGAGCTTAAATGTCAAACATGAGCTGCTTCCTTTCTTGAATGTCTTTTGTTCTTCTTGTCACTTTTTTTGGAAAAAGTTTACTGTTCCAATCAGAGTATTTTTATTTGTATTTATCAAAAGACTAGTGTGACTCCCCAGGATACTTGGGCACATCCTACTGGTGGTGCATGGTTAAAACGCATCTGACAAATTACTTTTACTGCGTACATTTTCCTCAACAATGAAAAAGGTTGGTTTAACGCTGTCCACTTGGAACACCGCGTGGAGCAGAGAGTAATTTAAATATTGATAATTCCAATGTAACTGACCTACCTTCTAATAATGAAAGACAGTTTGAAGTAACTTAAAGTGGAGTTAAATCCGACATGTTCTCTACATCTCTCAGCTTGTAGTTACTGGTGACATCATTGGAACAAGCAGCTGACAAAACAGAGACTTTGTCACAAAATACACACACAGACACACACATACACACACACACACACACACACACACACTTATCAGTGTTAGTGACATCACTGAAAATGTGTACTCAGAGTAAATGTTATGAGTGTAAGTGATATTGACTGAGGTGTTTGCATGGTGACATAATGGATGTTATATTGTTTAAAGGTTCATGCAGTTTGGGGAAAATGTTAATCAGACGAGACACTGATTTTTTTTCTGCCTAAACAAAATACATAATCAAACTCTCTTTGTATTCATGACTCAATAAACTGAATAAACAAACTGGCCTTAAAGGACAACACAGTTTATACTGTTTTAGAGCTTTACAGCTTGTCTATTCACGTCACAAGTTCAGGAGTTTTGGAGTATTTAAAGTTTAAATTTCTTTTTCAAATCCTCATAACGCCCCTTTAACATCATGTTTAGAAAGACACAAACTGACACTGATAATGGACGTCTGAAAAACAGAGACAAAAATGGTTGCTCACAATGTTTTGCTGACAAGTTATCCGAGAAGATTGTGTGAGGAGCAGTCATGTTCCTTGGCCCCGTTTGTGGTATTTTCTGTAATCAACCAACTGATCAGACTTTACAATGCGCTTCCTGATTACAGCGGCACGTGCATGCCCAGTGTACATCAATTGGCATAAGATAGGAGTTTTTAAGGTGCGTTGTATAGATGGAAATTATTTCTGAACCGTTGCCAAAACACTTGTATGGATGCTTTTTTTTTTTTTTTGTAAAACCTTGTTTAGAAGCGTTCCACAACGTTGGTGCTGGGCATGAAAACGACACCTGGTCAGTCTGAAACTAGCAACGACCAGACATAAGATGCATACATCATATATATCTATGTATATATATATAACAATATATATACTACAGTGAGTTGTTGCACCGTGCTTATCTCTATTTTGTTTACGTCTGCTTCCCCCTGAGATCACGTGAGGCGGCTCACCTGCGAGCTTCAGCCTGCAGAGCCATGAAGCCACAGCGCTGAAGCCACACCCCCCTGGCTGCACAGAGTGGTGTCTGCTGTTTCAAATTCAACACGGCACTTCACCGGGTCCTCAGCAACAGACCCGCCCAAGTGTGAAGTTGATTGGATGAACGGTTCTCGAGATATGTGAATAACATACATACCGATAGGCAGAGAGACTTTTGCTGTATAGTTATAGATCTTTGGCCAATGATAAAACCTTTCTGAAGTATTTCAGAGAGGGCATACAGTGTTACAGCCTTCAGCCTTCATCACGTCTTGCAATAATATTGTCTGACCCGACAAAAAAAAAAGAAAAAATTGTCCCAAACTACAAAGATAAGACAACATGACTTCTTGGCAGGTTGAGTTCATTTGTCAGTTTAATCGTTTGACGCACTTAACCGCCTCCATTCCATCAGAGGTTGGAGCACAAACACATCACGGAGGCAGATGGTTCATGCTAGAAGGGCTCTCTGAGACCTGGCAGTTCAAGGATCAGCTAAAGGACATCTGAACTCTGCCCTTGCTTTTAGTGTTATTACAAACTCCTATTTTTCAGAGGGTCGTATGTCACAGAATTCAAGCATTCATCCTCCACCTAGGCAAAGTCCTTCACGGGGGAAGCCGAGCTGTTGGACACGGAGCCCTGCGCCGACGACGCCTGCCGTAGACAAAAGGGGCCTCTCCTTCGCTGTCAAGATAACGCCACAGCAGCTATTGTAAAGTCACAAGGCTATTGTGTAGTCGATTTCTCTGCCGGTTTGCAAGGGCCCGCACACTACAGCAGAGACACACTCAAGCACAAATACACACAAAGACGACAGAGAAATGTGACAGAATTGGACGCTTCTACTCCTGTGAAGAAGCTGCTCAGAGGAAGAAAAAAAAAGACGGGACCGAGGGGGGAACAAAAGAGGAGCGTTTCAAAAAACACTTCTGAACAGATCAAAGGCGGCGGAGGAAAGAAAAGCATGTGTGCAAAGAGAAAAAAAAATAAATCAGAAATAGGGAGTAAACAAGCCGAAATGGAGTGAATGGTTGAGCGAAGCAGGGAAAGAGAGGTGTCATAGCATCTTAACCACGTCCACAAGGTGTCTTTTCCCGCTGCACAGACGACGCCAGGTTATCGCATGGCAGAATTGACTTTTCTCTTGGTATTACAGAAGGCCGGCAGCTGTTTTTTGCGCGGCGACAAGGCAGCTGCAGCGGAGTGAGGAGATAACAACCAGAAAAAAAACAAGCCTTCCTCCTTTACCTTCTTGTCTTCTTCTCTTTCGTTATTTCTTTCTTGACTGGGGTTTTCTCAGGGCGGCGACAATCAGACAAACCCACAGGGTTGCCTCGTTCTCCTCCTCTCACCAGAAAGATACAAAGGCCCCGGCGAGAAACTAACATCCAGCCCGGTGCTGCAGTTACTGTCCCAGAGACATTTTGTAGTACAGATACAATCAGAGGAACAGTGTGAATGTTGCACCTTGTTTACTACAAACACTGACCTGTCATTGCTTCCTATTGGGGCAGGAAGTGTCATGAGAGTGTTCATGCATTAGCGAATGTCTGTTACTTCCTCAGTATAGATGCAGTTTTAGACATTTTTATGGTTAAGAAATCATTTAGAAAAAAATTGTTGACTGTAGCAGGAAAGAAAGAAAAGCTTACAGAATACGGAGGGGGGGGGGGTTGTAGAGCAGGCCGTTCACCTGTCGGAGGGTCGATGGTTCGATCCCCGGCTCGAGCTGCATGTTGCAGTGTCCTTTGGCAAGACACTGAACCACAAACTGCTCTCCATAGCTGGATGGTGTGTGAGTGTGTGTAAATGCTCAATGCTGTATAACAGGGCTGCCTGGAATGAGGCCTGTTGACCAAAGTAAAAAAAAAAAAGCAAATGCAGAAAATAACAATTATTCATTAATTTAATTGCTATTTATGTATTTTTGAAAATGTTTATCTGTTTTTTTCATGTTTATATACCTATATTTTATGTTTATATGTATATATGAGTGCATATTATATATAAATATATATATGCAAAGACAACATTTTACTTTGGCTAACATTAGGAAGGGCTAGCTAATCAGCTACCTCCACCATGATTGCATTCTTGCTTTAGCCACTTGATAGACAGCAGAAGGAGTGATTAAGAGTAATTTTTAGAGCACTTTGCTACGTGCTGTTTTCACAAAAAAATGCTTCAGTGATTTAGGAAAAAAAAAAAAAAACAGTTTGTACACAATCCAAAGTCAAATGTCTGCTCTCTGTTTACATGTGTTTGTAGAACAGAACAGACAAAGGCTGAATTCAGGAAAGTCATGTGAAGGTCAGAGCAGACATTTTGTCTTCAGGTGAGTTGAAGCACAAAAACACATCACTTTGTTCTCTTTGTGCTCTGACTGTGCCGCCTCTTCCTCCTCTGAATATGCTTCGTACCCGCTGATAGAATTACACCCAGATTCCACTTTTGATCACAGAGGGGAGGCAACAATAACACATAATGAATACAGCCACCTAATAACCAGATGCTGAAAATACTCCTCACACAATTTAGCCATTTCACAATCAAATGGGAGCTTCTTGGGGGCAAATGCTCTTAATAGCGCCACGATACAAATTGACCACGCCGGAGGAACGGCAACAAAAACGCGTTCCCTCCTCAGCCTTTAGTTTCCAGGTACGTGAAACAAACAGAAAACAGAACGGAGGCACTCAGCGATAGGCAGATGACGGCTGTAGGGTTTCTGAAGTTTATTTTTCAGCTGACCTCAAACTGCAGACACGAAAAAGAGAAATGGCTGAACACACGCCTACATGCAGCGTCTGACTGCACGGCAGGTTGACAGCTGTCCTGCTCTGCTGATGTTGCTGCAGCACAATACACAAGCTCCTGTGTTTTTCACCTGATGATGTAAAGCTAATGAACAGTCACTCTTTCCATACACTCCATATTTTTTTTTCTCACCCATTGCACTCACACGCCGACAGTCCAGCGTAATTGATACATCCTTCTCTTCTTTTGACTTTTTGCAGAGGCAGTTCAATTATTCAATCTCTCCACCAAAGAGCGAGGAGAAAGAGATCCTTTACGCCACAAAGCCTTAACACACACTGTCAGAGTTAATGAAAGGAGCAATCAAACATTTTACAGAAAACCAAATATGCACACGTGTCTGCAGCAATTTATTGATACATGTTTTAGAGCGAAGGATGGAGAAGAGAGAGGGAAAAGAAAAAGATGCTGGGGGAAAAAAAAAAAAAAACTGGATTAGATATTTGATGAATATTTGTCCATTGTTCCTGGGAATGGAAGTCGCCATCTACTTAAGAGGATCGGAAGAGGAAATAAGTCAAGCTCCTCGGAGTGTGGGGTGTGGCACAGCGGCATTAAGTGGCTTAATTAATAGTATTCTCACGTATCGGCAGAGTTATTAGGGTGCAGAGAGAAAGTTGCACCTAAAGAGGCTCTTGAATTGCACTCCAAGATTTGTCACTTCCAGCAGTCGAGTAATAGCTCATTTGAAACTGTTGACCCCAGTTAACTGAATAAGCCCAATTCAGCTCTTATTGAATTAGTTCATGTTTAAATGGGTTAAATGAAATCCAACGCTCCTGCACACACACACACACACACACAGATAGAGACAGATGCGTTCTCATCTTAAATAAATCACCAATTCATACGTGTTATTAGCAGCTTGTGGTCACGTCAGAATAACTGCACTAAAATAACATTTTGTTTTTTTCCTTCATCAGTTTCACACAGACACGCTTCCCTTCTTCAATGTCACCCAGCAGAAAATTAAATGTATAGATAATAAAAGATGAAAAAAATAAAGAAATAAATAAAGGACAATCTTTGATAAGCATCCATTGTTGAAAATAACCTGAAAATATCAGGAAATGTCACATGTGGAGGGGAAAAAAAGAATCCACTATAATACACTTGAGGAAATATTTGCCAATCTAAAAATTCATACGGTAAATGTTAGCGGTGAAACAGCGTGCTGCCAATAGAATCCAATTAAAGAAAACCTCACAGTGTTTTTGAGGATTTTCACAGGAATGCCAGTAACTGGAGATATCGGTGCATAAATTAACTGCAGCGGACTTAATAACACATGAAAAAAGCACGAGGCAGAAAGAAAGGAAGAGCAAAGAGTTGTGGGTAAACAGGGACGAATGGAGGTAGAGAATTCTTTTTTTTTTTTTTATCTTACACCAATAACTCCAAAGTAAAAAAAAAAAAAAAAAAAAAAAAATATCTATCAGACACTCACCGAGCTTCAGGCTCCTCCATCTGTCTCTGCTGCAAACACACACACACACACACACACACACACACACACACACACACACACACACACACACACACAGGTAAACACACACTCTTCATCCGGCCTTTGGGTCCAGTGGGAGCAGGTTCAAGGTGTCTCCTCTCTCGGTTCTGGTCATCCTTCAGCCCGGAAATTCTTCAAGACACACACGTACATGCACACACATACAACCGATATCACCAGACTTTGACGTGTTTCCTAAATTCAGCCTCAAAAGTTTTTGCACAACACAAAAAAGCTGCATTTCCTCCTTCTGTGAATCAATTTTCTTCTTTTCTTTGCCCCTGTTTTAGTGATAGAGAAGGGGGGGTGGGTCCTGTTTTATGCTTTGCACATGAATGTGATGCATACACTCTGCTTGCTCATATCTGCCTGCATTGTACGTGGGTGGGTATAAATCCTCATCTTCCTGTATATCCATTAGTAATGCAACACTCTAAAAATAAAGTGTGCCCTGGCGTATCAGTGTCTCTGAACATGTTGCCTGTGTAATCACGTTTTATATACAGTACTTCTTTTTTATCTGGCGTAGGGAGAGAGAGGAGGGATGGAGGGGAGTTCTTGCAGGCGTCTCCGTGGTGTATTGTGGGTGCTGGAGCTCTGCATGGGTGTAAAGATGGCGGCGATAGGCCAATTGTGAATGGAGGAGTTTTACCTTTTTTCATATTTTTTTTTTTTTTTTCACCCAAAACTAGTATTATACCAGCGCGGCGGGCTACATTGTGAAAGGTGAGATAATTCCCATTTTTAAAATTCCATTTTTTCTCCATCTTTCCATCCTCTCCCCTTCCTCTCTGCTGCACTGACACAAATCAGCATGCTTAGAATAAACTGCATAAGTTATCAGCTCCTTGGAAAGCAACGCATAAGGGGGGGAGCAGCATCAGAAAAAAAAGGAGGAGACAGAGAGAGGGGAGACTTCTATCACTTAATGAAAAATAGCTTCCCTTTTGGACAGAACTTCATAGGGCTGCAATCAAGCCCTGGCCCCCACTTCTTGACGTGCAATCGAGGCAAATCAAGTCAGCATCTATTAATAATATTTCCCTGGCTCCTTTCATTCCAGCGCGTGTCCTACCACTGTCAACGCTGTGATGGAGCACTGCCTTTATCTCCACCCCGGCCTGCTCTGTCACAGTGATAAACAATTCTAACAAGAATCAGAATAAAGATCTCCCCAGTAGACTCCCGGAGATAGAGGGGGCCCTTTTCTCTCATTTTCTAGATGGCAAAATTTAATCTAGTGCCTAGCCCCCTCCACCACCACCACCAACGTACACACACACACACACACACACACACACACATACTCCACCCAAATTCCCCCTTTTTCGTCTCCCTCTCTCCTTCTTCCTCCTCCGCCGCCCTACCCATTTTCCTTTTTTCTTCTCTTCCTCTTCCCTACTCTTTTTTTTTTTTTTTCCGAGCGTCACATTCAAAGACATGCAAATTTTCTCAGAGCTGAGACCTGATGGAGTTGGAACTCAGAGTGAATGTCAAAGGGAGTGAAGGGAAGGAGGGAAGGAAGTAAGAAAGTAGCAGCGTCGCCAAGCAATACATTAAGATGGAAGTGGGGGCTCGTTTTTTTTTTTCTGCATGGTAAAATATTTTTCCCACTCGGGTGTTAACCTGTGGGGTATATTTCCTGCCTCAACATTTAGACAGGGAAACTATGGAGGTGATGAAATAATAAACGTTAAATTGTAAGCACAAATGTGAAAAGCAAAGTTTCATGAAGTGAGTCTTAGAATGCAAATAGCCTCAAGTGAAAGAAATCGTTCTTGTGTGTGCTTAAACAGTGTGATGGAAGGAACAGTATGGAGAGGAAGGAGAGGGGTTTCTAAATCTTGACAATTCACTGCTCATATTATGCTGCTTCTAAATGTGAATCTAAATGTTTCTTTTACAAGCATAATGAAGATTTTACACCCAATTTTAGAACTGCACTAATCAGTGTTTCTATAGAAACCATGAATCAGATGATTCTGTGAACAACACACAGAATCCTCTCTAACTCTGTAGACTCCCTCGGCTCTACAGAACATTTTAGTGTCTTTCAGCTCGTTGTTTTGGTTTCATGGTTTCCAACATTACTGTACATTTTGGATCAGTCTCACTGCTGTCATCATCCTTGTGGCTGTTTTAAGCCAAAGCAAACTGCAGTACCACACCAATACAGACCTGAATAGCAACAGAATAGAAAACAGTGGTGCACTTAGTGGCTAAGGACCCAGCTGTGTCTCTCAGGAGTTGGTGGAGACCAAATCCGAGCTCCAAGCGGAGTGAATACTGAACAGACCTGTGTGTGTAAATACGCAGCTGTTTGTTAACATCAATGTCAGCTTGGCCTGGCCGTTATCAGTCACACGCCTGTAATGTTCAGTTTGTTCTGGACTTTAAGTGGCCAAACATATGCCACATAAAACAAAAAAAAACATTCTTTAAGTTAACGCACCCAGAGTATATGTAGTTTGATCTTTATCTCGAGAATTGCAAACGAGCTGAAGCACTAATTTATTAGCATTTAAATTTTCGGTTCCAGATATGGGATTATACTGATTAGAAATCTGTTACAGTTGCATGTAAAAAGTAGATTTATATGATTATGCATACTGACAAAATTGTTGGCACTATATTATGCTTATTGGATTATACAGCATTAATGACAAGGTTAAACATTAAAACAAAAAAATGCAACTTGCACATTTCTACCTTTGGAAAAATCCTACCTGTAATTACAAAAAACACAAGTAGAATGTGCCGGTCTTGACTTGGATTGTCTAACTTCCCAAAATCTTAAAGCATCAGAATAATAATGATAGAGAAAAAAGAAAGGTGACACTCACAGGATTGACTTTGAGATGCTGCATTCCTAGGGCCTCATTTATAAATGTATAAATGTTGCAGAGGAACAAAAGAAAGCGTACAGCAGTTTCTAAGCAAAGTTTGTGATTTACAAAAAACGAACTTGGCTGGATGTGCGGTCCTTCTCTGACACATGGTATGCATATGAACTGGAGTACACACATAATTTAAGATAATTACTAAAAACTAAGATATATTCTTAGGCATAACAACCCTTCAGAAATGTTCTGTAATAACTAATCCATACCTTCATTTAATGTAATTTATTCTCAAAAAATAATAAGGGAGCGGGGACACATTATGTTTCAACCAATGTCATTTTGGAGGAGATGTGAGTTCATAGTTTAATAGACTTTTCACCTGTTTGTTGCGCAGGTGAGATAATAATCCACTGGCTGTAATTTTAATATTAATATCTTTCAGTGTGCAGCCTTAGTCACATAAAACAATATTTCTTTTCTACTCTAACCTGCAGCTGATAAGGAAATGTCACAAAATGTTTGAACACAACTTGATGTTCTGTTACACGTGACAACTCAACAAATGTTTGGCATTATTAATGTCCACACTGTGTCCAAAAAAAAAAAATGTCTCTCTCTTTTTTTAAACTCTTCCTCTTCCTCCATGTTTTTTTTTAGATCAAATTCATGCTGTCACTGTGGATTAATTTTAATTAAGGGTGTTTCACTGACTCTTTATATGAAACTAAAGAAAATAAAGAAAGCAAAAGCTGCCCAGCATTCCGAGTGGATTGTGGTTAACAATGGGACATGCATGTGCACTATTTTATAAATCAGGATATTTGTATCTGTAAGCACTCTCTGTGTTTCCTCTATACGGCACCTTTTGACATGAACTCCACGCCCGAGACACCTGGTTAGTGTTGACGATTAATCAGTTAGTACATTGTATCACATTTATAAGTGACCTCTTGATTACTTGGTAGAATAAAGAGTACGCTGGCTGGCAGGTACTGGTACAGTCTGATGCAGCATAAGTGCCCTCTAGGGTGCCCCTCTAGTTTAGAAAATGCGATACAGAACCATATAGGTCACCCTACATGTTAGAAAATTAGTTCTAAATGTTAAATGACAATTATTTTACAATGCCAGGGTTATAAAACAAAACTGAGTTAACTCCCTTTACGTTACATATGAGAAAAACCTGAATGTCTCACAGCCGGAGCAAAGAAACTGCTCCATAGTCTTGATGGGGTACAAATGTAGGGCGGGTCTGATTATTAGCAATTCATAATTACTAATTGTAATTATCACAATTATTATTAATCAATAATATAAATCAAAAATTACTGAGCACCACCCTAGAATCAGGAACCAATAACCAGACAAGAAAACAGTCTCAGGAGAAGGATGTTCACTTTAAATCTAAATATTTATAAAAAAAAAATATCATTAAAGAAACAGTGAAGGAAATGAATCTGCTATTAACCAGCTATTATCACAGTGCATAAGCATGACTTATCACACACTGCTCTGTACAATATAATGCAATTTGTTCGTTCAAGTGTGTGTGTATGTGTGTCAGAGACAGATAAAGGACGAGCCAAGATGGTGGATGTGATCTCTCTTGAGAGATTGCATTACAGGACTGTTCGAGGAACGTGCGAGGCTTGAACTGAACAGAACAGCGCCTGCTGACCTAACTTGTGCCTGTCAACACCACAGCTGAACTCCGAGGTTCAGAATTTGGTACACAACACCCGTGTCTGCTTGAGCAATGGATTGGAGACAAAGTTAACCGCTGTGTGATCTGTTCATCAGAAGTTTGCGTGGATGCACGTAGGTGTATGAGCATACAAATGCACACGGAATCTCGAGCATCTGCCCAGACACTAACTAAGGCTCACTTGTGACGGCACTCCTGGCGGTTAGCATAAATCCAGCTCATTCCCTCCGCATGGATGAATGGCGTTGTCCTTCTAGCGGGCAGACGGTGGCTGTCCTCGTCGCGGAGGAGACAACTGAGTCGACATGGGCAGATAAAAGGACTCGGCAGCTGTCCTTGTCTTGCTGAGGGAAATCCTCCTACAGGGATGAGAGGCTGGATGGTGCAGCATCTCCTCTGGATCCAGAACATGTTTGGTAAATACAAGGAGGTCTGTGGCTCGTCCAGTGAGGTTAAAGACTGCAGCCCAGGCAAAGGTAAAATCTGTTTGGATTGGTTGCTCCTTTTATGTGGTGAGGTCCCAACAGTTTGTAT
Source organism: Diplodus puntazzo (assembly GCA_963678695.2). NCBI lineage: Eukaryota > Metazoa > Chordata > Actinopteri > Spariformes > Sparidae > Diplodus > Diplodus puntazzo. The sequence goes on along the minus strand of OZ023175.1, from coordinate 21,171,405 downwards.
CTTTTGTCAGATGACAACACAGTGAATAGACTGTTGCCCTTTAGGCTCCTTCATGAACATCACCAATGTACCAATGATGTTCTGTTCCTGGGCTGTGGCATGCCCGTACAATACCAGCTTGTGATATTTCCAGTCAGGATAAAGTCAAAGTGTGGTGGTCAAGCCTAAAGTGTGTGGTTTTTTGATGTGCTGGAGAAGCAGTTCCTCAAAACACTTCATCTGACGGAAGAAAGGTCAAGGCAGACTCCATCTGCTGAGGAAGCTCAGGTCCTTTGGAGTGCAGGGGGCACTCCTGACCTCTTTCTATTTCTGAGGTGCCATCAGCCATTTTCTATGGAGTAGTCTGCTGGAGCAGGACAAGCTGTCATCGCTGCTGGTGAAGGAGTCCCGCCCCCTGCAGGTCACTATCACAGCACTGGGCAGCTCCTTCAGCGATAGGCTAATACACCCCAAGTGTGTGAAGGAGAGGTACCACAGGTCCTTCCTTCCTGTGACTGTCAGACTGTACAACCAGCACTGCTCCCAGTAGATCTAGCATGTGACATAGCTTGTGCGTTATGTTAGAAAAGAACACTTTCCCTCTGTTTTTTTTTTTTTTGTTTGTTTGTTTTTTGCAAAACATTGTATATATACTGTGTATATGAGAGTTCTATTTTATGTTTCTATTTTGTATTTCTTACTTGTTACTTTTTTATTGCACTGTTTTTTTTATTTATTTTTTTATATATTATTACTGTTGATTACAATTCCCTGTCCTTTGGCTGCTGTGATGACTAAATTTCCCCCTTTGCAGGACAAATAAAGGAAATTCTGATTCTGATTCTGATTCTGATCTTTGTTAAAAAGCATAGCATATCGAGCTGACATTATTTACTTGCCAAACTAATGATAATGCTAGCCTTAAAGACAATGAAGAAGGCAAACATACTTGAACAACGGGAACGTAGCGTATCGACTGTAAGCCTAGCACAACACATCCTATCCTAAAATGGAATTAAAATTAGAATGTGTATGTCCATTGGCTGTGTGTCAGGGCTGTATGCAATTTACTACTTATTAGTAACCAGAAGACATGGGCAACCCCATAACAGGTTGATTTGTATGTAACGTAACATTAAGCCAGGGAGTGCTCCGGTGCTAAATACTGACAAAGGGGTCTAGTGATACTGTCAGGGTTTGGGTTTCTGTCATTGTTTTCTTGTTGTTTTTCTGTTTTATTCAGGTAGAATGATCCTGATTTGTCCTGTTTTACTGTTCACCTCCTGTCTTCATGTTTCTACTCACCTTTTTTGGTCGCCCTATTAGTTTCCCTTCTTCTTCGTCTCTCTTACCTTGTATTTGTGTGTCTGGGTCTTTCCCTCTCTGTTTGTCAATTTCTCTGTTTCCTCTCTATCAGTCTCGTGTCTTCTGCACTCCCTGTTTTCCGATCTTGTTGGCTACATGTGTTCTTGCCGTTATTCCCAGTGCTTCTTTGGTTTTTGCTGACAGCCAGTTTTGATTTTTAAATTACAGCTTCTTGAAAGCCAGCATTTGGTGTCTTTACCTGCTTGCTTTGGTGTTTTTTGCATTTGGGTCCTCTCATTTTTGGCTGCTTGCCATTATCTGTCTTGCACTAGCACTGTAGATGTATAATGAGACCTGGATAAAGTGTTGGAGCCATTCATTCATTGCTGTGAACGATGCTCATAGGCTTTTTGACAGCCAAACCAGCTTGAGTTCCTGGGTATGAAAATATCTGGATGTTCCGTGTTGTGAGGCCCACAGAGTGTGCAGAGACTTCCACCAACCGAGCCGGCTAACTTCCAGTTTAGCTCCCGATTAACTTGAAGAGGAATATTGGACCGAATTAATCAAATTATTTATCAAACGTTTCACGGATGCTCACAGATCTTAATGAAAAATCCATACAATAATAAGATTATGATTCTGTTTGCCTAATCCTTCCAACGACTGTCATTATTTTTTTTTTGTTTTTTTTTTTTCATATTTTCAGTTTGTTGTCACAATTTTGTTAGGAACAAAACTACTTTGTTAAGTTTGTGTTAATAGTCACAATGACTATTTTAAGGTTGCAAATAGCATTTTTGGCTACGGACACATGGGTACAAATAGCATCTGCCTAAAAACAGTTAAAGACAGACAACATCTATGTTCCTGGACATTACGACAAAACACAGTAGATAAGAGGTAAGAAGCCCTCTGGGGCAACTTTTACGCCTTTCAAGTGGCGAAATTATAACCATAAAAATGCCCAATTTAGAGGGAGAAAGCTCAGTTTCAGTACGCTTGCATAAGAGCTGGGGGGGTTGGGGGAGGGAGGACTGAAAAGATGAATAGGCAATGCACACTTAAGTGAAAATGACACAAAATGCCTCACACAAGGTGAAAAAAAAAAACATATGATGGCCATTAAGAATTGTGCAGTCTTTGAAAAGACATCCAGTTTAAGTGCCTCTTTCCTTTTCTTTATGCACCGAGTCGACTGGAAGTTCAAATCGTGGACTTAGATGAATGTGAACACTGTAAACTATTGTCTATCAGCTTCTCTAAGAAGCTATCTGTATGGAATGGGGAAAATGCTTCACGGGTGAAGTGCTGGTACAGGTAATTTTAACCACCAAGGCAAGTGACAAATGGAACACTCGTTCTTTTTTTTGTCTTCTACCAGTCTCGCATCGAGCCAACGAGTTCTGTTCATGATATGAACTTTGTGAAAACAAACTGAGGCACCTGCTCCCTTATCTTCCTCCTTGAATCAGGGGTATTTTGAGATGGTGACACTAAACTTTAATCTCACTTTTTCATGCAGCTCCTACTTCCTCTAGCTTAAAATATTATTTTTCTCTTGGCTACAGTAAGACAATAAGATATGTTTTCTATATTGACTGCATAACACAATTCTATATATTTTTTTATTAAATTACTTTGTCAGAAACTTTACATTTTCATATGTTCATTATATTACCTCACACATGACCTGCTGTGCTACTGCACTCAGAAACGAGCATATTTCTTGAAACAAAATGTCTGTGCCTTTGTGACCTATTTCATTATTTCACATTGGTTTTCAGTTTCCACTCTGCAAATTAAAGCTGAATTACTGATCAACTTTCCAAACTTTGAGCCTGATCTGCAATGAGGCAATTTACAGGAGTATCCATAAACGGAGCCAAAGCGGATTTGCAAAAAGATACGTGCTTCATTCCACAATGCCAAGCCACCAAATAGGTAAACAAGGGTGTGTGTGTGTGTGTGTGTGTGTGTCTGTGTCAGTGTGTGCATATTGGAAATAACACCTTGGGAATGGTCTGTGGTTCAACATTTCCTCATGAAATATGATTTTATAAATCCTTCCAAAAAATTATAATAACCCAGATAAGCTTGGGGCTTAAGTGATCCGCAGAATCAGTGGTTTGAGAGTTTAACATCAGTACCTCTGGAGGTAATTCTGATGCAAATGTGTGTGAAGACTCATAGATAAATGCCTTTGGCTGGTGAATGAGGTCCAGGTGGGAGTGTGCTTTATATGTTTCAGAGAGTAAAGGGAAGAAAAGAAGATGCTGTGTGGTGGAGGAAAAAAAAAATACAACAAATCCCAAACAAAATGCCGACGGCAGCTGTGCTGACTCGCCTCTTAGTGCATTGTGATGGGCTTTGCTCTGTTTCATGTGGGTATCATCCCTGGTCCTCATCCTTCTTTCCCTCCCTTCTTACCTCTCTGTCACCCATTCACTCGTCTCTTCTATCAGTTGGCTTATAAACCGGCTGCTATTCCAAGCAATGATTAGCCCCGCTGCTCCTCATCTTTCACTCAGATGACTTTTTTGACCATTGCACCATGAGTCTGATGCTACACAACAGCTATATCAGGAGGGAGTGGAAGAAAAGCAACACCAAGGAAAAACAAACAAACAACATAATTGCATGAAATCAGAGTGGGATGAGATTGATATTCAGAATTTTAGTCTGTTATTTTTCTTTCCCAAGAACTATGTTTTAAAAGTCCTTATTCGTTTGGCTAGCCACGAGCTCATACCTTGTTTCATTGTCTTTAACAGACCATATCACAGTTGGCAGTTGACTACAGTCTCCCACTGTAGCAGGGCTCACACAGTCTCTGAGCACAGGTTCTGGTTTTGGTTTATGTGCAGGTATGATGGTACCAATCCTGGCCAGCTCATTAGGATAACACAACTAATCTAATAAAATTCCTAGAATATGATGATTTCAAAGAAATACTTTACTTAAAATTAAGACTAGATCCTTGTAAAGAAAAAAAGATATTAAAGCATCTTGGCCCTTGAAGGGGGCTAATGGTGGAGGAAGTTTCAGATCTTTAAAAGCTTCTGAGGAAGAGGATAAAATGTGCAAAGACAAAGAGGTAGGAGAAATACTGTCCAGACCTTGAATGACAGTGAGTTAATGAAACGCTACAGTTGAGATTGCGCTGGGATAATGTTTGTTGTGGATCTCATAGGAGATACAGTCACAACCCAACTAAATAATGCCATAACAGCTGAAATGAAAGTGATCACAAACCAACTTTAAATACGTCAACAGGGACTGCTGCTTCAACCTTCTATCTTCAGTTCAGCCTGTGTATTCAAACATTTTGGAAGCTTCTTTAAAAGTATGACTTACAATTTATTAACAGAGATGTTCATTACGCACCGACTGTCATTCACCAAGAACTGCCCTGTCCGGAAGATAAAATGGTCACTTGGTAAACATTTCTCCAAACCACTGATCTGTTAACATTTGGACATGTCATATACATTACTTACCGCACTGACATCACAATGCGTGCCAAGTTCACATTACATGTTTATGACCTGACTCCCATATGAGGAGGTGGAGAGGATGGTGGAGGAGTTAAAGGTGAGAAGGCTGCCAGGCCACAGCTTCAGACTCAGGCATTTGTAAGCGTAAAACCAATGGATATTTTTAATGAGACCTCAGGACAATTTCCAGTCATGTTTATGGCAACCAAAATAGGTATTTTAAGACAAAACATGGGCTGCATTCAAAAAGTCACCTTCTAAATCCTTTCCTAAACAGCTTCCCTATCCCTGATGGAGGTCATGAGGTCAAGGAAAGAATAACAATTCATAAGGACAAAGAAAAGAGACTGTAGGCGACGTAACTAACTTATGCAACGGCTAATGTTGCTGACATGGGTCTGCTGCAGTGACACTTCAAACTGAAGATGGACTACTAAAAGTGCATGTCTTAAATACACCCCATAAATTCTTATTGTGCTGTTTAATCAAGGCTTTAAAATGACAGTCAAGTCCCATATAGCTTAGAACCATGGAAACGTTTTGAGGCCAGGGCAGAGGGATAAACAGAAGATTATAGTTTGTTTTTTTTTTTTACTTTATTATTAGTAGAGGAACCAACTACATGTAAGATGTTTGGCATGGCATTATTCATTTAAACAGGCTTGTTTTAAGTGTTTACGCCAGGGGTCTCACACTGGGGTCTCAAACTCAAATTAGTTGTAATCCATAACATTTTTTAATGTTCTTCATCACATGTGCAATTTAAATGCATTTAGACTTCCATTTGGCCTTTTTATGGGGAGTGGAGAATGGGATCCAATAAGAGCCCATTTCAGCCATGTTCAATGGAAGAAATGGAAGAAGAGATGGAGAGCTGGAGTGGAAGTGTCATGGATTCTCAGATCTGATCATGGAGTCATTTGTGTGTGTAGTGTTAATTACTTGCACATACACAGACCCTAATGCCTTTCAAATTAAATCCCCAATACCCCCTTCTTTTAAATCTGGGACTCTAATGAATGGTGAAATTGAAAATCCCCATATTGATGTCATCTTTTTGCCAATGTGAAACAGTGATCATTTTTTCCACCTATTATTAACCGTGCCATGCCTTTTAAAAATGAAATAGCCCCCTGCTGTTTCACTTCCCCTCAAAGGCCATCACTTGCCATTTTAAGCACATACTAATAATTGCCTTGACAAACCAGGCCTTGGTATCAATTAGCACCTGAATGGAGGACTGCGGGTGGATTTAATGGAAGCTGTTAGTCAGCCAGCAGATTATATGTGGTGCATAAAACTCAACACACTTCCTACAATAAGTGCCTCGCCAATCATTTACTTATTTATTTATTTATGTATTTATTTATTTGTTTTCCACCAAAATACTAGACAAGCCTTTAGTTATATTTCTGTCTGCTTCTGACCAGCTAATGGAGCAGGCCTCACAGTCTCCCATGAGCCATCACTCAGCCTGAACAGGAAATATTAAAATACAAAATAATTATTCTAATGTGCAAGAATAACAATTAATTTGTGTTATCGTCAGATGTAATTTGAGCAGGGCAAAACCTTGGCATCTGGGGTTTTGCAGCGTATCTGTATTGTAAAGACACCAGCCATGGAACAGACAGAGCGCATGGCTGGTAAGAGGACCCAACACATTTAGCAGGGTGAAATTTTGGCAGTAAAAATTTCTGCAAACCATAGATTTTGTATGTGTCATAGGTTTCATATTGACATGTCTATAAAACCCTCATATCTCATGGGGGTGCTGGAGCTGGAGGCGAAATTGCAGTTTGAGCTGTAGTTTCAACATCTGTGGGTGTTACAGAGCTTTAGTTGACCTGGGGACAATTTCAAGCAGTTTGTGGCAACAAAAACAGGTATTTTGGCAAAAACATGCCTAAACATAACCAGACCATAAGTGTTTCACCACTGATGGTAAGAGTAGGCATGATGACCACTTATTCATAAAGCTTTCTAGCACTAAGAGTTGCTACTGGTGATAAAAAGGAGAGGAGCTTGATGGCTAAAGACTCTGCCTCCCATTCTACTTTTGCAGACTGTAGGAACCACAAGTAACCCTGCATCCTGGGAGTGCAGTGTTTGACGGGGGTGACGGGGTACTATGAGGTCTTTAAGATATGCCAGTGCCTGGCTATTAAGGGCTTTATATGTGAGGAGGAGAAATTTGTTCTCTTATATTAGTTCTCTTCAGCACACGCCAAGCAGCTTTCTGGATCAGCTGGAGAGTCTTTACAGACTTATTGGGGCAGCCCGATAAAAGGGAATTGTAATAATCCAGCCTTGAAGTAACAAAAACATGGACTAATGTCTCTGCATCTTTTTGAGACAGGATGTTTCTGATTGTTGCAATGTTCCAAAGGTGAAAGAAGGCATTTCTTGAAAACTTTTGTGTAGGAGTTAAAGGACATCCTTTAACTCAGCACATCCTGATCAAAGATTTAGAGTACTGCTGTCAGAAGTAGCTATAACATTAGATAATGTGTCTCTCAGATCTTCCATCAATAGAATGATTACACAAACAACTACAGAGGTGTTCTGTGTTCCTCTCTCCAAATATAGCACTCTTCTGTGGTGTGATTCCTTTAAAATGATTAAATGCGTGTTAATTTTCAAATACATGACGCAGGCCTGCTAAAATTACCAGCATGATTAATACAAGTGAGCAAATAAAACACTGTTTGTGGAGAGCTGCATAAAGTCACATCCTTTGGACTGTTCAATCTGCGGAAAGAAATAGACCATCTGGCATCATGATACCGTTTAAACAATCGTCCACAGGCTTGTATAGAATGTCAAAGTCACCCCCCTTCCAGTGGACCCTTATAGGGCCTTATCTATAAAGAAGCTCTACAGTAGTCGATGGAGAGAGAGTACAATGTCTTTGCACACTTCATAGCCAATCACAAATGAGTGAAACCATCTTATCAATTCAGGGTTTTTGTTCAAGACGTCTAGTATGAACCAAGTTGGCAACACTATAACAAATATTCAGAAATGCATAGGGAACACATGTGTATGTGAAAGCATTAGTTCTACAGGAGCATAAGCCCGCAGATGAGCACAAACCTCAGGATGTGTACAGATGTTCACTCTGTCCGCCCTCCTTCTTGTAATGGACACAGATAATAGCATGAGAGAACATACATGAGAAGATTCACAGCAGTGGTGGCATCGCTTCCCAGCCTTCATCTGAGCGCTCCGGAGGGAACGTGTCCCAGCCTGAGGGATGAGGAATGGCCTTAATGAAGTCGGACAAGCCGGAATACATGCATAAGAAAGATTTTAAATATTGATATGATGTCGCTACGCAGCTGCATACATGGGTTACAGTGGATCAGTTAGCTCTTGATGGCCCTCGTCTAATACAGCAGCACAAGGGGGATGATTAGGCTCATCAGAGGCAATTGTGTATTCTGTGGAGGTGCAAACACAACGCACACATCATTTGAATCAAAGGGGCCTCCTGTCTTTATGTGCCGCTCCAATAGACTGCTGTACTATCAATTTATTTTCAGACTGTAAATTATTCACAGGCACGTGTAATTAACAGCTAGTGAATTTAAATCATACAAAGTATTAATGGGCTTTTATTAAAGGGCTTCATCAGGGTACAGGAGGCCTTTCAGGGGCCAGAGATAAATGGTGCTATGAACGTTCAATGAAAAAATGTGTGGTGGCGTGAAAAGACGTGATCAATTTGAAGAAATAATCTTTTTGCAGGGGCCAGCGCTGTTAGCTTAGAATAATCAATTAGCAGAACAAAATTAAACATATAACACAACAAACGACAAATACGGACCACAATTTGATGCATGAAAGGCATCAGAAGTCCCACTGCAAGTCAGCAGATGAGATAAAACTGATCTGAGATTGTGGGGCAAGAAAGGAGAGGCAAGAGGGTTGAAAAAGGGGTTATGTTCAACATTACATAAACATGAGGGACACACAAGTTCCTACGCTGTGCCAAGAGTTGTGCAGCGATTTCTCTAAGCCCTCGCAGTTAAAACAAATCTTGAGGTCAAACGTCAAGCCCGTCAGACGTGGGTCAGTGATAAATTATTCAGCCAACCAGGGACTGCCGAGACGGACCAGATCAAGCAAGTCGAGTGATGCCAGTAACACGCCGCAGACCCAGCAGAATCTACTCCAAAAGACTGTAAACACCATCCATTTTCAAGCCACAGACGGTTGTTTATTCAAATACCAGCCACCAGCACAGATGTTGTGAAAATGACACATTTTTCGCACTACATCTTGACATGAGTGTGAAGGGAAGTGAAACGCCAAGAGTTCCTTTACCGGGAGTATTTCTTTCTAACTTGCGGCCACTGTGTTACAAACCAGACAAATCTCAGCTCCTGGCGGGAAAACAGACACTTTTCTTCATCTTCAGTTTGATTCTATGTGGCTGTGGGATCAGTACTGGACTCTGGTCTGAAGCTGTCCGTCCTCTAAAACTGTTGCTACACAGTCTGTTCTCGCAAAACAAAGGTTGGAGGTATCTACAAAGAACAAGGTCATTTATTCATCATTTTACAACACCGACAACGGAAGGACATCATGTTAACTCCGTCATGCTACACAGATTACAGAACATTATTCATATAGAAATACACATCAAAGTAGAGCATTTCTGAATCTGCATCAGGGTGAATGTAAGCAGCAGCAATCATATGCTGATGATAATGTGGTTGTCATCTTTACATCAAAAGTTGAACATCTGAGAAACACTGTGCATCAAATTTGACTAGTTCAGGAAAGCACCAGAAAAACAAACAGGAAACAGTACAAAAGAAGCAGATCATAAACTTCATCAGAATACATCCATGAGTTGTTAAACTTGAATTAGGAAGTCTATAGTCTGTAGAGACAATAACATTCATTCATGGTTAATTGTTAAATATGCTTTACTTCAGCTGGACAATGTTCAAAATAACTTAAATGGGCATCATAGCACTGTGCCTGACAAGGGGTGAAAAATGTGTGTCCCCCCAGATGTGTTTGATTCGAATCGGAGCTGATAAAACACATTGACTGCTGCAGAGTCAATTGACCAGTGACAATAACATTGACAAATGCCCAATTCTCTGACATGGGGAAAAGGTTGGATTTTAACATACATATAGATCAGACGTATGTTCAGATATTTCCCATGCCAGTTCCTGGCATGCATGGCTGCTCGCCTCCTTGGCCACCCAGTGCACCAGTCCTTCTTATTAATCCCAACCGAGGAGTCCGTTTCAGTCATTACATCGTCCTCCACTTTTCTTCTACAGCGCTGTCACCCCTCCTTCTCCATTTCCAGACATAGCCAGGGTTAACATGCTAATTCCATTTTATGAGCTCTGACGGAGCCCACTATACCACACTTACATCTGTTCAACAATTATTAGACCGTTTTTTGCTATAAAAAATTCAACACTCCCGAGTGTGGCACAGGAGAAACCTGAAAATTTATGCAGTGAATAGAATTGTTAATTTCTCAAAGGAGAAAAGGAATGGGCTAAAAACAGATTTGCTTTGAGATTCCTGGTTCAAATGAGATCTATCTGGATGACTTGGCTTGGCCGGATAAAGCAAGAGACATAAATCCATTTGTATGGATGAACAGAAGGAAAACAATTTTTAATTAAATACTGAAGATTGTACTGACAAACAGAAACATTTAGCTTATCGAACCAATAAAATTAACCAATAAAAACAATTATGTCCTGTTAGTACAGATTTTGGGGTCTAAATGACTAATAGTTACAAAAAAGTTTGCAAATGGTCCAGATTTCTGCCTCTGTGCAGCCTCAGAAGACACTCAAGAAGCCGGCTCCAGTGGCTGCAACCTTATTCTTGAGAGCAAATTCGGCCGTCAAAGTTAGTTCAGAATTGACATCTAATGGGTTAAAATCAGCCATTTCCACAACATGCCATGCGGAAAGATGTGACAATGACAGCTGGGCTGACCGTGTGGATCTCAGCAGAGTCAAGGCTGTTGATCCTCAACTGTGAGTTTCAAGACATCCTGGAGAAGGATCCTGACGGCAGGCATAAGTCAGATGACTAGGCTAACATCCATCTCAGGGAGTCTTCTGGGATCTCCCTCACTGATGTTTGACAATGCAATCCTATGCCCTGAGTTTGTGTCTCCTCTGTCCTCACCGCAGGCAGGAACCTCGCAGCAGAGGCTCTCTCCTTCTTTGTGTCAGTTTGCTAGCCAAATGCCCAGCACATTTTTCAGGACCTGCTGGGCATCATCGTGTTTCCAGGGTGTTGTATTTGTATATACTGTGGAACATTTAATTATAATACTGATGCATCCACATGTAAGCAACATTTCAATGGTGGAGCTAGTATTAAGTACAACTGCTGGAGATTATAGTAGAGATTAAAATACTCTCTCTTTCTGCACTGACAGTGACCCAAACAACAATTTTGACATATTTTCCTGATTTTGGTAATGACTGATTTATATATACCACATCACTTTGTTATCTGTTTTTCTGACCAGCCATTAAATGATGACCACCTGTCTGGTATTGTGTAGGTCCCCCTTTTGCCGCCAAACAGCTTTGACCCATTGAGGCATGGACTCCACAAGACCTCTGAAGGTGTGCTGTGGTGTCTGGCACCGAGACGTCAGCAGCTGATCCTGTAAGTTGCGAGGTTGGACCTCCATGGATCGGCACATCCCACAGATGCATGATTGGGCCGCGATACTTGGAATTAAGAGGCCAAGTCAACACCTTAAATACATTGTTGTGTCCCTAAAACCAATCCTGAACCATTTTTGCAGTGAGGCATGGTGTGTTATTCTGCTTAAAGAGGACACTGGTATTAGGAAGTACCGTTTCAAAGATGGGGTGTACGTGGTTTGTAGCATAATAAAACCACTTTAGTAATTAATTGAGAACAAATGTAGAAAAAGGGTGAGATGATGACATCATGATTGCTCCAATGAATTACACACCACGTTTGATTAACCGTCTTTTGTAGATCTGATGCAAATTATACTGGAACCATGTTAGTTTAATTTAAAATGCTCCAGCTCCTTATTGATGATGTATATTTTCCTAACGTATATTTCTAGAAAGTTACTATAGGACAATTGCTTTTTAGTTTTAAGCTTTATTGTTAAAATTGGTAAAAACATGACTTTAGTAAGTTTTTAATGTATCAACAGATGCAAAAGTCCTGTTGAACATGTGACTATACTGAATCATACTATACTTGTGTGTAAGGGTATGTGACGAACAAAGTAGTACAGCATAGTAATAAAGTTAATCGATGCACCGTGTACTTTTTTTAGTATTTGTAATTAACCACACATATAAGTGAACACACTATTACGAACATATTAATGGCATATTGCTAAGTTGTTCCAGTTTAGCATATAAAAGTACAGTAAATACACTTTACATTGTGCTTTTCTACAAATACAACAGAAATATACTTAGTACTCACTTACTTATGTACTGGATTAGTCCGGCTACAAATACACTGAAGATCAAAGTGTGATGGGTTATTTGATTTCAATAGATTAGAACAGATGTTTACAGCAAACAACCAAACACAGGTAGCAGCTCTTCGTTTTTTGACAATATAAATAACAATGTTTACAAGTATTAAAAAAGATTGAAAAATCCTAACACATATACAACATTAATACAATACATGCAACCAGATAAATAGAAAAAAAAACAAATACAAAATTGCAATTTAAATAAAAGCTTTTTTGCTTTTTCAAAGTCAAACGGGATGAGTGTAATTTTGGAAATTATCTGATTTTCATTTTCTGTTTTCAGAAACAAAAATGAAAGACAGTCTCTTTTTTAATATTCCGAGACTTGAAGAGCACCAAACCTAGGATTGCATATGTGCTTTACACTGATGTTTTCCCCAGGTTAAGAGGGCTTTGGAATGCTTCTCTTGTATGATTTTAGACATGACGAAATAAGGTCTGTCATCTGCAGAAATCTCACTATGGTAAAGTGAGCCGTCATGTAAACCCAGTCAATACAGCCACCGCTCGGACTGGTCAAACAAGATACGACTTGCATTACAGCTATTCCCTTTCTTATGTTTCACATTATGATTCAGTGACAAATTGTTAAATCAGAATCAGCAAAAATAATTTCCATATTAGAAATTAAAAGGAAAGTTTTCTCTAGAAGTATTTTCTAATATTTCCAATGGAATCGGTTTCAGGATGACCAGAGCTATTACCGTGTGAAATTCGAAGTTATTTTACTGCACAGGTGTTGAAAACATTTGCAGGAAAGTCAGCTCAGATTACATGATACCATTAATAATGTTCTCAGGGTATATCCAGTGAAACTTCTGTCTGTCTGCCACATGTTCAATCCAACAACTGGTGCTCGTGTAAATGACCTAGTCCATCTCAGATTATGAAATGAAAACAGGCCTTTTTTCATTTATGTTTTCTACTGATATTTGGTGTATATTTGTAAGAAAATGTTTTGATGTAAAAGATACACAGACCCAACATCAACATACTGTTTAAAGTGACAGCTAAATATGATATATTCTACACATACACATATTCTACAAAATGGATTTGCCACTGTACCAAATTCCTACAGAAATTAGGAAAGTGTGATCCATGGGACTTCAGATAGTCTGACATTTGTTTAAGTTATTCTCAGCTAAATACAAGAATTCAGATTCACACATGCATGAAAAAGCTTTAGTGTTTTCATTCACATTTGATTCTGTATCTTGGTAACAAATCTCTAAATGGCATGTGGTAAACAGCAGCTGTCCACTCCTCCATCTGCAGAGAGGGCTGATGTGTGGAAGCCAGAGTTACAGCACTTTTCACCAGGGCGTTAGTGGCCCCGCCTGAGCCACCTTATTAACATATACCACTATGTGAAAAATGTGTGAAATAATGTGAAAGAAAATGTAAAGGCAGTCTAATACCCTGCCTAATGCAGTTGCTGGGCCTTAATTGATGAATCTACTTTGTCATGTCCACGCAGGGAGACTGGCGGAGGAGCCGCCATGACAGATATCTTTAATAAAGTTGCTCTTCACGTGTCAGGATATATGATCATAATTGCCTGCCCGGGAATCATTTTCAAATCAGTATCTCCTGTGTAAGACAGGAGGAAGTGAAGACCTCCAGTATGTAGCTGGACAAGGAGAAATGACTGGATCACACGTTTAAGCTGTAATCAATTTAATTCTAAATTAGACATGATAGAGTCCTAATTACACCGAACAGAAATAGAGATAATCAAATAGTTACTTATTAGCTGTTCTAAGCTTGGGATAAGTATACATTTATAGAAACCATTGCACATTTTCAAATGTAATTAAATTACAGTCTCACTGATGCTTTACCATCTGTACCAATGGATGACACACCTCATGGCTTGTGGGAATATTTATGTGGGGATAATGATAGTGGGGAGGAAGGGGATGATGAATATCTGCCCAAGGCCTAATGGGGGCTTTATTCAGATGAGGGCCAGGGAGCCAGAGGGCCGCCTTGCGCCCCCACCCCCCACCCCCCTCCCATGGAAAGTATAATTCCCTGAATCTCATCGACCCCCCTGCACCCCACTTCCACACATACCACCTACCTCCTCAACTTGACAGGCTGGAGGGATGACCCTGAAAATCACATTATGTATATTTCTTTAGCAGTTGCTGCACATTTGCATGTGGAAGACAGTTAAAATAAGGCCATAAATCAGCGGGCAAACATATAAATGGATTTGTGGTGAGATTGAAACCCCCGGCGAGTCTCCTGAGCAAATATTTCAAGCCTTCCTCGTCACCGGGCTCGGAGATATCGGCTGTCATTAACTAGCCTGGGCCTCTGACCACTCAGCTTGTATATTCACTTCATTACACGACTGGGGGGATGACTGCACGACTGGTTGCCTCCAATAAATCTACCTGCACATTTTGATACGTGCTTTGTCATCAGGGGGGATCATTTGAAACTAAAGCGTTATCTCATTTTTTTGTTTAATGGAAAGGACTCACTGGTCAAAGACAGGATTTGACCAACACGGGTTCTATAAGCATTACCAAGTTGCTGCCAGATGTAATATATTATCGAATGGGTAAGAAAGGGCAGTTTAATGTAAGTTCACTGTATATTCATCATCATCACTATCAATATTATAGCAGGGATACACCAGGTGAATTCTCATTGGCTAGATCCAAATACAAGTGTGGAGGGTTTAACTGCAGTCACAGTTTTGTAGATTTATGTTGAGACTGGAGGGTCAACTGCACAAGTCCGCAATTTATAAAGGCAAGCACATGTTCTGCTGACTTTCTGTGAACTCCCAGAAACTCTGTACTGATGCAGAGTAGGGGTCTTCATGGGTCTACGAGAACCACAGGATGTGAGACCTGACCAGACTGGCAAAAAGTTGGTGTCGTGAAACGATGCGCTTGCACCATAGAAGGATAACTTGTAGGGGGGCAAAGTCACCAAACTCTTAATTTATCTGATTTGACTTGTGATTCTGCATGCAGTCTCTAAGTCCAAGTGACCATTTAAAGTGAAGTTCTGGCATGATTAGATAGCTGGATAGATAGAGGCCTTGTCTTGCTAAGGGCCGTCCTCACCAAGAACAATATCTACTGTATACCTATCAATAGATCTTTTTAATTATGTTCAAACAGCAAAGGCCCTACTATCATCAGGCTAACCCTCTTGACCTGGTTATTTTTAAAGGTCTTAATATAACACATTTGAACAAACTTGATGTTGCTCTTTTGGATGACTTTTGTATTTTTGTCAATGTTGCCTGGACGACCAAAATTGTATCTGGTTTTACATCAGTCAAAAGACACTCCATTGGTACTGACACACGTGATCTGTTTACTGCTAGTTACACTGACTCTGTGAAGTATGCTGGGTCACGTTCTGATTTGATTTGTCTTACTTGTCTTCTTGCAAGAACTTGAGCAATAATTCTGACCTTTTAATCACACAACATATGGATAACATTGCACCTATAAAAAATATATTTAATTCTGGCCAAATAAAAGCACCTGGAGGATTATGGAAAGAGGGAGGGTACTAACAAGAATATGTTGCAAATCTGAGTGCAAGCAGCCTGAGATCAATTTGCAGGTTGACCATAATATCTATGGACCTAAGGACCTGCTTGGTCAATATAACAAAGAATTAAAACAATCTGGACAACATAACCATTACGAAATTATTACTGTGTATTTAAATCATTCTAAGTCTCTTTTTTAATCCTGTTAGACCAATACCCACGAGCTTCACTCACTGCAGCATTCAATACTGTGGACCATGTAATTCTTCTGCAGCACTTTGAACACTTTTCGGCCTCATGGACACAATACTTAACTGGATTTCTTAGTGTCCAACTGGAGGATCTTTCACTGTCTCGATGGCAGCTTTGAATCAGATTGTGTCAGCATTCAATATGGCATCCCTCAGAGGTCGGTTCTTGGTCCACTGCTTTTCAATTTGTATATGCTCCCTCTTGGGTTCATCATTCAGTGCTCTAATATGTCATGCCATTCCTATGCTGATGACAAACAGTTTTATACAGACTGTACTGTAATGTCAGCACTGCTATTGGCAGCTTTTTAGAAGGAGCCCTGGGACAGCCACGACGTGCTGCCTCCCTATATTTTGTCATGATATACTGGAGTTAAGAGTTGTGTACACAGCACTGCTTCATTCCTCTGACCTCTGCAAACTCAACACTTCCTGTATCCGTTTTAAATTAGAATTCCTTTGCGTGGACTGCAACACTTCATTCCAAGGTCTATATAGTGTGGAAAACTCCTTGACTTGCATCATATACACATGAAATGTAGCTGCTGCCATCTTTTCTCAAGTTGCACTGGGCTGAAGGTGTATTCATTTATTTATTTTATTTGATATTTAACTTTAGAAGAAACAACATTGAATTAAATGGTTGTTATGAGATATAAAAACAAGATGTGTAACTTTTGTCCCGATTGATTGTGGTGACACTTTACTCATTCATTGGCTCTCACATATTGCACTCCTGATTGGCTAAGTTATGTGCAATACGTCCAGTATTTGCCTTAATATCAAACCGTTATGAATTTTTTTTTGCATCAGTTCAACCCTAAACATTATTGGTGTTTGTTGTTCTCCAAATCACCAGATGCCACTTTGTCATCATGCAGGTGTCCAACATGTCACAGCGGTCCAGCACAGAATACTAAAGTCATCGCAGAGCATCAACCAGCAAGGCCCAGATGTTCTCCAGCAGCTGACTGAGGGAAAGCATGGCATGTCCAGTCAGAGAGGCAGCCTCCTCCATATTGGCCAACACCTGCCTTTACATCTGCCTTAGGTTCCATCTCACTGAATCCACACAGCTACAGTATAGAGGAAAACATCTTGATAGAAGTAGCTGGAAGCCAACCTCCACCAGTGAAGTTGTCAGGCTCACATATGGCTCTGGCAGGAGATGAGGAGAAGATTTCTACTTAGTGGAGCTGCCTAGTGCTGTTGGAGCCTGATGGCAGTTGTCGAGGTGGCTGCCATTGACAAATGGATAGCTATGGTACACTTTGCGAGGACTTGTCCAACTGTTGGCGGTTTCCAAATATGGTCAAATCTGCCCGTGGAGCTGTACAGAGTGACTGCACAGTCGTTTACTGACTGCTCACTCAACCAACATCCTGGCTTTATTTGTGTGAGCTAATTTCTTTACTTTCTGTGGTGATATGCAGTGGTGGTGGTAATAGTTGATCTAAATCCTACCAAATACAATTTATGGTCACTAAGTCAAGGAGATAAACTGGTCAAATGAAGGATGTAAATAATCTTAGCTGCATGGATAACAACATCTTCTGATGAGACCAGCCCAATGAGGGAGAAAGAAGGGCATGCGATAGCGCCAATTAGCACTGTGCAAAGTCCCACATTTTGGGCTGTCGTTTTAAAGGGATTCTGTTGATCTGTCTAGACGATGTGCAGATGCATGGGTAGAGCCTGATCAATCTCATCAAGCCCAAGTAATCCACTTTGTACATATTTTGGGTATGTGTGGTATGTTTTTTTCTGATAACACATATAACATACTTAAAGAACGTTTCAAAACACCCATAAAGAAAGCACAAATTAAACACTATTAAACAATAGAGAGATACAATAAAAGGAAAACACAATCTGTAATAAAATAGGTAAAACAATAAAATGAAGAAGGTTTACATACAGCAAGAACCTTTGTTGTTTGTCATGGTTTTCAGTTTTGTAAGTTTTATCCTCGTGTTTCATCTTTTATTTTACACTTCCTGTTTTTGCCATCATTCTTGTTCACCTGTATTTCATTTGTTAATTAGTCCATATTCAGTCCATGTGTGTTCAGTTGGTGTCACTTCCGCTTTTTTGCTCTTGGACTGTTGCTTTTGTTGTAATTTCCCTTTCAGATCAGCAGACGCCATGTTAAGTCAGTGTCATTTTAAGTTGACACTGATGCGTAGCTTTGCCAACATACTGGAACTTTTGATGGATTTAGGACAACCTTCATCTTGTCAACAGTGGTCACCTTTGTCCTCCTCGGTTCTAGCATGCAGCTGACATCACTTGGTAACAGCTTATCAGTTGCATTAGTCCTGACCATAGCACTCATTGGCTTTTCATTAGTCCTCCCGCGCCCAATGGATCAAATGCTTTTTTAACCAAGAAACTGCTAATATAACACCATAAAACATACTTTATGAAGTGTATCTTATTAAAAAGTTGTCAATTAAAAGGATAAAGTGTATCGGTTGAAATAAGGTAAATTTAAATATTTACAATAACATGATATGATAAAAATGATGCAAATGTACATTTTCAGTTAAAATAAGGTATGACGTTAACTTTAGTAATATGGCAGTAACATGCTGTTCATGTTTTATAGGCAGATAGGAAGAGGTTCAAGTGAAGAGACAGGAAAAAGGAAAAAAACAGGGTCAGTTTATGGGTCACCATATTGGTCTACATGTTCACAAAGCTATACTTTATGTGTGATAATATACCATATATAGTATATTTTCACAAGGCCATTTCAGGACTAAAATCAAATAACTGTAATATAATTAGTAACACTGCTGGAATTAAGCAGTATATGATTTGACCTGAAAACAACCTGTAGACAGTCATATCGACATCATACCATGATAATTTTAATGTCTGTATCCATAGAATATGTTAAAGACATGTAGAGAAACAGGTGAAGGGCAGTTTTTATTTTCTTCTCTCCTTACTGGGGTACGTGGGAAATAACTTCATCATATTTGTTGATAATTATCATAGGCAGTCAATGTGAACCACGGGTAAGCTGTCACCAGGAGCACTGGAATTGGTACACCGGCAATAGTGGAACAGGGAAAGCCCATGTTCCACTAGCCGGTGTACCCAACAGGAGGATCCTGTCTCTGCATATGCCACATGCGGACGGGACCACCTCTTTATGGAGTTCTCTATCTGGTATTGGAAAATGTGTTTTCTCTTTTACTGCATGATCAGGGGAAGGAGAGCCATGGGTCACCGACCAAACCTCTGTAACAGTGATTACTGTTGTGATACAGAGCTATTTAACAGTCATTTTGATAATGAGAACATAATGCTTACAGCAGCTTTAGGCCATAAGATATCCTAAGATAAACTGTGCTGCCTGGCCTGCATGTCAAAGTATCCTTTGGCTAGATACCGAACCCCAACCTGCTCCTGATGTGCTGGTCAGCACCTTGCATGGCTGCCACCACCATCAGTGTATGAATGTATGAATTACTGTAAGTCAAAAGCTTCTGCCAAATGCCCTAAATGTAAATGTAAATACCATAAAAATCTAGTCTAGCCTGTCTGCACTACTTTTTGTAAGTAATCAGATTGGATTTTGTGTCCAAACATCGCTAATGTATCGTCATGGGTTGCTGGGGTAACAAAGTAGGCGTCAGTAACTAGGTACGCTTGTGACGGGGTTTTCCAACACAAAGCATGACAAATGGAAATCCATTATCTTGCTTTCCAAACAATCACACTGTCGAGCCCCGGAGCAGACAGTTTATTTCAGCATGGCTGTCCACAGACTGTTGTTCTGTGTTGCCTTCCATACCACTCTGCTCATGGCGGCATGGATTCTGCTCAGCCGCTCTGATGCACCTCAGTGACTCTGGAGTCAACATTGTTGTTGTGCGTCGCACTGCGAGGGACACAAAAGACACTTTGAAATCTGATATGATCGGTCAGGGCGTCCGGACTGAAACGAGTCTGTGGAAATCTGATTTGAATCACATTTCAAACCACCTCTAAATGTGGTTTGGATCTGATTTGCAAAAATTGCATTTCATGATTTTTTTTTTCGCTGTCCAGACTTAGCAGTCTTCAGTGTACACTATGGCTCAGTACTGTCCTGCTATACATACTACACAGTGAGGCTGCCTCGCTCAGCTCATGAGTTCCTATTGACTCTGTGTGACAGCCTCTCAGATGAGCAAAATAAATGAAAACACATTACATTTTAATTAATATCAAAACAAAGCGAGTCGACACCTAATTGCTATGTAAACACAGAGATGGCGCTGCCAGCTCTTTTCATTATTTATGGGAGTGGACATATCCTCGTCACATTACATTAGAGAGCAGGAAGACGGCCATGTCGAGGTCAGCAGGAAGATCCTGCAGCATGTGATACACCAACAGTGCATAGCCACAGCTGAAAGCCATCCGGACAGGCTTTAAAATGTCTCAGAGCAAAAACTTTACACATGCAAGTGTGGGCTCTTTAGTCAGACTTTTAGTCAGCTAGAGTGAATGTGTGACTCAAGGTGCCACAGACGAGATAAAGGTGCAGCACAAATGCACACAAAGCAGAAGAAAGAAAACAAATGCACATAAACACACAGATATCTACTAGGCAGTGCAAAGTGTGGAGGACATGTGAACTTGAGTTGAACATGAATGAGAAATGGTATGGCTGCCCAGTCAGATCATCAGTCAGTCGTCCCTGATGCCCCGCCAGGTCTACCAGAAGTCTCTGCCGTTCAGGTGTCAGACTGCCCTGAGCCCGCCCGGCCGCCATCCTCTTGCTCTTCACTCGGCGGTCCTGTCAGCGTAGCCGACCTCCGGGTCCGGTCTGCTGCTCTGTCCCCATCCTGAGCTTATCTGCTCTGCTGATCTCCATCATTGAGGCCGTCCATGTCTTTAGTTCCTTTTATATGAGAAAGAAGTTGAGGTGGGGGAGTCAGAGGAGTAGGAGATGATGAAAACAACTGTGTGTGTGTGTATGTGAGAGAGAGATCTGAAACAGCTGAACAGCATTCAAAATCTGCAGGTCATTTGGAGGAAATGATCTCAGCATCAGCATCACAAGACTTTGCTTAAGAAGTAAATGTGTAGTTTGCATGTAAAGTCAAATCACAGAGAAATCACAATTTGTGATGTTTGTCTTTCACTGTGAAAGTAAAATAACATGACAGTTAATGGGACAGCTGGGGGGAGGCAGAACATGTAAAAGCTCTAAATCCGATGGCTTAAATAAGCATATGAACTGAAAGAAGACAAATATTACTGCATCTTTGAAGGACACATTATGCATGAGAAGTAAATGTTATTGAAGTTATCAGGGGAAAAAAAAAGTATAGGGTAAAAAAAAAAAGGTATAAAGCCAAAACTGAGATCTTTCGAAAGCTGCAATCAGCCAGTCTCCAGGATAAAACGCTCCTGCAAAGCACTGATATGTTCACACGAATACATGTCAGGCTACAATATTGACATTTCCTCACTGCGTGTCATAACATGTTCATATTACATGGCTTTCATATTAGGAAGTGGAGTTAATGGTGCAATTATATCAAACTGTAGTCACTGACATGGCAGCCTTCTCTACTGTGTTTCAATGTTCGTAAGTGTGAAACCACTGGATATTTTTAAGTAGACGTAGGGACAATTCCCAGCCGTCTTTGTGGTGACAAAGATGGGATCATTTTGAGGAAGACTTGGGAGTTCTGTGGCTGTGTTTGTGGCTACTAACGCAGGTGTTTTTTACATGTTCTTTTCCTGTGCCTAAACCTAACCAGACCAAAATCACAGCACTGAAAACTGAACCTAAAGACATTTTTAAACAGATCCATGGTTTGCTGAAACGTACATTGCAAAAAATCTTCTGGTGATTGGGTTGCTCGGAAATATTTAAATACATGTTGAAAATAAGTTTAATAATTGAAAGTTGTGTGACCTGTATGTAGAACTGGTAACATTTCAAGGTGGAGTCGGTTTGAAGAGGATTTGAAGATTGTCTCCATTCACTTGTGTTTTTAAAATGTGTTTGAAGAGCAAATAAATAAATAAATAAATAAATACATAAATAGAATATTAGGTAGAGAAGAACAATAGTGTGAATGCTGAATCAGCAGTTGGGTGAAGTAAATGTAATATCTGGTGATGCGCTGTCTTTATAAACCTCAGCCTGACGCAGAGGTGTGAGCTACTGCAGCTCAAAGATGCAAATACACATCCAAACACTGTGTTGTGTTCAAATATAACTGTCAATTATCATTATCATACGGACTCAAAACTTGACTTGTACACAGAACTACACGGACGCATTTGGTGTGGTATATTTAATCGTCCTACATTCTAATGTGTTTTCTCTCCTCACCGTTGGATGCGGGAAGAGTTAATTGTGCACATAAGCAGTGTCCGGAGCATGCAAATTGAGGCGGTTGCAAATGGAATTTCTACTATATCAAGCCTTATTAGTGCACACGTAGCAAAGTACTAAGGACAATCAAGACACCTTGTCACTTGCTTTTTTTTTTTTATCTCCTACCTCCTTGTGAAGAGAAAGCACTTTCAATCTGCTAGTTTTTTTTTCTCCTGCATTTACATAACAAAGCCCCAAGAATAAGGTGGAGGTGTGATGAAGCAGCCTCCTCTGCTGCTTCTGAACACCCATCAACATGCCTCAGACACACATAGGTGTGAGTGTGTACACACAGATCCACATGTATTCTCTTTTTTTTTTTATCTCAATAAAAGTATCTGACAACCAAAACCCCAAAGATCCCCAATGCATGGCTTCACACCAAGGCTTGGCAGTCACCAAAATAAATTGAAAGCATTAAGAGAAAGTCAAAAAAAAAAAAAAAATGAGAGACTGAGAAACAGAAAGAGAAGAAAAAAACACAAAGAAACCAAATAACCTCTCTGCACTGACTACAATCCCCCACTGCCACCTACATATAACCCCCCTCCCCCTGCCTCCTCCCCTCCCCCACCCCATCCTCAGCCCAGCACAGCTCCCCATTTGGAAAGAAACAGGACGAAATGACATTATGCATATGAAAATGTCCAGAAAGATGTTTGATTTATGTATGCATTAGATGCAAATTCTATTACGGGACACAAGGCGGGCGGTGAGATTTCCCACTGAACACTTGGCTGCCCTGATCAAACCCCATCTCATTAATTCAGACAAGGGGGAGAAAGATAGAGGGAGTGAAAGAGGAAGAATTGGAAGAAATTTACAACCCAGACATAGATTTCTCAAAAAAAAAAACCAAGAGAGAGGGGTGTTGGTGAAGGGGCCAAATTACATTCTCGCCTCTCAAGTTGAAGTCGACTAGGAGGATTTTCTGACCCAGAGCCTGTCCAGTCTACAATAGACACACATAGATGAGATCAAAGGTGGACGACACAAAGCCTCAAGTATTGTATTTGTTAAGCGCTTAAGAAAATATGCTCAGGAATTTAAAAAAAGAAAAGAAAAAAAGTTCAGCATTGCGGGAAATACACCCATTTCTGTAGGACGAGTAAAGTGATACCAATCTCTTGTCTGCATTAAGTGAAAACTACGGTTCATTACAAGTCCAGCCATCTGCTCCGTCACTTACAACCGCACCCACTAAAACAATACATTATGAGGCTGGAGAACATGGTGACATTGCTGAAATATAAATTGAACAGAGAAAGACACTGATTCACAGGCAATCAATCAATCAATCAATCAATCAATCAATCAATCAATCAATCAATCAATCAATCAATCAATCAATCAATCAATCAATCAATCATTCAATCAATCAACCTTAAGTGCTCTGCAGATGACTGAGGCAGTACAAAAGCAAACCGTGTGACAATTTTAGAATAATGCACACCAAAAATGACATGAAAAATAACAAGTTCAGGTTAGGTTTATTTATTTGTCTTACTTGGAAGAAAACACTGAAGCTAAAAGTAAAATCATCACACTGCCTACTTTCTAGCTCAACTTAGAGCCACTGTTCTTACTGCAGTTTTAATCAGTGAGGGATTATTAGAAACATTATGTACGTGCTCCCTGTTGGTGTCAGCTGCAAATAAAGCCAATGCTTTTCTGGCTAAACTGTCAGTTTGTATACAGGCTCCATTTCAAATGTCTTTCACCTTTGTGTGAACATAAATATAATAGCCATTTGTTATTTTAGGGGATAACATGTTAGAGCCATTTAATGCTTGATGAATTTAGACTGAGCCAAGCTAGCTGTTTCCCTGTGATTCTGTTATTGATGTTAAACTAAGCTAACTGCCCACCAAAATCCAACTCTGGATCTCAAACACAAACATGTCATTTGTATTCAACTTCCCATGCAACTATCTGCAAGAAAAAACAGATTTCAATAAATGTTGATAAAATGAACTACATCTTGTGACATCAATCATTCAGCTTTAGAGGTGTTGGTAGGTGTATTTTTGAACTTTGGATAGAGCCATGCTAGCTGTTCACCCCTGTTTCTAGTCATTATGCTAAGCTAGGGTCACTATGTCCTGTCTTCATTCCTGCACTTCACTAATAGATGAGATTAATATTAATGAGCTCATCAGAGAAAATGACTATACGGGTTAACAGAGAAAGCAGTTTATTACAACCCATATCTACATTTCTTTTTTGGTGGCAAGTAGTGTAAAGAGCTAAAAGTAAAATAAACAGAGGACACTGATGTTCCTGTCCAGTGTGAAGGGAGGGCCACGGAGAGGAAGTGAAAGTGAAAGAAAGAGAATTCACAGGACAGACACTGACCTGTGCTGTGCTCTTCGTGTCTGTGACATATTTTACACATACACGTGTACGTTGCGTAGGTGCATTTGTACATAAAGTTACAGAATTCACATTATTTTAAGCCACACCAGCAATGTTTTCCTAAACCTAACCAAACTGTGATCTACGATGAGTGATACGTCTGATGATCTGAGTGTCTCTGTTATGTTGTAACTGTGATAAATGTTAAGGTTGGAGTCACTTAATATAGACCTACTTATTCATTTAGACATGAGGATGTGTTGACTATAATAACTGTAACAACTATTTCAGGGGCATCATTTTGAAAAACCAAAGGCAAGTACACTTTGCATGTCAGTGTATCATTGCTGTATCAAAATAAACACCAGCATGTAAAGAGAACTTCATATTTTCATCAAACCCATTTTCTTTAAGTTCATCTGTCCATGCGTTACATGATACACCGTCCCAGCTGTGCATGCCTTTGAACGTTCACATGTGAAGCCAATGAGAAAAAAAATAAATTAAGGAGAGGCAAGGTGAGCTGGTGACAGAGAGAGGCTGGCTGCAGGTGATCCAGGCCTCTTTCTTCCTCCCATCACTTCCTCCCATAGCACCTCGTATGATTGAGGTCAGACGGGGAATTCTTCCCTGGCCTAACTAATGTGATTGCATCAGAGCAATACCCCTAAACGACATCACACCCCTGATCTGCATACTAATTGGCCATGCTCTGTCCTTGACACTGAACTTGGGAAGAGGAGGCCTTCATTCCCCCAAGGGTGGGGGAATGAAGGGATGCATGTGTATAAGTGTGTGTGTATGTGTGTGTGTGTGTGTGTGTGTGTGTGGGGGGGGGGGGGGGGTCCGTCCATTGCTCACATTTCCATGCAAAGACGCCCTCGCTCAGCATAACCTCCTCTCGCCGTGCCTCATGGTAAACTGACCTCCCCCCACACCACCAGTCAGACGCACACACACACACACACACACACACACACACACTCTGCCCTCTGCTGCTCCTATCTCTCCTCTCTATGCATCAATGCAAATTATAACAATGGATGAGGCTTTATTCGGCAGGGGTAAGCCTGCGTGACCTTCTGTGACGGGGAGCAGCAGAGACAAAAGGCCATTTCTCTCTGAATAAGCACATGGACAGCAGCATCTCCCCATCCAAGGTAGGGGAGGAGGTTGTGGTGGTGGTGGGGGGTGGTGGTGGCAGATAGGGGCCAAATGCAAAAGAGGCCACAATTGTAAGGATTTTTTAAAGCACAAGAAGACAGAATGGAAATGAATGCAGAGCGTTGCAGGGAGGGGAGAGCTGAGGGAAGCGAAGGGTCCGTCCGTTTGGAGACTGCTGACGGAGAATGTGTCGGGTTTGTTAATCAGGACTTAGTTCTACAGAACTGACAAGAACAGCTGGATGATACATTTGCATGTGTTATTTATGTATTTTCACTAAAACAGCTTGTATGCCGCCGTGATGGTGGATACAGTATGTTGGCTTCCATGTAACTAGGTTATCCTGCATTTCAGTCCTGTGGGGGATCAGTTTATGCATTTGCCAGCCTTTTTTCTTTAGTGGTTTTGAGTATGAAAAGAAAAAAAAAAGCGACACAAACTTGTAACTTAGAAGTGGGAAGAAAAGGACATCTATAACAGCTCTTTCTGGACATCTTGACCGATCGGATCAATTAGCAATATGCTTCGAACAGAGTGCTTTGTCGGATTGTCAAACAGCATCTGAAGAAATGGTTATAGTTGGTGTCTTCCATCGACAGGGAGATCTCCTGAACAGTATAGCTCCAGCTCATGGAGATGTAGCGGCTGGAAGCTCCTTCAAAGTTTGTTATATCTTGTGTCTATTAACTTTTGGAGTTTGGAGAAAACAAGCGCAGGTTTTTGGATTAAAAGCAGAAGACTTTGAGATGATCACCTGCTTCTGTCATGAAAAAGAGGAAGAGAGACGGCACGGGAGTCACGCTAATCCTGCTTGGACCTAAAACTGCTCCTGGATAATGTCTAGTAGCAGGAACATGAGATGAGAACAAATGGGACTCAGACTGGCCAACGAACCGATAATCAGAGACTTTAGTGCGTACACCTTTACAGAGACCTGTCTCCTTCACAACATCTCAGATCAGGCTGTTGATGGGTGGACTGACTGAGCGACAGAGCGCAGGACTGCAGCAGGTCAAGGGGAGGCGGCGTGTTGTTATCATCACCATCATGTTGCTGCTGTTTATATTCACCTGGATGCCAATTCAAAAAAAAAAAAAAAATGCATGTCGTGTGTATATGTAAATAAAAAAAATAAAAATAGCTGTCTATATGTTCCATGTTTGTGTAGCATGAATGATATTCATTTTGTTATGCAACGCTGGTGTTATTTATTATATAAATCACCTTGAACCTAATATGGCTTTTAAATGCTGATATGGATGATTTGTCAACATATGGTCACAGAAGGTCACACACAGAACAACATTAGCATTTATTTTGAATTGTGTTTTGGGCCACCCAGCCAATAAGGCCAATATTCACTGTCCATGTTTGGTCCCGATCAACAATATGTGCTAAATGCTCCACTATGTTCACCAGCTAGTCTCTATCTGTATCTGCAGTATGGTGCTGAGCAGGATTACTATTGGGGTCGGACACTAAGCAGTACCAAAGCTTCTGGTCCTTACCAAGTTTGTGGTGTAAGTCAACGGACCTCATATACAGTCCAGTCTAAGGATACTATTTCAATTCGGATTCTTCCTCGTCTTTCTGTGAGCGTGGGTCTTCTGCAAATTTCCATACATATAGGGAAAGACTTTTGAGTAAACAGACAAATGGCCATAGTGCTGCAGTTATCAGCGTATAAGCGAACATTTCAGAGCTTTGGTGTCGGACAACTTCTCCGAAATGTACTGTTATCGCAAAACAGATGAATTTGCTATGGTAGTGATTATTCCTCTGCAGAGCTCCCCTGCAATCTGGTAGCCTCTCATACTGTCTGAGGAACAGGAAAGCATCAGAGGAGTCCCAAAGACAGCAAAAAAAAAAAAAAAAAAAAATTCCTCAGGTTAAATCCTGCATCTGAATCTCACACTCAGTTACATGCATGAGATTTTCCTCTTCTTGTATTGATGTTACTGCTACGCTGTGATATGTGAAGAAATGAGAGGAGTGGTTGGCTTTGGCTATTTCTTTTGTCACTCTTACATGATGTATAGTTATTCCAAACCCTAAAACAGATTTTTCTTTTTCAAATTAAGAAAAGTGCAAAGGGAGCGGTATTAATATTCCATGTGGGATTTAGCTTTTTGTCTCTCCAGCTGTGATTATAGGGATCGTTTTGTCTGAGAACTCAGCCAGTTTAATCAAGCTAGGATAATTTCACAATGCCTTGTAATGGGGTCCCTGAAGACGAAACCTGCTCCTGTTTCGCAGGTTTTCTCTGGAAAAAAAAGGGAACCTTTTAACAGAAGCCCCATCCTGCACTGGAGCAGGAGCGAGCAAGGAGCTATTTTAGCATCCTGCTTGCTGCCCCTGGGACCAGGCATTACACAGCCCCCCCACCTGCCACCCCGAACCCTACACACACACACACTAACACAAACCCTCCACCAATATACTCACTCTGCACCCCTTAATGTCTGCAATTTGCCAGGTTGTCACAGACAAGGTAAGTGTTGATTTCGACGATAGGCAAAGCAAAAGGGGAGGGAAACTTCAGAACAATGAAACACTCCTTTGGAGTTTTTTTTTTTCTCTTCTCTTTCTTTCCTCGCTCACCTCCTCCTCCTCCTCCACTGGAAAAGGAGAAAGGTGTCAAGTTTGTGACAAGTGAATTGCCCCCCACCTTCGTTGTGATGGTGTTGACGATGGAAAGTTTGTGGAGTTGGATTCTCTGCAGATAGTTTGACCTACTTAGGTTAGCGCCGCACACTTACAGAGCACCTTCCACACGCTGCAGCCTCTTTGAGGACAATCCTGAAAAGATTACAGCAGGTAAACCTTGCAAAATCAGTGATGCTGTTTTTGCATACATCTTTTTTTTGCTCACCTATAGCTCAGAAAACAATTTATGCTACTCATGTCCTTGATATATAAATATATTTACCTAACTCTGTCCCTGTATTATTATTATTTTTTTTATCAATCCTGTAATATCAAATGAAAGGTAAATTTTTCTAAAGATACTCTTTTTGAATTTCATGTAATGCATGGAACAGCATGGTGCTGATGCACCTTAACCATTCGGTTACCAGGATACTGTAATAATATATTTATAGTTAATTAAAGTTTAGTTCATAATTTGTTAAGTTATATCAGGCGGCAATCAACAATGTATGTTTACAGCCATCAGACTGACTGTTCCACTTGCCAACATGATCGAGACGATCAGGGTTATCCCCCACACTGAGATATCATTTGAAAGTGGAAGTTTGATATGTGAACACAGTTTAATTATTTTAGTTAAGTTATGGTGAATGTGGCCTCACAATGAGAATATGGAGTGTAACAATTGTGTGATAGCTGTCGTTGGCTTCATTTTCACACATTCTTTATTTACAAAATCCACATGTGCTGTTTGTAAAGATGTGCCGGGTGAGCTGACTGGAGAAGGTACAGTGTGTGTGTGTGTGTGTGTGTGACAGCCATGTGGAACTATGACTCCAGATTTGAGTTGGCTGATATCTTCTACATTTAGAAGCTGGTTAGCACAGTCTCCTGTCAAATTTGTTGATATAGATCACAACTTTTGCGTGGGAAGAGGTGGACGCTGTTTCAGACCCCATTTTGTGCACATGCAGGCTTTATAAATGTGACCCCAGGACAGGACGGCTCTACAGCGGATAATTAAAACCACCAAAACATCACTGGTACCAGCTACAGAGCATCAGTGACATCACTGAAGTGAGATGTCTGCACAGAGTCCAAAGATACTAAAAGACAACACCCACACAGCAGCTTCACTCCTCCGACTGTGACACTCCTCAATTCATCATCAAGTCTCAATTTAATACAATAGATGTAGCACAAAGGGCTAAATCAAATTTTCTTTTTTAAAAACCTTTATGTTTTAAAATGTATTTACACATTTAATCCACATTATATATATATATATATATATATATATATATATATATATATATATATATATATATATATATATATATATACTGTATATATATATGTATGATATTTTGACTGATTTGATAGACTAACATAGCAAAAGTTTGATTTTTGAGTTTTCCACTTTTTTGACCAGACCCTTATATGCACCATTTTTTTGGTTCAGCACAGGTAGTTAGACTTATACGTGCATATGATAAAAACCTTGAATGTAATTTTCAAGGTGAAAGCGATTAAGTTTAGTTGTGTGCTGATGGTAAGCTGATGGTTGTGTTTGCTCCCAGCTGAGCTGTATTTACTACATTGCTAATAAGAAATCTTTGTGGCGATGTCACAGTGTGGGGAGGCGGTGATGGGCTGAGGCCTGTGATCAATTCTGAGTGTCTTCTTGAGGACCAGTGGCACTCTTCCTCTTTGTTTTTGTGTGACGCTCATCCCTCTACAGCTCCAGGTTTGATGTCCCATTAAAGAGACCTCACAGACATCAGAGCAGTCACTCATATACAGAAAGTGGGACTCAGGGGACACTCCGGATGTTCATCATTAGACTTTGGTGCCATTCACCCGACTCCAAACCATCGCCTCGCTGAATAAAAAAAAGGATAAAAAAAACAAAAAAAACAAGCCTACTTCAGAAATCTTTGGGTGGAGAAACAGTGAACAGAGAAAGGCTTCAAGGGATGGGTGGGGATGGAGGAGCGAAGGCGGAGGTGGAGGGGGGGTTGCACTTAGAGATATTTAAAGGCGAAGGAGATGGGCTTTGTTAAAGATGCGATTCCCCTGGGTTCCCCTTGTTCAGTCGCAGGGATCTGATAGCACGGCGCTCCTGTTCCAGCTACACCTCTTTGCTGGGGGGAGATAGGATGGCGTGTAATTATACTGCAAGGGCTTTCAGGGCCCTGACATACCTGTCACCTGGGAAGGAGAAGGATGAGAAGACATCTGCATACCTTCTAGTTCTTACCTCAGAATATAGAAACTTGTCCTTTCTCGTTTGTTTCCGACAATTGTGTTTTGCCTTATTTTTCTTTTTTTCCTTCATTCTGCTCGCCTGAAGAGGCTTGTTTTGGAAGTTTGAGGCTCATTCTCAGCGTCTATTGGATGACTTTCATGAAAAAAAAAGTCGAAGTGAAAGAGCTTCTTTGATTTAGATTTGAGAAATGGTTACTAATGAGAAGAGATAATCATTGTAAGAGTTGAGGCTTTTGTCACTGATTCAAGTGCTGTTTGAACAGATTCATTTCATCATTTGTACAATAACAAATTGAACTTAATAAGTGACAGTGATAATCAGTGATCAAATACAATAATAAAAACATCACAAAGACCGTCAGAATCTTTCAAAAGCAGCGTGGATTCAGTATTAAACACCAGAATGAGAAGGACAATGCTCGTCTAAGGCGATTATCATCAGCGCTGATAATTATTTTCCGGAGTTCATCACACTTTCCACCGGCTGAATACTTCCTTCATTATTAAGCTGTATTCTGCTGGATGCAATTTGTCACAGAGCATCCATACAGTGCAGTGTACAGCATGTACTGCGTACTCTGTAGATTACAACCTAACATGCAGAGAAATGCTAGGACCCAGTTTTGCTGCATCTGAACGTGTCTGGCGTGTTTTTCCGCGCGGCAGTGGGCAATGACATTTCCACAACAGAAGCTGCACTCGTGCATTAACATTGCTTTACTTCACTTTGATGAGCTTGATGTTTTCCATGTGCAAGACAAATGGGAGTAAACAACGTTTCCTCATCTCGTCGGCGAGGCGACGCCTGACTCTTGTCTTTCTGTTGGAGAGGGACCGTGAGGGAGATTGAGGGAGAGACAGAGAGGGAGCACTGCGTTACCCACAGTTGTCGGCGACAGCTTTGCACAGGTAGCTAACAGAGGAGTGGACCCCACTGCGTCCCTTTCATGTCTAACAGCAGGGTAGAAATGTTAAATTGTAGCGGCCCCTCTTTATATATGTAGAAAAATGTCCTGAAGAAGATGCTTATCTTAACAGATGAAGTAGGAGCAAAAGGAACTATAATTTTAATCAAATCTCTGCCTCATTGGTGTAACAGTGTTGACTGCTATTGAAGCTTAAAATTCATGTTGTTGGGGGATTGGAGAAAGGGACTCAGCGGGTGGTGTCTTGCAGTGTAATTATCCCTCACTTACAGGTATTTCTGTTGCCACAGTCATTATCGTCCCTTGTAAAGAGGAAATCAATTTATACAGATGTATATGAGGAGTAGAAGATTGCCCAGAGGAACAGAAAAAAGGAGAAAAAAAGACATTCTCATGAAAGAGGGACAGTGAAAATTGAGGATAGATGACTTGTTATTGGTCTGTGTGCGGGGCTTGTTTGTTTGTTTGCCTGATTGGCTGCAGTTAGCGTGGCGTTGCATTTGGGAGAGCGGCACAATGAAAAACGTGCCTTTGAATTCAGCTCATTATTAAGTTTTATTACTGTGTTCCAAACAGAAGCCTGCCATCACTTTTACTGACTCTATAAAAAGTGTTTGTGTAGCTGCTCTTACAGATACTCTAAATTCAGAACTGTCCACTGTTTCTTTTTTGCGTTTTTTTTTTTTCAGAGCACAACAGTGAATTGAGAGGAATCATTTTTGCAACATTTTTAGATATTCTTCTGCCTGGATTATTCTCCAAAAAAGGATGCATACACAGACGGGTACTAGTTCTGTATGTACTAGGCGTTTGACATGTGTGCAGTGGATCGCGTCGGCAGGAAGACCCCTACAAATCAAATCAAAATGGCAGCATCCAAGCAGAAAGAAGAGCTGCTTTGAAAAAAACGACAACAGGACAACAGGACCAAAAACCTTCAGCACGCTAATGTAGGAAATGGACAAGGAGAAGCACTATCAATACTTTCAGATGTCCTCAAAATGTATTTTTCTGACCAATAGCATCACTGATCCTCATAGGTTTAATGATTTACAAAATGACATAACCATTGTAGTTATTAATGGAGTAATAACTACTCCAGCCACTAGATTTGACCTAACATTCAATGTCAATATGGGTTACTAGCTGCTTTCACAGTCGACCTATGAGGTTGTTTGTTTTAATGAGGAGGGCGTGTCTACACCAAAGAACATGCCAAGCTGAGATCAGTGTGTTTCCTACTGCAACAGTGCTGCTCGTATGAGCCCATTCCCAGGTAATCAGAATCCAGAAGGTGATTTTGAATTTGAATATGTGTGATAAACTGAAGCATTAAAGGCACAGTGTATGTGAGTTAGTGGGATCTATTGGCAGAATATAATAATCAAGATCATATATTAATTGATGTATAATCATCTGAAACTAAGAGTTGTGTTGTCTTACCTTAGAACAGAGGTGGCTGACCATTTACTTGGAGGGCCAGAAGTAAAACTTAATGGTGTCATCCAGGTCATGGTAACTCTAAGTGCTGTTTGTTGAAGATGTTTCACTTCTCATCCAAGAGGCTTCTTCAGTTATAACTAACTGGAGGGGAGCTGCAAGGTTTTAAACTCTGTGTGGGAGTGTGCTTACATAGTTAAGGACATTTGTGGGTCATTGACCCAACCTGCCTTCATGTGGGTTGCTAATGCTAGGTGAGCGCAGGTGTGAGTGGTTGTTAAGCTGTCTGGGGAGAGAACTCAGTACAGCTTTGTAGGTTGGTGATAAGTAATGTCTTAGTCCACCTCATCTGTTCAAAAACGCGGTCTTTCCAGTTTGACAGATGGATTCTTTTACTCCTCTTTCAAACTATCTGGCTTCTCTGGACTAGATGTTCACATTGTTGTCCTCATAGGAATGGTTTGTCTCCTTCAGATGTAAGTGGACAGCAGAGTCTTGGCCAGAGGAGTTGGCCCTCCACAGAAGGGATACAAGGTGAAACGTCCAGTTGCCTTCGATATAGAATGTGGTGATGTCCTATTCAATTCTTCAAATATGACTTATTTTAGACAAATATATACAAATAAAGAAGTAATATACATGTTTGTGCCATGTTTGAACTAATGTCGTTTTGGTTGTGTTTGAGCTACATGTTAAACAACTCATTTTCAGAAAAAAGAGGATGATACCTTTCAGTTGCAGACTCATACCTTAAAGATTATGCATTTAGGTATGCCAAACTGGTGAAAAATGTATTTAAAAAAAAATAGGTAGGTCTGAAGAGGAAGAGCTTTAAAGTTCATAATCTCTGCCTGCAGGTCCGGACTCACCAACATGCAGCTGTTTCAGGCTGTGGACCAATCCAGCCTGCATGTTCCTGACATCAGGCCTGATCATATGGACATTGCATGGATGCTCTGACTGTTAGTCTTTTTTGATTACTTAATGAAGTGTTTATCTGGCCATGTTCATTAGCTTGTCCCGGCCCCAGCCGGCATAATGAGAGCAGTCTTTGATTGTCGGACAGACAATGTGGGTGACTGCTGGCTGCGGTCCGGCAGCCAAGTCATACAGTATGGCTTCTAACTAAATTAGTGCAATTAAGGTCAGCCTCTGTCCTGCTTTGAGATAGTCAGGAGAGATAACATCGGCAACCACACACACACATTCACACACACACTAAACCATTACTGTCCCAATCGGTCAGACCTTGTTGCTGATTAAGCAATAGTGTTTTCCAAGCATATTTTGCAGATGTTAAATGGGTAATGGAGGTCCTGTCATAGAAGATATGCTGCTGTCCCTCTGTGGTGTCCAGCCCAATTAGTCCCATTACAGCCAGCCTTGTCTCCAAAGAGGGCGGGGGGTGCCTGGGGTTGTCAAGGCAAGGCCGAGACACAGACACATACAGTGTCTGAGATGAAGAAATGCATTTACTCACAATGTTATGACAATCATCTTCATCGTGTCCAGCTGCCTGACCGTGCAGACCGGACACCTCCCTCCCTTACGAACCCACTGAGGACACTAATTCTTAAATGACCAGTAGTGTCCTGACAAATCACATATCACTACGGGGGCTAAAGAGACGGCCGAGGCATGGATGGAGGCTCATGTGAGGTCCGTCCAGCTGCTCTGTGGTCTGATCCTATCTCATTAGGGATAATGAGGTAAAGCACATGTCTGATGTTGCACTTAGCCCCAGTGGGCAACTGTAAGGATAGCCAGCACCTTCTGACACTCGGAAAGCCGACTTTGCTCCGATCAGTGGAGCCAGCAGACATTGTTGATCAGTGACCAATGTTAAAATGACTTAAAGTCGGCTCACTGTGTGATTATCTGCAAAACTCTTTACATGCAAACTAAAAATGTAAATGACATGAAATCTATCATAATGTATGTCATTAGTGTATTGTACATGTTGTCTTGATGTATAGTAATTTTGAATACATAACACTTAATTTGTTTTTTCAGATGCAAACTGATTATCACCGCATTTAATAATCAATGATACACCTTCATCACTGATATGGAATCTTATAGTAACTACAGTAATTCTGAAATGTATCATCACACATTGTCCAGTTAAGTTTCAAATAGTCACCAGCGGAAATTCTTCCAGTGGCTTGAAGAGCAA
This sequence comes from Diplodus puntazzo, assembly GCA_963678695.2. NCBI lineage: Eukaryota > Metazoa > Chordata > Actinopteri > Spariformes > Sparidae > Diplodus > Diplodus puntazzo. The sequence goes on along the minus strand of OZ023175.1, from coordinate 21,135,932 downwards.
ATCACCCCCCTTTTATTTTGCAACACATTACAAACACACATTGAGTACCAACAACAGGCAAACTGGACCTTTGCGGTATGCTTGCAGTTTGGTTAGGTTTAGGTAAGAAAACAGTATCGACTCTACAGTAAGTTGTAAATATTAGCAACGATTCAACTACGTCGCCTACTCAGCCACAGTACAAGCACAGAAATGAAGGAAAAATAATGAAATAAACACAACCTGAGCAAGTCAACAACATCAGACAGGCATGATGCTGACGATATGAAGTTGCGTGAAGGATGGAAGAAAACAGCGTCAGAGACAAGGAGACATGCCCAGTGGAAGCACGGGGTTGGTGAAGCTGCACAGGCATGTTTAGCTTCCTTTAGTTAAGTGAAACAGGCAGCTGTTTTCAGTGAATAACTGTGCACTAGCTAGCTCAGCAGCAAAACAGCAGACTAAATGACGGGTGGAGCACTCGCGTACAAATCTGTGTTTTCAGCTTGTTCTGATACCAAAGAAGTGTCCAAAGCAAAAGACAAAGCTACTGGAGGAGTGTGGACAATGAGTTACCTCATGGAGCAAACTAGCTCTTCTATAAATCTTGAAAATTGTTCAGCGTGTCGAGGCTTTCTGATTAAAATAAGGTTAAGGAGGTCAAGGAGAGTATTCTTTTGTAAAGCAGTGAGTGTGGTAGCATGCATGAAGCAGGTAGACTGCCTGTATCGTCAGAGCCAAGTAAAGACTGAGACTCTATATACGTATGTGCAGATGGTTCAGGAGAAACACAGGGGAGAAAGGGACTAAAAAAATAAAGAGGTCCACAAAGTTAAACTTTTTTCCCCGTGTCTCACCTGACCTAATTACAGCACCTCGGCGGCTGCTAGCGCAACACTTTACCTTTGGAGTCCGACGCGCTTTCAAATTTCTGAGTTATTTTCAACGCAGCGTTTTTGAAATATTCCTCTTTGTTTTGCTGCCTGGGTTGTAGCCCTCCGGGGACGCTGCTCGTTGTAGGAGTCGGGAGAGGGCTGTTCTTCCTTCACTTTGGTTTGGTAAAGAGAATAAAAATAACTCCTTCCAGGCTTTAATTCACTACAGCTCTGAAGACATGATTTGACTGAGCAGTAGGCTGCACGACTGTGTCCTAGGAAAGTCTGCTGTGTGTGGAATAAACAAGATCAGCTTTGACCCAAACAAAAGTGGGAGTGATGATGTAACAGACTGATTGTGGAAATGACATATGCTCAGATTCAGTTTGATGAATAATGTAAGAATATTGTGATGAATCAAATATGTAAGAGTAGAGATTGGCCCAGAAGTTTAAGCACAGTGTATTCATGTAATAAGTTGTATATGACTCTTGCCTATACATTTCATTTGTTATCAGGATTTAACATTTTTTGTTTTTCTCCTGTCATTCCATTCTCACATTTATCCATGAAGCCAGCCAATGGCATCCGATCTACTGAGATGTACATTTCCTCAGTGTTCAGAGGCGTGGCGCTAACAGAGTCACGTCTATATCTGGATCATGTCAGTTGTGTAGTCTCTAAAAATACAAACCATTTAGAAAACGCAGATGCTATCATGAAACTGGCTGTCTGTCAAATCCAATCATGTCTGCATACAGTGCTGTTTAATGAACAGGCCAGAAACAGAGATACCTGAGAGCCGAATAAGGTGTGATGTGATCATCTAAGGCAGTTCAGTAATGTTGAAAGAGTGTCTTAACACTGGATCCACTTTTTGGAAAAGTTAAAAATACAAAATACATGTACAGTCACTTCAGGACACAATGTATTGATCTTGGTTTATTAATAAAGAAGTCCCTTATGTGTCTTCTAAATATCAAGACCGGGGCTTCATTCAGACCAGACATCGCTCAGACTGCAGGAGACCGTATCAGCAAGGGAGGGAAATACTGAAGACTGGCTGTGGATGGAGAGAGCCTCTCCGGAAGAGTTGTTGCTTCCGAGCCAGGAGCTGAAAACTTCCTGATCCTTCACCGCCTCACGAACATGCACTAATTGCTGCAACGTCTGTTTGCACTGAATGAGGCCTATGTTATATTCACCCAGACATTTAAATACAGCACTGAACTGACAGCAATTCGACTGTACGGCGTAAAGAACATCCTCTCTTCTATCAGCCTCTGCTGTGGCTGACGTGGTTGAAGGACCAGGTTCAAAAGTCATACTCACTTTCTAGTTCTGTTCTTGTGTTTATTTCATCATTAGGACAATTTGCTTGGCTGTGTTCAAAATCATACACTGATGTACTCAGTCAGTACTGTGTACTGCATAATAAATTAACGATTAAGTATGTTATTACCAGCACACCATTTATTCTTTAGAATACTCTCTACATTACCCGACTTTATCAATCACATTACCTGTCTCCTCCTTACATCCACGTGGCAGCTACTGCTGTATGTATTGTATTTTTAATGAAAAATGTTTATAAAATGTGAATTGACATTAT